>CM053765.1:60621598-60684716 GCA_028658305.1 Pachyuromys duprasi
AATAAATGGGACCTCATGAAACTGAAAAGCTTCTGTAAAGCAAAAGACACTGTCATCAAAACAAAATGACAGCCTACAGACTGGTAAAGGATCTTCACCAACCCTATATCTGACAGAGGGCTAATACCCAGTATATATAAAGAACTCAAGAAGTTAAAAAGCAACAAACCAAGTAATCCAATTAAAAAATGGGGTATAGATCTAAACAGAGAACTCTCTGTAGAGGACTGTAGAATGGCAGAAAAACGCTTAAAGAAATGCGCAATGTCCTTAGCCATCAGAGAAATGCAAATCAAAACGACCCTGAGATTTCACCTCACACCTGTCAGAATGGCTAAGATCAAAAACTCAATTGACAATACATGGTGGAGAGGATGTAGAGAAAGAGGAGCCCTCCTCCATTGCTGGTGGGAATGTAAACTTGTACAACCACTCTGGAAATCAATTTGGCGCTTTCTTAGACAATTAGGAATAGTGATTCCTCAAGATCCAGCTATACCACTCCTAGGCATATATCCAAATGATGCTCAAGTAAACAACAAGGACATTTGCTCTACTAAGTATGTATTCTTATTCTCACTGAACTGTGTTTTGCTACTTCACAGGGAAGGATTTCACATATGACTCAGTGAAACTCCCTGTTAGAGACAGAGGAAGTCACTCATGTCACTCTTCAAGAGAATTAAAGGCATAAGGGTGTCACTGGAACAACAGAAAGCTGATTCTGTGGAGGTGTCAAAGGAAATCAGCATCAATAAGAAGAATTCAAATTAAGGTCCAGAAGCCACACTGAAAATTTATCCATGTTGGTATAAAAGAATAATGCTTTTTTGGCCAGTAGTTCCCACATTATCAGTTCACTTCAAACTCTGCATTAAGACTTTTTCCAGCTTACTCTAGGGAAGGTTCTCTATACAATGAGCAAAATGTCCTTCGTTTCATTTCTATCTGTTCTGATGTATGCAACAGAACAAAGATGTTCTCACTTGGAGACCTTCTGATTAAGAAAATGTATAAACTAGAAGTAACTATTCTATGAATCTCATCATCTAAATGAAAGTCATTGTACAGGACTGAAGAAATCTCTCAAAGGCAAAACAAGCTGTGAGCCCTCCTCTGAGAGGAAGAAGAGGTGATTCCCTGTTTTTATCTGAGTACTTATCCCAAAGCAAGGGCATGAAGGCAAAATATTCCAAAATGTAAATAATCAGTACTAAAGGAGATGGTTTGGTGGTTAAGAGTACCGACTGTTCTTCCAGAAAACCTGTGTTTGAGTTCACAAAACCCACATGGTGGCAGGTACAACTGGTTGTAAGTCCAGTTCCAAGGGATCTATTCTCTAAGTTCTCTGAGGGCACCACACACAAATGGTCACAGACGTACATGCAAGGAAAACAGCCACACTCATTTAAAAAGAAAGAAGAGATGACAGAGAAAAACACATAGAAGGAGGGAGACTAAACAAGAGGGAATGTAGACAGTATGGGGTACACAGGGTGAACACACCAGCTGCTCTATAGGGTCCAAGCAAGAGCTAATATGGTTTAGAAATCTCATTTAGCTTTCAGTTAGAAATCTTCAATGATTCTTCTAAAATTATCAAGATGTTAATTTTCAATACATAAGCCCAATATATCTTATATGATAAAATCAATATTTTCATAATATTCCATAAAATAATTAACTATGTTTAACAAAATAGCTTCTATGGGATACATATTTGTAAAATGGAAACTCGGGTCTTATTTCATGGTAATTCACATTTTACTTTTAAATGTTTTAATAATTCCAGTTTCATAAAAAAAATAAAAATAAAAACCCTTCTAAGAATAAATAAAACTTTGGCCTGAAATGATCTTGTAAATACAATGCTTTCGACTAAAGAGGTCCATTTTACTAGTAGGCTTTCAGTCATTTGAAGCAATAAGGAATATTTGCTTCATTTTCAACAGTACAAGGCCACATTAAAGCCAGACCATTGCATCAGAGGAGCTTGATTATGTTCTCAATGCTTTAAATTATGCATATGATTGGTGACACAAATACATGTTTAAGTGGTTGCAAATTTAAAAAATCAATATTCCCAAAGAACTAAAATTATGCCCAATCATAAATAAAAATTAATTCACCTGCATATTTTGATCTACAACTTACCCTAGAAGAGAAATATCTTTTTGCATCAACTTGAACTTGTGTTCATTATATTTCATACAAATATAGCTCAAATCAAACACAAGCCTTTCAAACAAAATCTATATCTATATATGTCTGTACACATGTGTGCTGCTCCATGTTTTTTGCTTTTACAGATTATCTGGAGTGAGACAGGGACTGCCATGTTGCAGGTAACCCACAGCATCCAGGACCCATTGTTCCCTGGGGAAATAAAGCCTACAGGGGAATGCACTGGTGTGGTCTGCACAGAACGTGGAAAATAGCATGTCACTACCATACAGTACACAACAGGCAATTATGATTCAACTGTCCAAATTATAATCAGTTTGACAAATGTCCACAAACGTCTTCATTCTATTTTATATTTTCCCTAAGACAAGGCAATCACAAAACCAGACAATTCCATCAGGGAAGCTTGTTAGCTGCTTAGTCTGTTAAACCCTGGTTGCCATAGCATCTAGAGTTGAAAAAGCTGTAGATTGGCATGAAAAAGCATGTCGACAATTGCCCTGTCACAGCATGCAAGCCATGTCTGCTCAAAGGCAGCACACTACAAGTTTTCTTTCCCAGTTTGCACTACCCCATGCTGTTTAATAATATCCATTTACTGGTATTGGGATTGATCTAGCGCAGTGTAAAATTCACATCCAGTGAGACTTTGCTTTTCACGTGGAGTGAATTCTTTAACAAATGAGAGAATGGCAATTAATTTAGAAATGTAATACTGTATATTCTATGAGAAGTATATTTAGATTTAATAGACTGTCCAAAAATTTAATGCACTGTGTTTTAAAGAGCACAATAGTTTTACTTGGCAATTCTTCTGTTGACTTTCTAGTCACTTCTGAAGCCTTGTTAGTCACACTTCAGTGATGACAGACAGCATTCAAATTACAGTAGTATATTTTTAAACATGTTTTAATCATGCCATAGTCATTTCTTCTTCATATACGTGCTATAATTTAATTAAGTACATGTATTTCTAAAATAACTATAATTTAATTAAAGATTAATATGACAAACACTGAAATTGTAGTCTAGAGATCAGTGTGCATCAGTATTTTCCAGAGGGATCATGTGCTTAATGGTGATAAATTACCATGTTCTAATAAGAAAACAGGTTTTTACCAATGGAAATTTAAGCCCCTGCCAACTCTTAGACTCATGTAGTCTATAGATTTTAAATAAAGTGTGTTTACAAACAACTGTTGTTAACTTACTGGGACTATCAAAATGGTAAAAATATTTATTGAAATTTAGAATCTTGGTAATTATTTGATTAAGAAGTTTATGCTTACATTACTCAGACTTTGCCAATTGCCTCCTCTCCTAATCCTTCTTCAATTAAAGTGTTTTATTCCACAAAGAACAAAATAATCCAAAAATACATACTCCAGTAATCTAATATAGGTTTCAAAAGCAAGAACTTTTAGGTATTCTCTATAATATGTACTATTCTGATGCTCATTGTTTGGTTTTCTTGTATAACAAAAGCATTTTCTACTCTGTACTGAGTGAGCTCATCATTTTGAACACTTCACATATAAAAGTTTATATGCAGAACATGAGATAGTGGTGAATTGACAGGGAAATGCTGAAGCAATGGTTGTTCTTCACATTCTGAAGCTACTGAACACTTTTACCTCCTTTTTCTTAAAGAAGTTTGTCAAGTATTTACATAGAATAATCAGAGCAAAAGGCCTTGAGCTTTACTGTAAATGTGTGCACGTATGTATGCACACACACTTACAAAATGAAAAGAGTGACACAGAGCAGACCTAGTCAATCAGTAAATGTAAGCCCCCAATTTTCTAGGAATTCTCAAAATAAATCTCAAAATCTTGACATAAAACTTGGTTCACATATGGTGTCCATGAATGTGTTTTCTTATACCACATCTTCCAGTTTTTTAAAAAGAGAGGAAAGCTGTTTACTTGTTAAAGGTCTTTTTATAAGCTTTGATGACTCAAAAACACCTTCATTTTAACACATGGAATTTGGCAATGAGCACAACCATGCTACCATTTGAAAGACTTTGATATTTTGAAAAGAAGAGGATTAAAAACAACAACGATTGAGAATAAGTTGGCTCTGATGTCTAGAACAAAAATTTCCCAAGTATGAATTTTAATGTGAAGACTTGCTAGTGAAATGTGTCTGCCGGAATACCATAACCTATCAAAACCCTAGATATCACAAATGAATAACTGCCAGTGATGCCACAGACTTTACTCTGGTATAGTAAGACAAAATACGGGACCAGAAATGTGGCCAAGAAGAGATGGCAAGTTGATAGGTAAATGGGCACATCAAATGAAAAGGAAAGGTAAAGGGAACATATCTTCTAATTAATTTTTTTCTAAAAAGCATGGATTAAACCTTGGTTTTTACTATTGTTTCCAGTTTCCTTCATTTACACTCAGTATGTTGCAAAGCAGTCCAAGCTGGAATAAAACAGGCACTACCTCTGATCGTGTCTTAGGACACGTGCTTTTCTCGGTAACCTAAAACCTGGGCTTCACAGAAACCAGAGTAAATTTCAGATACTCAGAGTACCTTACCTTCAACCAGACCAGCTCACAGCTCTCTTAAGCCCAAGGGCATCTACCTCCTGACAATGATTTGAAAACATATGCTGATCTCTGTATCCAGCTTGTGTTCATATTGTGCTTTCCCAATATATTTCAATTAATTATGTATGAACTGCATTTTGTTTTTACACCTGGCTGATTCCCTGTTCATTCTCGTATTCTGATAAAGGAAAATAAGAATGGTACATTTCAGCTGATGAGATGACTCATAGTGGGTATGCTCTGTAAGCCATCTCATTTTGATTCGAGCCACATTTTTATTGAAATTTTACCAAAAAAATGTCAATAACCTTAAAATTCATAAAAATAGAAAAGCAAAAACAACACCTTGACTTGTGATCAGAGGGAATGTCTTGTCATGACATGATTCCTTCCATGGTAAAAAAAAAATGTCACAGTGAAGCTACAACACACAACATTGTTTTCCTTCTTAAAATACCCTGTCCCTTTAACTTCCCTGGTGAAGCACTGGCTCACAAGGAATGTTAGCTTCATACAAACACACGCATTCTTGGGTGAAGCAGTTCTTGCTTCTCTGGGTGATTTTGCCTTGTTCTGAAATTGTCTTCACCTGACTTAAAGTACATTAACTGCTAGATAGACATCACGCTGCTGTCTCCATGCTGTAGCATACAGCCGTGAATTTGCTACGATCTGTTTAATCAGCAGTGCATTGATTTTCTGCAGCTTTCCTTCATTTTAGCCCCATAGCAGGCTTCTGTAATTTCCTTTGGACAAAGTGTAACCAAACTGTGCTAAGTGATGTTGATTTGCAGGCAAAAGTAAAGGGGTAAATATAAATTAACAAGCTATAAACATTTTACAAGTGGGGAGTCAATAAAAACAGTGTCTGCAGTTCCTTTAAAAAAAATGATTTGAAGCAGATTGTTAACAAAGGTGTCCAAAGAAACTGACATGAGTCTGAGAATAATTTTTTGCGCTTTGTGATTAAGAATTGATCAGTCTGAAAGCCTCAGATGCAACTGAATCACCCATAAGCTGCTGGCCTGAAAAGGCTCAGCGGGGGCTGGTATTTGTTTGTTAAACTCCCATGATTCCAAGTAGATAATTGGTCTGTGAAGTTCATGGCAGAATCTGAATTTGCTTTCTTGCTTCCCAGCTGGCTGAGCACTGATTTATAGACTTCTGTGTACAAATTTAGCCAGCAGCAAACCTCACATCTTTAATATAAAAGGTGTTTTGTTGTGTTTTTCAGGTGCTGAGTGGAAAGCCCACACTTCAGAAGCTCATTAAAAGGGCCAAGTTACAGTACAGGTTTATTTCTGTCACAGCGTTTCTGAAAACAGTGACAAGGATTAATATGTTTCTTTAGTCCTGGAAGAAGCCTGACACAGTCCCTTGTGAATTTGATCATCTGTTTCATTGCCTGTAGAAGATTCAGTCTCCCATTATATCTGAAAGTTACAGCTGTAAACGACTGCTAGTAAGGATTCATAAGCTACTGTACAACCCTGGGGCAAAGCCAATTGTTTTATTCAACATTTGCTTGTTTATTCATTATTTATTTCATATCTCGCCCTTATAATCATTTTCCACTCATCCACAAAGCCAAGATCATTGTAGCTCTTTGGTTGCACAAAGCAAATAGAGACATGGGTGGTTTGCATTCCAGGGAGTTTCGGTTAAAGTTCCTGTGGACCAATGTGTTGTAGAAATGTCCACTTTACAAATTTTAACAAAAAAGTTCTCATTTTACAAGTATTAAAATTTAATTTTCTTATAAAAAACAATAATGCTAAGAATATAACCTTTTCTTCTGTCTAGTTGTGTTACACTAGATATTATTAATGGGTAGATGTTACATGTCTAACAAGAGTTACCATGTAACAAATGAAAACTTGAGTAAAGTGTAAAGTATAACACAAAATGAGTATTTTTACATCAAATTAAATCTAGGTGATATGTTTTTTTTTAAATTAAAAGTTTGGCAATGAGCATTTATCTGCCAAAAAAACAAACATACCTGGGAACTGAGAACTCTTTACCCTCCTTTTCCTCCTACTCTTTCTCCTCCTCCTTCATCTCATAGGTTCATTGAAGAATGTCTATTCCTTCCCTTTTTCTTTTATTGTGAAGATACATGCAACATTCAATTTTTAGGCACAAAAATGCATATTTAAAATAGTTTCAAATGGTATGCAAGAAAAAATAAACATGCAAATGTAAAGATTTGAATGTAAAGGTCCCAATGTCAAGATTTCTACTAACCTTTTCACATACATTTTATATTAATGGCAATAATGTAAAAAATTGATTGGGATGAAAAAATGTATCCAAACTTGCGGACGCTGTGTTTCTGGTACCCAATGCAACACAGTCATATAACCCATAATATTTTATTCTAAATAAAGAATGAAACTAGATAGAGCCTTTTGTTTACCTATGAAGTTGCTATGCTCAAACACTAAAAATGAAATCAAAACAATAGCTAAAGACTAGCCAAGCAAAACATACTCTGTCCCTCAGGTGCACGTCTTTCTATTTCTACCAATGCTATCTTCTGCTTGAAGTTTTCTATCAAGAGAGTCCAGGATTGTAAGTAAATATTTAAAAAAATCAATAATGAAATAGTTGTTGGTATGATCTATGTTTCAAAATGTCCAACTGACATCGTGTGAATATTGTGTGTCTACCGCAGCTATGCAAGAGGAAGACCTGCATCATGCTATAATGGCAGTAACTCCCTGGTACTGAAAAGCCACATAATCTGCACTCAAACCTGTTCACAAAGTAAAATGTCATTCCACTGTTATTCATTATAAAGAACACACCACAGAAGGCTTGGTGGATGTAGCTGCACTCCCTGATGAGTTTCATCCCTTGAGATGTCCTATTATATTTCACTTGCACACATAATGGCAGCATAGTTATTTCTATCTATAGTATTTCTTTCAATATTTTAGTAAGATTTCTCCTACTACCTTGATTCAATATAAACTATTTTGGCCAAATGTTAGGCATTATTTTCTTCAGTTGTGAACACCGGTGGGCACATCTCTATTTCACATAATACTTGTCTTATACCATAAAGCAGATAATAATGACTTTTGTGCATAATTATATGGATAATTTGTATGTAAACATCATGATTTGATGCTGAAAACCATCTTTAAATTTAATTCATTGATTACACTAACGCATACATTTTTGTTTGTTTGTTTGTTTTCAAGACAAGGTTTCTCTGTGTAGCCTTGGCTGTCCTGGACTCATTCTGTGGACCAGGCTGGCCACAAACTCACAGCGCGCCTCCCTGAGTGCTAGGATGACAAACATGTGCCACCAAGCCTGGCTACACACAAAACTTTTAAAATATTTGTTTTTTACTTTATCTATATAAGTATTTTCCCACATGTATACATGTGTACCATGTTCATGCCTGATAATTGCAGAGGCCAGAGAACAGTATTGAATCCCCTGGTACTGGAATTGCAGGCATCTAGCTTCCATGTAATTACCTAGAACTTATTTCTGGTTATTGAAAGAACATCAAGTACTCTGAACCACTGAAACATCACTCTGTGACCCCTTTTCAACTTTCTCATTTTTAAAAGGACAAACATCTTAGTTAACTTTTTAGGTCATTATGCTTATCACATGTAATGAAAGTTAGTGATTTTCTATGACTGAACAAGCAATTGATGTCTTTACAACATTAAAAGTCAATAATCTTTGATATCAATAGTTGGTTGATACTGAAAGTTTTTGAATTATGTGGTCATCTATGTTTTATTGGCTAAGTTATTGACTGTTGAAGACAGGGTAAATCTCTTATATAACTTTGAATCAACCTTAAACACACCATGACTACTCAGCGAATGCTCATTAAACTGAATTGTTTGAGACATTCCACATATATATTGTCAGTAAATGTTGCCTGTACAGACTGTATCAATTCTTGGTACTTAAGGTAAAGGTGTTTCTATTTATATCAGTGTCATTTATAATTGCAAATCATAACTGATTATATTCATTGTGTTTTCTAATGGGAAATAATATGAATAGGAATTAAAAACCAAAAATATTGTCACCATGTCATTTTTAAAATGTTATGTTACTTTTGCTGATCTAAGGAGGTTAATATTTTAAGAGTGGGAAGAATATTGGGAATCTCAAGTATTGCCATCCTCTGTTAGCTTGGCAAGGCTATAAAATATAGATTCATGGGAAATATTAATAAACATGAACATAAGTATAAGAAGAATGTTACAAGGAATGATTGCAATAGACTTATGAGAGCATTAATCAACCACACCATTCATTAGAAATTGCATATAAAGATATAATGTTTAAATTTTGCAGCTGCTTGATTTGAGTATGTAAACATAGGAGACTTATATTTGCCATGGAAATCTATACCAAAAAGAGATGAAGATAGACATGACTTGTTCAAACAAACCTTGACTCTTCCATAGGCTTTAGACAGTTTAAAAAAATAGCCAAATGTTTTAAATTGCTAAGAACAGGTTTTATTTGTTGCTTTGTTTACCAAAATTTATTCACTTTTGTATCTCCACTGCAGCATTCATACTGATCTCTTCACTGTCCTACCCACCCTACCTCTTCTCCCCTTATGCCCTTTCCCTAGTCTCCTGATAGAGGAGGTCCTCCTCCCCCTTCGATCTGACCCTAGCCTATCATTCTCTTTCAGACTGGCTCATCTTCCTCTGTGGCCTGGCAAGGCTGCATCCCCAAAGGGAGGTGATTAAAGAGCTGGACACTGAGTTCATGTGAGAGACAGCCCCTATACCCCTTCCTAGGGAACTCACTTGGAAACTGAGCAGCCTGTTGGCTTCCTCTGAACAGGGTTCTAGGTCATCTCCATGCATGGTCCTTGGTTGGAGTATCAGTTTCTGCAGAACACCCTAGGCCCAGGTTTTGTTTTGTTTTGTTTTGTTTTGTTTTTTGGCTCTGTTGTTCTTCTGGAGTTTCTGTCCCCTCCAGGTCTTTCCATCTCCCTCTGCTTCCAAAAGGTTCCCAGCACTCTGCCCAAAGTTTGCCTATGAGTCTCAGTATCTCCCCCCATACCCTGGTGGGTAGAGTCTTTCAGAGGTCCTGTGTGGAAGGCTCCTGTCCTGTTCCTTGTCTTCTCCTACTTCCTATGCCTATCCTTTTTGCCTTTCTGAATGAGGAATAAGCATCTTCCCTAGGGTCCTCCTTACTGTTTAGCTTCTTTAGGACTATAGATTTTACTATGTTTATCCTACATTATATGGCTAATATCCACTTTGTTTATCATGTATTATATGGCTAACATCCACTTGTAAGTGAGTATATACCATATGTGTCTTTCTGCTTCTAGGTTATCTCACTCAGGATGATCTTTTCTAGTTCTACCATTTGCCTGCAAATGTCATGATTTCCTTGTTTTTGTTTGTTTTTATATTATCATTTATTACAATTTATTCAAAGTGTATCCAGGCTGTGGCACCCTCCCTCATTTCCTCCCAATCCCACTCTTTCTCCCTGTTCTCCAACTATACCCCCACCTCTAGTCCACTGATAGGGGAGGTCCCCGTCTATCATACTCTAGCCAATCAGGTCTCACTCATCAGGACTGGTTTCATTGTCTTCCTCTGTGGCCTGGCAAGGCTGCACCCCCCAGGGTGAGGTGATCAGAAAGTCTGTTGCTAAGTTCATGCCAGACATATCCCCTGCTCCCCTTGCTAGAGAACCTGCTTGGATATTGAGTCTATCTGATCTGGGGTTTTAGGTCCTCTCCTTGGTTGGGGTATCATTCTCTTCAGAGACCCCATAGTTCATTTTTCTGATTCTGTTGGTCTTCTTTCAGAGCTTCTGTCCCCTCCAGGTCTTTATAACTGCCCCTTCTTTCATAAATTCCATGCATTCTGTACAAAGTTTGCTTATGAGTCTCAGCCTCTGCTTCCATACCTTGATCAGGAGAGTCTTTCAGAATCTTGTCCTGTTTCCTGTCTTCTCCTGCTTCAGATGTCTATTGTGTTTACCCTTCTGAATGAGGATTGAGCATCTTCCCTAAAGTCTTCCCTATTGTTATACACAAAGGATGACAATACAGCCAGTCCTGATGAGACCTGATAGGCTAGGGTCGGATGGAAGGGGAGGAGGTCCCCCCCCATCAGTGGACTTGGAGGGGGGCAAGGAGGAGATGAGGGAGGGATGGGGAGAATGGGAGGAAATGAGGGAGGGGGCTACGCCTGGTATACAAAGTACCTAACCTGTGATTAATATAAAAATAAATAAATTACATTTAAAAATTAAATTTAAAATTAAAAGATGAAAAAAAGAAAGACCCATATGGTATATACTCACTCATAAGTGGTTATTAGACATATAATATAGGATAAACATACTAAAATCTATACCCCTAAAGAAGATCTCCTTGTTTTTGATTGCTGCGTAGTATTCCATTGTGTAAATGTACTATCCTGCAGAGTCAATGCTATTCCCATCAAAATACCAACACAATTTTTTACAGATCTTGAAAGAACAATTCTCAATTTCATATGGAAAAACAAAAAACCCAGAATAGCTAAAATAATCCTGTACAACAAAGATCTTCTGGAGGTATCTCCATTCTAGATCTCAAGATGTACTATAGAGCAGCAGTAATCAAAACTGCATGGTACTGGCATAGAAACATTCTGGTGGATCAATGGAATTAAATCAAAGACCCAGAAATAAACCCACTCACCTACAGAAACTTAATTTTTTACAAAGAAACCAAACCCATACATTGGAAAAAAGATATCATCTTCAACAAATGGGTGCTGGATGTCTACATGTAGAAAATGCAAATGGATCCATATTTATCACCCTGCACAAAACTAAAGTCCAAGTAGATCAAAGACCTCAACATAAAACCAGTTAAAAGACTAAATCCATTAAAAGAAAAGGTGGAGACGATCAGTCTCAAAAAAGACTTCTGTGGCGAGATATTTTAGTTCTGTTGCTTTCCTTGTGGAGCTCCTGCCCTCTCCAGCCTTTATTATCTCCCCCTTCTTTTCTAAGATTAAATGTACTCTGCCCAGAATTTGGTTATGAGTCTCAGTATCTGCTGTAATACACTGCTGGGTAGAGTCTTTCAGAGGACCTCTGTGGTATGCTCCTGTTCATCTGTATAACCTAAAACCCCTGCTCAGATGTAGCCAATGGCAGCTCAGTATCCAAGTAGAAACCCGAGTAAGGGGAACAGAGACTGTATCTGACATGAACTCAGTTGGCTACCTCTTTGACTGCCTCCCCTGATGGAGAAGCAGCCTTGCCAAGTCACAGAGGAGAACAATGCAGCCAGTTTCTGATGAGACCTGATAAGCTAGGGTCAGATGGAAGGGGAGGAGGACTTCCCTATTAGTGAACTTAGAGAGGGGCATGGGAGGAGATGAGGGAGATAGAGTGGGATTTAGAGTGAATGAGGGAGGTGGCCACAGCTGGGATACAAAATTAATAAATAGTAATTAATATAAAAATAAATTTTAATTAAAAATTATAGAAATAAAACATCATTCATAGTAATTTTTTTAAAGTGGGAAAGAGCCTTGAACTCATTGGCACAGGAGACAACTTCATGAACAGAACACCAATCACTCAGGCTCTAAGATTAAAAAATAAATAAATGGGACCTCATGAAACTGAAAAGCTTCTGTAAAGCAAAGGACACTGTCATCAGAACAAAACTATAAACTACAGACTGGGAAAAGATCTTTTCTAACCCTACACCTGACAAGAGACTAATATCCAGAATATAGAAAGAACTCAAGAAGTTAAACACCAACAAACCAAGTAATCCAATTAAAAAATTGGGTACTGAGCTAAACAGAGAATTCTTAACAGAGAAGTATCAAATGGCAGAGGCACACTTAAAGAAGTGTTCAATGTCCTTAGTCATCAGAGAAATGCAAATCAAAATGACCCTGAGATTCCACCTCACACTCATCAGAATGGCTAAGTTCAAAAACTCAAGGGATGATACATGTTGTAGAGGTTGTAGAGAAAGGGGAACCCTCCTCTATTGCTGGGGGAATGTAACCTTGTACAATCACTTTGGAAATCAGTCTGACGCTGTCTCAGAAAGTTAAGAATAGCTCTTCTTCAAGATCTAGCTATACCACTCCTGTACATATGTTTGAAAGATGCTCAAACATACAAGGACATTTGCTCAACGATGTTCATACCAGCATTATTCATAATAGCCAGAATCTGGAAAAAACCTAAATGCCCCTCAGTGGAGGAATGGATAGAGAAAGTTTGCTCAGAACTCTAAATGGATGTATAGATATAACCTAGAACCTCTACTCAGATGTAGCCTATGGTAGCTCAGTATACAAGTGGGTGTGCTAGTAAGGGGAACAGGGACTATTTCTGACATAAACTCAATGGCGGGCTCTTTGACCTCCCTTTCCTCCGAGGAAGGAGCAGCCCTGCTATGCCACAGAGGAGGACATGGCAGCCAGTCCTGAAGAGACCTGATAAACCAGAGTCAGATGAAAGGGGAGGAGGTCCTCCCCTAGCAGTGGACTTGGAAAGGGGCAGGGAGGAGATGAGGGAGGGAGGGCAGGCAAGATTGGGAGGGAATGAGGGAGCAGGATACAACTGGATACAAAGTTAATAAACTGGAACTAATATTAAAAAATTATAATAAATGTATGAAGATACTGTATTTGCTATTTGTGCCAATAGCAACAATAAAGACTTATCATACAATAAAAAAAGAACTCTTAATGGATAAATAAATAAATAAATAAAATTCACAAGAAGAACACCCACAGGTAATTTTTATGTTTTTTGTTTTTGTTTTTTTGCACTAGTCTCATGTTTGGATTTTGTTTTTTTCTTCTGTCAGTTTCTGCTGTTGGATAGTAAATTTTAGAGCAATGGGCATTGAATTAAGTTTCACAGCTGCATAAAAATTCTGAGACAAATTCTTAAGATAACACAATTTGTGCTAGCAGTGTCAATCAGACACTTCAAAGGTGCTGTTTCCTTAGGATGTTTAATGAATGACATCTTTGTTGACTTTTCTTTGTCATTAAGTGGTAGTTCCAAATTTATGTTGATATGAATAAGACAATGTTCTGGGAAATAAATCCAAGACTGAGTTTCATCCATTTAACCTTTAGCTTTTTCTTAAGTAGAAATGATGCTTTGTTCCCTCAATTTCCTTTATTCTAAATCATAGTGCACCTTTTCTCCCATACACATTCAAACCAGTGAATCAGATGCACGCTGTAATGTGCTGAAGAGGAGCTGCCCTGAGTTCAAAGAACTTCTGAAAGTTAAAAATAAGTTAATGATTGATTGTCTGTGAATAAAGAATGTTGCTGATCGCACTGTTTTGTGAAGACACTGAATAAAGTGAATTATCCGTGCTTTTTCTTCTTATTCTCCACTGCATTTTTAAAGTTCCTTTATTCCTGAATATCAAACACATGACTCTATTCAGGATTTTTAAAAACTTTTATACAAAGGATATGCATCCAATTAGCAGAGATGTCGTCAGTGCGGGTGATGTATCCAGGGAAATTTGATAATTGCAATAACAAGAGAAGAATAAATATTTACATATGATATACAAATATATTTATCTCAAGACCAAGCATAATGCCATAGATAGGGTACTTAAATTGAAACTACCTCTTTGTTCACAAATCACAGACTCTCTTTTTTGAGGATTTAATTGGAAATTGAAAATATGTTTATCTGACTAATTGGTTCTTCTTACAGTGACCTATTTCTTTAGGGAGGAAATTATAAGAGCCAGAGGCACTAGTGACTTCCCAATTTGGTCAACAATATCTATTGGGCTTGTAATTTATAATAGAACACTTGAGAGATATTACATATAATTTATACAATAATTGGTATTGGGATTTTAGGATTTCTGTGCCTAAGCTTTATGATTTATTGGTGAGATGGAACATATATCAAGAACACATAAAGGTACACATTTATTAGCCTGACTTGGATACACACCAAGACCAAACATCACCCACCAGTTTGGTGCATAAACAAATACAGTGAAATCACTAAAGACATTCTAAAATTATTTTAAGTTGAGATGTAAAGTAATTAAGAACTACTAGATTTTAACATAATTAAAAGGTGGCTCCTATTTTTTCATAATAAGATTCCATGTAGAAGACTGGCAATTAATTTTTATAAGAACTAGTTGCTCAGCGATCTTCAAAGCATACATGCCAGCTAAGAAACAGACTGTGTTCTGAAACTATGAATCAGAAACTCCAAATACCATCGGTGTCTTCTCCATGACTCATAGTGTAAAGATCCAGAAGTCAATCAGAGTCTTCAGCCCACAGAACAACATTGGCAGGCGTGTGTGTGTGTTTGAAGAGAAGAAGGAAAGAAAAAGGAGGAGGAAGGAGGAGCACACACACACACGCGCGCGCGCACACACACACGCACACACACGAGCTTTCCATATATTAATTAATGGAAACTCCATTTACCCAAACGGAAGTGCTAGAATTCATCATCCTCATCCTTTCAGTAGCAATTTACTAAAGCTTTCCTTCTGCTGTATTTCTTGAAGTTGACTCTTTGCTCTTCTCTACTCTGCTGTCACACAGTCTAGGCCTGTGAGACTTCGCAGCAGATCCACAACAGAAGTAGCATATTTCATCATCTTTCACTGTTTTTCCTCATGATGTAATGTCTTCCTGACAACCAGAATATCTTTTTAGAGACTGTAAATCAAGCTGTGCTATTTGTATGCCTAAAATGGTTTTATAACTGACCACACCACCCTTCACATTATGTCATCACATTAGCACAGTCCTGTTTTGGAAATGCCTTGAGATCACTCCTGTGTGAATGCCTGCACCTGAGTACTCTTTGCCCTCCCCTAGGAAGCTACACCCATAAAGCTGTCCTCTTATCTCAGACCTTCAGAGACCAGCCCACCTAATAGTATACCTGTCTATAAGAACTTACGTTCCATGTGTCCGTACATTATTAGTCATTCCCTGACATAGAACAACCTCTTGTTCCATAAAGCACTCAATAAATATTGGTGGAAACATCAATCAAAACAATTGATACTAGAAGGTATCAACAGCGCAGATTTTTAACTAAGGCAACCCTTTTGGATAAGCTGGTGAGAACCCAGGATGTCTCTTAACTCCTAGGGCAGTGAAAGCAGTGTTGGAGCAAAAAAGCAAGAGCCATTTCAACACTGCCATCCAGGCTGGAAATGGAGTCAGAAAATAATCCTGGGATCAGGTACTATAGACTCTAGTACAGGACACAGGTTAATTTACTCAGGGCAGCACTAGCTTATAATTTCAACCCATTATGAACCACGTTTCTTCCCTTCCACTTTCAAAAGGAGTCTTTGACTAAAGAGTGATAAATGATATGGTCAAAAATATTCAGGAGCCCTTCATTGAGTTTCTTTAAGCCAGTTTAATGTGGATCCTTTTATACTTTTGTATGAATAAAACTTGATCCTGTGAAATACAGGGAAATTCAGATGTTTTTCCAAAGTCCCAAGGCCTCAAGAAATTAATGAGGACTTTTCCACCAGCTGCTTCAGTGACTCTGCAATAAGCAATCATCCAGGGAACACACCCTGGGCTCCTGCGAAGGTATTTGGCATAAAGGAATAACACTACTACTTCTGATGCAAGAACAGCACGTACCTCACTGAGTCATCTGGTCACCCCAAAGATGGAAGGAGTCCCAGAATGCCAACTGGACTAGACTCCTGTTTCGGGAAGCTAAACAAAAACTTGAGCTTATGCCTGAGAACCCTGCCTTACCAGGCAAGTAGAATCAGACACATAAAGACTGTATGACAAGAATGAACCCAAACGTGTGCTGTATGGCTCCTTATTACTACATTTGTGGAAATGGATCTAGTAATTCCTCTCTCCACTCAATATGGGTTTGTTCTATCTGTAAATTTGTGTAGTAATTAAAAAATAACATGTTACTTTTTGTCTTTGATGAATTTCGTTGTTATTTTGTTGTTAGAATTAGTGTGATGTTTAACATAAGTATCTGAAGGGAAAAAAAACATAAGGATCTGCTTGAGGCTTTATGTTAAAATAAATTTTTTTCTTATTTATATTTCTTTATTTAACTTGTTTTTTATAAACAAAGATTTTATAAAATATTCTTGAAGGTAAGACTTACAAATATTTCTCTTGTATGAGTGACAAGTGTAGGTCTCAGTAAGGTTAATAAACTTCAAATTTTCCTAAATAGGTGGTGTTGCACGTCTTTAATCCCAGCACTCTAAAGGCAGAGTCAGGAGGATATCTGTGAGTTCGAGGCTGGCCTGATTTACAAAGCAAGTCCAGAACAGCCAGGGCTACACAGAGAAAAACCCTGTCTCGAAAAAACAAAATTACCTAACTAAGAACTTAAGTTACAATTAGGCCTGCTAATCACAGAGCAGTACAACTTTTTCCTATTCTTAAAGTTCTGTGGTTATTAAGGCATACAGTTCTGGAGAGTGAGATAGCAAATAGTGACAGTCATCTTGACTGGATCTGGAATCAACTAAGACACAAGCTTCTGGCTGGGTCTGTGAGGCTGTTTTCAGGGATGTTTATCTGAAGGAAGAAGTCCCATACCAAGTGGGAGCAACAAACAATTCAGAGGATAAAGCTGGCTGGCTGGCCTGCCCGCCTGCCTGCCTCCCTGTCTGCCACCTCTTTATGATCCTGGCTTGTGTGTCTATGCAATTACTGCTTCTGATGTTGGTAGTGGTCAGAATCTAGTGTTTCCACTTTCAATATGGACTAGAAAAGAGCACCTCCGTAGGACTTTTGCAGCTTTTCAGCACCAGTTTGGCACGAAAGCATCTAGCTTTGTAGGCTGAGTGGGTACAGGGTGTGCAGGCTCTCCAATGGTGCAGACAACCATTATTGAACTATCCAGACCCTTCCGTGTAAGCCAATCCAATAAATCCCCTATTCTATCAGTTCTTTTCATGTAGAGAACCCTGACTAACATCAAGTGTACACAATTCAGGCTATCACATATAACTGTGAATAGATTTTGAATGGGGATACATTTAATCAAATCCCATAACTTGCAAAGTCAGTGAAGGAAAACAATACTCTAAGCAAAATTTCTCTTATGGTAGTTTTTAAAAATAAATACATGGAATGAAATTAAAACTTCTTTGAAAATTTAGACAGGATACACGCTGGAGACTTGTTCATTGTATGAACCATATTTAGTAGGAGAATTTATTTTTATTACAAAAATAAGGAAATAGAAACTCTTGCATAATTGCTGTCTGGGACATTCTTCTATTGTTTGGGACATGGATCTTTTGATTAGCTTACATTATCTGAAATTTGTTATTGATTTATTTGAATTTGTATGATGTGTGCTATGGCTTATGACAGTTGAGATACTTGGATTAACTCATGAAATGTTTCTTCTGCCATAGTTTCAAATTCCACTTGCAATCAGGCAATAAACTGCAAGGCAACTACAGAAGCCCAACACAGCTGCTGGTGTAATCTTCCGTAAGTGCTGTTTGGATAACATCATTCCCTTTCTTAGAAAACTACAGGCCTTTCAACTTTCTTTTGTTCTCTGTATGAACTTCTAAACATTTGCAATAAGGGTTAGGAAAATGAAAACTTACCTACAAAGATACATGAAGACTACTATGCTTACTATTGAAACAAATTCCCATTTTTAACTTTTCACTCAACTGCTATTATCAACTATAACCGTGTAAGGGGTGTGGGCAGAGCTAAGAATGAAACCCAGGACCTTGAACATGCTGGGAAAACACCCTATTTCTAAGCTATATCCCCAAACTTATGCCCTATGTTCTATCACCAAAAGCCAGTATATCAAAAACAATTTTCATTTAGAAACTTTAACATGTCTTTTCTTCTTTACAAAATACAATCAAATTTGTTTCATTTATAAAAAGCAAGAATCCCCTTCAAAGCCTGCAATGAAAAATATTTGTCCAGGTTTCACCTATATTTTCGAAACTATAACCCTTATTGAAATGACATTGATACTCAACTGGCTTTTGAAAATCTTTTAAATGTTTTCTATTACTTAAAATATTTATACTATAATTCAAATTATATGGTATAGCCACCATACATATTTTAATATTTTTATTTTTGAATATTCAAATTGCTGCATATTATTTATAAGAACTACCCTTAGAATATCAATGTGTCCACTTCTGAGACATAGTTATAAAAATTGCATTTCTAACACTTCTGCCCCATTGCAAAAGTGAGTTGACGTGGATGAAGTGAATCCAGATGCAAGGATGCTTAAGTGCATTTGTATCAAATTTGTTTGATGTTCAATGTTATTTAACAAAAGACTGATGAAATTCTCTCCAGCTATTTAAAATTATAACTAACATGGTTATATGTCTACTGACACAGAATATGTGTATCAGAGTAGACATAGTAAAGAAAGCAAGGCTTATTGCCGATGTATATATAGAGAAAATGAGATCATTTGTTTAAAATAGTATTATGAACACTTTCTGGAGAAGGAAGAGGCTTCTATTTTTCAAATCCATTTGAACATCAAAAGTTCTCACAGTACAAACAAACAAAGCAGGCTCAACTTGTCAAAATTAAGGCAAGTAGGAGTGGGCAGTTAGCAGAAAGGGTCAATACGGGAGGTGGCCAAGTGAAAAGGTTGAAAAGAATAATGTGTAAGAAGAGAAAGAGATCCAAGTGGGTACCCTAGTAAGGGGAACAGGGACTATTTCTGTCATGGACTCAATGGCTGGCTCTTCAACCCTCACCCCCCCACAACGGAGGAGCAGCCTTACAAGGCCCCAGAAGAGGACATTGCAGCCAGCCCTGAAGAGACCTGATAAGCTAGAGTTAGATGGAAGGGGAGGAGGCCCTCCCCTATCAGTGGGCTTGGAAAGGGGCAGGGAGGAGATGAGGGAGGGATGGAGAGAGTGGGAGGGAATGAGGGAGGGGGCTATGGCTGGGATACAAAGTACAAAACCTGTGATTAATATAAAAATAAATAAATTATTTTTTAAAAAAGAAGAGAAAGAGGAGAAGGAAGGGGAATGATGAAGATTTAATTTTTAAAAAATGAAGCAAAGAAGAAGATAGAGTCTAAGACACAAGTATAACAAGTATAGACATTCTGCCTCACAAACCAGTCTCCATGAAGTTGTAGAGAAAGGAGACTACTCCTCCATTGCTGGTGGGAATACAAACTTGTACAACCACTTTGGAACTCAGTCTCGCTCTTTATTTAAAAAAAAAATTAGGAACAGCTCTACCTCATGACCCAGCTATATCACTCCTGGACATATACCCAAAAGATGTCCCTCCATACAACAAAGACATTTGCTCAACTATGTTCATAATGGCTTGGCTTTATTCATGACATTCAGAAACTAGAAATAACCCAGGTGTCCCTTAACTGAAGAATAGATAAAGAAACTGTGGGACATCTAAACAATGGAATATTATTCAGATATTAAAAACAAGGACATCATGAAATTTGCATGCAAATGGATGGATCTGGAGAAGATAAGATGATTCTGAGTAAGTTAACCCAGACCAATAAAGAAATGCATGGCATATACTCACTCATAAGCAGATATTAGCCATACAGTACAGGATAATCATACTACAATCCACAGACTTAAAGATGCTAAGTAACAAGGAGGAACCTAAGGAGGATGCCTAATTCTCATTCAGAAGGGTAAATAGAATAAACACTGGAAGTAGTTGAAGAAAAGGAACAAGACGGGAGCCTACCATAGACAGCTTCTGAAATACTCCATTCATCAGGAAATCGAAGCAGATGATGAGACTCACAGCCAAACTTTGGGCAGAACACAGGGAGGCTTATAGAAAAGTGGAGGAATAGAAGGACCTAGAGGGGAAAGAACTCCACAAGAAAAGCCAAAAAATCTGTGCCCAGTGGAGACTGATGTACCAACCAAGGACCGTACATGGAAAGGACCTAAACTCCTGCTCAGATCTAGCAAATCTGGTGCCTGTTCCCCACTTACTGGTGGGCCAGCCTTGTCAGGCCACAGAGGAACAGGATGCAGGCAGTCCTGAAGAGACTTGATTGCCTGTGGCCAGTTGGTAAGGGAGGAGGGCTCCCTTTTTCTGAGCACTAGAGGAGGAGTACAGGGGGAAAGATGAAGGGAGGAAGGACTAGGAAAAGACAAGGGTGACTATAATTGGGATGTAAAGTGAATAAATTTTAAAATAATATGTATATAAATATGTAGGATTTTTGACTAAAGTGGAATTGTATAGGAATTGTTAAGGAGTTAATGTATGCTTTTAAATGTTTATTTTTATATTAATTAGAGTTTATTCATTTTGCATCCCAGCTGTAGCTACTGCCATCAATCCCTCCCAATCCCACCCTCCCTCCATCATCTCCTCCCTGCCCCTCTCCAAGTCCACTGATAGGGGAAGTCCTCCTCCCTTTCCATATGACCCTAGCATATCAGGTCTCACCA
Organism: Pachyuromys duprasi; assembly: GCA_028658305.1. Taxonomy (NCBI): domain Eukaryota; kingdom Metazoa; phylum Chordata; class Mammalia; order Rodentia; family Muridae; genus Pachyuromys; species Pachyuromys duprasi. Next base: position 60,642,836 of record CM053765.1, read on the forward strand.
GGAGTGGCTACATTGTCTTCCTCTGTGGCCTGGTAAGGCTGATCCCCCCTCAGGAGGAGGTGTTCAAAGAGCAGGCCACTGAGTTCATCCAACCAAGGACCACATATTGAGATAACGTAGAACCCCTGCACAGATGTAGTCCGCAGCAGCTCAGTTTCCAAGTGGGTGTCCTAGTAAAGGGAACAGGGACTGTCTCTGACATGAGCTAATGTGTTTTGAGAAAAAGTCTTATTGTGCAGCTCTAGCTGGCCTCAAAAGTACTGTTTTTACTTTAATTTTATTGTTTTAATTTTTATCTTAATTTTTATTAATTATACTTTATTCACTTTGTATCCTCCTGTAGCTCTTTCCCTCCTCCCTTCCCAATCCCATCCTCCTTCAGCTGAGGAATGGATGCCCCTCAACTGAGGCATGGATACAGAAATTGTGGTACATCTACATAATGGAATATTACTCAGCAATAAAAAACAAGAATATCATGAAATTTGCAGGTAAATAGTGGGAACTAGAAAGGATCATCCTGAATGAGCTATCCCAGAATCAGAAAGACACACACGGTATATACTCACTCATATAGACATATAATATAGGAGAAACCTACTAAAATCTGTACACCTAAAGAAACTAATCAGGAGGGAGAACTCTGGCTAAAATGCCCAATCCCTATCCAGAAAGACAAAGAGGATGGACATCAGAAGAAAGAGAAAACAGAACAGGTCAGGAGCCTGCTACAGAGGGCCTCAAAAAGGATCTGCCCTGCGGACTATCAAAGCAGATGCTGAGACTTATGGCCAACACTTGGGCAGAGTGCAAGAAATCTTATAAAAGATGTGGAAAATAGCAAGATCTGGAGAAGACAGGAACTCCACAAGGAGAGCAACAGAACCAAATAATCTGAGCACAGGGGTTTTTCCTGAGACTGATAGTCCAACCAAGTACCATGCATGGAGATAACCTAGGGCCCCTGCACAGATGTAACTCATGGCAGTTCAGTGTCCAAGTGGGTTCCACAGTAAGCATGAACTGATTGGCCTGCTTTTTGGATCACCTCCCCCTGAGGGGGAAGCACCCTTACCAGGCCACAGAGGAAGACAATGCAGCCACTCCTGATGAGACCTAATAGACTAAGATCAGAAGGAAGGAAAAGAAGACCTCCCCTATCAGTGGTCTTGGGGAGGGACACAGGTGCAGATGGGGGAGGAAGGGAGGGATTGGGATGGGAGGAGGGAGGGAACTACAGGGGCATATAAAGTAAATAAAGTATAATTAATAAAGAATTCAATAAAAAATAATCATCTCATTAGATACAGAATTAGAATGCTACCAGACTTTCAATAAAAGAATTAAGGCCAATATTTCTTAAATGATCCCAGAAAATAGAAACAGAAAGGGCATTGACCAATTCATTTTATTAGGTCACAGTTTCTCTGATACTCAAACCTCATAAAGATGAAATTTAAAAAGAAAAATGAAGACTGATTTCAATTATGAAAACATTGCAAACCAAATCCAAGAAAACATCAAAAGATCATCCAGTATGATCAAAAGTAGTGTATCCCAACAATGTATGGATGGTTCGACATAGAAAAATTAGTCAATGTAATTTACAAACTAAAAGAAAAATAAAATATCTCATTAGGTGTGGAAAGGTATTTGATAAATCCAGCACTGTTCATGAAGTCCTAGAGAGATTTGAAATAAAATAGAAACAATAAAAGCAATTTATAGCAAGCTTAGAGACAACATCAAAGAAAATAAAAACTCAAAGCAATTCCATCAAAATCAAGGACAAGACAGGGTGTCCACTCTTTTCCTATGTTTTGTTATAGTATTTGAAGTTTTAACTAGAACAATACCACGACTAAAGAAGATAAAGGAAATAAAAATTGGAAAGGAAGAAGTGAAAGTTTTCTTATATCCAGATGATATGATAGTATACATGAGTGACCCCGAAAAACCTTTCACCAGAAAACTCCTACAGTTGATAAGCATTTTCAGCAAAGGGGCTACATATAAAATTCACTCACAAAAATCAGTAGGCCTCCTAAATGCAAATGACAAATAGAAAGAAATCAGAGCAAAAACAATTTTTACAGTAACCTCAAATTAAATAAACTATCTTGGGGTAACTCTAACCAAGCAAGTGAATGACTTATATGATAACAACTTCAAGTCTTTGAAGAAAGAAATTGAAGAACATATCAGAAGATGAAAAGATCCCCCATGTTGTGTACATATATTGATAGGACTAACATAGTAAATTGGCCAACCTACCAAAAGCAGTCTACAGATTCTACACAATGTCCATCAAAATTCCCACACAATTCTTGACAGTCCTTAAAAGGAATTCCCCACTTCGTATGAAAAAACAAAAACCACAAATCCCTAAAACCATCCTGAACAATAAAAGAACTGTTGGAGTTATCACCGTCTCTGATTTCAAGTTGCACTACAGAGCAATAGTGACAACACACCACATGGTATTGGCATAAAAATAAACATATTGAACAGTGGAATAGCACTGAAGACACAAACGTAAATCTATACCTCTATGAACACCTGATTTTTGATAAGCCAGAAATACATCCTGGAAAAAAAGACAGAATCTTCAATAAATAGTGCTGGTCAACCTGGATGTCTGAACGTAGAAGAATGTAAATAGATCCATATCTATCACTCTGAACACAACTCAAGATCAAGTGGATCAAAGACTGTAATATAAAATCAGAAACACTGAACCTGATAAAAGTAGAGATTAGTCTTGAGTGCAATGGCACAGGAAATTACTTTCTGAACAGAACTCTATTAGCACAGGTACTAAGAACAATTAATAAATGAAACGTCATGAAACTGAGTATTATAACATGTGTGCTATATAAAGAGGAAAAACATTTCTTGTGAAGTTTTATTTATTCCAGTAGTATGTGAATTACTCTAGTAAAATTCAATACATCTTGAATTAAATAGTGAGTGTCTCACTATCTTCAGGACCACATTGGGAGCAGTTTCCTTTGGAGGATCTTCTTACTCCAAACATATTTCTTCTACCCATTGATCAAGGGCTCCATGATCATGGAGAGGTTAGTGCAATCACTAGAAAACAGGACAAAGAAATAAAATATTAAACAAAAAACTAGCAATGCAGATTCAGAAATAAATGGAAGCTTACAATAAATTGTGATGATGTTTAGACTCTGGTTAGAATCTTTTAACAGGCCTTACTCTATAAGAAGTAGAATAATTGTGGAGTTTGAATGATTGTGAAAATGATGATAGAGATCCCTTTGAAAATGGTTTCCTATAGTGTCTATCATTTCTTGACCAGAAAACAGGAAAAAAGGGAGAGAAAGTTAAAGGAAACTGAAATGATCCAGGGACCAGTGTTTAAAATCATTGGGGAAAAAAAAACCCTGAAGATCATGAGTGAGGTACTCTGACAGCAGAAATTATAAGGGCATGGTATGAACGTTCAGAGTCATGCATTGTCTGATTGCTTTCTGGCCTTTTATTTGTTTTGGTTGCTGAGACAGTCCTACTACATGTTCTAGCTTGGCTTTGGACCCATTATCCTCCTGTTTCAGCTTCCTGAGTGCTGCAGATTACAAAAATGTGCCATTGTGCTGAGCATCCTACCTGTTTTGGAAAAAGCCAGTCTTATAAAAGTCAAGATGAACATTATGTGCCTGACATCATTTTAGAGGAAATTTCATGCTGTGATAAAAGATGTGGCTAGAAGGGCTAGAAGATCCTCCCCTACATCCTTGCATTCCTTCTGTCTACTGTCAGAACTTCACCATCAATTATGATTTATAACTTGTTTCTTCCCCTGAAAAACAGACTGAGATTCTGTCTCAGTTTTGAGATATTAAGAAAGTGGAAATTTAGCTACATTGTTTAAAGGTGAGGTATTTGGGGGACTATTAGGATTAAATAAATGTGTTAGGGTAGGGTTTCTAAGGGTTGGATCTTTAAGGAGGAGGGAAAAGACGGAAAGAAATAGATGACCTACTCCAAAAACACATTCACTCCTCTGCTTCTCTGTCTCTCTCCCCCCTTAATATTCTCATCCCCATCCCCTTTCTCCCCCCCCCTTTCCATACACTTCTTCTCATGTCTTAATATGTTTTATCACTCAAGGCTTTGTTTGCAAAAGAGCAAACAGCAGATTTCAGGCCTTCAAGTTGGGCCTTCAGAATCATAAGCAAAAAAAAAAAAATCTTCTCTAAACATACCTTTTCTGTAGTATTGTATAATTATAGCCTAATACCATCCAATTTCTTCTCACTATCCAGTCTATTTCTTCCTCATCACTGCTCCTGATCTACGCTTTGAGAATCACCATGGAGAAAAAAATGCATCAACATATAACAAAAGATGCAAAGGTTTACAACCAGACTATGCCAGGAGAATGTATGCATGCCAGATAAAATATGCTCAAAATGATGAAGTCATTTATTTGAGACATGAGCACATCAAGAAACTCTTGAAAATAAATTAAAAAACTAAACATATTTAAATGTTTTTTTTAAATTAAAGATGAGGATTACATAACTCAAGAAAAAAAATCTCAAGGCCTAGTCAGGGTGGCTCTGTGAACAAGCAAAGGAGGAAATGCTGTGATGGAATCTCAAAGCTCTGAGAACACAATGCATCCTGCTCTGGGAATGAATTTCAGGTGAAGAAAAAATGGTGATCAGAATTATTGGATATTGATTTTTAACTTATTTCTTTATTTTTAAGGGTTTCAAAGGAGATATTGAGACTCACAGCCAAACTTTGGGCAGAATTCAGGAAACCTTATGGAAGAAGATGGTGACAGAAAGACCTAGAGGGGACAGGAACTCCACAAGGAGAACAACAGAGCCAAAAAAAAAAAAAATCCTGGGCCCAGGGGGCCCTGCAGAGATCAATACTCCAACCAAGGGCAATGCATGGAGATGACCTAGAACCCCTTGCTCAAAGGAAGTCCATTGGCTGCTCACTTCCAAGAGTGTTTCCTAGTAAGGGGGGCAGGGCCTGTCTCTGACATGAACTCAGTAACCAGCTCTTTCATCACTTCTCCCTGGGAGGTACAGCCTTTCCAGGACACAGAGGAAGATGATGCCGCCAGTCCTGATTAGACATGATAGGCTAGGGTCATATAGTAGGAGGACTCCCCTATCAGTGGACTAGGGAAAGGGCAGAGGGGATAAGAGGGAGGGAGTGTTGGACTGTGAGATGAGGAAGGAGGCTACAGCAAGATACAAAGTGAACAAATTGTAATAAATAAATAAAATTTAAAGAAAGAACTAATGTCAGAAATTGGCTTGCCATATAGCTTAAAGAATAATCAGTATCTAAATCATTCACATATATTTGAAATAAATCTTAAACCTGTTAATTTAAATATTAACCATTTTATACTTTTCCTCCAACATTTTAAATGATACAGACTTTAAATATCAAATTATTTAAGAATAAATATGTGACACACAAACTTCAATTTTTTGTATATATTATAATTTTACTTCATTAAGTTTTTAGGGTTTTCACTGAACTTTTTACTTGTGTGTGTGTATGGAGTCTGTGTATGCATGTTTGTGTGATGTATATGAATGTATATGAATGTTGGCATGCTCATGTGTTTAAATGCAAAGACAACAACAGAAGGATCTCACCCGGTGCCTTCCACTTAGTTGGAGGCATGGTCTCATGTTCGACACCAGGTGCACCGAACTAACTGCTCCAGGGGCTTCTGGGACTTCTGTCCTTGACTCCCCTGAGAGCACTGCGATTACACATGAATGCTACCATATCCAACAAAATGAGTTTTTAGAACCCAAACCCAGGTCCTCCACTTACGTAGCAAGTACCTTACTGAATAAGCCATCTCTTTTTATTTTTATTTTATTTTTTTTATGTTAATTACAGTTTATTCATTTTGTATCCCAGCTGTAGCCCCTCTCCCTCATTCCCTCCCAATCCCATCCTTCCTCCCTCATCACCTCCCATGCCCCTCCCTTCCTTCACTGATAGGGGAGGTTCTCCTCCCATTCCATCTGACCCTAGTCTATCAGGTCTCATCAGGGCTGGCTGCATTGTCTTCCTCTGTGGCCTGGTAAGGATGCTCCCCAATTAGGGGGCAGTGACTAAAGAGTCAGACACTGAGTTCATGTCAGAGACAGGCCCTGTCCCCATTACTAGAGAACCCACTTGGAAAATTGAGCTGCCATGGGCTACATCTGTGCAGGGGTTCTTCTAGGTTATCTCCATGCATGGTCCTTGGTTAGAGTATCAGTCCCAGGAAAGACTCCTAGGCCCAGATTTTTTGGTTCAGTTGCTCTCCTTGAGGAGCTCCTGTCCTCTCCAGGTCTTTCTATCCCCCCCCCCCTTCTTTCATAAGATTCCCTGCACTCTGCTCAAACTTTGGTTATGAGCCTCAGCATCTGCTATGATACACTGCTGGGTAGATTCTTTTAACTCAATACTTAACATTTTAAAAGATTGACACATAAGTAGATAAAGTCATTTTTGCAGCAACCAAGTAGTGTAGAAAGAAACTAGAGACATTTAAGAAAGACTCATGTTGAGTAGGAGGCTGTCCAAAAATGAATACTCAGCAACTCTGAGGAACCTGTGTATGTAATAAAGGGATACAATAACAATAATTGCTCAAGTTATAACGTGTTCTATTTCATTGCATATTCAAGGAATTATTTTTCAGAGAATTTTATCCTGAATTTATCCTGAAGTCTTTGATTCATTTTTTTTCAATTGTCAATAGATTCCTATGCCTTCACATTATTCTTTAAAACAGCCATGTGATTTGGTATAATGTGCCTTTTGAAAAAATTCTTTTCATATCACTGACTTTCACTCCAATTTTGACTCACTGTTTGTAGACTCAATGCATAGTTGCCAAAATACAATGTTTTCTTCTTTGAGTTTTTTGAGGTAGGCTAAAATAGTTTCGTCCGTGTTCTTTAAATTTTATTTATTTTTATTAATTACAGTTTATTTACTTTGTATCCCAGCTGTAGCCCTCTCCCTCAGCCCCTCCCAAATCAGCCTTCCCTAGAGGAAGATCCCTAGAGGGATCTTCTCCTCCCATGCCCTCCCCAAGTCCACTGATAGGGGAGGTCCTCTTCCCCTTTCATCTGATCTTAGCCTATCAGTTCTCATCAGGGCTGACTGCATTGTCCTCCTCTGTGGCCTGGCAAGGATGCTCCCCCCTCAGGGGGAGGTGATCAAAGAGCCAGCCACTGAGTTCATGTCAGAGACAGTCCCTGTTCCCCTTACTAGGAAACCCACTTGAACACTGAGATGCATGGGCTACATCTAAGCATGGGTTCTAGGTTATCTCCATGAGTGGTTCTTGGTTGGAGAATCAGTCTCAGAAAAGACCCCTGTGCCCAGATTTTTTGGTTCTATTGCTCTCCTTCTTCCACATTTTTTCATTCAGCTTTTTATCTTTAAAATCTCACCTCTAGAAGCAATAGAAATCAAAGGTCTGTGTAGCATTAGCATTCTAAGCCATCACCTGCTGTAAATATCTGTTTTGCCACCTGACTAGGAGTTTGGCTTTACTCCTATGCCATATGCTTAGCAAAGAGGAAAAACATGTGAGTTCTGAAAATCACTCATCTGCCACAAGCTGTTATCTTAAACTCACTTGGAAGAGTGTGTATCTAAAAGGAAAGGGTGAGTTGACCTCGGGAGGGCAGCATCACGCCAGTGTCTATCATCTACGACTGTTGAACCTGTATTGTGCAGATGTTTTCAGGTGTGATTATCATTAAAGACTTAAATAGGGAAAGCATCCTAACTTATTCAAGAAAGCAGAAAATGTAGGGGATTTTCTGCTACTGAAGTAAGAAGAGAGAGACATAGAAGACTACAGTGTGAGAAGCATCAAATGTACCTTTGTGGGCTTGAGACTGAAAGGGCACTATGATGAAAAATATAGACTGCCTGAAGGAGTGACTTGGCCAACAGCCATAAAAGAAATGAAACTTCAGTGCTACAAACAAGGGACAAAGTTTCATAAATTACACACATACATACATATATACATACATATGTACATAAAAATACAAACACACACACTTATATACACATTTGTTTACTGCTTTGTCCTTCAGAGTAAGACTTGAAAGAAGATACACAATGTGTCCTTGTCACAGTAGCTTTAAGTCTTGCTCAATAGGTCAGGCTTGCTTTTGCATCAAAGGCTTAGAAACTAAGAATTTAGCACTTGAAAGAAGAGAGATCATGCTCACTCAAGTAAGGTTTCTACTACTAGATTTATTTTTTAACACCATCAAGAAACAATCTAGTAGAGTACTTATCTATTTTAGTCTTAAGGTAGGTAATTAATTAGCCACAACCTAGGATCCCTGAATACTAGAAAGACCATCTCAATGTTGCTTCACCTACCTGCCACACCTGGCTTCTAAAGGAAAACAGCCATGGGTATTTTCAAATATACCTTTCATTAACATCAATGCCTAGGTGGAAGGAAAGCCTGTGGCTTCTCATGGGACTTATTAGGAGGTAAGAATTAGGTTGTACATGACAAAACCATCTCAATTTCCCAGTCTTCATAACATTGTATTTCTTGTTTATACCCTGAAGTTGAGTTTAAGTTAATCAGCTAGTTAAGTCACCTATTGGAGGTAACACTACAAGCTAGTACACAACACTCCAAATTTCTTCTAAAACATGAAATTGTGTTGAATCTTGACTAGTAACTTCCATTCTTTGTCTCAGCATATTTAAAACCACTCATGATAACCTATTTTCCTGCCCAAAATTTGGCTATGAATCTCAGATCTGCTTCGATACCCTGCTGGGTAATCGTTCAGAGACCCTCTGTGGTAGACTCCTGACCTGTTCCCTGTTTTCTCTCTCTTTTGATATTCATCTTGTTTGCCTTTCTGAATGAGGATTTGAGCATCTGACCCAGGGTCCTCCTTCTTGCTTATCTTCTTTAGGTGTACAGATTTTAGTATGTTTGTCCTATATTATATGTCTAATATCAACTTGTAACTGAGTATATACCATGTGTGCCTTTTTGCTTTGGGGATTCCTCACTAGGGATGATATTTTCTAATTCCCATCATTTGCTTGCAGAGTGCAGGGAATCTTATGACGGAGGGGGGAGATAGAAAGACTTCGAGGGGACAAGAGCTCCTCAAGGAGAGCTACAGAACCAAAAAATCTGGGCACAGGGGTGTTTTCTAAGACTGATATTCCAACCAAGTACCATGCATGGAGAGAACCTAGAACCCCTGCACAGATGTAGCCCATGCCAGGTCATATCCAAGTGGGTTCCCTAGTAAGGGAAACAATGGCTGTCTCTGACATGAACTCTGTGGCTGGCTCTTTGATCACCTCCCCTTGAGGGGGGAGCAGCCTTACCAGAAGACAGAGGAAGATAATGCAGCCAGTCCTGATGAGACCTGATAGGCTAGGGTCAGAAGGAGGGGGAGAAAGACCTTCCCTATCAGTGGGCATGAGGAGGAGAATGGGAGGAGAAGAGGTAGGGAGGGCAGGTTTGGGGTGGGGGGAATAAGGGAAGAGGCTATAGCTGGGATACAAAGTGAACAAATTGTAACATATTAAAAAGATTCTTAATCCATTTCCCAAACTTTTGCTGACATGTTTACAAAATCTTGTAATTTCTTCCTCCTTGGGCTATTTTTTTTCTAGCTCATTAAATACTAGTGATTTTGGCAATGAGTGGTATTTGGTAACTTTGGTAGTGTTTTTGTTAATTGTACAATGGCAGGGTGGTGGCATTTCTGGTTTCAAGTAGGTAAAGAGTATGCATTCTGCTAAGTACAGCATAATGTATAATACAAAGCAGGAACTGACCTTTTAGCACATTGTCCTCTGTGGGACATTACAGAGATGTTACCACAATTACTCAAGGAAGCTTAACTGTAATGCTTCTGAGAAGCAAGAGTTATCATTCTGTTCTAAAGGATTCTTTAAATTCTAAACCAAATTTGTAACATCAGTCAGTAAAACTAAAAGATTTACAGGTCATCACTTCTTTCTCCTGATTTCATGTTGATAATGAAAGATCCCATAAATTAACATTTATTCAAAAGTACTATTACTAGAGCAAGAGGAAGCCAAAGAAAGAATGTGAAGCAAGAGATGTAATTCAGGAAAAATAGGACATGAGGCAGTAGTCACTGTTAGGATTTTGGAACTAAACCTGCTCCTGGGTTGCCTAGCAACTTATGATGTCATAGTGTTGCTGGCCAGGTGGCCACACCTGGAAGGTGTGGTTACCTTCCCCCATAAAGGGATCAGTCCCTCTCTTGGTCCCTCCTCTCTTGGTCCTTCCTCTCTTTGTCCCTTCTCTCTTGCTCCCCTTCTCTTGGCCTCTCTTGGCCCTCTCCCCTTTCTCTATAGGAGCGTCTCCTCTCTCTTCCCCATCTCTCTCTTTCCCCCATCTTTTTCTCCCCCTCAAGTCACGTTCTCCCTTCTCTCTCTCTCTCTGTATATTCACCTAATAAACCACTTTCATAGAAGTTCTGTTGTAACTAGCATTATTTAATTCATCCCTAACAGTCATCAGAAAGTAAATTCCCTTTTCAGAGTGCTCACATTCTTCAACTTGAATGAGTAAGTAGAAATGTTACTAAAAGATCACATTTTATTTTCAGCTACATTTATTACTCTTAAAATATTTCTTGCTTCAAAGAATTTTGATATATTTTTTGGAAGAATACAAATATAAAAAGTGTTACTAGTTGGAAATTTTAGGTTGGTGCATTAGGTAAGGGTGTAGGAAAGAAAAGTCATACTTTACCCTTAATAGTTTATTCTTTGTATTTTTTCTGTGAAAATACATACATACCAGATTATGATAAAAATAATCAAAGTAAGTATATACTAAATATATGAAAAATATTTTCAGAGAAACATATCTTCTGAGTTATAAGGTGAATAATTAAATAAAGAGTAAATGAAGAGTTCCAGGTGGAATAGCCAAGATAAAACATATTCTGCATCTAGATTCTAAGGCCTTATATAAAAGCAAAAACAACAAAAAACAAGTTAACTTTTATCCTATTGGAAGAACTTTTATCCTATTGGAAGATTCACATCATTCACTGTATGGAAGTATCTGGTAGCTAATGAGAAACATCAAATATTTAATATAAATTAATAACATTTCAGTGCTTTCATCAACATTATCCATAATCATATGCGTAGGATCTAGTTCAAAAATAAGAACAGCTCAGTTTCTCACTGTAGTCTCTTCTTAGCCCTAGAGTCTAGGTGAATTAACCCTCAGGAATACTTGAAGAGAAAGGGATCAATGACAAAACCTACGTGAAAAATTGGGGATGCTTTCTGTTTGAAGAATATATTTTTTCTTTAAATGTTATTTTGGAAATATTATCATGAATAAAAGTCTTATTTTAAAAAGAAATTTTATTTTAATGCCATTTATAGAAAATGACATGATACTTTGCCAGAATGATTCCACTGGCCTTTTCTGAGAAATCTACATTCCACCCAAAGCATCTGTAGGCTACAGAATATTATCAGACAACTAATACATCCCAATCAGACTGAATTTATTTATAGACAACGTTCTTTTTTGCAGTGTTAGATGCCTCATTAACTTGATTCAGCTTGTGCATAGCAAAAATATTCCCTCCCTCTTCAGATTTTTTGATAGAGTGAATTATAATTTCTTGTCTCACTCATTATAAATCTTCAGTCTGAAGGACATTTAAGAAGTGTGTAGTGCCACTTATATGAATCCTGAATTACTTTCCTGTATTAATTATGTTTTATTTGTTTTGCCTGGGGAGGAGGATGAAATGGAATAGTGACCATTTTCACATCTTACTTTACATGTAAAATAGTTTAACTTGGCCAAAACCTCCATAATTAAGACAAATGAAAAGTGACTCTGTATTTGAGTAGATCCCATTGTTGTGAAGTTGGAATCTCAACCCTCTGGAACCTCAGCGATTCTGCTTGCTTTCAAGATGTGTACCCCTGCAAGCAAAGCTGTGTAGATTCGTGAGAATAAGGTCACACAACTCCCATACCTGAACCACATCTTCAAAAGTTTAAATTTCCTTGTGGATTTAACTTTGGGTTGCATGGTCTTTTAATTTGGTTTTCACATCTACAGGTGTTAGTGGAGAAAGGACTTTTCTTTCCAAACCTTCCATTTTAGCCTTTTAAAGTATCTTTGCTTAGAATGTTGTTGTCAAGGACTATGCCCTGAACTGGAAGAAAAATCCCTCCTCCCCTTGTAGATAAGAAGTCCTGAATTTGCATTATTTGATAAAAATTGTAATTCTTAGAAGAAACTGGGAAATTATATAGAAAAATGTGAGCAATATTCAACATGTTAGACTTTTGTTTTGTAGAGGAGGGAAAGATCACTGGCAAAATTATAAAATAATGTGAAGCCTCTTAGCTTTAAAAAAAATGTCTGCATTTGTGCCACATGTTGAGTATGGTTATCCACCGTATAGCTGGCTTGGCTAGTGAGATCACTTCCAAAATATAGACGTGAAAGCTTCCCTGGAAACTACCTTTTTTTTTTTTTTTTGGTCCCACAGAGGCTTCAAGTTTACCTGATGATCAGGCTTTGAGACTTCCAAACACATATGGCATGCCCAAGTAAACCACCATCTTCTATTCTAATCACAGCTAAAGTCAGCTGTGGGAGGCTGTCTCCTTTGAATGGTTTATAATCAGCTTGAGACATGAAACTGACTCACTCTGGAAGTGTGGGGGTGTTCTTTCACTTTCTCAGTGCTGGAATGCCGCTATCAAGCAAGAATAAATGCTCTGACCCACCACCACTTTCCCGTCATTGCTTGTTAACTTTTCATGGTATGTGGGCTCATACTATGTTTTCTCAGCTTCAAATCATCTCTCCCACTATTTTTCATTAAGAGCCCTGCTTTGTTGAACTGCTAAAATGGGACCTACATTACTATGATGTTTTATTTCTATTATATTGCTTTATGAAAATTGACACCCTTAAATATGAATAAATATATTACTTGAACTGATTAAAACTAATCCTTTCACTGCCATCTCTTGGGAGGCTGCTTGTGTACTCCCTTCGGTTGCTAACGGGAGCTGTAAGCCTGTCCTGTAAAGTACTATTATTAGGGAGTCACACTGAAATTACAGACCTTCTTCTCGGTACTTCTAAACTTTAAGCTATAGAACTCTGTTTCTTTATTTTAAAAGTGTTTCTTGGTCTCCTAAATAATGGACACACATGTTGCAGAATTTTATACTTGAATTTTGTGTCTTTGGGTTTTGAAAGGAAACATAAAAGATCTGCCCTGCTTAAGTTACTCTTGTCTTGTGCTTCAAATAACCTTTCTGAGCAATTTCATGAAGTTAAAAATATAATTGATAATATAAATTTGGGAAATTGTACCATCAAGCAATTGCACTGACTTTTATCTATGAACATTTTGATACCACAAAGCAGAGTTAATATCTAAAGAGATAAATTAAAAAATAGTGTCAAAAACTTTTGCTTAATGTGGTCCCAGGTATAGGTGAGCTTTTTGGATGGCCCACTCTTTGCAAAATATTGTTCCCCAGAGCATCAGCTGTGTATTAAGGCAGTCAGGCCACGTTAGCGTCACACTAACAGGCTGGTTCTTACTATTGTAGATGAAGAGAGGCTTTCTCTCGTTTCCAAGGTTTCCTTGTCTTTGGCATGGTTCCGGTGAAATCTCACCGAGACTAGCTTTGTTGCCTTATCTGGATAAACTGCCCTATGCAGGCTTCTCGGTTTCTGAGCAATCATTGCATTTTGACACTTCTGTTTCCCTGAAAGCACCCTCCATATATTCACGCCATTTGACAGTATACTCACTGGCTATGGAAATGACTCCAAGCCTCCATCTGGTTTGTGAACCCATCATTTTCATCGCATACCACTGATCTGCATAGTCACTTGAGATATATATCCCAGTGAGTTCCAGATTACACTTCTCATTGTAGTACTAACATGGCTTCAGAAGTCAAACCTCTGAGCACCTCTCATTGAAAGTGGAAATCAATAATAGAAAAAAAGACAAAACAAAAAGCTAGAATTTCAGTTTGGACAAAACCAAAAGTAAGAATATATAGCTTCCAAACAGATAAAATTGCCTTTCTGTGACTCTGAATCAGAGAGTTGTATTGTAAAAACCATTAAGCTTACAAGTCTTGTGTGACTGTTATCATAAAAAAATAAATAAATAATTTAAAACCTCTCTTAAAATTGGCCTATAAAAACAAAGCTACTCAGTTTTGGATATTTTTTACAATTTTTCATTATTATTATTGTTTACAATTTATTTACTTTGTAACCCAGCTGTAGCCTGCTCCCTCATCTCCTTCCTGTACTACCCTCCTTTCCTCTTCCCCTGCCACCATGTCCCTCCCCTAGTAAACTGATAGCGGAGGTCCTCCTCCTCTACTATTTGACCCTAGCCTATCAAGTCTGATCAGGACTGTCTGGATCCTCTTTCTCTGTGGCCTAGTAAGGCCACCTTGCCAGGGAATGGTGATCAAAGAGCAAGCAATTGAGTTCATGCCAGTGACTGCCTCTGCTCCCCTAAACAGTGAACCCATATGGAGATTGAGCTGCCCATGGGCTACATCTGTGCAGGGGGTCTACGTGCTCTCCATGCATGGTCCTTGGATAATTCATCAGTCTCTGCAGGTCCCCTGGGCCCAGATTTTTGGCTCTGTTGGTCTCCTTGTGGAACTCCCGTCTCCTCCAGGACTTTCTGTCCCCCTCCACCTTCTTCCATAAGACTCCCTGCACTCTGCCCAAATTTTGGCTCTGAATCTCAGAATCCACTTTAATACCCTGCTGGGTGGAGTCTTTCAGAGGCCCCCTGTGGAAGGCTCCTGTCCTGTTCCTTGTCTTCTTCTACTTTCAATGTCTGTCTTGTTTGCCCTTCTGAATGAGTATTAAGCATCTTCCCTAGGGTACTCCTTGTTGTTTAGCTTCTTTAGGACTATAGATTTTTTTTAAAAAATACCATACAAATTGAAAGTGAAAATGCAGTAGAATAGTAATCATAGCATAACGTACATTTACTAGCAAACAGTAAATGTAAGATAATAAAATATAGACAGTAGAAAGAAAGATGCTTGTAAATTTATTATTGCAGTGAAAATAAAATAATAAATATTTTAGTAAGAATTCTTTAACTTGTAAAGCAGTTCCTTTATAGGAAGTCTCAGGAAAAAAAACAGGTAGAAATGAAATGTTAGCTGGTGAGATCTGGTGAAGTACCTGAAGGAAAAACTAAATATTAGAGAAATCAGGTAAATTAAGGGGTGTTGGATCCTGTCACAATGGAGTGTTTGGATTAAAACTGATCAACACAGAAAACCCAATAAAAAATACAAAATATTTTAATAGATATAATAAGAATTTCTATGTCACCATTACCAATTTCTAAGTGATTATTATTAATCTTTAAGTGAGCTTTTACTTAAACTAGAATTCTGTTTGGAAAAACTTTAGACCCTACTTGGAAGGGAGTTAGATCAAATACAGCTCAGCACTCCAAAAAAGATACAGAGGCAGGAATGCTCAAAGTGTCTGTGGTTGTCATCATGAGTTTTTTTGTTTGTTTATTAGAAATTTATATCTCAGGCTATTCTTGAACTTAAAGTATAACCAAGGATGACTTGAACTTTGGGTTCTCGAGTTTCTAAATTGTGAGTGCTAGGATTATAGCTATGTGCCATCACTCCTAGTTTTGTGCAGGCTAGGCAAGCATTCTACCAACTGAACTATATATGACTGACATCTTGTAAGGAAGACTAATGAAAAAGAGACTACATATTCTTTTTATTATTATTATTATTATCATTTATGCACTTTATTCAGTTTGTATCCCAGCTGTACCCATCTCCCTCATCTCCTCCCCAAAACACCCTCCATCCATGTACTCCCCTTATGCCCTTCCCCTAGTCCACTGATGGGGGAAGTCTTCCTACCCTTCTATTTGACCCTAGCCTATCAGTTCTCATCACTGTCTTCCTCTGTGGACTGGTAAGACTCCACCCCTACCCCCCACCCCAGGGGTAGGTCATTAGAGAGCCTGCCTCTGATGGCATGTTAGAGAAAGTGGCTGCTCCCCTTACTAAGGAACCTGACTTGGGGACTGAGTCTATGGGCTATATATGAGCCAGGGTTTTAGGTCCTCCCGGTGTATTGTCCTTGGTTAGGGAATCATTTTCTTTAGGGACCCCCAGGATCAGGTTTTTTAATTAAATTTTTTATTTTTATATATTAATTACATTTTATTCATTTTGCATCCCAGCTGTTGTGCTCTCCCTCCCCTCCCCATCCCATCCTCCATCCTTCATCTCCTACCATGCCTCTCTCCAAGTCCACTGATAGGGGCTGTACTCCTGCCCTTCCATCTGACCCTAGCTTATCAGGTCTGATCAGGACTCCTTGCATTGTCTACCTCTGTGGCCTGGCAAGGCTGCTCCCCCATCTAGGGGAGGTGATCAAAGAGCCAGCCACTGAGTTCACTTCAGAGACAGTACCTGCTCGACTTACGAGGAAACCCATTTAGATACCGAGCTGCCATGGCTACATCTGAGCAGGAGTTCTAGGTAATATCCATGAATGGTCCTTGTTTGGAGTATCAGTCTCAGAAAAGACCCTTTTGCCCAGATATTTTTGGTTCTTTTGCTCTCCCTGTGGAGCTCCTGTTCTCTCAGGTATTTTTATCTCCCCCTTCTTTCATAAGATTCCTTGCACTCTGCCCAAAGTTTAGTTTTGAGACTTAGCATCTGCCTTGATACACTGCTGGGTAGAGTCTTTCAGAGGCCCTCTGTGGTAGGCTCCCATTCTTCTTCCTGTTCTCTCCTTCCTCCATCCCGTTTGTCTTCCTGAGTGAGGATTGATCCTCCTACCAGGGTCCTCCTTCTTGCTCAGCTTCTTTAGGTGTACAGATTTTAGTATGTTTATCCTATGTTATATGTCTAATATCTACTGATAAGTGAGTATACGTCACATGTGTTTTTCAGCTTCTGGAATACCTCACTCAGGATGATCTTTTCTACACCCCACCATTTGCTGACAAATTTCATGATTTCCTTGTTTTTAATTGCTGAGTAGTATCCCATTGTGGAGATGTACCACAATTTCTGTATGCATTCCTCAACGGAGGGACTTCTGGGTTGTTTCCAGGTTCTAGCTATTACGAATAAAGGTGCTATGAATATGGTTGAACAAATATCCTTGTTGTGTACTTGAGCATCTTTTGGATATATGCCTAGGAGTACTGTAGCTGGATCCTGAGGTAGCAGTATTCCTAATTGTCTGAGAAAGTGCCATTGATTTCCAGAGTGGTTGTACAAGTTTACATTCCCACCATCAATGGAGGAGGGTTCCCCTTTCTCCACAACCTCTCCAGCATGTGTTCTCACTTGATTTTTTGATTATCGCCATTCTGATGGGTGTAAGGTGAAATCTCAGGAAGGTTTTGATTTGCATCTCCCTAGTGACTAAGAACATTGAGCATTTCTTTTTTTAATTTTTTAATTAATTGCACTTTATTCACTTTGTATCTGCAGTGTAGCTCCCTCCCTCCTCCCCTCCCAACCCCTCCTTTCCTCCCACTTCTGCAAGTATGCCCCTCCCCATAAGGGAGGTCTGATAAGGGAGGTCTTCTTTTCCTTCCTGAGCATTTCTTTAAGTGTTTCTCTGCCATTCGATATTCCTCTATTGAGAATTCTCTGTTTAGCTCTGTATCCCATTTTTGATTGGATTACTTGGTTTGTTGATGTTTAACTTGTTCAAGTCTTTATATATTCTGGATATTCACCATCTGTCAGATATAGGGTTGGTGAGATACTTTCTCAATCTGTAGGCTGTCATTTTGTTCTGACAACAGAGTCCTTTGCCTTACAGAAAATTTTCAGTTTCATGAGGTCTCATTTATTGATTTTTTATCTTAGAGCCTGTGCTGTTGGTGTTCTGTTCAGGGAGTAATCTTCTGTGCCAATGAGTTCTAGGCTCTTCCCCAATTTTTATTCTAACAGGTTTAGTGTGTCTGGCTTTATGTTGAGGTCTTTGATCCATTTAGACTTTAGTTTTGTGCAGGATGATAAATATGGATCTATTTGCATTTTTCTATATGTAGACATCCAGTTAGACCAGCACCATTTATTGAAGATGCCATTTTTCCATTGTATGGTTTTGGCATCTTTGTCAAAAATCAAGTATCCATAGATGTGTGGGTATATTTCTAGGTTTTCTATCCTATTCCATTGATCCAACATTCTGTTTTTATGCCAGTACGATGCAGTTTTATTATTGTTGCTATATATATATAGTACAGCTTGAGATCAGGGATGGAAATACCTCCAGAAGATCATAAATTGTACAGGATTGTTTTTGCAGTTATGTTTTTTTCTATGACATTGAGAATTGTTCTTTCAGGTTCTGTAAATAATTGTTTTGATATTTTGATGGGAATTGCATGGAATTTTTAGATTGCTTTTCGTAGGATGGCCATTTTCACTATGTTAATCCTACGGATCCATGAGCATGGGAGATCTTTCCATTTTCCGATATCTTCTTCAATTTCTTTCTTCAGAGACTTGAAGATTTTTTCATGTAGGTCTTCCGCATTCTTGGCTAGAGTCAAATGAAGGCACTTTATGTTATTTGTGGCTATTGTAAAGGGTGTTGTTTCCTTAATTTCTTTTTCAGAGGACTGGTGAGCATATGTCATGCTGTTGACGCAGTAGTAAAAAGCAATGAAAGCTGTGTCCCAAGCCATATACAGCACTCATACAGGGCTTTCTGAAGCTAGATTTCCACAAGTCAGAGTGCAGACTCCTCACTGCACTCTCTGCACTGCTGTGGAAATGCCGAAGTGACAAACCCATGTCTGAAAAGAAGATGTTCTACATCTTCCTAAGTCCAAAGAATGCCATCACTTATAGAAGGACTGGTGGGGACAAAAGCTACACACAGAGACCAAAAAAAAAAAAGCCAAAAAATCTGGGCCGGGGAGGGGCATTGCAGAGACTGATGCATCAACCAAAAAACGTTCTCAGATGTAGTGCTCAGTCTCCATGTGGATTCCTCAGTATGAGGAGAAGAAACAGTCTCTGACTTGAACTCTCTTGCATGATCCTTAATCACTTCTCCCTGGTGTGGTGACATGCCAGCCCACAGAGGAAGACTATCTAGGCAGTCCTAATGGGACCTGATAGGCTAGGGTCAGACAGTAGAGGAGGAAGACTTCCCCTTTCAGTGGAGCAGGAAGAGGGATGGGGAGGGAAGAGGGAGGGAGGGTGGGACCTGAAGATGAGGGTGGGGCTACAACTGGGATACAAAGTGAAAAATTGTTAATAATGATAATAATAATAAGAAATATTATACTTAAAAAGAATTTCATCACTATACAAAATTGAATTACAAGTAACTTAACCACCTGTGTGAACAAGTCCAACACATTTTAAAGGAAGAAGACATTTTTTTTAACTCTAGGCAGCATAAAATTTATAATGCTCAGTCTTCAATCAAATATTAAATCCTCCAGAAATAAATGAGTAAGTACATAGACTGACAAATAACAACAGTAAAAGATAAATAATAACACTTCCTAAAAGTCCACATTTTTAAAAAAGCTATAAAAATGAGCAAGACTTGATAAGCTAGGGTCAGATGGAAGGGGAGGAGGACCTCCCTTAGCAGTGGACTTGGAAAGGGGCAGGAAGGAGACAAGGGAGGGAGGGTAGGATTGGGAGGGAATGAGGGAGGAGGCTAATGCTGGGATACAAATTAAATAACCTGTGATTAATATAAAAAACAAAATTAATAAAAAATTAAAAATAAATATTTTTAAATGACCAAGACTTTTTAAAGTAGCATAACTATGATGAGGAAATATAAAATTCAAAGAAAAGTAAGGAATTTAGAGAAATTATTAATTATTAAGGGATAAGTTAGATTTAATTAATACTATGCTATATACAATAGAAAGAATATTAATAAAATGAAGGACAGAAGTACAAATTATCTCAACATCAGATTAGAAACAAAGAGCTCTAAAAAATAAGGAACACAGTCTCAGTGATGTGTAAGGCAATAATAACTATTAAAACATAAGAATAGATGAAATTTAAGGGAATGAAGAAGAGACAATTCAGTCAGAAAATGTGAATGAAACAAACAGTAGACAGATTTGTTCCTTCCAAGAGTGACAAACATCTTCAGGGCCAGTCAGAAAAAAAAAAACCCACACACAGGGGAAAGTATTATTTCATAGCTTAACAGAGTACACATCATATGAACAAAGGGTATTAAATTGTGCTGTGCTTTTAAAAGAGAGAGGAAATTCAAACCAGATAACACTAAGGTCATTCACCTATGTGCATCGAGGGAAAGAACAAATGGGAAGGCTGTAAGTTAAAGCACCATTGTCCACAGGTCTATTCAATTTGTTTTGTTCTAGAACCGTTTCACACATGAATAACTTAAATCAATACTTTACAACAACGACAAAAGCATTTAAAACTTAATGTAAACTAAAGCAAATGAGAGATAACTAATCTCAATAAAGAATAACAAAATAAGGTGATGGAGAAAATGCAACAACTATTTATTATAAAAGTGACATTTCTCTTCCCTCTATGGAAGAGAAAGAACTGTTAACAAATCCTCAGTTACTGGAAAGTGTTTTGTTTGGGAGGTATAGAAAATTGGACAAATGAAGTGTGCTTTGAGCCTGGTTTTTCACTGTGGAAACAGGATAATACAAATAGAGCAAAACATTGAATGTTGTTTTTTCGTTGAAAACATGTCTTAATTTCTTACACACATACCAAAGCTCAGTTTGTGGACAGGATATAGAGGTCATGACATATCAGTAAATGAGTGCTACTACTACCCAGATCTTGGTTTCTAAGTAGTATTTGTTACAGTCGAAACCAAGAGAGAATTAGAAAAAGTACAAAATGAGTCTAAAAACCTCCTTGTCATGAGGAGTAGTGTTCCAATATAATGGGGCTGCTGAGTGTGGTGGCACACATCTTTAATCTGGACTATCAAAAGGTGAAAAGACAGAACTCTCTAAGTTCAAGGCCAAACTTATCCAGGACAGTCTGAACTACATAGTAATTACAACCTTGTCCCAAAAGTGAAAAAAATGGGCAAATATAGAACATACAGAACCAGGGTGATTTTTGAGAGGAACTTGGGCAACAAAATGAGTGAGTTTATATGTGTGCATGCTGATACAAAGTGAATAAACTGTAATTAACATAAAAATAAAATTTTAATTTAAAAAGAAATAGATGAGCATACTCTATCAATGACTAAAATTGTACCTACATTCAATAATTTTTAAATACAATTTAATAATTATTATTGAATATGCTAAATGTTGAAACATTGAAAGAAGAAAGAGAATAATATATGTAACTGATTCTTAAATAAGTTTGAAAAAAAATCTATGCTTGCTAAGCATGTGTGATTTCCTAGGTTCAAGCCCCAGAAGCACAAACTGTCATGTATATGTATGTATACATATAGGTAGATTTGCACAAAATACATGGAAGAGTGGGTGGACAGAGAAAGGGAAGAGGACAACACTGATGTAGGCAAATATTTTAAATGATCCTGCTGATACATAATTGTCAAAAAACTGAATATATTTGAAACTGGTCATAATAATTAACACATGCATCAAGTCGTGGTTACTGTGTGTGAGCAATGGGAATACAAGATCTACCCTGAGTACACTTCAAGTACACAATATTTTTTAAATATACTTTTTAATTTTTAATTTTTATTAATTGTACTTTATTCACTTTGTAACCCCCCATAAACTCCTTACTCCTGCCCTCCCAATCCCACATTCCCTCCCCCTGCTCCACATATGCCCCTACCCAAGTCCGCTGATAGGAGAGGTGTTCCTCTCCTTCCTTCTGATCCTAGTCTATCAGCCCATATAAGGAGTGGCTGCATTGTCTTCCTCTGTGGCCTGGTCAGGCTGCTCCCCCATCAGGGTAAGGTGATCAAAGAGCAGGCCAATCAGTTCCTGTCAGAGACAGTCCCTGGTTCCATTACTATGGAACCCACTTGGACACTGAACTACCTTGGGCTACATCTTTGCAGGGGTTCTAGGTTTTCTCCATGCATGAAACTTGGTTGGAGTATCAATCTCAGGGAAGACCCTTGTGCTCAGATTTTTTGGTTCTGTTGCTCTCCTTGTGGAGCTCCTGTCCTCTCCAGATCTTACTATTTCCCATATCTTTCATAAGATTCCATGCACTCTGCCCAACAGTTGGCCATAAGTCTCAGCATCTGCTTAGATAGTCTGCAGGACAGAGCCTTTCAGAGACCCTCTGTGGCAAGCTCCAAACTTGATTCCTGTTTTCTTTTTGTTCTGATGTCCATTCCCTTTGTCTTTCTGGCTGGGGATTGAGCATTTTAACCAGAGTCATCCCTCTTGATTAGTTTCTTTAAGTGTACAGATTTTAGTAGGTTTCTCCTATATTATATGTCTATATGAGTGAGTATATACCATGTGTCTTTCTGCTTCTGGGATAGCTCACTCAGGATGATCTTTTCCAGTTCCCACCATTTACCTGAAAATTTCATAATATCCTTGTTTTTTATTGCTGAGTAATATTCCATTGTGTAGATGCACGACAATTTCTGTATCAATTCTTCAGTTGAGGGGCATCTGGGTTGTTTCCAGCTATTGGATATTACAAATAAAGCTGTTACAAGCATGATTGAGCAAATATCCTTGTTGTGTACTTGAGCATCTTTTGGATATATGCTTAGGAGTGATATAGCTGTGAGGTAGCCATTCCATAAGACCTGAGATGGTCACCTGCGTGCAAGTCATGCTGGCTTGCTATTCTTGTTGTTTTCAGCAGACACCTCCTGTTTGCTCAGTTAAACCTCCTGTTTTGCTCAGTTAAACCTCCTGTTTTGCTTGGTTAATTTTCCTGTTTTGCTTGGATATGTTTACTTGAAAACCTATATAAGTGGTTTTCTCTGTAATAAAGATGGCGCCTTGATCAGAATACTGTCTTGGCGTCACTTCTTCGTGTTCTCTGTCTCTTTTAATTCCCAGCCCTTTGTGCAGGCAGTTACTATTGGTAGTTGCGGGCGACTACATAGCTGGATCTTGAGGAAGCTCAATTCCTAATTGTCTGAGAAAGCGCCAGGTTGATTTCCAGAGTGGTTGTACAAGTTTACATTCCCTCCAGGAGTGGAGGAGGGTTCCCCTTTCTCCACAACCTCTCCAGCATGTGTTGTCACTTGAGTTTTTTATCTTAGTCATTCTGATGGGTGTAAGGTGAAATCTCAGGGTTGTTTTGATTTGCATTTCCCTGATGGCTAATAACATTGAACATTTCGTTAAGTGTTTCTCTGCCATTTGATATTCCTCTATCGAGAGTTCTCTGTTTAGTTGTTCCCCATTTTTTAATTGGATTATTTAATTTGTTGCTTTTCAACTTTTGTAGTTCTTTATATATACTGGATATTAGCCCTCTATCAGATAGAGGGTTGGTAAAGATTGTTTCCCAATCTGTTGGCTGTCGTTTTGTTTTGATGACAGTGGCCTTTGCTTTACAGAAGCCTTTCAGTTTCATGAGGTCCCATTTATTGATTGTTGCTCTTAGAGCCTGTACTTTTGGTGTTCTGTTCAGGAAGTTGTCTCCTGTTCCAATGAGTTCATTTTGTGCATGGTGATAAGTGTGGATCTATTTTCATTTTTCTACACATAGATATCCAGTTATTGAAGATGTTATCTTTTTTCCATTGTATGGTTTTGGCATCTTTGTCAAAACTCAGGTGTTCATACGTGTGTGGGTTTATTTCTGGGTCTTCTATTTGGTTCCATTGATCCACCATTCTGTTTCTATGCCAGTATCATGCAGTTTTTATTATTGTTGTCTATAGTACAGCTTGAAATCAAGGATAGAGATACCTCCAGAAGATCTTTTATTGTAAAGGATTGTTTTAGCAATTCTGGGTTTTTTGTTATTCCATATGAAGTTGAGAATTTTTCGTTCAAGATCTGTAAAGAATTGCATTGGTAATTTGATGGGAATTGCATTGAATCTATAGATTGCTTTTGGTAAGATGGCCATTTTTACTATGTTAATCCTGCCAACCCATGAACATGGGAGATTTTTCCATTTTCTGATATCTTCTTCTATTTCTTTCCTCAGACACTTGAAATTTTTTTCATACAAGTCTTTGACTTCCTTGGTTAGGGTCATACCAAGAAACTTTATGTCTTTTGTGGTTATTGTGAAGGGTGTTCTTTCCCTACTTTCTTTCTCAGCCCTTTTGTCTTTTGTATACAGGAGGACTACTGATTTTTTTTAGTTAATTTTGTATCCAGCCACTTTGCTGAAGGTGTTTATCAGCTGTACAAGTTCCCTGGTAGAATTTTTGGGGTCACTCAGGCACACTATCATATCGTCTGCAAATAGGGATACTTTGATTCCTTCCTTTCCGATTTCTACCCCCTTGATCTCTTCCAATTGTCTTCTTGCTCTACCAAGGACTTCCAGAACTATGTTAAAGAGATATGGAGAGAGTGGGCAGCCGTGCCTTCTCCTTGATTTCAGTGGGATTGCTTTAAATTTCTCTCCGTTTAGTTTGATGTTGGCTATAGGCTTGCTGTATATTGCCTTTACTATGTTTAGGTATGTGCCTTGTATCCCTGATCTCTCTATTAAACATGAATAGATGTTGGAATTTGTCGAATGCTTTTTCAGCATCTAGGGAGATGATCACGTGATTTTTTTTCTTTCAGTTTGTTAATATGGTGGATCACAATGATGGATTTCCATATATTGAAATACCCCTGCATTCCTGGGATGAAGTCTACTTTGTCATAGTGGATGATATCTTTGATGTGTTCTTGTATTCGGTTAGCAAGTATTTTTTTTTAATATTTTTGCATCAATGTTCATAAGAGAGATTGGCCTGAAATTCTCTTTCTTTGTTGGGTCTTTGTGAGGTTTAGGTACCAAGGTGACTGTGTCTTCTTAGAATGAGTTTGGTAGTGTTCCTTCTATTTCTATTTTGTGGAATAGTTTGAAGAGAACTGGAGTTAGCTCTTCTTTGAAGGTCTGGTAGAATTCTGTGCTGAAACTATCTGATCCTGGGCATTTTTTGTATGGGAGACTTTTGATGAATGCTTCTATTCCCTTAGGTGATATAGGATTATTTAATTGATTTGCCTGGTCTTGATTCAGCTTTGGTAAGTGGAATCAATCACAGAAATTATCCATTTCATTTAGATTTTCAAATTTTGTGGCATATAGACTTTTAAAGTAAGTCCTAATGATTGTTCGTATTTCTTCAGTGTCTGTAGTTATGTCCCCCTTTTCATTTCTGAATTTGTTGATTTGGATGGTGTCTCTCTGCCTTTTAATTAGTTTGGCTAAGGGTTTGTCAATCTTGCTGATTTTCTCAAAGAACCAGCACTTGGTTTCATTGATTCTTTGAATTGTTTTATTTGTTTCTAATTTATTGACTTCAGTCCTGAGTTTGATTATATCCATCCATATACTCCTTTTTGGTGTGTCTGCTTCTGTTATTTCTAGGGCTTTTAGGTGAGCCATCAAATTGCTTGAATGAGAAGTCTCGAATTTCTTCTTAGAGGCATTTAGTGCTATGAACTTTCCTCCTAGCACAGCTTTCATTGTGTCCCATAAGTTTGGGTATATTGTGTCTTCATATTCATTGAATTCTAGGAAGACTTTAATTTCTTTCTTTATTTCTTCTCTGACCCAGCTGTCATTTAGTACTAAGTTGTACAGTTTCCATATATGTGTAGGCTTTTTGCTATTTTTATTGCTGTTGAGGTCCAGCTTTATTTCGTGGTGATCAGATAGGATACAAGTGATTATTTCAATCTTCTTGTATCTGTTGAGGCTTGCTTTGTGAGCAACTATATAGTCTATTTTGGAGAAGGTTCCATGAGGTGCTGAGAAGAAGGTAAATTATTTTGTGTTTGGGTGTAAGGTTCTGTAAATGTCTGTTAGGTCCATTTGATTCATGACCTCTGTTAGAGACATTGTTTCTTTGTTTATTTCTGTTTTGTTGACCTGTCCTTTGTTGAGAATGGGGTGTTGAAGTCTCCCATTGTTAATGTGTGGGGATCTATGTGTGGTTTCAGTTTGGTCAATGTTTCTTTTACAAATGTGGGTGCCCTTGTATTTGGGGTATAGATGTTCAGGATTGTGATGTCTTCCTGGTGGAATTTTCCCTTGATGAGTATGAAGTGTCCTTCCCCATCTCTTTTTATTAATTATGGTTGAAAGGCTATTTTATCACATATTAGAATGACTACTCCTGCTTGCTTCTTGGGTCCATTTGCTTGGAAAACCATCTTCCAGCCCTTTACCCTCAGGTAATATCTATCTTTGTGACTTAGGTGTGTTTCTCATATGCAACAGATTGCTGGGTCTTGTTTATGCATCCATCCTGTTAGTCTATGTCTTTTTATTGGAGAATTGAGTCCATTGATGTTGAGAGAGATTAATGACCAGTAGCTGTTAGATCCTTTGATTTTGATGTTGGCTGTGGTAGTAAGTATGCGTACTTGGTTACTTTTTGTTTTACTGTAGTGAGGTTAATTTTTTCCTGTGTTTTCTTGAAAGTAGTTTTCTTGGGTTGTATTTTTCCTTGTAGTATCTTCTGTAATGCTGGATTTGTGTGTAGGTATTGTTGAAATTTGTTTTTGTCGTTGAATATTTTGTTTTCTCCATCTATGAGGACTGAGAGTTTTGCTGGATATAGTAGCCTGGGCTGACATCTGTGTTCTCTTAGGGTCTGCATGATATCCATCCAGGCCCTTCTGGCTTTCATGGTCTCTGTTGAGAAATCAGGTGTGATTCTGATGGGTTTGCTATTATATGTTACTTGGCTTTTAGTATTTTTTCTTTGTTCTTTACAGTTACTGTTTTGATTATTATGTGGCGGGAGGATTTTCTTTTCTGGTCTAATTTATTGGGTGTTCTGTTGGCCTCTTGTATTCTTATTGGCCTCTCCTTTAAGTTGGGGAAATTTTCTTCTATGATTTTGTTGAAAATATATTTTGGGCCTTGGAGGAGGGAATCTTCTTTTTCCTCTATTCCTATTATTCTTAGGATTTGTCTTTTTATGTTGTCTTGAATTTCTTGGACAGTCTGTGTCAAGATTTAACATTTTTCTTGACAGATACATCGATTTCTTCCATTGTATCTTCCACACCTGAGATTCTTTCTTCCATCTCTTGTAGTCTATTGATTATGCTTACCTCTGTAGTTCCTGTTTTCTTCCCTAAGTTCTTTCTCTCCACAATTTCCTCCATTTGTGTTTTCTTTAATTTTTCCAATTCTATCTTCAGATCTTGAGCCATTTTGTTGATTTCCTTCACCTGTCTGATTGTATTTTCCTGTTTTTCCTTCAACTCCTTCAGCTGTTTATTTGAACAATCCTCTGTTTCTTTTATTCCTTTCAGTGATTTAAGCATTTCCTCTCTAAAGGCCACAAACTGTTTGGTTGCAACTTCCTGTATTTCTTTATGGATAGCCATAATCTCTTTGACTTTATCTTCCTCTAGTTCTTTACACGTTTTATTTGTTTCCTCTATTATTCTCTTCATAAACATAGATGTTAGGTCATCTTAAATTTCTGTTATGCTGGGGTGTCCAGGGCTGCTTGCCCCTGGATAACTGGATTCTGGAGATGCCATATAGCTCTGCCTTTTGTTGGTTGAGCTTTTATGCTGGCCTCTACCCATTTGGCTATCTTAGGTGTTGGGTGTTAGTTTCTGGTGGCTCCTGGAATCCTGTGGTGTACAGGATCCCCTTGGCAGGAAGATGGTTTTTCCTGAAGGAAGCCTCCTCAGCTTTTTTGGTATGGTCACTGAATGGCCAGTGTTTTTCAGGAATTGCCACAGCTCACCTCAGGCATACAGACCTGAGTGGTAACTGTGGTTCTTGTTAGTCAAGAGGGCTCTCCTCTCACCCAGAGAAATTCTGGAGATAGCTGCCGTGCTTCTGGGTTTCTTGCTGTAAATTTAGTGAACTGCAGCTGTAACCTGGGTGCCCCATGGTTTGGTCAGTTTTGTTACAGATAACTGGTTGCCCTTGGAGGTTGATCTCGGGGGTTGATCTCGGGGATCCCAGGCTTCTGAAGGTTTGAGGTTGGAGCTCTGTGCCCCAGCACCCAAGAGATAGTCAGTGGCAGTTGAGCACCAATCTCATTAGAGCAGCAGGAGGCTAGTTAGTGCACAGGAGGTCTCTGGTCTGGCAGTGTGCACACCTGCCTGTCTCGGGGGCCTTTTCCAGGGAAATAATGTGTAACCTAAGTCAGTCCCAGTTTGCTTCCTTCCCTGTGGGGTTTTCTCCCAATAGGGAAACCCAGTCTCTGGTGCTCTGGGGCGCAGAGTTTTGTCTGTGATGGAGAGCTAGGCGTGCAGCAAGTCTGTGCTTGTGGGTGGAGCCTAGTTCAGAGATGTTGGGATACACCCACCATTCTGCG
Organism: Pachyuromys duprasi; assembly: GCA_028658305.1. Classification (NCBI taxonomy): domain Eukaryota; kingdom Metazoa; phylum Chordata; class Mammalia; order Rodentia; family Muridae; genus Pachyuromys; species Pachyuromys duprasi. Next base: position 60,671,376 of record CM053765.1, read on the forward strand.
GGACCTTTGCCTGGGGAAGGCTGGGTGACCTAGGTCAGTCCTGTTTCCTTCCTTCCCTGTGGGTTTTTCTCTCGACTGGGACTCCCAGTCTCTGGTGTTTTTGTGCCCACTGTTCAGCCTGGGAAAGTGATCAAGACACGCGGGCATGTGGCTCTGGTCTGGGGACCAAGTGCCTGTGCGACAGGGGATGTCTTCTGGGTTCTGGCTGGGTGACCTGAGAATGGACCTGACCAGTTCCCACACTGTGGGGTTTCCTCTCACCTGGGAAACATGATTCCTGTTATTTTAGGGCCCAGAGTTCAGGCTCTTGGTTGCTGTACCGAAAATGTTGTTCTACAGCTTAGATGCAGAGTCCTCCTGGTGCCGCCATCTTGTCCCGCCCCCTTCAAGTGCACAATATTAAGTCATTTACTGCCACCATCACAATGGGCATTAGTACTCCAGAACTTAACTGGCCTTTTCCTGAAAGTTTGTATGTGTTCTTCAGTCAGCTGTCCTATTCCCTCTATGTCACAATCCTGGAAGCTAGCATTCTTCTGTTGGCTTCTTTGAGTTTTGCTTTTTAAGCATGCTTATGAGATCATTCTTTCCTCCATTTGGCTTATTTCACATTCATCCATGTTGTTGCAAAGTCAGAATTTTCTTCTCTTTGTAAGATAAATACAGTTCCATTTTGTTTGTTTACCACAGTTTCTTTGTCTAGATTGTCTCTATACCTTGGCTGTGAATGGTGCAATGAACATGGTCATGCAATTATCCCTTAACCACACTCATTTCTGTTTCTAGTAATCTATATCTTGGAATAGGATTGCTAAGTTATGTGCTACATATAGTTTTAGTTTTTAGAAACTCCCATACTGGTTTTTGTAATGATTATGCCACCTTTTATCTTCATAGCCGTGGATGAGTTCCCTTTGCTCCCTTTTTCAATATTCACCTTTGCCTTTCTTATTGTAGTCATACCAACAGGAGTGAAATGATGGGTTCCTGTCATTTTTAATTAAGTTGTGTAGTTAATACTGAGCATATTTTCATATGCCTACTCATTATTTAGATTGTTTCATAAGTATAAAATTTATTCAGGTCCTTGGCCTAGTTTTAACCTTGATGGGTAAAAGCACTTGCTGCTATCATGGAGGACCTGAGTGTGGTTCCTAGCAGTTCCCAGCTATCTACAGCTCCAGTTCCAGGGGATCCAAGACTCTCTTTTGGGCCTCTGCAGTCACCAGGCATATGATGTGCCGACCTACACACCGGAAAACACATAAATTTAGAGTAAATAAATAAGTATTTTAAAATTATTCATTACTTTTTATATTTATCACAGGTTTGGGCATGCACACTTGCACCTGTTTTGCTCTTGAGTTTCATGAGCAGTTTCAGTAGTATGAGTATTAGTCCCTTATTCAATGTAGAGTTTGCAAATGCTTGCTTTCATTCTGTATTTTGTATTTCCATTCTGCTGGGTTTTCTTCTATAAAAGATTTTTGTCTCATGTGTTCCTATTTGTCTGTTTTGTTTGTGTTTTGTTTTTGCTTGTGCTTTGGGAGGATTATAGAAAAAAAATGCCACCAAGAAAAATGTCATGATTTCTCTTAATTTTATTCTAAAAGTCATGTCTACAGATCTTACATGTAAGTTTCTAATGTAGTCTGTGCTCCTTCTGTGTGTAGTATGAAATCAATCAACTCTCTTGCATGTGGATATATTGCTTTCCCAGCGCTGTTTTACTTGTTAGTTGGGTTTGGGGTGGGGGGGTTGTTTTGTTTTGTTTTGTTTTTATAAGATAAAGTTTCTCTGTGTCCCCCTGGTTTATCTGGAACTTGCTTTGTAGACAAGGCTGGCCTCAAATTTTCTAGCTCTGCCTACCTAGTGCTGGGATTGAAAACATGATTCCCATGCCCAGCTTTCCCAGCAGTATTTTTAATAAGCCATCCTTTTCTTATGTGCATACTTGACATAGTCCTCAAACACTAATTGACATATATGTATAGGTTTGTCTAGCCTCTCAATTATATTCCACAGGTCTTTCTTTATGCAATACCATACTATCCTAATTGCTCTTCTTTGCAATATAGTTTGAAATTGGAGAGCATACTACCTCTGACATTATTCTTCTTTATCAAGACTATTTCAGTAGAACAACAGGCAACTAACGATTGGCTGGTGGAAGAGTGAGAGTTGGGCTCCCCAATGACTGCCTTTTATTGATCATCCAAAGCAGAGTTATCAGACTTGAAGACATGTACACACAAAGAACAAAAATGGATTAAGCATGATGTATTTATCTATGTTTGTACAGACATATTTATGTAACAAATATAATAAAAGAAAATGAACTAGCAACTTTAGGGGTGTGGGAAAAATTTAAGGGTAGGTAACTGGGCAATGCTGAAGTAAGTAAAGATAGGAAAAGTGATACAATTTTATTCCAAAATTATTTCCAAATGTAAAAATATTAGTTTCTTAAAATGATTATATTAGCTTTATTTATAACATATAAGTTTAATGGTTTTCTGCAAAAAAATACAGTATTAGAAATATACTAAGGATTACATAGCATTTATAATTGATTTGGGTAGCCTTTTTTGAATATTAATTCTTCCAACTCATGAATATGGGATATCTCTACCACTCTGAAAGCAATAATATAATAAAGCTAAAACATTCAGTGTGAACTGAAGTGATATTTGCAATACAGAGTACTTATACTAAATTTCTCATCTTTAATATAAATTATTTTATATACTATTATACAAAGTTCTATATAAAAAGAGATACAAATCTATGTAGAGAGTTTAAGTTGGTGAAAATCAGAAGAAAATATTTTATTTTTATTTTTGTGATACATCAGAAATGTTTAAGATCTTCCACAGATGGGTAATACATTTCTTCAGTTTATTACAAGCACATTTTTTTTAGTTTTATACCCCATATTTTTATTTTTGTTTTTAAATATTAGTTACAGTTTATTAACTTTGTATCCCAGCTGTAGCCTGCTACCTCATTCCCTCCCAATCCCACCATCCCTCCCTCATCTCCTCCCTGCCCCTTTCCAAGTCCACAGATAGGGGAGGTCTCCTCCCCTTCTATCTGACCCTAGCTTATCAGATTTCTTCAGGACTGGCTGCAATGTCCACCTCTGTGGCCTAGCAAAGATGCTTCTCCCTGGGGGAAAGGGGAGAAGGTCAAAAAGCCAGCCATTGAGTTCATGTCAGAAATAGTCCCTGGTTCCTTACTAAGGAACACACTTGGATACTGAGCTACCATGGGCCACATCCAAGCAGAGGTTCTAGGTTATATCCATAAATAATCCTTGGTTGGAGATACAATCTCATAAAAGACCCCTGAAACATATCTTTTAAAAAAGTCAGCTATAGTATTGAAGCTATAAGACATTTTTAATTACTAGCACTATACAATAAAGGACAAAGAACTTTTAAAGCAAGACAGGTAATAATTCATTAGATAGCAAACATAATAACTTTTTCTGCCTCCAATATATCCAGTGCTGATAATCATAGGCTAGTTTTTGAACAAATGTAAATAAAAAATGTCCAAAGCCATGATTTTCTCAAGAATTCTATTGTTCACACACCACATAGGTTGTCTTCCAGCAGATACTTCAGCTTCAGGTGACAAAATACTAAGCTGTTGCATTTGAAATTGTCCAACTGGTTGTTCCTTACTCTGGAAATTCTGGTGGCATATGCCATTGAGAGATCACCCTGCTGCTATCAGTTCTCTTCTCGCTGTTGGAAATACTAAGATGGAGCCTTCAAGTCCTTAAGATGCAATGCCTAGCAAAAAATTTAAAAACAAAACAAAACAAAACAAAACAAAACTTCCACAAAGCCACTGGATATCACAATGTACTGCTTGATAAATTCTGTTGCCTGAAAATCAAAGTGTCAATGAAAATACTCTTAATTATGCTACTAAGTAGATGAACCTTGAAATACTACAGTGAATGAAATAAGACAACAAAGGACAAATTCTACAATGAACACTATTGTACTTGTAGACACAATTCTACTCATGGACACTATAACTGAAAGTCCCAAAGAAAGGAGTCTAAGGAGAGGGGAAATTTGGGGAAACAGTGTTTAATAAAATTATTTTCTAAATTATACAAATGGACAGAGGTAAGCATGGATGTATATAATGCCTCTGAAATATATACTTAAGCATGTTAAACTTTATTTTAACAACAATAAAAATGAACACGTTTTAAATACCTCTTAATTATTGAATTCAAGATAAATAACATTCCCAACTATTTTCTTTTGTTGCTGTTGTTTTTTAATTTGATCGTTGTCTATTTTTCTTTCTTAAAATCGGGTTTTATTTTGTAGCTCAGGCTAGTAAACTGGTCTACCATTCATGACAGTCCTCCTGACTCAGTCTCGCCAAGTCCTAAGATTACAGGTGTGAGTTACCATGCTGCCTAAAACATAATTAAAACAAGCAGTCAGCAGTCATATTTTCTACTGAAACCTATTACTAAAAACCCAGAGGGCAAAAATAACTCATTGTCTTACTTCTTCAATTATATTGTTGATTTCCAGTGCTGCTTTATTTGCTCTCTTCTTAATTTGTCTTTTTGCTTTGTTTACATCTTTTTCAACTCTCTTCCACTTGATCTGCGCATAGTCGCTGTGGCTGGCCACCTGTAGGAGAAGAAAACCACCACCTACTGCAGTTGCTGCAGGTTTTCCAACCTTCTGGAATAAAAATCCTGCACACCAGCCAGTCACACCACCCTCTATAATCTGGGTAGCTAGTGAATATTTTTCTCCCGTTGGTCCGGAACTTTGGCCAAATACTCTATTCTACCAGTGGGTGCCTTGCATACTCAGTTATATCCAACACTTCATAAAATTCGTATTTGCTTTCATAGTCTTGGGGAGGGGATTTCTGGAACGTCATGATATCGCCAGCGGCTCCAACAAAATATTTTTTTTTAAATATTACATGTTTTATTCTCCCATCTCCAGAGGGTGGTTTATCCAGAAACCAAGAAAATAAAAGACAATCGGAGTAAACTCAAGGCGGTGGAAGTTGGAGAGAAACCCATTAACTGCCAAGCAGGCAGGCCAGCAGCCCACCTCCACCTCAGGGGTCCCCAGAGACCCCTGCCCGCCGAAGCAAGGAGAGACTTGGGGAGTGGTTGGGGAGAGCATCGAATCAGCTATGTCTTCATTACGAGAGTGAGAGGTGGCAGAGATACGCAGCTAGGTGGATACTATATATATTTATATAATAAATCCGTAAATTAATAAAGTAAATAGTAAATCTCTGGAAGGTTTTAATTTTTTTTTTTTTTTAGTTTTTGTATAGGTTTTAATTGGTGGTGAGGAGTAGTGGAGAGAGGCCTCACAAAACTGAAGCAGCTGCTCATATGCACAAATCTGTAACTGGCACACTGCAAGTGCTCAGGGCGTCACTATGAGAACTGTAGGTTTAGGTTATGGGGAATGGTTCAGGGACAAGTAAACAAACACGAGCAAGTTATAAAGCATTCAAGGGACAAGAATGGAGAAGCAAGAAAAGATGTCCAGTAACCGGCATCACTCAAAAGGAAACCTGAAGCAAATGACTGCCTGCTTCATTTGATTTTTGTGTCCCTTCACAGGTCTTTGAAATGGAGAGTCACTGGCAACAGAAACTGGAGATTTTAGCTTACCTGGTAGGATGTGGGTATCACGTTCAGCAGTGTTTAGTGTTTATCTGAATATACAGCTAATTTTTTTAAAAAGCTTTAGATTCAATGAAAATATATAACTTCTGTAGAAGTAATTATCAAATAAACACAAAACACTCCCAGTATGATATGATTTGTCACAATTAATTAGGCTATTAATGTTTTATTAATTAACATCTCTGTTTCTTTTGTGGTTTTTCATGACCCTGATGGCCAAGTCTGTTGATCCATGTTGCTCTGCTACACACTGTTTCACAGTTGACAGACAGCTTCCTCCACACTCTTCTCCCACGTTCTTTCTCCTTGTATTTTTCTAAGGACCCCTGGTTCCTTCTTCTGGAAAACGGCTGTAAAAAACACTATGCTAGTGCTAGAGAAGTGCCTGATGCTAATGAGTATTCTTATTTCTCCATCTTCTCGAGTGAAGAAAAATATCTGTATTTTTATTTTCTGGGTGTATCCATTTGAATCTAAAAATGAGCTCATAGTAATTTCTCTGACATTGTGACCAAATAGATCACATTTCTGTTTATTCTTGCATGTTTGTATCCTCTAACTTCAGCAGAGAGAAAATTCACTGTCAATAATCATCATGTTTACTTAAATGACCAATACTGGTATAAGTATGTGGAGATTTTAGAATTGTTAACACACACCACAAAAACTAATCAAACTACATTGCTTATGTGTGGTTCCTTAGCCTTTAATCTATTGCCTTTACATATCCAAATATTTTCTTAGGCCAAAATCTTTTCTTCCCATCTTTATAGTAAGGTTGTTGAGCTCATTTTATACAATATACTTTCCACTAATTTTGCATTTCATTCAGAAAACACTCAATATCCTACAAGAAGTGCTTTATTTACATCTATTAAGATGACTGTGTGCTATAAAGTTCTATGACTTTGACAAAATCATACTGTCTCTGTTCTCTGTTACTTCAGTGACATGCATAATAGCTTCATCATTGCTAAAAGCAGTCCTGAAGGCTGGATATAGCAGCACGTACATGTGAGCTCAACTCTTGAAAGGTGGAGGCAAGATCAGGAATTAAGGGTCATTCTCAGCTATATAATGGTATCTAGACTAACTACAGCTACAAGAGACCTTGTCTTAAAAAGGAGAAACAGTCCTGATTTTTCTGATAAAAGGGAATTTCTCTTTATAATATTTTTGAAATTATAACATAATTACATTATCCATCATCTCTTTTCTCACTCCAAGAACCCAATGAAATTTCCCTTTTCTGTGTTAGCATGTCATTTGATATAATCCTGGCTTAGCTCATTTTTAGACAACCATATTGATGAAATTTTGTGGGCAGAGGTACATCTAAAATCAACTAAAACTCCTGCATCTGGGCACATCTGTGTAGGATGGTTTTGGGAAGGAGTTAGATTATTTGAGGTGGAAGAATCACCTTAAATCTGGCCCACATAAAAGGACACAGAAGAGGAATCCTTTTACTCATTGCCTGCGTGCTCTCATTCTCACTGGCAAGTTTATCTATCATGTTACTGAACCACTCCTTGTCTGATGTTAGAAACTACTTCTTCAAGATTCCAGCATAGACTGAAAACAGGCAGCTCCCTGGACCATCCTGTGACTCCCGCATGAGAATGGGACTGCAGACCTCTCCAGTCTCATGGGTTAAACTACCAGATCCATGACCTTTCCAGCAGGAGACAACCATGTATATAATAATACATCGTTCAATCAGATCTGGCCCTTTAGAGAACATCCCTTGCAGACAACAAAGGGATGAATTTTATTTCCTGATACATTCAGGAAACCTGAGTCCTTTGATTAGAGCATGCAGTCCATCATTATTTGTTGGTATAATGTTCTTTTGAAATGTATACACCTTACCCTTGTTCATTCACATGCTGATTTCTCTCCCCTACTCTCTGGTTTCAATCCAAACATTGCATTGTGATACTTATTCTAAGCATTCTGTCTCAACTTTGTGTAAACAAGCCAAAATAAAGCAACTAGCCACAATGTTGAGCAATGAAAAAGTAGGCAGGAGAGGGGAGGAGCCAGAGGACAGGAAAAGAGTGGGAGGCAAAAGGGTGAGAGCAAAGTGAGGAGAGCAGAGCTGGAGGAGAGATCTTGGTGGACTGGACTTAACATATCACTAAAAGCAAGTATAATGTGGAAAATCTAAATGTTAGGAAACTATGAGGGCTTGGAGGTTTAGGATGGAACAACTATTGTCCAGCATTGTGGTCTAGGTTAACTAAATAAACCCAGTCTCTGTGTGGAGATTTGGTTATACAGCTGTTTAAGATTAACAGCAAGCTTTACCAAAAGATATATCAATAGTAAATATTAATCGTTACTTACAACAATTATTTAAAGTTATTATTGAAAGGTTTGTGTTGATTCCAGTTGTTGTGTTGTTTAATTTTGTTGCTATCACTTATATTCTCATTGGTTCTTTGTATTTCAGTAATTACAGCATAATTTTTGTCTTTTGACAATCTCTTGCTATGCTGATTCAGCCTGAAATATTGCTTCCAGTGTGGCTGGTTTTTTTTGTTGTTGTTTGACTGGTTGGTTGGTTTAAGTTTGTTCTGTTGGATATACACTTTTTAGGCCATTCATGCTAAGAAAAGGTTTCTTTCTCATTCACCTCTGCCAAAGATTTTTGTTGGGTAGAATAGTCTTACAATCTGCATGTTTTCTCTTACACTTTTCAATACTCCTTCTTTGTTCTGTACAGTTAGTGATTTAATTATGGTATTCCATGGGGAGTTTCTTTCCTGGTCTTGTCTAGTTGGGGTTCTGTGAGCTTCTTGTATTTGTATGGGTAAGTCTTTTCTTAGTTTGGGGAATTCTTTTCTATGATCTTGTTGAAGATTTGGTATAGACCATTATCCTGGGATTCTTTTCCATTTGTACATTTGTATAATGTTAATATTGTTTTCAGTTATGTCCCACTTTTCCTTACATTTTCCAGTTAAGTTATTGGGTGTCTCAGTTCCATCCTGATTTTGGCTCTCATCCTCCTCAATGTTTCATTCTATTAAATGTTTATTGAATTTTATCTTTAAATCCTAGACTGTACTTTTATCATTTACATAAGTCTTGAGTTTGTGGGGCTTGGTGGGGGTAACACTTTGGAATTTATTCTCTTTAACTTCACTGAGTAATTTCATTGTGTCTTCTTTAAACTCCTAGAATTATTTGATGAAGTGTGTGCTTGTTCTATTAAATTCTGTGGCCTGTAGTCGATCTAGGTAATTGGGAAATATAGGATTGGTGAATTCTGGAGTACAGATATTGCCTTGATTTTTTTGTATGTTTTGTATTTTTGCAATAAGATCTGGACATATGGACTTTTTACATCAGTTCTGTGCCTGATGTTCAGAGAGAAGGTTGAGGTAGAACAAAGGATGTATAATTTGCTTTGAGCCTTGAGGTTGGTATGTATTAGGTAGAATGAGGCACAGGTGCACAGAAGTCTGGGCTAGTGTGCAGGATGTTATGTCTGGCCTAAGCCTGGAATTTAGAGGAAGACCTGAAGATTAAGTATGGTACATGCAGACGGTAGGCAGACTCAGCCAGCTGGACGATGGCAAAGAATGGACAGTATCTGGCTGGGCACATAGATAAGTTCTGAAAGTGGTGTGGGCTTGGGACAGGTACAGAGTTTCTGGTGGAAGCCAAGAAGTTGTGGGCAGTGCAGACAAAGGTGACCAGACTAGGCTAGGGCATTGGATATGGGACTAGAGCTAGAGCTGGGGCTTGGATGAGAGTACTTAGAGAGGAGGATTAGTCACACTCAGCAGCCTAGACCCTAGTAAAGGATCACATTCCCTTTTGCTAATTTAATCTATAAACTCCCACTAACTCAGCAGATTTTGCATATATAACATTTCAACCTTTCTTCACCTATGTACTAAAAACATAAACTTTTTTCTTCAGTGTTTAGATTTCTTCTACTAAAATATAGGAAATTTTGAATAAGAAAACTATACATGTTTGTGTGCAAAGCAAAATTAAAAGTTTATAAATTGTGTTTTCTTCAATTTTGAAAACATTGTTTCCAATAGCAAACAAAATCAAACTTATTTTCATAAATGTAATTTTGTAAATCTCATAAAAACTGAAAACTCTTTTTACTTAACGTAATGAATGGGTGATGGTGGCATGCATAATGCAATTTTCACAAATGAAGGCAAATGTAAGTTCATATCTCTTTATTCAGGAGAAATATGAGCTAACTCAATAATGATGAGGAATATTAACCTTAAGGAGTTAATCATGAGCGTGAATGAGGAAAGATAGAATAATTACCAGTATATGAAGGTAGTCATTAAGGTGAACCAAGGCACATAATATAGTTTGCGGTTTAATGTAAACAAAAGGCAAAGTTCCCATAGCAACACAAACTTTTTTCAAATACATATGTACAGTACTTTGGGTTATTACTTAATGTTTTAAATTTATAGTTTCAAATGCATACATATAATTAGGGCATATCAACCTGATTTTGAAAACAATAAAATTTATGCATTTTGATATTCAAGCTTCCTACTTCTTTCTCTAGAGAGCTGACATGTCTCTATGTCACTATGCTGATTTTTCAAGACATTATCATGAAATCACGTTTGTTCTACTTCTAGATGTTTGTAGTCATTCTTGCTGGGTTAGCTGTAAAAATAAGGTTTTATGTTTTAGGATACTTATATGATCTGTTGACTTCAGTTTTAAGAATATTGATCTGGTGATGTTTAAATATAAGGTTATATAAGTTTAGAGGGCTGAGGATGTAACCTAATGTTAGAGCTCTTTCCTTAGTTTGTAAATCAACATAGGATCCATCCTAGGCACCTCCCAACAGATACAAAAAAATAAATCAAACCTGGAAAATAAAACACCTAGCTATAAATTATTTATTCACATAAGCAGTAAAACAGCAAATATTTTTAAATATACTTTTTACTCCACATGCACAATTACATTGCCATTCTTTCTGTAAGGAAAATGTTTCCCATAATTCTATCTAAGATAAAATGTCTCATTTTGAGGATCCAAGATGGCGTCCATGGGAGGACACTGTGTCTGAGGAGTAGGACAGCAGTGTCGGCACAGCGACCAGGAGACTGAAATCTGGGACCTAAAACACCATCTTTTAAGATTGCCAGGCGAGCAGAATTCCAACGGTGAAGAAATCAAGTGGGAAAGTCCTAGGGACACCCAGTTAATCCCTGGAAAAACTCCAGATGACCGGCTGCGCACAGCCCTGATCTGAACGCGAAGCTTGCAGCTTCCCTTGGTCCTTCCGGCCACCAGCCGCCCCAACCAGGACACACAGTCTCCCGGCCAGGCTAAGACACCCCAGATACCATTCCAGGCAGGTGCATCAGCGGCGCACATCTGCTAACCCTGATCTGACCATGCAGCCTCCGACCACCCCTCCAGCCTCCTGCCACCCTGCCAGCTGCCATCTCGAACCAGGACACATAGTTTCTGGTACAGATGGAGGCACTCCAGATACCATTCCAGACCGGGGTGCACCAGCAGGCACACATCTGCTAGCTCTGATCTGAACATGCAGCCTCTTGTGGCCCCACCAGCTACCATCCCAGACCAGGACACAAAGTTTCCAGTCCAGTTGGAGGCACCTCTGATACCATTCCAGACCTGGGAGAAATGGTGAATGCACATCTGTTAGCCTTGATCTGAACACACGCCTCCAACGGCGCCACCAGTCAGCCACCCTGGACCAGGACATATAGTATCCGGTCCAGACTAAGGTGTCCCCAGATACCATCCCAGACTGGGGTGCACAGCCCCTATCTCAGAAGGAGGCGCCAAGTCCCCAGACCAGAGGGGAGCCCTTAGCAGCAAGCCCATGTCGGAACTCAGAGACCCCAGACCAGAGCACCATTCCCAGCCGCCATCTCAAACTGGAACACTCAACTTCTGACACAGAGTGAGGTGCCAAGCCTCCAGACCAGTGGCAACCAGCCTGAGGTGCTCACAGCTTCTAGCACAGAGCACAAAGCCACACACACAGAGCTCACAACAGAGTAGTGTCCTGCCTTCTGACCTCAGAGTCCAGCCTGCAGAACCTGCCACAGAGTGAAGAACACTGGGAATTCAGGAAACATGCACAGCACTTGCCCACAGTTTGCTCTTGCTAAATGTGCTAGCACCCTCATCCCCTCCTGCACTTCCTCGCAAACCCCATAGCTGAACCATATACACTCCCCTAGCACTCCCCTTCAAAACACCTTCCCAGCGCATTCAAATGCACACACGCACATGCACACACACATGCACAAACACACACACACACACACACACACACTTACTCGCCTTCCCCAAAAGCAATACTGCACCAGTGGCCTTTCTTCCCACAGGGACAACTGAGGCAACAACACACACTCTCAAAGCATTGGAACTCCCTGATCTTATTGAAGAATACTCCAGATATCAGAGATTGACAATTCCAGTCTGAAGTTCAGCTTCAAAGAACAAACAGCTCCTTGATTATATATAAACAAATAGACAAAGGTCAACATAAGAACTCACCCAACAAAAATCAGGACACCATGGCACCACCAGAAACACCAAAAAACAATGGAGATTTTAATTCAGCAGAGACACAGGAAAATAACATTAAAGATATGCTTACGCAGTTACTAGAGGAACAAAAAGAGGAAATGAACGAGGCACTCAAAGAAATACAGAAGAATATAACTGCCCAAGAAGAGGAACAATTCAACACATACAGAGAGGAAACAAACAAAAAAATAGGAGCCACATTCAATCAGAAGAAGGAAATGGTACAAAGCATGAAAACAGAATTAGAATCTATAAAGAAAACAAACAGAGAAAAACTTAGAACTGGAGAACTTAGAGATCAAGAAACCCAAAGGTAAGCATCACCAATAGAACACAAGAAATGGAAGAGAGAATCTTGGGAGCAGAAGATACACTTGCTGAAATTGATTCCTCACTCAAAGAAAAAGTAAAATCTGAAAAGTCCCAAACACAAAACATCAATGAAATCAAGGATACCATGACAAGACAAAACCTAAGAAAAATAGGAATAGATGAAAAAGAAAACTCCAGGCTCCAAGGACAGAAAATATTTTTTTAAAAAATCAATCACACTGAAATCAGGGACCAGGCAAGGCTGCCCATTGTCTCCATATCTCTTCAACATAGTATTTGAAGTTCTAGCTAGAGCAATGAGACAACTAAAGGAGATCAAGGGGATACAAATTGGAAAGGAAGAAGTCAAAGTATCACTATTTGCAGATAATATGATAATATACATGAGTGACCCCAAAAATTCAACCAGAGAACTCCTTCAACTGATAAACACCTTCAGTAAAGTGGCTGGATACAAAATCAATTCAAAAAAAAAAATCAGAAGCCCTCCTGTACACCAAAGACAAAAGGGCTGAAAAGGTAATTGGGGAAACAACACCCTTCACAATAGCCACTAATAACATAAAGTACCTTGGGGTGACTCTAACCAAGCAAGTGAAAGACCTATATGAAAAAAATTTCAAATCTCTGAAGAAAGAAATTGAAGAAGATCTTAGAAGGTGGAAAGACCTCCCATGCTCATGGATTGGTAGGATTAACATAGTGAAAATGACCATATTGCCAAA
>CM053765.1:60685216-60744235 GCA_028658305.1 Pachyuromys duprasi
AAGACCCTAGTAAGGGAAACAGGGGCTGTTTCAGTCTTGAGCTTGATGGCTGACTCTTCGACCCTCCCCCATACATGCCAGGGAGTAACAGCCTGGCTAGATCCCAGGGGAGGACATTGCAGCCAGCCCTGAGGAGACAAGATGATCTGGGGTCAGATGGAAGGGGAGGAGATCCTCCCCCGTTGGTGGACTTGGAGGGTCGGGGAGGAGATGAGGGAGGGTTGGGGAGGGTGGGAGGGAGTGAGGGAGGGGGCTATGCATGGGATGCAAAAAACCTAACCTGTGATTGATATAAAAATAAATAAATTTATTAAAAAAAGAAATTAGGGAAACAATACCTTTCAAAATAGCCACTAAGAACATAAAGTACCCTCAGAGTGACTCTAACCAAGCAAGTTAAAGACCTGTTTGAAAAAAAAATTCATGTCTCTGCAGAAATAAATTGAAGAAGACATCAGAAGATGGAAAGATCTCCCATGCTCATGGATCGATCGGTAGGATTAACATAGTGGAAATGGCCATCTTACCAAAAGCAATCTACAGATTCAATGCAATTCCCATTAAAAAACCAACACGATTCTTTACAGACCTTGAAAGAAATTCTCAGTTTCATGTGGAAAAACAAGAAACCCAGATTTTCCAAAACGATCCTGTACAACAACAGATCATGTGGAGGTATCTCCATCCCTGATCTCAAGCTGAACTACAGAGCAACACTAATAAAAATTGCATGGTATTGGCATAGAAACAGATGGTAGATCAACAAAACTGAATAGAAAACCCAGGAATAAACCCATACATGTATGGATACTTGATTTTTGACAAAGAAGCCAAAACCATTCAACAGAAAAGAGAGAGCATCTTCAACAAATGGTACTGGCCCACCTGGATGTCTATATGCAGAAAAATGAAAATAAATCCATATTTATCACCCTGCACAAAACTAAAGTCCAAGTGTATCAAAGATCTCAACATAAAACCATACACACTAGACCGCTTAGAAGAAAAAGTGGGGAAAAGCCTTGAACTCATTGGCACAGGAGAGAACTTCCTGAACAGAACACCAACAGCACAGGCTCTAAGAGCAACATTCAATAAGTGGGACCTCATGAAACTGAGAAGCTTCTGTAAAGCAAAAGACACTGTCATCAGAACAAAACAAATGCCTACAGATTGGGGAAGGATCTTCACCAACCCTATATCTGACAGAGGACTAATATTCAGTATATATAAAGAACTCAAAAATTAAACAGCAAAAAATCAAATAATCCAATTAAAAATGGGGTACAGAGCTAAACAGAGAATTCTCAATAGAGGAATATTTAATGGCAGAGAAACACTTAAAGAAATGTTCAGCATCCTTACTCATCAGGGAAATGCAAATCAAAACCACCCTGAGATTTCACCTTACACCCATCAGAATGGCCAATATAAAAAACTCAAGTGACAGCACATGCTGGAGTGGAACCTTCCTCCACTGCTGGTGGGAATATAAACTTGTACAACCACTCTGGAAATCAATTTGGTGCTTCCTCAGACAACTAGGAATAGCACTTCCTCAAGATCCAGCTATACCACTCCTAAGCATATATCTAAAAAAGGCTCAAGTACACAATAAGAACATTTGCTTAACCATGTTCATAGCAGCTTTATTTGTAATAGACAGAAGCTGGAAACAACTCAGATGCCCCTCAACTGAGAAATGGATACAGAAATTGTGGTACATCTACACAACGGAATATTACTCAACAATAAAAAACAAGGATATCATGAAATTTGCAGGTAAATGGTGGATACTGGAAAGGATCATCCTGAGTGAACTATCCCAGAAGCAGAAAGACAAACACAGTATATATTCACTCATAAACATATACTATAGGATGAACTTACTAAAATCTGTACACCTAACGAAACTAATCAAGAGGGAGGACTCTTGCCAAAATGCCCAATTCCTATCCAGAAGGACAAAGGGGATGGACATCGGAAGAAGGAGAGGGCAGAAAATGGATCAGGAGCCTGCCACGGAGGGCCTCGGAAGGGCTTTGCCCTGTAGACTATGGAAGCACATGCTGAGACTATGGCCAACACTTGGGCAGAGTGCAGGGAATCTTATGAGGGGAGTGGGAAACAGTGGGATCTGGAGAGGACAGGAACTCCACAAGGAGAGCAACAGAACCAGGTGGTCTGAGCATAGGGGTCCGTCCTGAGACTGATGGTCCAACCAGCTACCGTGCACGGAGGACCCCTGCACAGGTGTTTCCAATGGCAGTTCAGTGTCCAAGTTCCATAGTAATAGGAACCAGGACTGTCTCTGACATGAACTGAATGGCTTGCTTTTTGATCACCTCCCCTTGAGGGGGGAACAGCCTTGCTGGGCCACAGAGGAAGACAATGCAGCCACTCCTGAAGAGACCTGATGGACTGGGATTGGAGGGAAGGAAAGGAGGACCTCCCCTATCAGTGGTCTTGGGGAGGGACACAGATGCAGAGGGGATAGGAAGGGCAGGGTTGAGATGGGAAACAAAAAACAAAAGCAAAACCATACACACTAATTGGTTAGAAGAAAAAATGGGGAAAAGCCTAGAACTCATTGGCACAGAAGACAATGTCCTGAAGAGAAAATCAACAGCACAGGCTCTAAGATCAACAGTCAATAAATGAGACCTCATGAAACTGAAAAGCTTCTGTAAAGCAAAGGACACTGTCTTCAGAAAAACAAAACCAAACAAAAAAACAGCCTACAGACTAGGAAAGGATCTTCACTAACCCTATATCTGACAGAGGGCTAAGATCCAGAATATATAAAGAACTAAAGAAGTTAAAAAGCAACAAATCAAGGAATCCAATTAAAAATGGGGTATGGAGCTAAACAGAGAATTCTCTGTAGAGGAATATAGAATGGCAGAGAAACACTTAAAGAAATGCTCAAAGTCCTTAGCCATCAAGGAGATAGATATCAAAATGACCCTGATATTTCACCTCACACCCATCAGAATTGGTAAGATCAAAAGCTCAAGTGACAACACATGCTGGAGAGGATGTGGAGAAAGGGAAACCCTCCTCCATTGCTGGTGGGAATGTAAACTTGAAAAACCCACTTTGACAATCAATCTGGCCCTTTTTCGGACAATTAGCAATAACGCTACCTCAAGATCCAGCTATACCACTCTTAGGCATATATCCAAAAGATGCTCAAGTACACAACAAAGACATTTGCTCAACCATGTTCATAGCAGCTTTATTTGTAATAGCCAGAACCTAGAAACAACCCAGATGCCCCTCAAATGGAGGAATGGATACAGAAATTGTGGTATATTTACACAAAGGAATACTACTTGGCAATTAAAAACAAGGAAATTATGAAATTTGCAGGCAAGTGGTGGGAACTAGAGAAGATTATCCTGAGTGAGGTATCCCAGAAACAGAATGACACACATGGTATATACTCACTTATGAGAGGATATTAGCTGTATAATATAGGATAAACATACTAAAATCTTTACACCTAAGGAAGCTAGGCCAGAAGGAGGACCCTGGATAAGAAGATCAATCCTTACTAATAAAGACAAATGGGATGGATATTGGAGGAAGAAGAAAGCGAGAAACAGGACAGGAGCCTACAACAGAGGGCCTCTGATACACCTAGCAGTGTATCAAAGCAGATGCTGATCATAGTCTATCAGGTCTCATAAGGACTGGCTTCTTTTTCTTCCTCTGTGGACTGTTAAAGCTGCTCCTGCCTCAAGTGGAGGTGATCAAAGAGCCAGCCCATGAGTTCTTGTCAGAGATGGTCCCTGGCCCTATTCTTGGGGAACCCTCTTGGATACTGAGCTGCCATGGGCTAAACCTGTGCAGGGGTTTTAGGTTATCTCCATGCATGGTCCTTGGTTGGAGTATCAGTCTCAGAAAAGACCCCTGTGCCCAGAATTTTTTTTTTTGTTCTGTTGCTCCTGTTCCCTGAGGACCTTCCATAGGAGAACAAGAGGGAGGAAGGGTTGGATGGGGAGGGGGTGGGATAGGGGCCTACAGCTGGGATACAAAGTGGATAAAGTGTAACTAAAAAAATTGTGATAGATTATAATGTTTTTTAAAAAACCCTCAAGAGACAGCACATGCTGAGAAGGATGCGGAGAAAGAAGAACCTCCTCCATTGCTGGCAGGAACGTAAACCTGTACAACCACTTTGGAAATCAATCTGGTGCTTTTTCAGGAAACTGGGAATAGCCATACCTCAAGAGCTAGCTAAACCACTCCTGGGCAAACTCCCGAAGGATGCTCCACTATGTTCCACAACAAGGACATTTGTTTAACCATGTTCATAGCAGCTTTATTCAGAACAGTAAGAAACTGGCCACAATGTAGATGTCCTCCAACCAAAGAATGGATACAGAAACTGTCTTATGTTTATACAATGGAATACTACTCAGCAATTAA
The DNA here is from genome assembly GCA_028658305.1 of Pachyuromys duprasi. Classification (NCBI taxonomy): domain Eukaryota; kingdom Metazoa; phylum Chordata; class Mammalia; order Rodentia; family Muridae; genus Pachyuromys; species Pachyuromys duprasi. The sequence goes on from CM053765.1 coordinate 60,689,651, forward strand.
AAACAAGGAAATCATGAAATTTGCAGGCAAATAGATGGAACTAGAAAAGATCATCCTGAGTAACATAACACAGACCCAGAAAGTATATATGCATGGTATATACTCAATTATAAGCAGATTTTAGTAATATAGTACAGGATAAACATACTACAATGCCCATACCCCAAGAAGATAAACTTGATGAGAATCTTATGCTTCATGTGGGCTCATTAGTTAGGGGAAGAGAGGATATCTCTGACAGGGACTATGTTGTCTGCTTCTTGATCTCTTCCCCCTGATTGGACTGCCCACAGGGGAGGAAGAGGAAATTAGTACCCATGTAAATAAATAGCTGGGGCATCTGGGTTGGAGGGGCTCCTCTATTCTGAGAAACAGGGGATGCAGGAGGAAGGGTGGGACTGGGTGGGGCCTATGACTTAGATGTAAATTGAATTAACTAATAAAAAAATGAAAAGACTCTGAAAAAAAAGAAAGCAGATGCTGAGACTCACAATCAAACTTTGGGTAAGAAGCAGGAGTTAGTAAGACCTGGAGAGGACAAGAGCTCCACAAGGAGAGCAACAGAACCAAAATATCTGGGCACAGGGGTCTTTCCTGAGACTGATACTCCTACCAAGGTCCATTCATGGAGATAACCTAGAACCCCTGCTCAGATGTAGCTCACGGCAGCTCAGTATCCAAGTGGGTTCCATTCCATAGTAATGGGAACAGGGGCTGTCTCTGACATGAACTCAATGGCTGGCTCTTAGACACACCCCCTCCTCCAGAAGGAGGAGCAGCCTTGCCAGGACATTGCAGCCAGTCCTGATGAGACCTGATTAGCTAGGGTCAGATGGAAGGGGAGGAGGACCTCCTTATCAGTGGACTTAGAGAGGGGCATGTGAGGAGATAAGGAGGGAGGGTGGAACTGGGAGGGAATAAGGCAGGGAGCTACAGCTGGGATACAAAAGTGAATAAAGTGTAATTAATATAAAACTAAAAATTTAATTAAATTGGAAAAAAAACAATTCTAGGCTGTAGTTGGTCCTCCTGAGGAAGTCGAGGCAGTAAGAATGTGAAACAGTTACATTGAATCCACAGTCAAGAGTAGGGAGAAAGTGACAGTAGAACTACTTATCAGCTCTCCTTCTCTCCTCTGGGATCCATACCCACTGAAATGATGATGCCAGCTTTTAGGCTGGGCCTTGCCACATAAATTAACACACTCAGGATCGCTGTGCCCCAGTCCATCCCTAAAATCAATTCTATATCTTTCTACCAGAGAGATTCATGTGTGCTTCTTCCCTAGTTTCTTCCTCTATAACTCACCTTTTTGGGTTTACAGGTTGTAACTTGGTTTTCACCTACTTACTGGCTAATATTCACATATAAATGAATACATACCATATTTATCTTAATGAATTTGGGTTACCTCAGTCTAGATGAAATTTTCTAGTTCCATCCATTATCTGGAAAGATGAAAAAAATACCTTAGTAACAGTCACCTGTCCCTTCTAGAAGATTATGTGGTATATTAGGTAGTATGCTATGCTCTATGTAATGTTTAATAAAAACTGAAATAAAAAATGAAAGCACATGGGTTTTTTGTGTCCTGTTACCAGTACTATCTTCTCAGCTCTGATAATGCTGTCTGGCATACAGCATATGCCCAATATAAATTTGTCAAAACAAAGGGAACACTTACATGCTATTTATGATCCTTATGTAATTCTCTATCTATTTATAACATTAGAGATAAAATGCTTAACATCACTTATAAGTAATTACAGAAGTATCTGATAGGTATTACACCAGCTGAAATGCATCTTGATTTGATAATTAAGTAGTCTTTCCAAGTACTCTGGCACAAGTATTTGAAACTAGAAAAAGCCAAATACTTTTCTTTGTGTATCCCAAGAAAATGTGTATGAAGTGAAGAATTAGAGAATAAAAAATGGATAAACAAAAAAAGTCTGGGTTCCACATTTTCCTATGCAATAAAAACCTCTGGTAGTATAGTTAATAATCTTGACACATCTCCTTTGGAGTGAAATAAAATAAAATAAAATGCTGAGGGTTAACAGGAACGTGTAGAGCTTGGTTGCATTGATGAGTGATTACCAGTTGAGGGCAGCAGAGAGCAATTTAGAAGAAAATGATTCCAAGATGTCACAACTTTCTACAATTGCATGCAACTATAGATGCAGCCAATTTGTAAAACGAGGCTCAGGTCTGCCAGCAAGAGTAACCAAACACATTAATGAATGATGCTAAGTATCCACAGAGACAGACCAGAAGAGCCAGGAGACTGAGAATGTTCTGGACTCTATTCAGCATAGTTCCCAGAAGGCCCTGATTCACTCATCTCTCTTGGGAACTGCTGAATTGAATGACATCTTTGATCCCTTTCATTTCCAAAGTTTTGCCTTCTGGGATGACTAGCAAAGATGTTATGTGGACAATCTTTCTACAGCAGTGATGCCTCCTGTGAAAATAGCATTAAATCATTTGCATTAATAGGAGAAGATCTACATACAAGTTGTAATATACAGATGTGACTGGTTGTATTTGTGTATTAGGAATACACACAGCAACAACAATAACAAAAGAGAAAAAGGTTGGGAGGTGTGAGTGGGAGAAAAAGGGAGGGGGAATTGATGTGATTATATTATAATATAACCAAAAACTAAAAATAAAGAATTGAATAAAAAGAGGAGAAAAACATATCATAGAGTCTGTCACATTGCAAGGAGTCCTAGCACTTTAAAAGTTAATCCCCAAGTACGTGAGATAGAATCTTACTACAGAGCACATCAGAATCGACTTTCCACTTCCTGATGTGCTTCCAAGCCTGAGGTGGGTAAGTGCAGGCAAGAGCTTGGCTGCCAAGGCCAGGATCTAGCAACCTTTTCTGTGTCCACGCTGAATGTACTTAGGTAAGATGTCCAGCCTTTGGTCAGTTTTCCCTGGAAGTTTCTAGGAGAAAACATGCCTTGCTAGTTTTACACGGTGTCAGCAGTTCTAAACCCAAAATTCTAAATCTGAAATGCTTCCAAATGCAAAGCTTTTAAACATCTACAGGAAGTTTTATGTTTTGGACTTGGGAGTATTTGGGATTTAAGGTTGTTCGGATGGGGGATCTTCAATCAGTAAGGTTTACGTAAGTATTCCAAAAATCTGAAACACTTCATGTCCCAGGCATTTAGGGTAAGAGACACTCACACTGCACAAGCATAAGGAAGTGAGGCATTTCAGTTGTCATTTGCAGGACCAGCTGAACAGAAGGATATTGAGAGAACAGAAATACACCTGAGAAAGAAACCTTTGAAAGACTCCAAATTTTCTTCATAATTAACCCTGTGTTTTCTATCAACCCAGGCAGGACCGACATCACACTCATTGTGTGTGTGGCCTGCATGAGGCTGAGAACATGTATCTCCTGAGTGACGTGTGCCTTCTATAAACAGGACTCTCCTTGCTAAATCTGTGCAATAGCATTCCTAGTCAAATGGAAGCTGGAAACATTTTACTGTGAGCTCCTGAAGGAATTTATTCTAAGAGCCACGGAAGCCAGGAGAGATGTAGGCTGTTTGTAGCCAGACTACCTTAAATATGGTACCTAAGAATATTAATATTAATTCCTAATTATGATGAGGATATAGAAACTTGTTAGAATAACTCAAATACAGCTGCCTCAGCTTTGTGTTCAATCTAATCACATTCTCACATGATTTTTCTGGATGGACAGCAAGATAGAGCTGTGTGCATGCCAATGAATTAGTAAAATGTTAATTGAAAAATGTATAAAATGATTTTTTAATTAAAAAAGGGAGAATATGATAGAAACAAGAAGAAAAGGGAGGTCATTGCTTGTAAAATGTCTGTTAGATGAATTCAGAATTGATACTGAATCACCACATCTCCATCTCAAGAAAAGAGGGGTTGCAAATAACAGCACTGCCACCAGAAAGATCTTGAAATGAGAGTTTGTGGGTTATAGATTCATAGGTCTTCTGCACTATATACAGTCAGAAAGAGGTCCGTCCTTTTCACTGTGTGCATAAAGAAGCAAAGGTCAGGAGCAGCAGGCATCCATCCAGATGCTAGCAACTATTCCAGTTATCATATTAAAGACTAACAGCTCACCTCATATGCCAGTGTGTAGCCACCTTCCACACAGAAATCGCAAAAAGCATTAGTGTAAGTAAAATGTGACCAACAAAATCATAAAACAGCAGCCATCAGCTGCTTTACTGACAGGAAATAAAAAACACACTTCAGTAAGTACATGCACAAACCATATCCACACATATGGCCAGCATACAAAGTCACAGGAATGGGATGGATTCTTCTACTACCTCATTCTGAAGTGTTAAATGCCAAGCAAATGCTAAAGTTGTTATTCTGAAAATTCTTGGACTCTCTAATCTACCATTGCTAAGATTGCACCTGTGCCCACAGAGTCCATTTATAATCTTTTCTACAAAAAGAAAAAGTGGAATCCATCCAAACATAGGAATTCTGTTACTTTGAATTTCAAAACATTTTGAGCAATGGTGATATAGAGAAAGCACAGATGTGATAATTTAAAATATGATATAAAATTTAGTATATTCCTAGTACTAACTAGATAGTAATCTTATCAGTAATAAATGACTTCGTCAGAAAGAAATTTCAAGAATGTCTACTTGTTTCAATTTTAATTATTTGTATGTTTACAACTCTTGTTATCAATTCTTGGTGATAATTGTAAAAATTAATTTAGTAAAGTACAAAATGCCTTGGATAAAAACCTCCCATGGCAAAATGTAGTTTAATTTCCCTGTGTTTGTGTTATAATATAAAATTTGATATTGTAGAATCCTCTTTGCAAGACAGACTATCAAACTGTATTTGAAAACCCCCACAGTGGGCTCTGAACAACAGTGAACTCTTTCCTCACGGCTATTCAACCTCATGGTCACTAGATGGCACTGATGCTATTTGAATGAGATTTAATTTCCGACTTTAAAAAAATGTGGTTTGGAAATAATTTGGGGTGCCATTTCTTAGGAATTTGTACAAACAGAAGATACCTGGCACTTTGTGTATTAATGACTACAGGATTTTTTTCTATTGAAGAAAAAACCCACAAAGGTGAAGTAACCTCCTCAGGATTCTTGGGGAATGAATGATAAAATCAGAATGGAAACAGTTTCTTGAGTCTGCTTGTCACCAACTTCTAAGTGGCAAGAACATTTCATCTGTGAATCATAAACCCATCACCAAACCCACTGTATAACATTTATTACACATCTAATTTTACTTGGCTTTTTGCTGATGATCTTCTTCTTGGGAACTGGATACATGAATCATGCAGACACATGATTCTGTTTGGCCAGAACTACAGAAGACAGTAAGACTCAGTATGGTGATTTCTCACTCCAGGGTGCATTCATTCTTGGAGAGGGATACCAGCAAGCTCCCAGAAAGTACCGCCTAGAAAGTTCTTGAAACTAGAGAAACATAGCATGTACAGGAGACCATGCAAAGCACAGAGCATCTCTGTGGCAATTTCTTGTGGTGTTTTCTCCAGAAGACTGGAGTGGAGAACACTGTAGAGTTTCGGTAAGGACTGTTCTGACTTGGGTGCAGAGAAGGGAAAGGCTGGACTGAAGAAAAGATGAAGTCAGGTTTACCGTTAGAGGCAACCAAGGGCTTTAGCTAGACCTTTGGATACATCTGCTTTCCAGAGACCCAAGCTGTCCAGTTCCTCTGAGGATAATTGACAAGTAGCAGAAAGGGGAGGGAGCTTTGCTGAGTGGACCCCTTTTCCAGACCCCATCTCAAGAAAAGAAGAGGAGGGAGGGAGGGGTGAACGTGCCCTGAAAAGAAAACAAGAAGAAGGGGGGGGGGAGCCAACCTTATCGCTATCCTTGGGAAAGTCTTCACAGATGAGCATTTTGGTTGCCTTAAGTGGCTCACATTAGCAGCCTATCCACGTAGTGGAAGGCTAGCACACTGTTAATGTAATGCAGGAGAGGGATGATAGACCTGGGAGTGGAGAGTGGAAGAGCTAGTTTTGCATAAAACAAAACCGAACCATTTCTTAAAACACTCAGGCCTTATGCCACAGAGTGGCCATCCAATGGGGCATCAAGTTAGACTTGGCGATTTTTAAAATATGTATTTAACTACCTTAAGAATAATTTATACATAGATCATGAAAACAGTTTCTTGGTTCATAACTTTGAGCTGCTAATGAGCCAGAAGAAAAGGAAGACTAGCATTCCCTCCTGGAGCATCTGAGACTAGGAGGAAAGAGCGTGTGTATTGGTGTGTGTGTGTGGGGGGGGGGCTTTACATCACCTCTGCTCCATTTCTTCATCCTTCTTTTGGGGAAATGTTGGTAGATTAGAAAAGAAAGAAAAGCAAGGAGTCTGAATGGAAGATGAAAAATCTAAGAAAGAAGTGGAAGGAATGGAGAGAAGGGTCCAGGGGAACAGAAGAGACAGAACACAGTTCAAGTGTTCGCTACACTTATTTTTCGGAATGAATTCAATTGCTCTGCTCCTTTTTCGTCCTAAGCATTATTCTAGATAACTTCGGGCAGATAAAAATAAAACTTTGGAGTGAGGCGGAGAAGACCATACAGGCGGTGGGGACGGGGTGTCCTCACACGGAAAATGCAGTGCACGCAAGGGGGTTCTTCCAGCCGCCTTCGCCCTCATTTAGGGCAACCCTGCCCAAAGCTGAAGTTAAAGTACTTGGAAAGGGCAGCTCCACCCTCCTTTCCCCCCCCCACACCCCAGAAGATCCAGGAGACCCAACAAGACTTAAAGGCAAAAGGGTCATAGTCGGGCCGGCTGAGCGGAGCCCCAAACTCCCCCGCGCACTGCGGATGTTTCTTCACACTCCAGTATTGTGCAAAAATCTATTTTTTTTTTCTCTTGGGTTTGTCTGGCTCCAGGGACACAACCAAACAAAAACTCCATCGAGGGTATTTCCAAAAGCCTATCTGGGCCGATGAAACTCCTGACGGATTAGATAAAGGCAGGAGCTCAGATCTTTGTGTGCCGCGGCGCAGGGTACGCAAAAGTAGGACTGCGGACCTGGTTGCTTTCCCTGCGCAAAACCGCAGAACCAGAGAAAGCGGAAATACGGTGGTTCTCTCTTGAGCTATTTCTTTAGCGGATCTGAGATCCATCTGCTCTAAAGGAATCTCCGGTGAACGTGAATTGTGTCTCCAAAACCCTCCAAGCCCTCAGAGGCGTCCCGATCCAGTCTAGGTCACTTTCCTGGGAGAGTCTGCACTAACAGAGAAAGTCGGCGCCTTTGTCAATTGCGCAAAAGGATTCTTAAAAAAAAATATTGTGACGATGTTGCAGGGCGGAAGGGGAGATGAGGGGGTGGAGTGGAGGATTTAGTTTGGACAGCAATTTGCAAAGAATATTAACTTTGATTCTCCGGGTCACGGCAGGGCTAAAAGGGTTGGCGTTGCATTGCAGAGCTGTTCCTCTAGGTGGCGGGCTTTAGTACCAAACAACCGCTAGGCAAAGTCAACACTTCAAATAGGATTAAGCTTCTTGGTGGTTAAAAATAATAGTAGAAATAATATAGAGGTGTGGGGCTGTTTTTCCCCTTTGGGGTATTTATTTATTGCAGGAAAAAGTCATTGATTTTCCTAAGCAAACTGTGTTTCTCCTTCGCTTGGTGGAAAATAAAAAACTGTTTGAATAAATAAGTTATTTCTGAACATTTTGTTGTCAAAGTGTTAAATGTTCCCGTCATTTTTATTCAAACACTAACATGATTACAGCCAATTATATATTCACCAGTGTTCTTTATTTTAGAGTAATTGTACTTGTCACTAATAAAACAGAGGCATAATGGATCGCTACTGTTCTGGATTTTCAAGCAATTTTGTGTAATTTGATTGAATTATACATCTTATCTGCTACTTTTATTTTTATATTTGGAGATCCTATTTTCTTGAAAATTGCAGTTCTATGCTTGTTTTACCGCTTTTCCACTAACGTACATTTCCGTAATGCGGAGAAACAGAAAGAATCCCTTTGAAGTGTCGGAAATCAGTGGGTTACACACACACACACACACACACACACACACACACACACACACACCTACTTCAGCATTGGGGAGACCAGAACTCTACATATCAAGGGAGCCTGGGCAGTGGCTGTGCCTCCCTGACAAGTTCAGTGCCAAGGAAACTCCCCATTCACCCCAAAGGCAGTCACCTCGCTGCCTGGATGGAGTGCTTGGGGCTTTGTCTCTTTCCTGTAATGATACTGTTAGGTGTCTGGGGCTTCAAACATGCCAAGGCAAGCCAACCACGAATTCTGTTCATAGGCAGTGTGTATCAAGGGGAAGAAATGCACACAGTTGAAAGATAAACTGTACACACTGCTTCAATTACACAACTCTCGAGTGTTTACCTACCAGCTCATCCTTCACCTCCCCACAATTACAACGATTATCTATTTGGGCCTCCCCCCCCCCACACACACACTTCAGATATACTTACACCCCCCCCCCCGCCAATCATTACAATTTTTAAATGGGTGAAACACACTCATCGACTCAGTGTCTGTACATTGTAACAAACAAATTAAGGAACGAACCTGACAGCAGACAGGCAGGACTATAATCTCACAGGGTTATCTCCGCAACTGAAGGCGCAGAGAGTGTGCAGTTCTCTTCCCAGGAAATCTTTTCAGCTTCTAGGACAAGACTCAAACGCCCCGCTAGGAGCTGCCGCTGTGAGATGGAGCCAAGACTCTGACAAGTGGCTTGTGTATGACCCAATATTTATCAATAACAACAACAACAAAATCAAGTGAAACCAAGGCTTGGGATTTTGAACTGCCTACGGACTCCTGGCGGATACACGCGGGCGAATAAAGTCTCTGGAGACCAGTTGGCTCCATTTGTCCGCCCTGGGGAGCAATCCCGGGGCAAAATCCAGCGCTAATTGATCTCAACCAGCCGCAAGATCAGCTGTAAATGTTCGAAGGGACAAAGAAAGAGCAGTGTGCTCTAAAGATACTCTGAGCAGTTTTTCAAGCAAATAGGGGCGTGTAATCAATAGCATGTACATGAATATAAATAGAGAAAGAGAATTGCTTTAATTAATTAGGAAATAATGTTTCACGTACAATTCCAGACCTCTTCAATACTCAGACTCTCCCACTCACGGGTTATTTTGTGGTCTGGACCAAGAAGTCCCCTCTATGAAAACCTTCAGTCCCAGTTCTGTGATGTGAGACGGTATACTTAGCTTAATTGGGGGCCGTGCTCTCTTCTCTGGGGGTGTTAATTCTAAGGCCAAGGGGTGGATTGCTTGGGCAGAAATCCGAGCGAACAGGGCGCCTGGCCCTGCAGGCGGCCTGGAAACCTTAGGCTGAGAAAGCACCAGAATGGGGCTCTCTAATTCAGAGACCACGTTGACCCGCAGTCAACCTCACAGCGCCGCTGCTCTCGGAAAGAGAGCTGGGCTTCCTCTCAGTCTCCATGTCCTAGTTGTCTTTCTTATCTAACAAGTTCACGCTCCAGGAGAAAAGGAAAGAGATGGAAAAAAGAAGGAAGGAGAGAGAGAGATAAAGGAAAGAAGGGGTGGAGGGAAAGAGGAAGGAGGGGGAAAAGGGGAGACAGAAAGCAGAAAAAAAAGGAACACACATACACAAAAGCGCGGGCGCGCGCGCGGGCGCGCACACACACACACACACACACACAGAGTGACTGAGAGAGAGACAGAGAGAGAGAGAGAGAGAGAGAGAGAGAGAGAGAGAGAGAGAGAGACTTTTCGGCTCTGAAGGTTTATAGTTTACAAGCTCAGAGCCAAACTTCCCCGGCTGAGCTATCATCCGGGACATTGCTATCTCTCTCCTATTTGTCTTAGGACAAACCCAGAAGGCTGACACCAGAAAGGGATTGTTTATATAAAAATATCCCACCACCTTTGCTATCAATTCTGAAAAGAAATTGGGTTGTTATCGTTTTCATTTGGTGATGGTAGCAGCTTGATCCTGTGCCCTGCTGCATCTGTCGGATGTCTCCTTCCCGCGTTTGGCTTCTTGGGAAGATCCAGGGAGAAGTGGCAGGGAGAACTGCTTTCCCCCACTGGGTTCAATACTCCTTAGTTGTTATTGAATATTCGAATTAACTTCAGCACCACGCGCTGGTATTTCAGCTCAGAGTTGTGCACTGTATCAATACAAGCTCACAACCTTTAACTGCCCTCCCCACCTCGCGTCCCTCCTCCCCGCGTTCACCATGGCAGATGACCTATAAAGCCCAAAAATATTGATCTGTTTGTGCATACTTCCAGTCTGATGTGCAAAATCCGTCCATCTAAGCTGAAAGTTGCCTTTTCAGAAGGGGAGGGGGGATCTGGAGATGGAACCTAAAAGCAAGGCCTCTCTCAGGCTGGATTGCACTTGGCAGGCGTGGACGACAAAGCAGCTCAGGGTGAGCATGCAGGGAGGAGAGGAGAGCAGAGGCGTGCAGACTGGCAAGTCCCTCCGCAAAGCTCAAGCCGCCAAGAACACGGCCCCACAGCCACCAGAGGGTGGGCGAATAGGACTTTTGGCAGAAACTGGTGCCAGAGGTTCTACTTTGGGTTAGGTTGAGTGGGACGTGGGGAGGACCTGGAGGAATCCGCAGTGGAGTCAGGTGGGTATGAATTGTACGCATTGGTTTGCCCTGGGAGTTTTTGTGTTGGTTTGTTTGTTTGTGTTCTTGTTTGTTTTGTTTGGGGGTGGCTTTATTTTTTATTATTTATTTTAATAAGGAAACAGGCATTTTATTAGGATACAGCTTGCTTTCTCTCCTGGTCTAAGGGAGGCTTTGGGACTGGTGCTCTCAAGCATGCAGTTTCCTTTTCCCTATTCTATGGGCTTGAAGTGGGTATATGTCATTTCCTGTATTATATTTATCTCACATACAATCCTTGGGTGGCCTAGGCATTCTGTACGTATTTAAGTGTTAGGGATGACTGCTCTGAACCGACCACCTAAGAGTTACATTCCCCCCTCCCTCCAGTTTTGTTTCACAATGAGTGTTTTGGGGACCTTCCTGAAAGGTGTTTCAGAACATAGGAGATTTGATGTTTGCATTCTCAAGAAAGTTTATACTTTTCTCCCAAAAAAAGATAATTCAGGATTCAGGCTCTCGCTGAAAATCACACTGATGATCGGGGAAAACTCAGACCAATGATGGCATAGTTAGGCCCTCTGGGCCACAAAAGTTCTTCGTTTTTACAGCCTACAAGCTTTTGTGTCACAGTGTGGTGTGTGTGTGTATGCGCGCGCGAGAGCACTGTGTGTGTGTTTATAAAATCATTTTCTTTCTTTTCTTTTCTTTTCTTTTCTTTTCTTTTCTTTTCTTTTCTTTTCAAGATGTACTGATGGACAAACCAGAAAAGATAGCATAGTCATACATGCTGGGTTTTGTAAGTCTATTTCCTTCTTTTTCAGAAAGACCGGTAAGGGGTGGGAGAGCTAGGAAACCACACCGTGTCTTCCATTTTCAGTTCCGGGATCACACTTCCACTCTCTTTTTCCTCTCTTCAATGTTCTCTGTCTTCTTGGAAAAGTAGACTTCATTGATTCCTCGGGCAGCTAGAGGAAAATAGAGATGCTGGCCTTTCAGGGGGTGGCTTGCCCAGCTGGTGTGTGAGAGAATTTCTCCCAATTGGATCTGGTCTGCAAGAGAAGCAAAGCCTAAAGTCTTACTTACCAGGGGCTCAACTTCTTAAACTATCAGCTCACAACAGTACCAAGCTGCCCCATAAGTAACAGAGAACACTTAAAAAGGGCAGCAGGGGCTTCCGAATCACCAGAGATGTCCAGAGCATCCTACAAAGAAGCTGTTCAGGAAAACTCAAGGGTTCTTGGTTCTAGGGTGATGCCACTATATTGTGAGTCTCTCTTGGACTATTGTTACCAGGAGTTTTTGGGTGCCAGTGGATCTAACTGAAATACACATGACCATGTCAAAGAGATGTGCCCAGAGAACTCAATGGGTTTCCATGAACCCCATTTCCCTCCTCCTCTTCCTCTTTCTTTTAACTTTCTGGCTTCTGATATGGTTTCCTAGCTTATGGAAGTTAAATATTTCAACTCTCAAATATGAGACTCTCCTATAGATTTTTTTTCCCTCAAGGTTCTCAAGCAAAATTGCCAGTGCCACAATGTTATGATGGAAGGATGCTGAAATGACAGGCCTAGTAGACGCTTGACTTAATCATCGGCTTCTTAATTTAGTTTTAGAGCTCTATGTGTGTGTACCCACTCCATGCACATATGCGCGCCCTCGATGAAGTTAAGGGTGCGTGCATGAGCCTGCTGTGAGCAGCCTCTGACAACCTGCAGCTCCCTAATGAGTGACGAGGCAAGGCTGCTGAGGAAAAGTAACACTTCCCTGGTGTGAAGACCTCTTACTGGGAAGTTTAGTTCACTACTGTTCTCGCAAACCTAATCGTATAACCTGTAACCAAAACCCACAGAACAAGGATATGACACGCTAAAGAGTAACTTCTAATCACTAAATGTTAGCACCATTACCTGCTGTTAGGAAGAGATTACAGACAAGTTGGCTGTAGGGAGGGCAGACTTCATTTGTTACTGAATCACTGAAAATACCTGGATGTCTCAGCATGGGATCTGCAGACTCCCACGTGTCAAGGGGTCACAAATGGTCCTGTGCATTTATAAGAAGAGAACTTTAGCTAAAGTTTGTCCCTGCTCCCAAGGGAAAGGTTGACATAGATAAATATGGCCCACCCTTGTTACCAGGTGGTAAGGAAGGCTCAAAGCAAAGAATTGCTCCTAAGGAAGACAACGGTAACATCCACCCTAAAACACAGAATGAACATAAGCGGCTCCCTGCTCCAATGAAGTACACTGTGGAGTGTGGAGATTAATTTAAAAATCCAAGAAGGAATAATCTGTACTTCCCAAGCAACTCTTCCATTGGAATAGCTCACTCTACAGTTCCTGTCCACTTTTAGGAGAGTGGGTGGGCGGTGGGTAAGAGCTGAGGCCTACAATTTTACCACTATGTAAACCAACACATCACATTTACTCTGATATGCTGTTATATTCACTACTTCACTAACGCTACACATTTGCAGATTCATAAGTGTGAGGTTAAATTGATTAGGATGGAAAATTATACTGATGGGGGAATTTGTTTCCGGTCTGAGAGCACTGGCTGCCTGCCCTTGTCTTCTGAAGGTAATCAGGGCGGCTGAGGAGGCTGAAAACAGGGCTTTATGTGCTAAGGGAAGAGGCCCACAGTGGACGTGGGCAGGACTTCAAATCCAATTTACACCCAAATTGGTTGGTAGGATATACAAAGCCCCATCCAGAGACTTTCAACTTCACAATACTTTGTTCAGGAACCCCTTCCCCCTCTGCTTCAGCTAGCAGCAAAACTAAAAAGAAACCATTGCTGATACAAATATAAGCCTCTGAGTAAACAGTGGATGTTTTGTTGAACAAGCCTGATATACATATGTGTGTGCATTCTGATATTTATTCTGATCTCATCATAAAGAGCAATTAAAATTATTTAAAGGAATTCAAATTTGCTTTCTCAGAAATTGGAAATAACCTTTGCATCATGAAACTAGGTTTAATATAATATCAAACTATATACTATGTTTTACTATAAAATATCCTGTTTTGAGAGGCTTGCATTCATGCAACCTTAAAATAACATAGCACATTGTTAATTTGCATGCAAAACATTTTTCAGGCCACTATGAGCCTTGACATATAAAATCAGATTATTGCAGTTCTCACTTTACAAACCCCAGTTTTTGCGCTTTGAAAGTAAACAGAAGAGAAAAAAAAATCTTATTTTGCCTGCTAATTTCTTCTACAGGGTAACAAAACAATACACACTTAGCTTTAACCTAAGAAGCACCTCAAAACATTAAAAATTCATCAGTCAGAGCTGGTGTTGTATTCAAGGAACGCTCCTCCAGTTCACTGCTGAGCTCAGATTTGAATAAAATGTCCAATGTTAACAAACAATACCCACGTTTGGCACTTTGTGTATTAAATTGATCAAACAGATTTTAGGAGACACAATGCACAATTTGTACAGACCTGATTGAGTTAATATAATATCAGCAAATTTTACATCGAAATGATTCTGTTTCTTTTCTTTGTGTTTAAAACCAGCACAGATTACAAATTTTAATGATCTGAAAATGTTTGGTATACAAAATCATGCTTATTTCAGTATTAGCAAAAACACAAGAAATTTTTCAACACAAACACCCAGCTGTGTCTATTTTAAAAGCAGTTCAATGACAGCTTGCACTTATGAGCATGCAATCAGCTAATTTCGCTTTTTTTTTCTTCTGTGTTAATCAACACTTTCCTTCCTGCATATCAGAGTACAAATAGTATAGTTACTCCACATCAGTAAATGTTTACGTAACCTGTCCTTTCCCAAGAATCCGGTTACACCGAATCATTTCACGCTAGACCGACTACGAAAACGTACCGGGCCGTCCACCTCAGAGGGAGCCCCGTGAGCCATTATAAGCAGTGGTGAGAAGGGGGGTTGGGGGGATGGGGAGGAGTAGGTGGAGGAGTGGAGGGGAGAGGAAAGGAGGGAGGCAGGAAGGGTGGGTTAGTGAAAGGGGAAGAAGGAAGAGGGGAGGAGGAAGGAAAGCTAGCGCATTGAGAAACCCCAGTGAAGAATGGGCCTGGGGAAGAGGAATGAGTTGAAGGGGAAGTGAACAGGACAACTCAGGCTCACAAATCTCGCTGGCTGGGTTGGCAAAGGTCGAAACACCTCGACAGGCCCTGTGAGAAACCCCAAGCTTAGAAATCAACCTTTGGCGCTGATTTGGCTTGCAATGCCAATTGCATAGCCTGCTTTAAAGTAAGCTGATACTAGAAATAGACCCAAACAGTGGAAGGATATTTGGGGACAAATACTCAAAGATCCCTTACAACATTCCTAAAAGATAAAATAAAATTCGCTATTTATAATTGTGTATTATTCACTCCAAAGTTTCTCTCTCTTTCCCTCCCCTCTTCCCGCTCCCCATTTCAAAGTTGAGGGTGGGAACAGTCGAGTCCCTATTATTTTGAGTATTAGTCGTTGCTTTTTCCTGCTAGATTTTAAGACAAGCATAGGCCCTGCTATTTCTCCCTCCGCTTTTTTTTTTAAATCAAGTCTGCCAGATCATTTAGCTAAGAGCTCATCAAAGTGAAGAACGCTTGCATGGCTAGAGTATTTTACCTTAAAGAGGAGGGGAAAGGTACTCGTGACCTGTGCGTCTCCACCTCCCTCTCCTCTCTGGCTACGTCCTCTTTACAACGTGGCGCTGCTGATCTGTGTGCTCCGCGCTAAATTCCAATCTTTGAGAAATGGTGGGCCCCGGCCCTGGCCGCAACCCTTTTAAAGGCCGTGAATCACAGCCATTTCAACCTCTACACCAAACCGTTCCCAAACCCCAGAAGCTGGGACTGTCAAGTCCACGTTGCCCAGGCTCCGGAGAGCATTCTGTCAACATCCAGGAAGGGCAAGAGCTGATTTCGACATACTGATGTTTCAAGATTGAGGTTTTAAGGAGATAAAGTATTTGTGAAATGGGGGAAAAGGAGCAAACATAGGATTTAAAAAAAACGGAAGTAGACGCCCACTCATATTTTCTTCAATGTCAAGCAAAATGAAAATATTTCCAGGGTGATCGATCGCAGCTACCGGCTTCCAGCGCTGCCTAGAAGCTGAGGAGGAGGTGGAGTGCGGAGAGAAAACGCCACGGGATCGCCCGCGCGTGTGCGCGACATTCGGAGAGCGCACGTGTTCCCCGCTTTATTTTGGGACAGTTTGGTTCTGGGTTCGCCGGGGGCAGCTCTCCGCCCAGAAGAGCCGCCGCAGCGCCCACCGCACAGCCACCCACGCGCCCGGCCCGCAGCCCAGCTTTGCCGCCGCGCTCGCGAGGGGCCGCAGGAACCCGTGAGTACCGGCCCGGCCGCCCGCCCCGGCCCCCCGAAGCTCGGCCCCCCGCCGCGGGCCCGCTCTCCGCGAGGGCGCTTCCCAGGCCGCTACACCTCCCGGCTTCACGCCCTGTCCCGCACCCTCCGAGCTCGCCCCTGCACCGCGCCCCCGGCTCGTAGAGACAAAATCGGATCCAAACTTTAATCAGTAAGGATAAATATTGACGCGCAAACGCAGCTCATCCCGGACGGGGAGGCGGCCGGAGACGCGCGGCCGAGGCCCGGGACGCGCGCCCCGCGCTCAGCCCGGCCGGGTGGGCGAGCTCCCGCCGAGCCCCGCGGCTCCAGGCCCGGGCCCCGCCACCCCGAGGGGGCGGCGAGCAGGGGGCGGGTCCGGGGCGGGGCGGGGGTGGGCGGGCCCGGGGCCGGCGATTGGTCGACGGCCAGCCAGACGCTCCCGCACGCCGCCGGTTCTGATTGGTTCAGCCCAAGGAAAGGTTAAACCAAAAATTTTTTTACAGCCCTAGTGTGCGCCTGTACCTCGGAAAATTAATCGTGGCTATAGCCGCCTCGATCGCTGTCTCCCAGCCTCGTCGCGGCCGCTCCGGGACGCGCCCGCCC
This sequence comes from Pachyuromys duprasi, assembly GCA_028658305.1. Classification (NCBI taxonomy): domain Eukaryota; kingdom Metazoa; phylum Chordata; class Mammalia; order Rodentia; family Muridae; genus Pachyuromys; species Pachyuromys duprasi. The sequence goes on from CM053765.1 coordinate 60,706,219, forward strand.
GTCGCCCGGCTCTCCCCCCCTCCGGGCCGCCGCTGCCGCTGCTGCTGCTGTGACTGCTGGGGCGCGAGGAGGAGGAGGAGGCAGCGGGGGAGGGGGAGGCCGGGCGCGGAGCGGAGCGGGGCGCTGCACCCCGGGCGGCGGGCGGCTTCTGCCTCCAGCCTGCCTCCTGCCTCCCTCTCTCTCTCTCCCCTCTCTCCCCTCTCTCTTTCTCTCTCCAATTTCTGAGGGGCGACTGCAGCTCTTGCTACATGCCTTGCCAGCGCCGGAGCCTGCGGTCCAACTGCGCTGCCGCCCGCGCCGCCCGCGCCCCCCGCGCCCCGCTCGGAAGCCTCCGGTCGCCCGCCGCGCCGCTGCCCGGCTCCCGCGCCGCCGCCGCCGCCGCCCCCCGACGCCTGGGTGATGCTGGACATGGGAGATAGGAAAGAGGTGAAAATGATCCCCAAGTCCTCGTTCAGCATCAACAGCCTGGTCCCCGAGGCCGTCCAGAACGACACGCACCACGCGAGCCACCACAACAGCCACCACCCCCAGCACCACCATCACCACCACCATCACCATCACCCGCCGCCGCCCGCGCCGCAGCCGCCGCCTCCGCCCGCGCCGCAGCAGCCGCCGCCCCCGGCCCCGCAGCCCCCGCAGGCGCGCGGCGCCCCGGCCGCCGACGACGACAAGGGCCCGCAGCAGCTCCTGCTCCCGCCGCCCGCCGCCGCCCTGGACGGCGCCAAGGCCGACGCGCTCGGGGCCAAGGGCGAGCCGGGGGGCGGGCCGGCCGAGCTGGCGCCCGTCGGGCCGGACGAGAAGGAGAAGGGCGCGGGCGCCGGGGGGGAGGAGAAGAAGGGGGCGGGCGAGGGCGGCAAGGACGGGGAGGGGGGCAAGGAGGGCGACAAGAAGAACGGCAAGTACGAGAAGCCGCCCTTCAGCTACAACGCGCTCATCATGATGGCCATCCGCCAGAGCCCCGAGAAGCGCCTGACGCTCAACGGCATCTACGAGTTCATCATGAAGAACTTCCCCTACTACCGCGAGAACAAGCAGGGCTGGCAGAACTCCATCCGCCACAACCTGTCCCTCAACAAGTGCTTCGTGAAGGTGCCGCGCCACTACGACGACCCGGGCAAGGGCAACTACTGGATGCTCGACCCGTCGAGCGACGACGTGTTCATCGGCGGCACCACGGGCAAGCTGCGGCGCCGCTCCACCACGTCGCGGGCCAAGCTGGCCTTCAAGCGCGGCGCGCGCCTCACCTCCACCGGCCTCACCTTCATGGACCGCGCCGGCTCCCTCTACTGGCCCATGTCGCCCTTCCTGTCCCTGCACCACCCCCGCGCCAGCAGCACTTTGAGCTACAACGGCACCACGTCGGCCTACCCCAGCCACCCCATGCCCTACAGCTCCGTGTTGACTCAGAACTCGCTGGGCAACAACCACTCCTTCTCCACCGCCAACGGGCTGAGCGTGGACCGGCTGGTCAACGGGGAGATCCCCTACGCCACGCACCACCTCACGGCCGCAGCGCTCGCCGCCTCGGTGCCCTGCGGCCTGTCGGTGCCCTGCTCCGGGACCTACTCCCTCAACCCCTGCTCCGTCAACCTGCTGGCGGGCCAGACCAGTTACTTTTTCCCCCACGTCCCGCACCCGTCCATGACTTCGCAGACCAGCACGTCCATGAGCGCCCGGGCCGCGTCGTCCTCCACGTCGCCGCAGGCGCCCTCGACCCTGCCCTGTGAGTCCTTAAGACCCTCTTTGCCAAGTTTTACGACAGGACTGTCCGGGGGACTGTCTGATTATTTCACACATCAAAATCAGGGGTCTTCTTCCAACCCTTTAATACACTAACATCCCGGAGGCCAGACTGTAAGTGGACGTTTTACACACATTTGCATTGTAAATGATAATTAAAAAAATAAGTCCAGGTATTTTTTATTAAGCCCTTCCTCCCCTTCCCCTCCCCCCCCAATTTCTGTACGTTTGTTCAGTCTTTAGGGTTGTTTACTATTCTAACAAGGTGTGGAGTGTCAGCGAGGTGCAATGTGGGAGAATACATTGTAGAATATAAGGTTTGGACGTCAAATTATAGTAGAATGTGTATCTAAATAGTGACTGCTTTGCCATTTCATTCAAACCTGACAAGTCTATCTCAAAAGGCTGCCAGATTTCCATGTGTGCAGTATTATAAGTTATCATGGAGCTATCTGGTGGACGCAGGCCTTGAGAACAACCTAAATTATGAAGAGAGTTTTAAAATGTTAAACTGTAATTTGTATTTAAGAATTTGTAGTAAAGGTGCCCAAGAAATTATATTGGCCATTTATTGTTTTGTCCTTTTCTTTAAAGAACTGTCTTTTCCTTTTGTTTACTTTTAGACCAAAGATTGGATTTTAGCAAATGCACTTGGTATACTAAGTATTAAAACAAGCAAACAGACAAACAGGAAAAAAAAAAAAAGGAAAGTTGTTTAGTTGGCAACACTGCCCATTCAATTGAATCGGAAGGGGACAAAATTAAGGATTGCCTTCAGTTTGTGTTGTGTATATTTCGATGTATGTGGTCACTAACAGGTCACTTTTATTTTTTCTAAATGTAGTGAAATGTTAATACCTATTGTACTCATAGGTAAACCTTGCAAATATGTAACCTGTGTTGCGCAAATGCCGCATCAATTTGAGTGATTGTTAATGTTGTCTTAAAATTTCTTGATTGTGATACTGTGGTCATATGCCCGTGTTTGTCACTTACAAAAAATGTTTACTATGAACACACAGAAATAAAAAATAGGCTAAATTCATATATATCTTGATACTTTTGTCTCTTTTATTATGTAGAGCTAATTTGCAAAATGCCATTCAATTAATAGGGAATTTGAAGGGCTTTTTTTTCAGCCAAGCTGGAGTTTAAACTGCTCCTTTAATTTAAGCAGAGACTCTAAAACTGAGAATAGTATTTTTTCCCCCTTTGTGAACAAATTTTACCAAGAGCAGGCTACTTAATACATACTAGCTTTAACTGAAACATAGGATTTTCAACTGATATATTTGTTTTTGTAGATATACAGCATAAAAGCATTCCATTTTATGTGCATATTTTAAAATCAGTTTATTCTGTGCTTATTTTAAAATCAGTTGACAAATTGCCATTTTTATATATTGTTTCAGGTATTTGTTTCTAGAACTTGGCAAATTATAAATAAATATATGTATATAGTTAGAAGTGAATAATAAAGACTATATATATATATATATATCAGTTCAGGTACTATTTGCGCTATGAATGCTGCAAACATTTTTGTTTAACTATTTGTATTTATACTTTCTAAGTCAGCATTTATTTTTGTGGCTGTTTACCCACGATGAAAGAATTCTAATAAAGATGTACTGAGTTGGAATATAGAGCTTCCTGAAATGATCACCTGTTGTAATGACTCACAGACAGATGCTGATATTTAAACTTTTAAAATTTAAAATTTAAATTCTAGTTATTCAGGGTATTCCTTGTCTCTCTTCTCCATTTTTACAACATAGAGGTATTTGTTTGGTTCTCTTTCTAATATATTTGTATAATTTAATTTACAGATGTGTTTCTTTTGCTGACAACTAAATTACTTTTGTTTTATTTGCAGTATGCATATATTGGCAATATATTGAGTGTGTACATATGCATACATATGACACAAAATGAAAACTTTTCAAATTGATTTAGAGAGCCCACTTGCTATAATTCCAGAAAATAATTAGAAAACCTGAGTTAAAGGTTTAGTAATTAATTGGATCATGTGGTGATTCTGTGGAAGACAAGTTGTTCGTTTGTTACATTTGTATAGTCTGAAATGTGTTCTGCAGTAATGCAATAAGCTGGCCACTTCTTACAATGGGCCCAGTGAAAAATAATCTGTCACTAAGATGTTATCAGCAAACACTTAGAGAGTTGCTCAGGGGAGTGTGTGTGTGTGTGTGTGTGTGTGTGTGTGTGTGTGTGTGTGTGAACCTAGTGGAGAAAAACGGGTTGGCTAAAATTGATTTTAAATTCAGAATAGCTGATGATGGGAAATGGGGGTGGCTAGATTCTGAACTGGAGAAAAAGAAGAGAGAAAGGGAGACGGGGGAAAGGAGAGAGAGAGGGAGAGAGAGAGAGAAACAGAGAATGAATTTAGGAAAATTTAAAAGCTGTAATCAAATTTAAAAGAGAGGGACAGGCAAAAATAGACTGTGTGACTAGTGTGATTATCTCTTTTAGGAAGACAAGGTTTCATTTTCTTAATGTGAGGATATATTGACAGTTCTTTAAAGTGAATCATAAAGTACCACAAGGTACCAGAGATAAGGTGGGAGAGAAGGCAAGTGTGGGCTTAGGCAAAGAAAATCTTCATTGCACAGTTGAGATGTAACTAGCTCAGCGAAAGGCCTACATTTAGGCTGAAAGAAAAAAGAGAAAGAGAGAGAGATGATTTATTGCTTGCTTCTGCTACGGATTTTATTTATGGAATGAGAATGTTCTACCAAAGAGGAAATACAGTACTGCCTATCAAAAGTTGAAAACAAAGCTGAATTCATATAGTAAAGCTAATAGATATGATACTGAAAAAAAATTCCTTTATGGGTATTTTCCTCTGGCCAGAGTAAATGAACTATCTATAATTATTTGTAGTTTTATAAAATGTTTATTGAGAAGATACAGAAATGCAATTTTAATGGAATTCGTTTTGCACTTTCAAGTCCATAGTGAAGTTGCCTTGTTGAACTAGATATTGGAGTACAAGTGGGCTTTAGCACATGTCTAATTTACATATGTAGTGGATGTGATTGGATGTTTGTTTATTAGGCTTCCTAGACATGAAAAAGAATATATATAGAAAGAGAATTTGGTAAAGGTTTTCTGAAGGCCAGCGTGTGAACATTTATTTTTTTCATCTTCATCTAGCTTACCTTCCCTCAGAATATCCTCTTTAAAAAAAGACAATCTGGTATGGCATTGATACATTTAATTTTGCTTCAGACTCGTTACACTGTTTTACTGTGTATTGCCACAACTATTGCTGGTTACAGTTAGTTCATTCCCGATAAACATTCCTAACATTTTGAAGATTATTTTTTCAAACTTATAATTGTTTAAAATGAAATGAAGGCTGCCCTTTTTGAAAATTTGGAAAAGAAAATATCACCAATTTAAAATTTGAAATTCCAAATTGCAATATTACAGATTTAATATTTTACTTGAATTGACATGATTTAGTGCAATTGTTAATACATGAACACAAAAACTTGATGCAAAATGCAACAGCAAGGGAGTTTCTTCCAAATGTTTTTCTTCCTCTAGTTGCAAAAAAATGGAAACCAGGTTAATCTAAAATTGTTCAGTGCAAGTTTCCATATAGTCAAGATAGTTTTCCAGTGACTTCTATAACTGGAATCCCAGCAAGGGCAGAGAGGGAAAATCTGTCATGAAGTGTATTGATCACAATATATATTCAGGTTGGTACACATTTAACCACAATAGATGGCTAAATCAAAAATATTATAAGTCTATATAAAATACGATCTTTAATACATGTATTTTCTTTCTCATTGAGGAAATTGCATGCATTGAAATATTTTTAATTTTGACAAAATAGTTTTTTTTTTTGAGTAGCTAATGTGATTGCTTGTTTTTAACGCTTAAAGACTGATGGAGAATTAGGTTAACAAAGGGTGAAGGTGAAGATCATTAGAGGTTTTAGTGCCGGCTGAGACGGGCTGCTGAGGTTGTGTAACTGCCTAGAGGGCGGGGTTCCTGTACATTCCTGGTTCAGCAGATAACCTGCCCCCAACACCCCTCCAGCTTCTGCCAGACGGATGGAAGTCTCCAAAGGAAAATCTGCGAAGCCCTTCCAGGAAGCAGGGTAGGTGAACACTGAATTTTAAATTTCCCCCTCATTATGTGAAGGTCAGATCCTGGAGTTACAAAAAGAATAGTCCTCTAGATTTTCTTTCACAAAAATATGTTTGCATCTTTCCTACCTGTAAGAGTTAAAAGGTATTAGCTATCGGCCAGTTAGCTGCAAAATCTATGTTCGATTTTCTTTAGCGTCCAGTTTCCCTCTTTTTTCTCACCCCAGTTGCCCTGCCGTACCGTCCCTCCAGTACATACCCCCATAACCACAATAGTTAAAAATAAACTCTCCTTTAGTTTTCGGCGCCTAAGTTGACCCCTTTCCTCGCTCCAGCGGTCAGTTCTTGAAGACCTTGTCCTGGGAAAGTAGGTCCTGGGTGTCTGGGCTGCAAATATATGACGTAGTGTTATGTTTTGTCTCCCTCCCTCTCGATTTGGTGCCCCTTCTCCATCCCCCCCCCGCCCCCATCCAAGGTTCTGCTTGATGTAGTTGGAAGGCCGCTGAGGCGGAGGACTTGGGCACCGTGGACACTCTCACCCGGAGGCTCGGTAAGTGAAAGTTCTCCCTTCCTCACGCGGTGGTGGGAGCTTAGCGCGTTCCACAGGCTGCTGTGGATCCAGACCCCTGTAGGCTTAAGTCTTCTTTTCTCACTTGGTGTCACTTGGAGAGCGTTCCCAGCGAGTGGATCCCCACAGCCTTAGGTGAAAGAATGTATGATTTGTCCACGTGGGCGGAAATCGTGGTGAATGCCTAGGTAGAGAGCATTTAGATACTTCAAAACAGGAAGAAAAGAAGATAAATTTATATGGAGAAGGCAATGGTAGACTGTAGTATGTCCAGAAGTGTAAGATAAGCCGTTTCATGAAAATTTCTGACTTTCATGGCTGCTTCAGAGATGTTCTTGATTATAAAGAACACCTCTCTCTATCTCTCTCTCTCTCCCTGTGTGTGTCTCTCTGTGCCTGTGCGTGAGCGTTTGCTTGTTTAATGATGTCCTCGCTCCTGCTTTCTCACTGGCATCACCAGCCTCGCGCTGGCGCGGCCCTCACTCGCCAGCCCCTTTGCCCGGGTCAAGCCAGGGTCTCTGAAGGATGAATCGGATCTGGTGCAGGTCGAGTTCAGGGCCCGTTAAGGAAAAGAGACTTCTTGGTCTCTCGGAAAAAACAAAACAAAAAGCCCAGGGAAAGGAGCACCATTCTGGGCTTGACTTTGTCCCTGCTGGGAATAGCTCAGTTCCCGGCTTTGGAAATCTCAGGGAAATAATTGATTTTTAATACACACTTAGGAGTCGGCGCTGTATGCTCCAGGGTCTGGCTACCTAAGCGTGGCTGCGGGTGCCAGAGTCTGGCTGGTTCCCGCAGAAGCTCCCGAGAGGCCGTGCTGCGGCGTGGGCACGACCTGCCCCGGGCCGCGTGGCTCCCGGGCTGGCCTCCGAGGAGGGCGGCAAGGCTCGGCCTGTGTTTGGTCTTGGGTTAGGGACTAGCAGCCGAGTTTAGAACGGGACAGCAGAGCTCGCCCGCGAGGCCGTCGCGCCGCGGGCCGGCTCGCTGGGCTCCGCCGCCGGCCGTCCTGCCGGGGAGCCGCGCTGCGGACCAGCGGCAACGCGAGGGCGCTCTAGCCCAGGACACCGCCACCGCTCAGGGAACTGGCTTCGCGAGCGCTGGCCGCTGCGCCGCTTCCTTCTCAGCCTTCCAACATCTCGTCTCTTCCTTCCCGCTAGTTGTTAGCCTTTGTTTGCCAGGCGCAGGTTGAGACCCTAGCACTCACCTGGGAGTTGCTAAAACTGATTTTCCAGCAGCCTTCTACCATTTCTGTCTCTTTCGGCTTTATTGCCCATGCCTCCGGTGTTTCGGAAAAAAGCCTTCGGGTAGGAAATTTCCTGAACTCCGGGAGCAGCCTGGAGTTGGGGGGGGGGGATGGGGGAGACACAAGCCGGGCTGGGGAGCAGACTACCGCGGAAGCGCGGAGATTCGCTAGGAATGAGCTTCCTTTTGGAAGAATTGGACGGGGGAAAAATGAAAACCGCAGAGGGATGCTTCCACCCGCACCTCCCACCTCCCTCTTACAATAGTGCTTTTCCTTATTAAGCCTCCGTACCGCTGCAGTCCGGCCCTTAGCAGCACGAAATAGGCAGGTGTTCCGAGACTGTGATCAGAGAAGTTACGTAATATCATAAGAAATAATCCAGAATTCTGTATGTGACGCTGCGAGGAGAGATAGAATACCCCAAATCTTTCCCCAGAGTGTGGCCTGCGGCATTTAGGTGTCTTTGGCATTGCGGAAGGGGGTGGGGGAGGAGAAGGGGGAAGCGCACGAGGAAAGAGAATATAGCTCTTGGGGAGAACTGTAACTTCAGTGGATATGAAAGAGTTCATAGTTCATATGTGTTCAATAATTACACATGTTTGGATGTTCAGGGTTAGGGTTGAATTTTCCTGTATTGCTAGCATCCTGAGGTTGAAATAGCCACCATCGTTTTTTGTTCCTAATCTTCATCTTCTGTTACTGCTTCACTCTTTGTGTGCTTTAAGGAGCAAAGTCCTGCATAGGTGGATTTTGTTTGTTTGTTTTACTTTCTTTGAACAGGAAGACTGCAAACTGTAATGGGGTTAGAGAGAATTGTCTCTCAGTTGGTTCTTTCATTTTCTCATGGCTCTGAAATTTAATGACCTAATCATTGTTGTTTGAAGTTAAATTATCTGTTAAATTAGCCCTAAACAATAACTGATGATATTTTCCTTTTGGGTCTAGTTGTCCCTGAATTCTTGGCCCCAGGTGGATATGACATGAATCAAGGCAAAAAAAAATTTTTATTGTGCACTATTATAAAAATAGTCAGTCTCAGGCTAATGTGCAATGAATTTATGGATGGAAAAAACATTTTTCAAAGCAGTTGAACATTATAAATTGGAAATTCTATTTTGAACTTGTGCTTGAGAAACCTAGACTCCAGCATGAATGTGAATGAGTATCTCTCTAGATGAAAAAGATATGAATACAATTCCCATTACTATCCAGAAGCCAAGTCTGAAAGGGACTACACACCTCTGCCTGTTAATAATTTTGCACAAAAGAAAAATTAGCTGTAGGAAAGCTTGCAACATGGTTTTAGATGTACATTCTAGAAATCTAAAGTATAGCTATTTTGTTGAGTCTGTCATATGTTCACTTTACATTGATCGTACGAAATGGAACTCATATTTTTTTTCTTCCATAAAGCTTAGGTAGGCTCAGGAGAGATGGCTTTTATACATATTGAGGGGTCAGCACCTCTTACATTTACTATTTAACAGGTAACGGAAGAACCTTTAAACCCAATGGTACTGCAGTAGCTGAGAAAACTTTGGAAATAGGAAGTACTATTGTGTTTATCCTATTGAAATATGCAGAATGAATAATTAGAGACTAGGATGAAGGTTGAAAAATTCAGAGCAAGAATAAGGTGGTAATTTTATTATTTAATACTTTGATAATTTCTATAATTAATGATGTGGTTTTAAAGGTTGGCAAAGCTTTCTTAGAAAAAATAGTACTCTGCCGACTTTATTACAAATATTCTGGGAAAAATTAAATACAATCAGATATAATTGACAGCAGGTATAGTTTGTTTCTTTATTTATCTATTTTTTCCTGAAAAAAAAATACTGTTAATTAAGCATAGCAAACTCTGATTACAGGTTGGAAGACTAAAATCGATCATCTCTGTATCAATAGTGTTATGTATTACTGCATTGATTTGTGTTTATTTATGCAGAAGTTTCAGCTATTTGCGTCCATATTTCAGTGCCTCTCTTTTTATTATTGTCCCATTTTGCTTTTAATAAAGGAGTTTATTGTAGGAAGTGAAGCACACAGTATACTTAACCCATCCATTTTAAGTACACCACATAGTAGATTCTGGGAGTGTGACCAGTTTACAAAATTACTTATTCCTACTTGTTTTTTAGTAATTAGGAACCTGTTTCTGCTTAGAAACCTCATGCTGTTTGAAAGCTTCTTCCCCTTCACATGTTGTATTGATGTGTTTCGATAACACAGAAAACTTGATTTGATGAGCTTACATCTAATAGAATGTTAACTTACAAATACAACATCATTTTCAATTGTCTTGGCTGAGTTAGCTTCACAAAAACAAGCTAGCCATGAGGTTTCAGTGCTTTTTATGGAAAAAAATAAAGGATGAATCATTTAAATATAGATATTGGACATTTGTTTTAAGACACTGATAATTCTTGATTATGCCAGGAGTTCTTATGCAGAAAGAGAAACATCTGAGGTCTTATATATTAAATACAACCATACACATATATTTTTACTAGTGTGTACATGGTATTACATCTTTCGAAGACAGTCATACCTTTCGGAGTAATACAGCACATGAGTGGTATGTGCCAGGACTCACCTCAATAGAAAACAGAAAAACCTGAATCACTAAGTTGTGTTCATTATAAGTACAAGGCAGAAATAGGGAGTGAAACACACCCATGTTTATGGTCCTCTGTTGCCACTACAAAACATTGAAAAGTTGCTTGAAAATGGAAAAACAAAAACAAAAGTGGCCTAGCTTATTGAAGCCTATCTAATATTTAATCTGGAGCACTTTTCTTATGTGGAAGAGCAGTCCTTCCTCTTTCAGTTGGACACACAACCACCCAAAGCATCCAGGGGTGCCATTTTTCTCCTTCATTTGCTATATACCCTTCCCCACCCCGTACCCCCAGTGAATGTAAGGTAAACAGACAATGTATTTATTCCAAATTATTTTTTAGACCAAAGGACCATTGAGAATTACTTTTCCTCAATAGTTGTCCATGGTGAGAACAGAGGTCACAAGCAGAAGATGGACCAACCTGGGATCGACAGTTTTGCAGAAGGTTGAAAGGGAGAAAGAGTAGAGGGTGTTACCTTCATTTGTTTCATTTGTTTAATTTTGCTTTTCCTTGCCATGCCTGTGAAGCAGCGGAACCAAGCTCTCTAAGCACTCTAAGGAAGTTGAGATTCCTTAGCATCCAGTGTTGAGCAGGACTTAGGAGCCAGGTTACTTGCTCACCAACCCCTCCTTGCCCCTTTCACGCATGTACCAGCTCTTCCTCAGTCCGTGGTGTAGTGGACAGTGTTGACTTGAATTGCTCTCTGGATGCAAGCCTTTCCTGTGAATGAACCCGAAAACACTCGACAGGTCGTGAATAATCGTTTTAATGAGTGTGCAAAGTGTGCGACGGGGTGCACCGAGTTGTCGGGTTAAACAAACAACTTGTTCTCTGACCAAATCGGATTGTTAAAGTGCAAAGTGATGTCAGTACCATTCCCACTGCCTTTCGGAAATCCACAGATCTGACACGCGGGAGTCCAATTTTCCCCATTAAAGAAAAATAACAATATTTTTCAACCGTGTGTGATCTTCTTTAATATTAGCCAGAGCCAAACAAAACCTCATTTGAGAATCACAGTACTTTCTAACTGAAAAAGCAAAACCAAAGGAAGGAGATCCAGGAGGAGGGACAGGGACACATCAGGAATTCTGAGGGAGAACTTGTGCTTCATGTTTTGCACATCCGTGGTGATCAATACTGTAGAAACTCTTCCTTTAATTACCTATACCAAAACGACTGGTATAGAAGTTTATTCCCATACTAATTTTGAGTCTGTACTCCTGCGGGGGATTTTCTGTTAGGAAAAATAACTAATATTTAATATCTGCACGTTAGCCCCATGAGTGTGAAGGAGTGTCAATCTCTCCTTACAGAAAGTAATAAAAAGTATTACTAATGGGCCCCATCTAAAACAACAGCAAAGAACAGGGGTTCTAAAGAATCACACTGCAGTCAGAATTAGTTTTGTTTCTCGTATATTTTGAAACTATCCACTTGAAATCACTTTCATAGAGTCTCTTGTTCCTTTTATCTTCTCTCATAATTTCAAAAATTAAATATGAAAAGTTAAAAGGTAAGCTACAAAATTTGTTTGAAAAGCAAAATTTTGACACACTCTTTCTAAGAAGTTAGCAGAAGAGAGAAATGTATGTTTCTCTCCTTTGCCAGTGCCTCAGATACATTCATATACCAAATCGCATCTCCATCAGGTTTGCAAATCAATCTGAGTTCCACATATCTAGCTTCTCTACTCTATAACATTGCAGGGAAATAGAGTTTGATATTTGTATTGGAATCAATAGTATTCATTTCTTTATTGTAGATAGAGAGCATGTCATAGCACATTGTCTGTATATTTATCAGTTCCTAACATTTTAATCAGTTAGGAAAAATGAAATACTAGGTGTGAAGTAAGACATATATGTGGAAGCTCAGATTTGCTCACATACCTCCTATGTTGAGACATATCTGAATGTCTGTGTTTCTGACCATCCATGTCACTAATGTTTATACATAACTCAGCAACTGTGTGAACTAATTGGCCTAAAGCAGAGAGCTGATGTATTTGACAAAGTAACCATTTTTTTAACCTAAATCACTCTACTTTTATTATAGTTATGAGTTTTTATACATATGTGTCAATTTAGCCTCACCTAGATCAAATAAAGATAATGATATTCTGCTTCCATTATTAAAATTTCAAAAGATAAACAGAAGTTTGGTGATTTTGCCTGGTATTTAGTAAATTTCTGTACTAGACCATCAATTCAGATTATCCTGTTTTTAAATAAAATTGAACAGAAATTGAAAATATTTGGACTATAGTTATCTTCTCTGTGTGCTGACCAATTGGAAGAATGTTAGGAGCTACTGAAAAAGCTGTATCCATTTTTGTTTTACATGTACAAATAGCAAAGCTAGAGGGTACATCTGTTTTTATGTGTCAATATGTGGTTTAAGAACTATTCTATCAAAACATTGTTTATATTGGAAAGAGCAGGAGCTTGTTGTAGGAAGAATTGCATTGCAGACATTATATTATGTAAAGTCTGTCTGACAGGGATGAGGTTCCTTGTCTTATATGACCATCCATTTTCAGAGAAACTCTTAAGAAGAGCAAAGAGATGAAAAATGCTGATTTGGAGGGGAGAGATCCTATATGCTAGGATGGTCCAGAGCACAGGAAATCCTGTGAAAAAGCTGACGACTTGAGGGTCATTCAAGGGATCTTTGTTCTTTGCTTAAAACAAACAAAAAAATTGAACAGCTCACAGATGAATTGGGGGGGGGGTGATAGGGTGACTATAACATATCAGTTATATCCTTGATTCCCAAGTCTCAGTTATTTCACAGCTGCAAAACTCAGTGTCCAAAATTTAGATTATCTTCCTTCCAAATCCTACAACAGCATGAATCATCCCTGATCATTTATAGTTTTTGGCTTAATTACTAGTTTTCAGCTTTAAATTACCAATAAGCTAATTAATCTGACTAATTTTCCCATACTTCTGGTGAATAGTATAATAGCTACAACAACAACAACAAAAGTAACAAAACTGCAACAATAATGCTAAATAAACTGTTAATAATAACAATGTAGGTAACAGTAGCAGAACTAACCTTAAAATAATTTTAAGGCCAACATAAAGAAAATCAAACCCATTTTAGCTTTCCTCTAGTGTTTCATGGCTGCAGTATCCTGTTTTTCCGGTTAACTGAATGATTCTTGTTTAGCATACTCTGGTTTTTGAAGAAGCACTCCCTTCCTCTACTACAGTAGGCTCTGTAACTGTCACTCAGTACTTTTCTATTCATGCTTCGCCATGACTATGGGCATGTCCCCTTGGAAATGTCATTCTCAATGCAATCAGTTCCAGAGGGAAACTGGAAAAGAGGTAGACATGGGAAGGGTCGAGGGCTGGTGTACCATCTGCTTAGATCATTTCTGGTCAGTAGGAAAGTCACCATATTTTACAAGTGTGTTCACAATGCTAAGGAAGTCAATAACATCAGACTTTAATGTTTCCAGTGAATCTAGAGATTATGCATCCAGTATGTGAACCAAGACACAGCATCTAAGCATCAGCATCTACTCTGACTCCAGAATGAATAAATGAATGTATTATTATTGCTTTAGGAACAGGCAAATGTAAAGAAGACAGTGAAAGGAGGGGAGTAGATTTAGTGGTGGTAGTCTTCTCTGGTGCTAGTCTAGCTAGGAAAGAAAAATCTAATTCTTCAAGTACAAGAGATGTGTCTGTGAAGGGTATCCATGGTAGGCGAGTAAAGAGGTCCTGGCATAGGTGGGAAAAAAATCTGTCAGTAGGTATCTTCTTGTAGTACTCTAAGCTTCATCTCAGTCCAACATTCTCCTTGTTTCTTGAACACCTAGCCTCACTTTCACCCCACAAAAAGGGAAATGAAATGAAATAAAATGAAAAGAATTAAAAGGTATGGAGTTAGACTTGGCATTTGTCAGGCAGATGTAAGCCCCAAAGCAGGTGGTTTATAATTGCCTCCTTTTGTGAGAAAGATAGGGAACTTGAATAGGGGAGAAGGTAAGTTGTGGGAAAGGAGAACAGAGACTAAGGTAAAAAATTCCTTGTCAGTTCAGCACCTATGGTCACAGGAAGAGAGATCTGAGCAACAGGATGAATTGTGATAAGGGAATGGTAACCTTAGCTGCATGACCATGGTCCTTGGCAATGTACAAGAAAGCAGAATCCAGACTCTTGAAAAGGTAAAAAACAAGGACATAAATATCAGCAGTCAGTTTGTGCTTTGGAAAGTTTGTTTGTTTGTTTTTTGTTTTTGTGAGATATTTCCTTCAAACCCACAATCCACAACAGAAACATTAACAGAAGGAAGCATGGGAGGGATGGCGCAACTTCCATTGCTTCAGTTCTTTGTGATCTTTGCTTTTAATGGGGAGAAAGCTGAGCACCCTTTTTAATTGCTTCTAAGTGTTTTTATCTTACTGAGAACACTTCCAATTTGTGAGAACGTTGTTTTATTAAATACCAGCAAAGAAAGAAAAATCTTCCATCTCAGAGAATAAATTCACTGAAGTGAGGCTCAGTTCTCAACCACCTTTTTAAGTCTGCCATGGGAGGAAGGTAGCTTTGGGTGCCAGTTGCTCTATCCTCAGTGGCACTCCAGAATTTCTCCATGCTTGCAGTTTAATAGCTCCCACTAAATTTACCCCAATTCTTCTGTAAATATACTTCTGCAACTTAAGATAAAAAAGAACATCTCATATTCAATATAATTACAACCAAAATGACGTTTAAAGGAAGATATTTTGTTATCATAATTCTTGTTTGAATTGTTTCCTTTATTAAAGAGGTACACCAGCATTTGTTTCAGCAAGCAAATTAAGGGAAGTCAACATCACTAGAAAACATGGCTCTCAATTCTGTTACATACACTCCCTAAATATGGCATTGGAGGAATTATTTTTTAATACCTTGTATTTTATATGACTGAGAACTTCTGAACCCACACAGACATGCACAACTGAGAGAAACTACATTTAATGATTCTGTAGTGATGATATCTGATGTAAACAAAAACTGAAAGCAGTTATTTCAGTGTTAACAGCTAGGCAGAAACTCTTGTGCCTGTAAAGTTTACAAACCCATTTAATTAAATTAATAAATTTCTATATCTCAATATTTGAATAAATCTTTAGCCAACAGAAACCATATATTTAAATGTGTATTCATGTACAACATATATGCCAAAACAAAAGTATCAATGATTGCTGATTTTATGAAAACTAAAAGTCAAATAAATATTAGCATTTCTTTTAAGTACCAGTAAGTGAGATTTACTAGAAATCTGCAGATACTGAAGGAAACCATTACAGATGCCTCTTTATATTGTGAGCAAATATAGACTTTTCTTTCCATATTGGGACATGTAGGAGTGAGGAATTAGAGTTGAGTTTCCTGGAATGAAGATTCCCTTTTAGCAGTAAGCAAAGACTTGCAAATTTCATCCATTATTCACACTCTATTAAATAAAAGAAACATATATTTTCACAAGTAGTAGTAAGCCCAAGTCGAAGGAAATGAATTGTTCCAAATGATGCTAACAGTTTTTCCCAACAAAGAATTTTTTAAGGAAGATGCAACCAGATCTGTTGTACTAGTGGCAAAACAAAACATCTGGGTTTTGCTGTTGGGAACTAGTAGATTCATAGGTTGCATATTTGTGAAGAACAGCATTATGCTTAATAACGTTGTGCAATTCTCTTTCATTCTTGCAGACTGATCCTCAGGGGTGTCTATGTGTCTGTGTGTCTTAGTTACTGCTAACTATAGTAGAACAGGAAAGATTTTCATGACAGAAGAGGATACAAAAACATCTATGCATCGCAGCATGCTTATTGTCTTTTACGAACATTTTTAAAACCCACTTTCCACTAGGTTGTGGCTTGCAGCCCTGACTTCAGAGCCAGCAGCTAGCTTTCAGTGAAATAGGGCTCGGTGTAGCATTGCAGTCAAAGAGAAAAAGATGGCCAAAAAATGCCAATTTATAACCCATCAATGTAATTCTCATCAGCAGACAGAATACGGAAAGGGTCGCTCTAAAATAAGGTCGTGGGAAGACAGTAATTTTCTTTAGGTGAGTTTTGGAAAGATGCTAAGTGAAATAGTGTTTAGGCGTTGGGATTAATCGCGCAGTTTACATCCGAATGCGCCGGAAATCATGCTCTGTGCAAATGAAAATGAAGAAATTTTATGCATATTCTAATTCTCCCTCTTTGGCTGCTATTTTGGAGGAAAAGACTACTTTTGCTGATGGTGGGACTTTTTTGTTCTGCACAGGAAATGTGTAAATGAACACTTTTTTTTTCTGTTTTTCCTTTCCATTTCCCTCCTCCACTACCCCTCCCTTTGTCAATAACCAAGCTTAGTTAGGGTACTCTAGCCTCTGATCCCTGACTGTTTTCCATTTCCAGGATGGGAGGGGAGAGGTCCCTGATTTAGGTCTCCTCTGGGCCATTAGGTCTTTGGGAATGATAAAGTTTCTATAGCATGGAGGTAGAGGGTAAGGAGTCCCAACTTTATCTGGAATCTCTGCTCGCTTTAGACCTACCAGAGCTTACAAACAATGTGGTAGATATACCCTAACCATCACGGTTAGTAAAGGTGGTGAATTTTAATTATACTGCCACCAGTAAGAGCTTTTCTGCTTCCATTTTGATAAACCGGTCATCTAATGGTACTTAGTATAGGGGCTCTTGCGATCTCTTTGGCGGACTTTGTGCGAACTCTTGAGCTGGGCTAGTGAAGGGCGCGTGGAGACCGCGGGCTGGAGAGAGAGAGCTGCGACGAGAAAAAGGAGAGCTCTCTCCATCCCCTCCTGTGTTAGGCAGGCTTTTCAGAACTACTTCGGGGTAGGGCGGGGCGAGAGAAGGTGCCAACATACTTGGGTTTCACCGTTTTCACTCTCTGGATAAACAAAACCTTGGAAACAATCTTCTTCTTGCCGGTTTAGATTTCCAAGCATGGCGCAGCTCGAGCCCGCGCACTTCTACAGCGCTCGGGGCAGGAGGGCGCGGGCTCCACCGCCAAGACTTGGCCTCTGCGCTCCCCTCGCGGCCGCCGGAACGCCGCCCCCGCTGGCTGGCGCGCGTAGCCGGGGGACCCTCTCGCCCCAGGCCAGCCAACCTCCAGTCTCTGCTTCCCGAGCTCGGGCGCAGTTCGCCAGCGCGGCTGGGCGCCCTGTGCGCGGGGCCCGGAGGGCTCCGGCCGCGCGCCGGGGGCTCCCCGCGGAGGGGCCGGCGGGAAAGCCCGGAGGAGGCGGTCAGGGAAAGGCCTGCCTGGGGCCCTCTTCCCTGCGGTCCAGCGGCGCGGTAGCTTCTCCGAACGCCCTCCCCCGACCCTCGGCCTTCCCTGGCCGAGGGCTCGCTCCCCTGCTTTCCTCTCACGCCAGTCACGTGGCTGAAGGATGCTTCTGGCGGCGGGTGGCGTCTTCCTCCTGGCTGCAGATGGCTTAACTTTTCCTCTTCAGTTCTCTTTATTTTCGTTTTTTTCTTTCTTTCTGTTTTTCGTTTCTTTAAATGCCTTCACTTCTTAAGTTAGCTCAAAGGCTGAAAGAAAAGGCCCAAATGAAAAGGAAATAATTTGTGGCTTTTCACACCTTTTCACTTGCCCCTTCCTCCACCTCTACCGCTGGCACAGATTCACAGCAGCAACTGAGGTTTGGACCTCTCTCTTCAGGGCCTAGACCAGTGTCTGCGCTTAGCGGTCACAGTAAACGGCCTGGTGGCTGGCTAAAGGATTGCTTCCTCAGGCAGGATGCCCTCAGATCAGCTGACTTTGGCATAGGGTACCTTGTTCTTGTTGATCTGTTTAAAGGCAGATAAACACATATGTTTTACATTGGTGTTATTTATGTACCTATGCCCCTCAAGGGGTGGGGGAAGGTGTTGGAAATATTTTTCTTGGTCTTATTCATATGTACGAGATAAAATGCTGTGAATTTTAGGATGCAGAAGTTAGTCGTAAGGCGTTTCCTTTACATTTTGCTGTGTTTGAAAAACAATTTTACTTCTTCATTAAGGGGTGAAGACCTTACAAAATGAAGTTAATCTCTTGTAGAAACTACACGATTTCTTACATTCTCCTGCTGCTTTATTATAATTGAAACCTTTTAACCCGACTCACTTTTTTGTTGTCTTTTACACCGTTCAACAGTTCTTATTCTTTACAATAATTGTTTTTGAATATCATAAACTTTTTTTTTAATAATCAGGCAAGTAATTTTAGGTTTGGGAATTTGTAAGACTACATTCAGTCTGTATGTATTTGAATACATATTCTACTGAGCACCAATTGTGTAATCCATGGACTATTCCCTGGAGCATTTTATGTCCCACTCTCATTGATTATAAATAGTGAAATTATATAACCGATGAGCTAATAAGCATGAAACTAATTTGATTTGCTAATCAACTGTAAAGCATATTTATTAGCATCATTATTAAAAGGTGCCAGAGGGATACAGATAAAACCTGTTCCTATCCTCTGGGAACTTACAATCTAGTTGGGCATAAATAATGAAATGTAAATTGATAGAAATAGCTACAAAGCAATGTTCAGTGTCTGGCATATTGAAGACAGAAAATGATTGCCTCACGTTAATTTGTGGTCATGCCATTCTTTTTAACAGAAACATAATGCTGTAAGTAAAGGAAGGATTAATTAGGAAAACTTTCATGAAGAAAATGAATTTGTCCTTCAAAAGTCCCACGTGAAGATTGGGAGCATATAAGCTGTTGGTGTGTGAGGAATAAAGCTGATATTAAGTGGAAGATATGAAAAATGACTGAATAGAGTGTAAGAAATCTTACAAGATCATTACACTTGACATTTTTATAACAAATTTAGAAATTATGTGTATTTGTGGATGTGTGCATGTGAATGCAGGTGTCTAAGGAGGCCAGAGGCACCTGATCCTTCTGAAGACAGGATTGCAGGCAGCTGTGAGGCAGCTACAACATGGGTGCTGAGAACTGAACAGGGTTCTCTGCAAGAGCAGCATTTGCTCTTAACTTCTGGGCCTTCTCTTCAGCCCCATTGATACTTTTAAATGGTTCTAACTAAATACTGAATGCAGAGAAGAACAAGAAAAGGTTTGGGTGAAATTCTGGATCATGATATTGCTAGAAAACAATTATCATCACAAACTGGAGCCTCCTACTCCAGTTTGTATAAGTGGATGTTACACTGAAATGATAAACTCAGGCCTTGAATACATGGAGAGCTCTACTACCATAGAGTTACTGTTATACACTTACTCTTCATTACCGGTGGTGATGGAGATGATAGGTATTGACAAGTGGGAATAAACCTTAAGATATTGCTATCACTAGCTAAGGTCAATATGTATTTTGCATTTAGTATTTATATCCATGTTCACCTGAAGTGATTTTCAACTAACAATGCATTTGCTCTCGTATTTTATCCACCCTCTCTAGATACCTTGGTTTTGTCTATAGAACGTTTATATTATAACAGCTTCAAGGGAAGGGCATCATTGGTATCCCATAGGCAGAGTTGTGGGATGCTACTAAGCACCCTCAAGTTCATAGTTCTGTCCCCCACAACCTCAAATTCTCCAATCCAACCTGTCAGTGGAGCCCAGATTAAAGATCTCCAGGTGTGGGAATACTTTGGACAGCTACACCAGGAGTCCTTGAATCTAACTTTTATTATGATAACATTTTCAATTGAAAATACTTTTTTGCATAGTAATAAAAATATTATCTAAGAAGGCAACATCTTTGATTTGTTCTGAGATCTTAGATGGGGAAAAATAGGAGGGCATTTGCTTGGATTTTCTTCCTTTTATAAAAGCAGAGGTATAGAAATCATTTTTGAGGATTTGTCATCTTAATGGTATTTGTTAAATTAATAAAATGTGTCTTTGGAGTTGCTTAGCAACTTATGAAAAGCTTTTTTTAGAAGTTCATTTGTTTGTTTAAAACAAAGGTCGGTAGTATATTATTGCCTACATTTCATAAATCAACAAAGAAATGTACATCAAAAATGGAATATGATGACTCAACATGTTTTGCTCTCTATGTCTGGTGATTGAAATACTAAATTGTGTGGTTGATTTGCGTCAAGGATCCCACAAACATTATTTATGTATGAAATTTCAGTGTAATATTGAGGATATATGAAAACCAAAGTGGAAAAAAATTAAACAGGTTTGTTAGAAGATACTTGTTTGTCTTAACTTTTCTTCTTTAGAAATCTTATCCTCCAAGTACTTTTATCAAACACTCTTCATGAAAATAATTTCTCCACAACCTTTCTTTAATCATACCTTGTTGCATCTACCTAATTTGTATCTTTTTCACATTGACAGGGCTCATTAAAAGTTTTAAAAGCCAATCCTGGATCTTATCATTGCTTGTAATCAAAAAGAAAGAAAATATTGCCAATTATATTTTATTTCTAAAATTTCATGGGTCATTTACATTTTCTACTTATATATTAATAAAACATGAACTTTCAAGCACGGATCTTTCAGGACTGGTGCGATGTGTCTAAAACTTTTTAAAAAGATATTCATTTATTATTTATTTTATGGATAAGTGCTTTATCTGCATGTATGTCTGCATGCTAGAAGAGGGCGTCGGATCTCATTATAGATGGTTGTGAGCCATCATGTGATTGCTGGGAATTGAACACAGGGCCTCTGGAAGAGCAGATAGTGCTCTTAACCTCTGAGCCATCTCTCCAGCTCCCATGTCTGAAACTCTTGAATCACCTTTTTCTAAAAGTTGTTTTTGTAGTTGCTGTAACAGTGGCTCATCAGTCACTTTGAAAGGAAATGATCCTTGATTAGCAGTTGGCTGATACTGTGCTCCACAGATGTGTAGCGGGATTACAGGTGTGACCTATAAAACAAGACAGGAACCTTCTGGGACCTAAGCTATTTTTTGCATATTAAAAATAAAGAAAAATTTTGGATGGGTGTTCATCTTTGTGCAGTAATGCATATAATTTTTACAGACAAAACAAACCAATTACTCCACCAAAATAATGAGCTACAAATACAGCATTTCCAGTAACTTTAAAGCACGACAGTAAGTTTGGTAGGTACCTCAGTTTGTTCTTTTCGTTTTCTGGTTTTAGAAGATTGCATTCATAACTTCCATTAAATAATTGAAATAGAATCTCATAATAATAATAATAATAATGTTTTAGGACTTAGAGATCAAGTCCTTTCTCTCAGAATTTGGCTACATCGGGAAATATGATGCTTTCTAAAACAGACACTTCTATTGTACTCAAGCTTGAGATTATTTCTTGATGTTTATTGTTATTTTATGAGATCTAGAAAAATATCAATCATCTATTATTTAATTTTTATACACATACTACTAAGTTACTGTGTTTAAAAAACCCCACTGACCAAAACTTATTGTCTGAATGTGTATCATTTGCACTGGTATCCCAGTCTGCTGACAGTAGTTCACATATAAATGAGTTTTAATTCTTTGACCTTTCCCCAGTCATTCATTCTACCAGATAGTAATTATCTCTCACTTAAGATATTTTGTAAAAATTTTTAATTTCTTCGGATTTCTCTCTATTAATGTGGTTCAGTTTTTTTTTCTAATGATCATAAACTGAAAAAAGATCACATGACGTCATGTGACAGTTGATGAGTTTGGTTTGCTGTCGCTTTGTTGTTTACAGTTGAGTAGTTGAACTTTTAGAACTGCTAACACATTTCCCCAGTAATCATTCTCTTATCATTTCTCATGGTACTTTGCTACATTTTGTTTAACAAATACTGTTTCATTCGTACAATTAATGTAATTGATAAGAAATAAGGCAAATCCATTAAAAGAAACAAAAATAAATAAAACCCAGAACAAAAGTTTTAACTCTTTGTGTGTAATTAAACATAAAAACCTTACCCCTTAAATCTGATGATTAAATAAATTAAAGAGATTTAGTCTTCAGATTTAGGGAGTAAGGTTTCTTATGCTTGTAAAGCGTAATGTAACAACAAAACACCATGAGAAATTAAAATGTTCCAAATACAGTATTAATCTGCCTTCTAAAATAACTTTTGCTTGTGTAATCGTGTTTTTATTAAAAGCCTTTGCCTTTTTGTACTGATCATCTATTTTCTTGTTCTTTTTATGTTCTTATTTTCAGAGCTTTATTCCTTGGTACAAGGAAGGCTGTCATGATCATCTCCTTCACGTCAGAGAATGTTTAACCACCAGTGTGCTGACGCCAAGCAGAGATTACCAAGTAGAGAACAGCACTCTCTGTAGGCATGACATGTCCCTGGAGAAAACTTCTTTATCATTCTTCAGGAAAAAGAGAAGAAGTATCATCTAGTCTCAGAATGACTAGCTAGAACTTTATGTTCATGAGGATCTCTTTCAGGCATGAATTCTTCATCATCTTTCTATCTTTTAATTTCATAAATAAAAATAATAATAAATGAATAAAATTGTTTTGGTCTCAGTGAATCGATTGAGGCTTAGCTCAATCAGCTCAGGTTTGCTGAACCATGTGGGACTAATTCACCTTAGTGGAGCATTTGCTGACTTTTGACCATACAGGTTTTGTGTGTGGGTCAATACTTCTCTTGGCATTTGCCTAATTGGAAAAGAGAATAGAGATATTGTAGGGAGGCTTGGATCTTGTAGCACACACACCTAAGGACACAGCTCTCTCACTCAGGTGCCCACAGAGTGCAGCACCACCCTTTCCTTAGGTTGCATGCAAGCTTATGTATTTTCTGGGCTACTCTTCTTTCTAGAGCAACAGTTTTTGATAGGTATAGAGCCTAGTACAGTTATGAAATAACTCCTCTTACAGGAAGGATTTGTAGAGTTTTATTCTATCAATCAAGATGTATGTGATTAAATGATCGACTAGGGCTGGGGATGTAGAACCCTTCTAGACTGTGTCCCCAAAGAGGGTAAGGCCCTAGATTCAGTCCTCAGAATCTAAACCCAAGTGCATTACATTTCTCCCCTAAATGAGAGGAAACAGCTGCTGTTCAGCTTTACTTATCAATTTATCAAAATATGTGGACTAGTTTAGTAAACTTTACATTATCCTGAAATTAATTTAAAAAAAACTTGAGAGTCAAATATATATATATATGTATTATATGTATATAATTTATAATATATATATTTGACTGACCTAGAACTCACTTGTCACAGAGATCTGTCTCTGTGCTGACATTAAAGGCATGTAGCACTATACCTGTGTTGGTTTTTGTTGTTGTTTGTTTGTTTTTCAGTTTTTATGGGTTTACACAGAGAAGTATCAGCAAGAAATCTAAATAAAAAAGCACAAGAGGATATTTTTGTTTGTTTTGCTTTGAGATTTTTTTTTTTGATTTCTGAACTTGAACATCAACACACAAAATACATAAGCACAAATGTGTGCAAAGCTATCTTTGGAGATCAGATTAATTCTTCAGCTATAAGATATGATTTAAATTAATTAGGGGTATTAGCAGACCCACAGAGGAAATAGTAGCCAAAGAAGTTGGTAAATATAAAAGGGGTGGACAGGAGCCACACAAAGAAACCAACAGAGCCAACAAACAAAAAAGTAAACAAACAGGCAGGGCCCAGGGGGACTGCAGGGACTGATGATGCATCAACCAAAGACCATACAAAGAGAAGACCTAGACCCCCTACCCAGATGTAGTCCATAGACAGCTCAGTCTCCATGTGGGTTCCCTAGTGAGGAGAAAATCTCTGACATGGACTCGGTTGCCTGCTCCTTGATCACTTCTCCCTGGTGAGCTAAACCTAGCCTGCTCACAGAGGAAGAGGATCCAGACAGTCCTGAAGGGATTTGAAAGTCTAGGGTCAGACAGTAGGGGAGGAGGACTTCCCCTATCAGTGGACTAGGAAAGACGGATAGGGGAGGAAAGGGGAGGAAGGGGGCTACAACTGGGATACAAAGTTAAAAATTGTAAATAATAATAATGATGATGATGATGATAATTATAAATGTTAGAAAAAGAAAATCAGAAGCCACGTAGCAAAAACTTATTCGAGCATGGTTCAGAGATGGAGGCGGGGGGAGGGGGTTACTTCATTCAGTTAGACTCCAGTCACAATGAGAATCCTAGTGCAATTGTGAATCAATATTAGGCTATTTAAATTTGGTGCTAATAACTGTTCAAATCATAAATGATAAACATATTCAGAATGCATGTTTTCCAAGCAATACTCTTGATTACAAGGCTTTCAAAGTAGTTCCACTCAGAGACTACACTAAACACAGAAATTAATATAGTAACAGTTACCATTAAGTAATATTCCATGCTTTCTATGAAGTTTGTTCATTGAAGTTGTCATAAATGAACAATCTCATTTCTAAGTCAAAACATTCCTTGACTATAGTAAAATATGTTTTTACTACATTTGATAAGGTGAGTAACATTTTGCTGTCAATAAAAGTCATCAGAGTGGAGGGTTTCAAAACTCAAACTGATTAAAAATTGTGTTTGTCAGGTCCAGCCGCTTCTGTCTACCTGTGATATTACTCACTCACAACCACATGATTGTACTTGTAAAGGAGAGTACTTGAGGTAAATCACCAGTGCTCACATAATAATTTGATAGGGCCAAAGATTTCCTGTTATGTAATATTGTACACTTAAAAGATGGCCGTGGTGGGAAGGCCACTGAAATGCTATTTAGAGCTTAACTGAGATCACCTTAGTAAGTATACATATCAACTTCATCTGTCAAGGATGGTATATATTAAAATTCTCACAAAGGAAACTGAATTATGCAAATTACACAAACTACTCAGCTCTGTGCATAGTACATAGTAGGATATAAAAATTAAACTATGTTATATCATTTCACAATATTGAACAATGTTTTTAAAAATATTTAACATAACAAATGCTAGTTAAGAAGCCAGAGAAAGGAGGGCTTTTGCACAATGTTGGTGGAAATGGAACTCACTATGGTAGGGAGATTCTTAGAGAAAAATAAACATAGAACTCTCTGTCATATTATTCCCAGATCTTAAGGGCAGATATCTAAGGGAGCTGAGGTCAGTGATGTTTTAGTTATACACAAAGAAAATTCTGGTTTTTGCAGCATCATGGCTAGAACTGGAAGACACTAATTCAAATATCAAGCACTAAAGGACAGATACTGCATTTTTCTCACTTATATGTGGAAACAAAAGTGTTGATCTCATGGAAGTAAAATTGCTTAAGAGAGGCTGGGACAAGTGTGGGAAGGAAATGGGTTCATGGGGACTATTGGACAGGGGAACAATTTCTAATATTCTATAGCACAAAAGTGTAACCATGATTAACAATGTTTAATTAATTATATGTTTTTATAGACCTAATAGAAAAGGTTTGGAGTGTTTATAACATAAAGAAATGACAAACTTGGTGGTGAAGCATATGCTAATTGCTGTGATCTGTTGATCATAAATTGTATATACGTATTGAAATGTCACAGTGTGCACCATAAGCTGCACAACTATATCTCAAGAAGCTAAAAAAATAAATGAATGGAAAATAATCTTTTAAGTACTTATGTAAAGACAGAATCACAGTAAGATGGTAGAAGTTTAGAATATGATTGCCTAAGCAAGACAATGGCAGGTAACAACTGAATACTTTAGATCTCATAGTTTCTAGAAATTCTTAGCTAATCTTCATATTATATTCAATTACTTACTTTGCTTTATTCTGAGATTCTGAAAGTAATTTTCATCTTATGAAACTTTGTTATTCACAATCCTAGTGGAATAAGTTAATAAGTAAGTGTTTTTATTTCTCCACAACCTTACATGCTTAATCCTATTAAACAGAGCATTGCAGGTCTTGATTCAGCTTCATTCAATTCTTTAGGGACCTAGGAATGGGTCTGCCATCTTTAGGATCATGCAAAATTTGCATAAATCAACACTGGATAGAGTGTAGAAAGTATACTCAGGATTCTATGAAATCATTCTTTAATTCCATGTGCCTAGAGTAGTTCACTTTGTCAAATTTAACTGTAGGGAAAACATCAGCTTGCGATACATTTATTTATGTAGGAGGGAAAAGAAATGGATTTTCTAATTATGTGGTGGTAGTATGTCTGTTTTTACAACCAATCAAGGGTGGTCACTGACTAAGTACATTTGAATATTGTTCTTTATTTTTACATCATTTAGATAAAAATTGTACCAAATACTAAGCTGAAAACTAATCTTCACTTAGTTTTATGGGAGCAGGTAGCTCCTATTAAAAAGCGCTTGCCTTCAGGAACTGGAGTCCAGAAAGGCTTTCTATCCCTTCGATACGTTTTTGTTTTATTCAAATCCTCTTGGCAACTTTTTGTGAAGCTTATAACCTACTTCATTTCAACTTAAAGCTTGTGTATGTGAAAGAGATTATATCCTCAAATGAGCATTTTCCTTGCTTTTATCATCTCGTGTCATTATCCCAATGTTCTTTTATTCTACTTGTTATTGAGAACGCACTTTCAGATTTAGCATGGAGATTAACTGCAAAACAAGTAAATAGCAAATTGTCTTGTTGGGATGAACTGTAAAAGTCAATGCTTTTAAGAGATTTTTGCATGCTTAGCTGCTACTTCTAAGTAACTAAAAATCTCAAAAAGAACTAGATTGACAACCTTACATTTTCTATGAAAAATTGTTGTGACGATAAACTTTACACACCGTGTAAGCTTTGCTATGATATTCCAAAATATGACTTTTTAACAAGTTCCATTTTTCTGGTGAAAGAGTTTCTAGTATTAAAATCCACTGAGTACTATGTTTGAAATTTCTTTCCAAATTAAAGACTTCTTTAGTTTCCATGACAGTATTTGTTCACCATGGTCAAGGAACCAGTGAGATATCTTGCTTTCTGTGTACTTAACAGAACGAGTTCATGTGATTCCACACCACATACTTCAGCAAAACCAGTGTTCCAGTCACTCAGTTTCTTTCCATTAAGAGTATTGAGATCTGGATTAAAGTGAATAAATAAATAAATAGATGGATAAACAGATAAATAAATAAACAGAAGACTATCTCAATTATATTGATATTACTTGTAGAGAATTAGCTAATGTACTTAATATTTTCTAACACGGATATGTGAAAATAGTATTATATTTTAGCGTTTAATCTTATTTATTAATTATCCTTTTAAGTTTATCTCAATTTTTTTTTAATTGAAGTTCCCTTACTGATTTTTTCTCCATTGTGTGGCCAAGACCAAGAGAAAAGGGAAGGCAACCAGGTGCAGGGAAGGTCATTTTCACAACATTCCATTTATATACAAAGCTAAACAGACAAGCAGAGTCATTGTTTTGCCTGGAACTTTGCGGCATGGAATTGAGAAGAACAGATGGGGAATGACCCCAAAATACAGCCCCTTCTCAACTAGATGCCTGAGCTGGAGGGCTGTTCTGCTTTAACCCACAAGGAATCTTGGGAAGAACAAAAGCATTTTGGGAAAGGCAGAACTCCAGGTGATGGAGGGAGGAGGATGATAGGGTAATAGTGGTGGTGGTGGTATTTGGCAATTGGGGTGATGAGACTGCGCTTGCCTTCCTGGGATCCTCAGTTCCTCCTGTTTGACAGCATGCAATACCAAAGAGCAATCTGCTCCAGGAAGGGACTAGTAGCACCTGATAAAGTCTTGCCACTCAGCAAGATGACAGTACTGCCACTGAGTTTTTCTGCAAGGACACAGTGGTCCTTGGCCTTCTCATATCAGTTTGCTTATAATTCATGTTTGATTCCTCTTAGCTTTATTTGGGAGAGCTTTTATTTATTTAATTTTTTTTTTTTGGAGCTGGCATAGATAATTTTTTTTCCCACAGAACATGAAACCATGAATGTCTGCTTTATTAATGAGCTTCATTGACCTGAATTGGGTCCGGAGAAGATGACAAATTTTGAGAGATTTGAATTTTTCACCATAAATACATTTAATAACTAAACAAAACCACAATTAAAGAAGAAAAGGGCTATATAAGTGAGTATAATGGCTGACTCTTTGACCCTCCCCCATACAAGCTGGGGAGTGACAGACTGGCTAGATCCCAGGGGAGGACATTGCAGCCAGCCCTGAGGAGACAGGATGAGCTGGGGTTGGATGGAAGGGGAGGAGGTCCTCCCTTGTTGGTGGACTTGGAGGGGGCGGGGAGGAGGGAGATGAGGGAGGGAGTGGGAGGGTGTGAGGGAATGAGGGAGGAGGCTATGCCTGGGATGCAAAGTACCTAACCTGTGATAAAAATAAATAAATTAATAAAAAAAGAAGTAAAGGGCTGTACTCATTCAGACAGAGAAGTTACATTTCTTCAGACCAAGAAATTAACTTTATAGCTTGTTGTTCAAAAATGGCAAAATTATATCACATCAAAGACTAATATTGTGTTATATGTCATTCTCAGGATATTTTAAATTATTAGTTTTTATTTATTTAATTACTTCACATCCTGATCCTAGCCCCCTCCTTCTTCTCCTCCCAGTCCTACCTTTATGCTCTTCCCCAAGTTCCCCTTTCTTTCTTCTCAGAGAATGGGAGGCCTCCAAGGAGTACCAACCTACCCTGGCACCTCAAGTCACAGTGGAACTAAGCATTTCCTCTCCCACTGAGGCCTGACAAGGGAGCCCAGCTAGGGAAAAGAGATCCAGAGGCAGGCAACAGAGTCAGAGACAGCCCTTCTTTCCACTGTTAGGAGACCCACATGCTATCTAAGCTGCACATCTGATATATATGATTAGGGCTTCTAGGTCTTTGGTTGGTGGTTCTGACTCTGTGAGTCTCCATGAGCCCAGGTTTTTTGACTCTGTAACACTTCTGTGATTTTCTTGACCTCCCCAGCTTCCTCAATCCTTCCCCCATTCTTCCAACAAAAATCTCTGTGCTGTGCCTATTGTTTTGTGAGTCTCTGCATCTGGTTTCATCAGCGACTGGATGAATCTTCTCAGAAGACAGTTATGCTAGGTTCTTGTCTGCAAGCATAGCAAAGAATCATTAATAGTGACAGGGGTTGGCTCTCTCTTATGGGGTGGGTCTCCAGTTGGGCCAGTCATTGGTTTGCCATTCCCTTAATCTCTGCTCCATCTTTATGCTGCACTTCTTGTAGGCAAGACAGATTTTGGGCTGAAGGTTTTATGGGTGGGCTGCTGTCTTCCTCCCTACACTGGAAGTCCCACATGGCTACAGGAGGTGTCAATTTCAGGCTCTTTAACCCCTTTAACCTCTGCTACTAGGATTCTCAGCTAGGGTCAGCCCCAGAGACCCCTGAGAGCCTCCCCTGTCCCAGAGATGCCCCATACCTATTTCATGTTTCATCATACCACAAGAACAATTGATAAAATATTTTTATATCAGCTTTATTTATAAATAGCCAGAAATTGGAAACAACCTATGTGTCTCTGAACTGAAGAATGGATAGAGAAAATGTGGTACATTTACACAATGGAATACTACTCAACTACTAAAAACAAAGACATCATGGAATTTGTAGGCAATTGGAGAGAACTAGAAAAGACTAGACTGACTGATGTAACCCAGAACCAGAAAGACACATATAGTATGTACTTACCTATAAGTGAATATTAGGCATATAATACAGGATAAACATATTACAACCCACAGACCCCAAAAAGCCAAGGAAGGAGCAAGGAGGATATGTAAATCTCACTCAGAAGAGAAAATAAAATAGACATCTGAAGTAGACAGGAGGAGGGAACTGGGTGAGAGGGGAGTCGGGAGAGTGGCTAGGATGGGGATCAGGTGTGTGTGTGTGTGTGTGTGTGCATGTGGGCATGTGTAGGAGAACCAGGAGAGAGAACAATCATTTTGCTCTTAAGGGGTTCATTCTCAGGAGCCTTGGGGGTGAACACTGGATCCTCCTCTTCCTCTGCTAGGTCTCTCTGTAGGATACATAACAATAATAATTCTTGTCTGGTAGCATCTTGACAATTATGGGTAGCAGTCATCACTTTGCTCATCATAACCTTTTAGGATATGGTTATCCTCCTTCAGGATGGTGTATTTTCTTTAAAATTAATTAATTTCTTTATTAATTACAGTTTATTCACTTTGTATCCCAGCTGTAATCCCTTCCCTTGTCCTCTCCCAACCTTACTCTCCCTCCCTCATCTCCTCCCATGTCCCTCCCAAAGTCCACTGATAGGGGAGGTCCTCCTCCCCTCCCCTCTGACCCTAGCTTATCAGGTCTCATCAGGACTGGCAGCATTGTTCTCCCCTTTTGCCCAGGAAGGCTGCTCCCCACTCAGAGGGAGGTGATCAAGAAGCCAGCCACTAAGTTCATGTCAGAGACAGTCTTTGTTCTTCTTATTAGGGTGCCTACTCAAATTCTGAGCTGCCATGGACTACATCTGTACAGGGTTCTAGGTCATCTCCATGCATGGTCCTTGGTTGGAGTATGAGTCTCAGAAAAGACCCCTGTGCCCAGATTTCTTGGTTATGTTGCTCTCCTTGTGGAGCTCCTGTCCCCTGCATGTGTTTCTATCTCCCCCTTCTTCCATAAGAACAGGACAGGAGCCTATGACAGAGGGCCTCTGAAAAACTCTACCCAATAGGGTATCAAAGCAGATGCTGAGACTCATAGCCAAACTTTGGGCAGAATGAAAGGTTGATATTTTTAAGGCAATGTTTCACGTAACTTAAGCTAGCCTTGAGCTTGCTATGTAGTCTAGGGTTAATTTTAACTCCTAATTCCTATCTCTACCTCTCAAGAGTTGGCATTACAGGCATCTGCCACTATTCTTGGTTTAATGTTAAAATTCTTAGGTGAGTATAAGTTATTTCCTGACTTGGTTTTGTGCTAATTAATAATTTGAATATGAAATATGTATAATCTTCCAGGTACTTTCTGTGTATTTTAGAATTTGTCATACAATTGGTGTTTGCAAATTAAAGGTTAGAGTTCAAATATCATCATACATTTATTTTTTGTGTGTGTTAGCCTAATGCCTACATCTATTAAACAAATGTCAAAAATGAAATCATTTCAAATACATCATCTCTATAATTGTTGACACAGAATACTAAATTGAACAACTGTGTCAGAGAAAAAGGAAAAATTTAAAGCTAGAAATCAGCCAGTACAGTGGTACTTACAGTGTTAACACCTGAAGCACTGAGGCAGGAGGATCTTAACTTTGAAATGAGCCCAGAATACATACTAAGAACCTGTCTATCTACACAGAATGAAGTAAGTGAGTAAGCAGGCAAGTAACTAAATAAATGCATAACGCTGAGCTTGGGTGGTGGTGAGCTCAGGTGGCAGAAGCATGTGGATTTCTATGAGATCAGCGTGGTCTGCATAGCAAGGTGTGGGAAGGATAGCCAAGGCTATGGGGCCCTGTGTCAAAAAACAAGTCAACAAAAAGTGGAAATAAACATTCTTACTAGTTCATTATGTCAAAATATATTAAGTAGGAACTCATATAAAAAGTACAATGAATTATTTTGGCATTATATATTATAAATTCCTCCATTTTACATATCTATCACTATATAAATATATATCTTTACATTTTTAATATTATATACATTATTTCCTTGGTATTAAAGAAAATAATCTGTGAAGAAGTAGAATCACTTAATGAGAAAACTTAATGAGAAAATCGTTTCCCATTCTTAAATAGTTGTTTCTTGGCAGTGGGCTGGAAGGGATGACAGAATTAGCATTCACAAGCATCACCCCACACCAGTCATGAGGGCAGCAAGAATGATGGGAAAGAGCCCCTCTTCAATAGCAAGTGTGTAGGCCGGAGGCTGGAGTGTTGACAAAGCAGCCTTAGCTCACCTCTCGTTAGCAGGTATGGTTAGAGATGGAGAGAGATTCACTGACTGAGGCTTTAGCCTGAGCACTTTGGGGTGGACTTTGCTTGGCAAGAGCGGCTGTTGGCTAGGGCTCACTGGATGTACTCCTTCTGGGCAGCCTTCAGGTGTTCCTCTTCCTCCCCCACACCTTTTAACCTTTGCAGTCTCCCTACATTTTTCACTTTCATGTACAGTAGTGATTGTGAACCTGTTTATGTTGACGTTTACAGTCTATGTGGCTGTGCATGACACTGAAACATTACATAAATTATTACATTAAACACCATATATTTTGTCTGAGATTTCCTGTAAGGTATTATGTATTGGCAGGGTTAAAGTGCTAAAGACAAATAGTTTCATTCCTGTTGTTTTATATCGTAATTGTCATTACAAAACCCACCTTTTTATTCCTAAATTTCTTTATAGTACAGAATGTAAATATTTTAGTCTTAGGTTTTATGCGTATTTGACAATAAGTTGTTAAGTAGAAAGTAGTATTTGAGGTTGAATGCAACATAAATGCTAATTAAAATCTATTGGCAAATCGTTTAAGATTTTTTTTTTGTAAGCTGACTTGAAGTAATTTCTTCCGAAAATAGTTGTTAAATTTCTGCATGTTTCCTGCATGGTGGATTTTGAATTTAACATCTGACATGTTTTCTCAACTACTGGCTCATAATGAAAACATGTAGGTACTCAAGGGAATGTGTTAAAAGCAAAAAGTCTATGATCCTTGAAAGGTAAATGACAGCACTGATATTGTCACATCTGGATGAGAAATGTTTCATCTGTTTATCTAACTAAACAAACACAAATAGAGATAATTAGGACAACAATTCAAGTTTTCACAAACAACTTATGACTTCGATTAGGTCACAGTCTAACTTTTGAGTTTTCATAGCTACAAATTAGTACAAGTTAGTTGACCTTCAGCATAATCCTTTTAAGTGATCACAGAAAATATATTATTTTGTGTTTTGAAATTTGAAGATAAACAAATTCTTGTTTTTCACTAATCATTATGTTAAATATACATATATTAGACATACAAGCATGTAAACATGTGTTATCATCTTTAATTATTCAACTGAATTTATATCACCATAGTTTGTTCTTCTTAGAATTGAACAATCACACTTTAGAATTATTAGCATATAGCTTTGAAAAACTAAGTTACATACACAAAGATAAAACAAGACTTCTAGTTAGTTCACAATTCTTTATATTTACGATAAGCTTTTAGTATCATAGTGAGGTGGTAATTGATTGTGTATGTATGTGTGGGCATACAGTATATACAGGCCCAATCATGTATCTGAATGTGGCTATGTGCATGCCTCAGCACCTATGTGGTGATCACAGGGCAACCTTGGGTATTGGTCCTCAATTTCCACCTTCTTTGAAACTGTCTTTTTCTGCTTACCTGGGATGGAGAAGAAGCCTCTGAGGTGTTTCCTCAGCCCTCCCATTTTCCCACAGGACTCCTGAGGTTAGAAAACCTTGCATTATGTAAGTACTGTGCCTGGCTTTTGTGAGTGTTTGGGATATTTGAACTCAGGTCAAGGTTACGCAGCAAGCACTTTTACCCACTGAGCCATCACTCTTGTCACTGTTAGTTGATTTTTAAATTGAACTTCACTTGTACGCTAGTTGTTTGAAGAAAAAGTTTTAATATAAGCTAATATTTTAAAAACAGTATTGTACTACTATTAAACTTTAAAAGAAAATGACTGTTGACACCCTGAAGAGACAACAATTTAAGTATTTTGTTCATATTCTAACTCTGTGTCTTGATTTTAAATAAGCATAATCATTTTTCTTGGTGAGTTAAAATGTTTTTATGTTTTATATAGTCATACGTTTGCTTTTAAATTGACAACATATTCATTCATAGAATGAAGAAGCTGTTTAACTGAACATTTGTTTAAATTGTGCTACATCAGATGTGTTGGTTCAAATGATAGGAAGACTTACATATAAAACATCTCAATACGACTACAAAATTCCTCCTACCATAATGAGGTTAACAGAGAACTGTCAGCCTGAGGAAAAGACATTTTAATTGCACAGAGATATAATACTCTACAGTTTACAAAATATGACCTTTAAAGATTAAGGCAAAATTCTATGATAACTAAAATACTCTAGTTTTGGCAATTAGCATTTTAAATATTTAATTAAAATATATCACTTTTATTGGTCAATTTAGACAAGGCAAATTATAAAAGAGAAATTTGGTGTGAAGTAAGAAAAAATGACATTTACAGGTTTTGCAGTTAAGAACACTTTTAGCCTCAGTAAATGCCAAACTTAATAGTAATTCATATGAAAAGTCCCTCATTCAATAAATCAAAATTAAGAGAATCGTGAGGTTTTCAAATTGTAATCTTTCCTTTACACAACACTTTCCTGTAACACTCCCCATCATTTTTATATCAGAAAAAGATACTATCCTAAAGTTTAAAGTTGTGAAGTAAATGATAACAATAAAACTATGCATGTAAATAGAAAATATCCATGTGATTAATTTGCATGGAAATTCGCACAGTCTAAATTTGATATAACTAAAAAGCAGGCTTATTGTCTGACTACTTTCCATATAGCTAAAGTATGTAGTTTTAGGAAATATTTTTAATTTCGATTTACCCATTGGGATTAAAATATTGTGCAGGACAGGAAACCCAAAATGTCATTTAAAGTTAGGTAGGAGCTTGTAGTTTACTAGAACAAGGCAAATACACATTTCTCTGCCCAAATGCAGCCATCAGACTTTCCTTTAGAGTTCAAGTTCAGCAATCATCAGCACACTGGAATCCTCTCAGATGGGCAAAATAGTACATCTTTGTTTCATGAGTTACAAATAATTATATACATATTTTCCTTGGCTCTAATTTGTCCTATGTAAATTCTTCTGTTAGGTAAAACTAGTGTGAGTGGAACACTGATATTTGTTGATATTTATTTAATGATTATTATGTGTCAGATATTTATTACCTCTCCATTAACCCTGACCAAATACAGACACAGTTACAGACATACACAGGTACACAAAACACATTCACACACACACAAACATACACATACACACACACACACATACACACACACACACACACACACTGCTTATTCTTTATTGAACAGTTTGAAACAGAGGTTAAAAAGAAATTAGGAGTGAATACTTTAAAATTAAGCTAATAAAGAGAGATAGAGTCATGGTAAAGCCAATCTGGTATTATTTTATGTTGGCAGTTATACATTCTCTCCCCCCAGTGAGTCACAAAGACAGAAGATGGGTATGGTTTTTACAGGGTGAAATAGGTTGTCTGTCAGTTGGCGTTAGGCGACAGTCTGTCTGCAAGTCGTAAGATGATCCGCACAGCTCCTGAGGAAAGCAGGCAGGATTCCTGGCTTGCAAGAATAGATATTGATCTACCTCAGCCACCTAAACAATGCCTCACCTGTCTGCCTTGTCCATACCTTATTTTACGCAGTCTAATGCTTGTTTTGTTTGACTTTTCTTTTATTTCTCTGGATCTGAGCTTTGATACACTATGGGGAGTACATAAACACAGTGCTGTACGTGAACATCACTCTACTCTGAGTCCTCTGGTGGCTTAAGACCACCCCTCCCTGGTGAATAGCTCTGTTATTGAAAATTATGAGCTGGAGCTAAATTACTAGGCCACATACAGAAGTGATCCAGCAGCCTAGAGTCCAATAACACCGAGTGTGAGATGGTGCTAATTACTGCCCTATGGACCTTGTTTAAAATTTCTTATATTTCAAGCACTAAAAGGGTTTATTATTATTAATTCTACTTTCCCCCAGCAGATAGCTGAAAGATAAGTTACCATAGTATTTACAATTCTATCCACTTATTTTGGAGCACAAATATGCTACTATGTACTGCCTCAAGCACTAATGAAATACAAAACTACTTTCAGCTTCCCAGTAAACTATATATAAATATTTTACCAGCACTTATTATTAGTTTGCCATTTCCTGCTGACAGCTATTCCAACTTTGCCAGCAGGCACTGGGTCTCACAATTGTATTATGTTTTGAACAAATAACGACAAACAAAATTTCTCACAAACTAAATGAACAAGATTTCCTGGGAAAAAAATCTCTTCCGATGTTAAATGAATATTTCTTTCAAACTCTGACACATAATATTATTTAATTTGCATATTGCACATTTCACTTTTACTGGAAAACAATTAAGATAATGAGGAACTAAATAATGTGGACTCAGGGATAATTTAATTACCGGTTGTTAGAGTTTAATATATTTTTTTAACTTTCTGCTCTTACGGAGCAGCCGATGTAACAATACACATATTGATAATGGAAGACTCTGATTTCCAACAATACAATATGAAGGTTAGCAGAAACTAAAAGCACTTTTTGTAGAACTGAAAATGAAAATGTTTACATAAACCTTTTCTTGTTTTTTCCTGTGCTGTCAAGGTACACTATAAAACTTATCAATGGTTCAGATAAAGAATGCTTGAAACTCATATTGGTTTTAAGTTAGTGTGAGTTTGTAAAGACTTTCTATCAACATAGAATCACTCACTGGGAATACCATTCACCGTTTGGGCTATGCTTCATTGTGCTCGCCTGGAAACAGAACGTTTGTTGTTAAATTACTCTGCGTTGCTCTGCTTTCTACTGAATGCAGCTGGAGAACGAGATACCGCTAGTCTCTCCTTCAACTGGGTAACTGACCTCTCAGTTACTTTATGCTAAGTGGTAATCGTGATGTATCTTCCTTCTCACTCATAACATTTGAATGACTTTTTATTACTTATCTGTTCAAATCCCAGTGCTTTCTCTTTCTGTAGCCTCGGTTAATGATGAAGATTTCTACTTTCTTGAGAACCAGAGCGCACACAGAAGGGCTTCCCATTAGCTTCTGCCTTGGCCTGAAGATGTGGTGACCTCGCAATAGTTTTCTTTTACTTACATTTTATGACTGCACTCTTAGAAAAGCTATTCCACTACTTTCACACAAGGTTGTATTCCTCTCTTGCTATGTTAGGATGAGGTTCCAGAAAGTCTTCTCTCTCTGGTACTATGTGAATAGGAAATACACATGCAATCTCTATGAGATGGTTTTCACAGCACACAATCACGTTGCTATTGTTTCCATTTCTAGAAATCCTTGTTTTAGACTCCAGTGTTCCTCCACTTGGTTCTTTTTTAGTACCTTTGCTCTCTTTTACAGCAAAATTAAATATATATAGTACATATAAATGTATATGCTTCTTCCTGTTGCTTCCAATTTTTATAGTGGTTTTCTTTCTTGAATTCACTCCAAACAAAAATTTTAGTTCCAGATCTCAACTGAAACTCATTCTAGCTATTGCCCATCAATTCCATGCCATGACCAATTAGTAATGGTAAAAATGACATCAACAGTGCTAATAAGTGGTGGTTAAAATGTATTCATATTCATTATTGCTCTTGCTTGGATTAGATTTAGATTTGATTTTAGTTTCTTGTATAATGTTTTACAATATCTAATTGAATGTCAGTGTTTCACAGTAGCTGGTAAAATATTATGTAATCATATGACTAAATTTAATCTCGTATCTAGAGATCAACAATTTAAGTTCATGAAATAGAATCAACATTTTTTTTCCCCGCAAGGCTTTACGAGGTATGCATGGATGTCTAGGTCAGCCTGTAGACTAGGCTGTCCTCCAATTCAGAGATCTGTCTACCTCTACCTCTGAAGTGCTGGAATTAAAGGCAGGTACCACCATGTCCAATTCTTAATCCTTACCCTCCTACAATTGTTAACAATATTAGCAAAATTGGTTTGTATTCCTAACATCAACATTGTCTTTACTTGGATTCCATGATGAAAAGATCACAGTACCTTTGTTTGTTTGTTTAATTTGTGGTGAATCAT
>CM053765.1:60744735-60769424 GCA_028658305.1 Pachyuromys duprasi
ATTTGCATCTCCCTGATGGCTAAGGATGTTGAGCATTTCTTTAAGTGTTTTTCTGCCATTCTATAATCCTCTACAGTCAGTTCTCTTTTTAGCTCCATACCCCATTTTTTAATTGGATTACTTGATTTATTGCTTTTTAACTTCTTGATGAACTTAAAATATTATTATATAATTTCCCTTGTTTTTCTCCCCATCTTAACCTCTTTCCATGCATAATTCTTTGTCATTTCTCAAATTTATGGCCTCTAATTTGTAATTATTTATATATGCATATATAAACAATATATATATATATCAACACAAATTTCAGGATAACTAATATTTGAGAACTCTGAGGAAAATTATTATCCCTTCTCTCAGCATTTATTTTTTTAATTTTGATTTTCTTTCACAATTTATTCATTATGTATCCCAATTGAAGCTCCCTCCCTAAACTTCCCCCAGTCCCACACTCATTCCCTCTTTCCTCCTTTCTAGTCCACTGAAAGGGGGAGTTCTCCTCCTTTGCCATCTGCCCATAGTTTGTTAACTCTCATCAAGGCTCCCTGGATCTTCTTCTTCCATGGCCTAGCAAGGCCTCATAACCAGGGGCAAGTGATCAAAGAACAGGCAACAGAGTTCATGATAGAGGCAGCCCCTGCTCTCCTCACTTGGAGGTCTACATGGAGACTGAGCTGCCAATCAGCTACATCTGAGCAAGGTGTCTAGGTCCTTTCCAAGCATGGTCCTTGGTTGGTGCATCAGTCTCTGCAAAACCCCCTGGGATCAGGGTTTTTAGCTTTGTTGGTCTCTTTGGGAGGCTCCTGTCCCTCCATGTCCCTCTATCTCCAACACTCCTCTTCTTTCATAAGACTCCCCGTGCTTTGCCAAAAGATTGGCTGTGAGTCTCTGCATCTGCTTCAATCCCCTGTTGGGTTGAGCCTTTCAGAGGACCCTCCATAGTAGGCTCCCATCCTGTTTCCTCTCTTCTTCCACTTCTGATGTCTATCCTGTTTGCCATTCTGAACGAGATTTAAGCATACTCCCTAGGGTCCTACTCACTTTTAATTTCTTTAGGTCGGTAGATTTTAGTATGGCTATGCTATATTATATGGCTAATATTCACTTATAAGCAAGTATACAACATGCCTCTGTTTCTCTTTTTGGGTTATATCATTCAGAATGATTTTTTTCTAGTTCCCTCCAATTGCCTGCAAATTTTATGATTTCCTTGTTTTTAATAGCTGAATAGAATGCAATTGTGTAGGTGTACCACAATTTCTGTATTCATTCCTCCATTGAGGGATATCTAGGTTGTTTCTAGATTCAGGCTATTACAAATAAAGCTGCTATGAACATAGTTGAGCAAATGTCCTTATTGAATGGTGGGGCATCATTTGGGTATATGACCAGGAGTGTTCTAGCTGGATCTTGAGATAGTGCTATTCCCAATTTTCTCAGAAAGCACCAGATTGATTTCCAAAGTGGTTGTACAAGTTTGCACTCCCATAAACAGTGGAGCAGTGTTCCCTTTCCTCCACACCTCTCCAGCATGTGTTGTCACTTGAGTTTCTGATCTTAGCCATTCTGATTGGTACAACTTCACATGGAATAACAGAAAACCCAGAATATCTAAAACAATACTGCACAACAAAAGACCTTCTGGAGGTATCTCCATCACTGATCTCAAGCCATACTATAGAGGAACAGTCATAAAAACTCCATGGTCCTGGCATAGAAATAGACTGGTAGATCAATGGAATCAAATTGAAGACTGAGAAATAAACACACCTAAGGATACCTGAGATTGGACAACTATTCCAAAACCATACAATGGAAAAAGATAGCATCTTCAACAAATGTTCTTGGTCTAACTGGATATCAACATGTAGAAAAATGCAAATAGACCCAAATCTGTCACCCTGTACAAAATTAAAATCCAAGTGGATCAAAGATCTTAACATAAAAACAGACACACTAAATCTGTTGGAAGAAAAAGTGGGGAAGAGCCTCAAACTCATTGGCACAAGAGACTATTTTATGAACAGAATATCAACAGCTCAGGCTCTAAGAAATATAGTTAATAAATGGGACCTCATGAAACTGATAAGCTTCTGTAAAGCAAAGGACACTGTCAACAGAACAAAATGACAGCCTACAGACTGGGAAAAAAATCTTCACCAACCCTACATCTGATATAGGGCTAATATCCAGAACACATAAAGGACTCAAGAAATTAGACACCAACAAACCAAATAATTCAATTAAAAAATGGGATACAGAGCTAAACGGAGAATTCTCAACAGAGGAATATCGAATGGCAGAGAAACAAAGAAATGCTCAACATCCTTAGTCATCAGGAAAATGATGTTTTGCAAATCAAAACAACTCTTTCTCACACTTCAATCATTGGTATTTTTGACTCCTTTGTAATTTACAATTATCAGTACTATGTAAAGATTTGAAAAGCGGAAATGGAGTAGATGCTTAATACTCTGAATAAAGAACAGAAGTGCTATTAGTATGTCAGTAATGTGAGTAAAACAGGTGATCTAAACATATTGTGGGGCCAGATAATGCCAGCAGAGCCAAATAAAATCTCCTAAAAGAATGAAAATAGGCATAGATTGGCTACTTATATCTTCATAGAGCACAGAATAGTTTTCATTCCATGTTAATTCATCAGAAATTTGTTCCCTGCAAATTAAATGCAAAATAAAAGTCATCAATAAAATACAGTATTCATCTTACCAAACCATGCCTGTGAATGGCACACTAGTTTAAGAGAAAACCAATCTTATTACAGATCTTTGAATATGCAGAACACAGAAAAATAGGAGTTGTTGTTGCTGATAAATAAAGAGTAAATTTTGTTTGTCAAAATTTCCTACTAAGCATACAAATACAAAAGAACATCTTTTGAGTAACTTAGTGATGTTTTATCAGTCATCGTAATAAGTTATCAATAAGGACAGAATGCTAGGTTTCTAAGTTGTCTCTACCACTCACTGTATACGTATCTTTAGACAAATTAATAAATTTCCCTAGTTTCAATCTCTTTATCTTCAAAATGGGGTGATAGGACTTTTATCTTGAAAGTAATAACAGCTAAATTGGTCATTATAATAATTAAAACACAGACTATTATATTTATAATATCGCATATACTTAAAATATAAACTATTGTACATATCATCATATGCATAAAATATCTATTTAGAAGCATAAATTAAAAATACGTCTTTAAGATTTGATTTTAATTTTAATTTTCTGTTTAATTTTAATGATATATAATTCTTTCGGGTTGATTTTTTTTTTCAGGAAAAAGCTGAAATCTTTAGTCTTTTTGTTGAAGATTATTGTCTAAAGTATTTCTTTTTTGCATATTTTTGAAATAATAAATTTATTAATCACAGAAATACATAAATTAAATTCAGGTAATTAATAGTTGCATTGAATGTATTTAGCATTATTTTGCAATTCATCAGAAATAAAAATGGTAATGTTTACTATGTATTTTCAACCAAAATTGTAATATTTAGTTTTCACTCAGTTCATATTGTTTTTAGACAGATGCTCAAGTCTTTTCACATAAACAAAGAAATTTATTGCAGGGAAGCTTAACTATATTAATTCTGCTTCCCCAATGTCATGTTGTAATGTCACAGTTTTCCATATTACCATTGTTACTATCCACAGGGATGACAATGTTCTTCATAATCGTCAAACATTTAGTGCAAAGAGGCCAGATGCATGCCTCTTTATCAAGGGGACATTAGAAACAGAAAGCACCTAAGAGCACATGGGACAATTTCCTCTTTTATGGGCAAAGAAACTGATGTTCACCAACAGACTCAAGAAAAGAGAAAAGTCCTTCAACAAGTAAAGAATTCAGACTTCACTTCCGTACACCCCACTGCTTGGTGTTTACAGTGTCCCGTCCTCAACTTACAGCCAAATTACGAGAAAACTTGATTCACTGTCAAATCAATGGATGTGAGTCTAATGCCACTGTGATGGCCTTTTATAAAGTTTTATTGAGACCTGCAGAAGGTCCTGTATTCAATTCCACTAAAGATACAGCACTGTTAATAGATTTTTAAAAATGAAAGAAAGGGAGAAAGAAAATTGGTGATATCCATAGCTCTATCTAAACTTCGTGATGGAATCATTATGTCATCCTGATTAAAGAAATTGCTCTCTTTTGGTCAATCTGCCCCAGCTATTATCTGAGAACATGTAATCAAAAAGTGCTGGGTGACATGTTCTAACAAAAAAAGATGGAGTAATAAGTTATTAGAAGATATTACTTGACCCTTTATTTACAACAGAGAAAAAGAAAAAAAACAAACTGCAGTAAGATCTTCTGCAAGAAGGCACCATTGAATGCTGGCACATCTCACAGAAGACCGGGAGCCTTTGTCCTCTAATCACATTGCTGGTGTGCTCTAACATCGTTTGACTTTACACTGTGGAAATCAGTAACTTTTTTCTAAAATTGGAGACTCAAATGTCTACCCATGAGTATTATGAATTGTAGATATAAATCCTAGAATTTCATAGGATTTATTTTTCAACTTTTTAAGCTGAAATTTCTGATTATTTGCCTTTTCTCCAATTTTGTTGTGAATTTAACCAAAACAATTAGAGAATAGATATAAAAATAAAATTTTTATATCTCAACTTCAATTTGACACACACACACACACACATAACTTTTTTGTCCTAGAATTTCTTATGTAGCCCAGCCTGTACTGAAAATGACATCAGTACTCCTGTCTCAGTGTTCCAAGTACTGAGATTGTAGTTGTAACTCTCACCACCCACACACCTTTATTTTACAAGTACCCTCTATAACTAAGCCACATCATACACTTTTTATTTTTTTATTTCCTATTACTTTATTGAAAATAATTTTATGCTTTAGAAAAAATTTGGCATAATATTAATATTCAAATAATCCTAATACAGAGAAATTTATTGTGCTACTTTTCTTTGCTACAGTTGAAAGGATCATCCTGAGTGAGCTGATAGACTAGGATCAGAAGGAAGTAAAGGAAGACCTCCCCTATCAGTGGTCTTGGGGAGGAGCATGTGTGGAGAAGAGGGAGGGAAGATGGGATTGGGAGGGGAGGAGGGTGGGGTTTATGGGGGAATACAAAGTGAATAAAGTATAATTAATAAAAATTAAATAAAGTGAACACAAGTATAATATTTGACACTAAAGTTTTATGGCATAAAACAGCAGAAGTAAGACATTTTATGAGCAAGACTGGCATGACTTTTGGGGGGGGGGACTTCATCTTGGGTGTGGCAAACAAGTTAAGTGAAGGAACTACAGACTAGAATTAGGTAGGCTACTTACTTGTAAAAGGGAAGAAGTGGGATTTTACTGAGTATCTAGGATCATCCAATATGATAACTGTTCATTAGTTGCACACATGGCTTCAGGTAACTTTTGTATAAATATTCTGACTGTGGGCTGAGGAGAGGAAAAAGCTGTCAACTACTGAGATACAGCTGTTGTCATAACCCTGAATAAATATCCTGGCTATATGATGGGATGACAGAAAATTGTATACTTCAGTTGCTGAGAAGTCAAAAGGCTGAGGCAGAAAAAAACACAGATATGGGAAAACAGGCCCAGGCTACCTTCTAAAAAAGTATTGGAGAAATCATTTAATTCTTCAACTTGTCTAGATGCAAAGCTGAGTGGAACTTGACTCAACAGTTGAAACGGCACAGAAGTACAGGTATGGAAACAAAGATAGAAAAGTTTCTATGTTAAATTACACACCGTCTCAAGATCTTAGTCTATCAACTTAAACAAAAGTGGTCGCCAGGTCTCCAGGAGCCTAATGAGAAAATAAAAATGTATCACTCATAAAAGGGGCTTTTAAACTTTGCTCTGT
This sequence comes from Pachyuromys duprasi, assembly GCA_028658305.1. Classification (NCBI taxonomy): domain Eukaryota; kingdom Metazoa; phylum Chordata; class Mammalia; order Rodentia; family Muridae; genus Pachyuromys; species Pachyuromys duprasi. Next base: position 60,750,627 of record CM053765.1, read on the forward strand.
GCTTTAATCTGGTATTTAATGACAAGGCTATATAAAAAAATAATAGGACAATGAGGGCAGAAGAAAAGAGACATTACACTTTTGATGTGTGAAAAGCTCAGATCCCAGAGCTTATTTTCATTTTGAAAGAAGAAAGAAGGCTGAAAGATCAATGATTTCCAACACAGGAAATGTTGCAAATGAAACCACATCATTGTTGACATGATTACTTTTGTTTAGAGCATGCTCTTGTAAAGACTGAATCTAGTAGACCAATATTAGTTCATGTACTATTCAAAGTTATACTGAACACACTAAGTATTCACTGTAGATTCCCATTTGAATTCGGTTATAACTAGTGTACACCGAGTATTTAAATTCTTGATTTATAATGTAAAATGAATATTTAAAAAGAAGTAATTTTATAATGAGCTCCTATTGTGTTTATTTCTCATAAGAGAGATGTTGACTATTCTTGCAAGATTTAGTTATTTTATAACTACCCAGATTAAAGATAGTGTATTCTGCAGCTAGACACAGGTGTGTGCTAAAGTCTACTCATTGGATTGTCAGCAGGGTTAGTATGTGCAACTTCCAGCTAACTCATTGAAAAAGTCTGACATTTTATTTGTGGCAGAAATAACAAGAAGATGAGTATAGATACCGAGCAACTTTTAAGAATAAGATATGGGAGCTGTAGAATTGTCTCAGTGGTTCCGAATACTTTCTGCTCTTGCAGAGGACCTGGGTTCTATTCACCAAAACCACACAGTGGCTCACAGTCACCTGTAACTCTTGGATCTTTTCTAACTTCTGCAAGCAGTGACACACATACGTACATGCTAGCCTACCACTCATACATACAAAATAATATAATATAATATAACATAATATAAAAAATCTAAAAAATTACATAAAATAATAAGGTCTAGCTAATAGCTCATCTTCTGTAAGCCATTTTTATTTTAGTTTGAGGTTAGATTCTAGAAAATATATAAACATTACTGATAAAGTATATAGAAATAATGTATAATTTTTGTTACCTAAAATTATATTATAATACTGGTTATAGTATAAAAACACATTTATTACCAGTGAACAATTTTTGAGGTGCAGAGAATAGCATCATATGAAGCAACCAGAATTTTAATTTTTATATTTAGAATTTTTATGTGCACAACTGATTTAACTATTTTGAAAAAAATAACAATTTTATACAATTAACATTCAGCTGCTTTACATAAAAATAATAAAATAATACACACACACACCATACATTTCCACTGTTTACTGTGTCAAAGCATTTTAATAAGCCATTGTTTTGGCAGAATTAATTAGATCTGAAAACTGGTATAATTAAAACAATAAAAAGATATAAGAATGCATTAAAATAGAATGCCAAAATAAAAGATTTAAGTTTTTAAAAGTTATATTTGACTAGTCAAATGTTCCTTAATAACTGGATGCATCAGAATACGTTGTTCATTTCAATATTAAAAGAATTTAGTGAAATGAAAATTGAGGCAATAGAGAATTCAGTATGCACCATTAGTTGAAATTTAAAATCTTCCTCATAATGAGCATAGCTAAAAACATAAAAGACAAATGATAGAGAAATTAAAAGCAATTATCGAAGGAATTCTCTGCAGAAGTTTCTGATTTAAATTAAGGCCTATGATTAAACATCTCCCACGTCTTTGTCCTTCTCCATTCTTCTCATAATTCAGTACTGCTTCAGCACCTTATAACTTAATTTCTTCTTCAAAGACAATCATGCTATATTTGAAATGCACATATCAGCTTCACATCCTGTTTCCATAAGCACCAATGAGTAAGTTTTAGATGAACAGTGAAGGGGAAACTACATGAAAGGAACCATAGAAAGTGAAAATGTTTTCTCCCCCGTGACTGTTAATTCTGCATATGGAAAAAGGGGCTGTCTCAGGTATTGTTACCTGAAATGTAGCATGGGGGCAGCTGGGAGGAAGACACTGCAGTGCTTTCCTCAGCCCAGAGTGGGTGCTACTATGATGAACGAGTATGTGATGGAGAGATGAGAAAGGAGGATGTGTTAGAGAAAGTGACAACAAGTAGTTTGTACACTATGGAGAGGATGAACTGGAGATACCACAGTGTTGAGAAACAGGCAGCTGTGAGGGGTCAGTGGCCCTACTGCAGGGTCTGTGCTGATGTCTGTGGCCTGTGTTGTCACCAAAGGCCATCTTGGCATCGGTGGTCTAGGCCTCAAACCATGTTGATGATGCTGAGTAGGCAAAGGTGGCACCTGAGGCCTGTTCTGCCACCTGAGGCTATGAGGACATCTTGGCCTGGGCTGACACTGAGGGCCATGTCCGGGTCTGCGGTTCTGGTGCAGCTGGGGTTTGTGTCAATGTCCATGTCTCAAGTTACCACCAAAGGCCCTGCAGATGGCTGTGGTCTGGGCTGCCTCCTGAGACCTGAGAGGTGTGAGGGCCATGCTGCCACTGGGGGACATACTGATCTTGGTGGCGTCTACTGCCACCTGATGTCAGGGTGATATCTGGGTCCATGCTGCCACCTGGTCCATAACTGGTCACAGCCAGGGTTAGTGTTGATGTCTGAGGCCTGTTTTACTGCCAAAAGCAATGCAGGTATTTTTGGTCTGGGGTGCTGCCTGAGGCCATATTGATGTTCTAGCATAGCACTGTGCTGAGCTGGCCCTGTCCCTCGATAGCCACCACACTAGAGAGAGCTGGCTTCACCACAGGGTGAGCAGCATGGGAGAGCTAGTTTGCTGGTGAGTGTGCAAAGGAGCTGGTCCCTGCCTCTTGCTGGCTGCAGCACTCTGGAGAGTTGCCCCATTCATGTCTGCCATGTAGTAGCATGGGCATGGAAGAGATGCACTTCTACTCTATCTATGGCAGGCGGGTGAGCTAGCAGCCAAGATGCTCAGGAGAGTAGTTCCCATACCTTATGTGGGCAGCATAGTAGTGCTGACCTTGGTGGTAGGGAATCAGGATTGCTGGCAGACTGACCAACTCAGTTGCCACCCAGACCCAGATAGGGTGCACTGAGCTGGCTTATCCCAGCATCTACCAGATTTATGAGTTGCTGTAGCACATAAATTGGCTGGCCCTTCAGATCCAAAGTTACAGGATCTCTGTGTGACACAGGGCAACAACAGGATATCTGGAGGAGTCCAGGTGATGACCCAGTATTGAGAGTGTAGCAGAAGCCAGAGGCCTTGAACCGGAATGACTCATGGCAGCAAACATTTCCAAGTAAAGATGTTTGGGTAGAAGGGTATACTGTATGATGCACTGTGACACACCACAACTTACATGACAAGATTTTTTAAAATTTAATTCAATGTATTATGTATGTCTGTATGTATTTTGATTTTTTTGTTTTATTCTGGAGAGAGGGCTGCAAAGGTGGAGGGTAGATATGAAGGGATGGGAAGTTGAGTAGGATTGGGGTGCATGATGGAGAATTTATGAAGAATCGATAAAAAGTTTAAAAAAAAAGTCAACTTTGATTCTGAAGAATCTTTCTTCATGGGTGTGTCTTAGTTACTTTTCTGTTGCTGAGATAAAAACGCCGTGACCAAGTTAAAAATGTTTTATTTTGCTCATAGCTTCATAGGGTTAGAATTCATGATGCTGGCACAAAGGAACAGATAAGACCTTACATCTTGATCCATACCCACAACGGAGAGAGAGGCACTAGAAGTTGCATGAGTCTTTTTTTTTTTCCTTTTTAAAAAAATTCTTTATTTAATTGCTTTACAGCTGCATCCAGACCTCCTCCCTTCTCCCATCCTCACACTCATGCCCCTCCTCTCCCACTCACTCTTCTTCTTCTCAGAGAAGAGGAAGCTCCCAAGGGTACCACCCCACCCTGTTACTTCATGTCACAGCAGGACTAAGCATCTTCTCCTACTGAGGCCAGACAAGGCTGCATGAGGTTTTTGAAATCTCAACTGTCCCAAGTAACAAACCTTCTCCTGTAATGTCACAGTTTTTAATCCTTCCCAGATAGTTCTACAAACTCCAGAATAAGTATTCAAATGTGAGCCTGTGAGAGCCATTCTTTTTTTTTTTAAGTAATTTATTTATTTTTATATTAATCACAGGTTAGGTACTTTGTATCCCAGCTGTAGCCCCCTTCCTCATTCCCTCCCACTCTCCCCATCCCTCCTTCATCTTCTCCCTGCCCCCCTCCAAGTCCACTGATAGGGGAGGTCCTCCCCCTCTTCCATCTGACCCTAGTTTATCCTGTCTCTTCAAGGCTGTCTGCAATATCCGCCTCTGGGATCTAGCTAGGCTGCTCCTCCTTCAGGGGGTCGGGGGGGGGGACAGTCAACAAGCCAGCCATTGAGTTCATGACAGAAATAGTTCCTGTTCCCCTTACTAGGGTACCCAGTTGGATACTGAGCTACCATGGGCCCCATCCGAGCAGGGGTTCTAGTTTATATCCATACATGGTCCTTGGTTGGAGAAACAGTCTCATAGAAGACCCCTGTGCTTTGATCTATTTGGTCTTTGTGGAGCTCTTGTCCTTGCCAAGTCTTACTAATTCCCCCCTTTTTCATATGATTCCCTGCACTCTGCCGAAGGGAGAGCCTTTCAGAGGCCCTCTGTGGTAGGCTTTTGAGAGTCATTCTTATTCAAACCACCATATTCCACTCCTGGACCCAGAGAAATTCATAATTCTATTATAATGAAAAATCCATTTAACCCAACTGCAGAAGTAACCATAGTCTTTCCCAGCATCAATGCAATTTGAAAATCCAACAACCAAAGTCCCTTATAAGACTCAAGATTCAATCTCTTAATTGTACCCTCCCATGTAAAATGAAAAAAAAATATCACTGACATCCAAAATAAAATGTCACATCTGAGCAGGGGGTTCTAGGTTATATACATGAATGATCCTTCGGTTGGTGTATCAGTCTCAAAAAAGACTCCTAGGCCCAGATTTTTGGTTCTCTTGTCTCCTTGTGGAGCTCCTGTCCCCTCCAGATCTCTCTGTCTCCCCCTTCTTTCATAAGATTCCCTGCGCTCTGCCCAAAGTATGATTATGAGGCTCAGCATCTGCTTTGATACACTGCTGGGTAGAGTCTTTCAGAGGCCCTCTGTGAAAGGCTCCTGTCCTGTTTCCTAGCCTAGGGCCAGATGGAAGGGGAGGAGGACCTCCCCTATCAGTGGACTTGGAGAGGGGCATGGGAAGAGATGAGGAAGGGAGGGTGGGATTGGAAGGGGAGGAGGGAGGGGGTTACAGCTGGGATACAAAGTGAATAAACTGTAATTAATATAAAAATGAAATTAAAAAAAAAGAAATTACAGAAAAAGAATGCAAAATTAGTCACACAATGTATGTTGCCATTTCAAAATAAAGAAATCAGGGAATAGTTGAGAAACAGTGGTACAAAGCAAGACTGAAACCAACCAAGGCTGTAAAATTATAGATTTTTCTTTCCCACTATGCCTGGCCTATCTATTGAATAATGACATGGAGACCTTTATATTTATTAAAAGCTTCAGGCACTATAGCTATGCAGATACTCAGCCATTTTAACCCTGACCTGGCCTATTTTCCAGCCAAGTGGTCCATTACCTGCTATCTTAGTTTTTCTCGGCACCTGCTTTTTCATCTGTGTCCTCATGGCAAATTTCATGATGATTCTTCTTTCTCCCTCTCTCTCTTTCCTCTCTCTCCTCTCTCTCTCCGGTCCAACCATTAGCTGTTCAGCTCTTTTTCAACCAATCAGAGTGTGATAGAGAACAGTTTTTACACAACTTTGGGAAAGGAGATGCTTAATAGAAATGACAATGTCAACATCCAGACTGTAAATAAGCATTTGAATACATAGTGCAGAAAAACATCACCCAACTCAGGACAAACTCCAAATTCTGTAGATTCATGTCTAGGGTCAAAGAGCTTAGGTAGCTTTACATTTCAAGTCTTTCTATTTTCAACATACCAGTTTTTTTGTTTGTTTGTTTGTTTTTCTTTTCCTGATTCTGCTTCCTGTCTGCAGGTCCCCTTGGCAATATCTCATTGCTTTGGCATTTCCAGTGCCTTGTGGTTTCCACTACATTACATATGTCACTTTCAAAGCTTCACAAATCTCTTCAGGGATTCTCTTGTTCTCTTTAACCATACAGGAGGGTTCCACAACCCCTTTGCCATGTATCCCTCATAGCTCTAAAGACATAACCACATGGACAGTACAGCCAAGTTCAATTACTAATTTGGGGTGGATTCTGTTGTTATTGACTCACATTTGTTTTGCTTTGAAAACAAAAAAAATTCTTAGGCCTTTACATTTTACATGTTTGAAGTCTAGCTAAGTGGGGGTTTTCCCTGAGTGTACCCCTCCAAATATTCTATTTTTGATCAGGCCTCTTAAAAGATTCGTTGCATCTCTTTCAGCACAAGCATTGGTTCCAACATTAAGGTTTCTGGTACTATTTTTTTTTCTTCCCAAATAATACACTTTACATTTCTTTTTTGCTTTAATTCATTGTAGATATGCAGAAGAGTTATTACTAATAACCACATGTTATTAGGCTATCTTGAAATCTCCTCCACAAAAGAAATTAGCTCATTACTTTTCTTTTAAAATTTTTAAATTATTATTATTTATTACAATTTATTCACTTTGTATTCAGGCGGTAGCCCCCTACCTCATCTCTTCCCAGTCCCATGCACCCTCCCTCCTCTCCTCCAATGTTCCTCCCCTAGTCCACTTTATAGGGGAGGTCCACCTCCCCTATTATCTGACCCTAGACTATCAGGTCTCATCAGGAATGTCTGGATCCACTTTCTCTGTGTCCTAGTAAGGCCACCTTGCCAGGGGCAGGTGATTAAAGAATAGGCAACCAAGTTCATGTCAGTGACCTCCCCTGTTCCCCTTACTAGGGAACCCTCATGCAGACTGAGCTGCCCATGAGCTACATATGAGCAAGGGGTCTAGGTCCTCTCCATGCATGGTCCTTGGTTGATTCATCAGTCTCTGCAGGCCCTGGGCCGAGATTTTTTGGCTCTGTTGGTCTTGTAGCTCCTGTCACCTCCAGGTCTTCTGTCTCCCTGTTCTTCCATAAGATTTCCTATACTCTTCCCAAAGTTTGGCGGAGTCTCAGCATGTGCTTTGATACCCTGCTGGGTAGAGTCTTTCAGAGGCCCTTGTGGAAGGGTTCTGTCCTGTTCTCTGTCTTCTCTCTCTTCTGATGTCATCCTGTTCACCATGCTGAATGAGGATTAAGCATCTTCCCTAGGGTACTCCTTGTGGTTCAGCTTCTTTAGGACTATAGATTTTAGTATGTTTATCCTATATTATATGGCTAATATTCACTTATAAGTGAATATATACCATATATGTCTTTCTACTTTTGGGTAACCTCACTCAGGATGATTTTTTCTAGTTCCCACCATTTGCCTGCAAATTTCATTATTTCCTTGTTTTTAATTGCTGAGTAATATTCCATTGTATAAATGTACCACAATTTCTGTATCTATTCCTCAGAGAGGGGACATCTAGGTTGTCTGGCTATTACTAATAAAGGTGCTATGAGCATAGTTGAACAAATGTCCTTGCTGAATGGTAGAACATCTTCAGGGTATATGCCCAGGACTACTATAGCTAGAATTGAGGTATCTATCACTATTCCTAATTTTCTGAGAAAGCACCAGATTGATTTTCAAAGTGGTTGTACAAGTTTGCATTCCCACCAGTAATAGAAAAGGGTTCCCCTTTCTCCAAAACCTTGCCAGAATGAGTTGTCACTTGAGGTTTGGATCTTAGTCATTCTGATCAATGTAAAATGGAATCTCAGAGCTGTTTTGACTTTCATTTCCCTGATCATTGAGGATTTCTAGCATTTCTTTTTTATAACATTTTTATTTTATTTTATATTAATCAGAGGTTATATACTTTGTATCCCAGCCATAGCCCCCTCCCGCATTCCCTCCCTATCCCCCATCCTTCCATCATCTCCTCCCTGCTCCTATCCAAGTCCACTGATAGGGGAGGACCTCCTCCCCTTCCATCTAACTCTAGCCTATCAGGTCTCTTCAGGACTGGTTGCAATGTCCTCTTCTGTGGCCTAGCAAGGCTGCTCCTCCCTTGGGGGTGAGGAATCAAACAGCCAGCCATTGAGTTCATGTGCGAAATAGTCCATGTTCCCCTTACTAGGATACCCGCTTGGATGTTGAGCTACCATTTGCTACATTCAAGCAGGGAGTTCTAGGTTATACCCATACATGGTCCTTGGTTGAAGAAACAGTCTCATAAAAGACCCCTGTACCCTGATATATTTGGTCCTTGCAGAGCTCCTGTCCTCTCCAGGTCATACAACTCCCCCTTCTTTCATATGATTCCCTGCACTCTACCAAAGGGTTGGTTATGTGTCTTAATACTTGCTTTGATACACTGCTATGTAGAGTCTTTCCGAGGCCCTCTGTGGTAGGCTCTTGTCCTGCTACTTGTTTTCTCCTACATCCAATGTCCATTGCATTTGTCTTTCTAAGTGAGGATTGATCATCTTACCCCAGGTCCTCTTTCTTGTTTATCTTCCTTAGGTGTATAGATTTCAGTATGTTTATCTTATAGGTCTACATAAATGAGTATATACCATGTGTATCTTTCTGCTTTTGGGATACCTCACTCAGCATGATCGTTTCCAGGTCCCACCATTTGCCTGCAAATTTCATGATTTCCTCATTTTTAACTTGCTGAGTAGTATTCCATTGTGTAAAAGTACCACAATTTCTGTATCCATTCCTCAACTGATGGACACCTGGTTTGTTTCCAGGTTCTGGCTATTACGAATAAAGCAGCTATGAACATCGTTGAGCAAATGTGCTTACTGTGTCCCTGATTTCAGTGGGATTGCTTTAAATTTCTCTCCTTTGAGTTTGATGTTGGCTATAAGCTTGCTGTATATTGCCTTAATTGTGTTTAGGTATGTGCCTTGTATCCCTGATCTCTCCAAGACTTTAAACCTGAATGGATGTTGGACTTTGTCGAAAGCTTTTTCAGCATCTAAGGAGATGATCATGTGGTTTTTCTCCTTCAGTTTGTTTATATGGTGGATCACATTGATGGATTTCCATATATTGAATCACCCTTGCATGCCTGGGATGAAGCCTACTTGGAGATGGTGGATGATATCTTTTACGTGTTCTTGGATTCAGTTTGCAAGTATTTTATTGAGTATTTTTGTTTCAATGTTCATAAGAGAGATAGGTCTTAAGTTTTCTTTTTTGTTGAGTTTTGTGTAGCTTAGGTATCAAGGTGAATGTGGCTTCATAGAATGAGTTTGGTAATGTTCCTTCTATTTCTATTTTGTGGAATAGTTTAGAGAGAATTGGAGTTAGCACTTTTTTGAAGGTCTGGTAGAATTCTTCACTGAATCCATCTGGCTCAGGGTCTTTTGGGAAGGGAGACTGTTGATGAGTGCTTCTCTTTCCTTGGGGGATGTAGGTCTATTCAAACTTTCTACCTGATGTTGACTTCATTTTGGTAGATAGAATCTCTCAAGAAAATCATCCATTTCGTTTAGATTTTCAAATTTTGTGGCATATAGGTTTGTGTAGTAAGATCTAATGATTGTTTAGATTTCCTCAGTGTCTGTTGTTATGTCCCCCTTTCCATTTCTGATTTTCCTGATTTGGATAGTTTCTCTCTGCCTTTTTGATAGTTTGGCTATGGGTTTGTCTATTTTGTTGATTTTTCTCAAAGAAGCAGCTCTTGGTTTCATTGATTCTTTGAATAGTTTTATTTGTTTTCAATTGATTGATTTCTGCCCTGAGTTTGATTATTTCCTGCCGTCTGCTCCTCTTAGGTGTATCTGCTTCTTTTTTATTTCTAGGGCTTTCAGTTGGGTCATTAAGTTGCTTGTATGAGATGTTTTAAATTTCTTCTTGAAGGCACTTAGTGCAATGAACTTTCCTCTTTGCACTGCCTTCATTGTGCCCCATAAGTTTGAATATGTTGTGCTTTAATTTTCATTGAATTCTAGGAAGTTTTTAATTTCTTTCTTTATTTCTTCCCTAACCAAGCTGTCATTGAGTAGCAAGTTGTTCAGTTTCCATGTATGTACAGGCTTTTTGCTGTTTCTGTTGTTGAGGTTCAGCTTTAGACCATGATGGTCAGATAGGATGCAAGGTATTATTTCAATTTTCTTGTATCTTCTGAGGCTTGCTTTGTAACCAACTATATGGTCTATTTTGAAGAAGGCTCCATGAGGTGCTGAAAAGAAGGTATACTCTTTTGATCTAGGGTGAAAAGTTCTGTAGATGTCTATTAGGTCCATTTGATTTAGGGTCTCTGTAAGTGCCCTTGTTTCCCTGTTTTGCTTCTGAGTGGATGATCTGTCTCTTGGTGAGAGTGGAGTGTTGAAGTCTCCCACTATTAAGGTGTTCGGATCAATGTGAGATATCAGCTTTAATAATGTTTCATTTACAAAAGTAGGTGGTTTTGTATTTGGGGCATAGAAGTTCAAAATTGTGATGTCCTCCTGTTGAAATTTTCCTTTGATGAGAAGGAAGTGCCCCTCCTCATCTTTTTTGATTAGTTTTGGTCGAAAGTCTATTTTATTAGATACTAGGATCGTTACCCCAGCTTGTTTTCTGGGTCCATTTGCTTGAAACACAGTTTTCCAGCTCTTTACTCTGAGGTAGTGTTTTTCTTTGTTCCATAGGTGTTTTCTTGGATGCAGCAAAATGTTGGATCCTGTTTCTGCACACATTTTGTTAGTCTGTGTCTTTTTATTGGAGAGTTGAGTTCATTGATGTTGATAGATAATAGTTATGAATGACTATTAGTTCCTTTCATTGTGGAGTTGGTGGTCTTACTATGATTCATTGCCTTTTTTTCTCTTTTATTTTTTGTTGGAAGATTATCTGTATCCTACATTTTCTTTGGTGTACTTGTTTTTGTTGGATTGGAGTTTTTCTTCTAGTATCTTCTGTAGGGCTGGGTTGCTACGTAGATAATGCTTAAATTTAGTTGTGTCATGGAATATTTTGTTGTCTCCATCTATGTTGATTGAAAGCTTTGCTGGGTATAGTAGTCTGGGTTGGCATCTGTGATCCCTTAAGGACTGCATGACCTCTGCCCAGGCCCTTCTGGCTTTCATAGTTTCTGATGAGAAGTCTGGTGTGATTCTGATTGGATTCTGATTCATATGTTACTTGACCTTTTCCCCTTGCTCCCTTTAATATTATTTCTTTGTTTTGTAGGTTTAGTGTTTTGACTATGATGTGATGAGAGGTATTTCTTTTCTGGTCTAGTGTATTTGGTGTTCTGTAGGCTTCTTGTATGTTTATGAACATCTCTTTCTTTAAGTTAGGGAAATTTTCTTCTACGATTTTCTTAAAAATATTTTCCGGTTTTTGGAGCCTGGAATCTTCTTTTTCATCTATTCCTATTATTCTTAGGTTTCGTCTTTTCATTGTGTCCTTGATTTCTTGAATGTTTTGTGTTTGGGACTTTTCTGACTTTAGTTTTTCTTTGAGTGAGGAATCAATTTCAGCAAGTGTATCTTCAGCACCAGAGATTTCTCTTCTATCTCTTGTATTCTTTTGGTGATGCTTACCTTTGTGGTTTCTGATATTTTCTCTAAGTTCTCCAGTTTCAAGTTTTTCTCTATTTAGGTTTTCTTTATAGATTCTAATTCTGTTTTCATGCTTTGCACCATTTCCTTCATCTGATTGAAGGTGGCTCCTATTTTTTTTGTTTGTTTGTTTTCTCTCTATATGTTTCTAATTGTTCCTCTACATGGGCCATTATATTCTTTTGAATTTCTTTGAGAGCTCTGTTCATTTCCTCTTTTTGTTCCTGTAGTAACTGGATAACCATAGCTTTAATTTCATTTTCCTGTGTTTCTGCTGAATTAAAGTATCCAATGGTTTTAGGGGTTGCTGGTACGGCAATGGTGTCCTGATTTTTGTTGGGCGAGCTCTTACGTTGACCTTTGCCATTGCTTATATATAATCTTCACTCTTTGTTTCTTGAGTCTGAATTTCAGACTGGAACAGTCTTACTCTGGTATCTGTAGAATTCTTCAGGAAGATCAGAAAGCACAGAAGGGGATGTGGATGGTAGCGCAGTTAGCAGGCACAGATTGCAGGCATAATGCCCCTGCCCAGGTTTCCTGAATACCTGGTGGTCTACAGTCTGTGGTGTGGTCAGAAGGCTCCACTCTGAGGTCTGCAGCTGCTGCTGCAGGTGGGACGTGCACCCTGTTGTGGGCTCTCTGAGCCCAGCCCTGAGTTCTGAGCTGGAAGCTGTGAGCTGGGCAGGCTGCACTCTGCACCCTGAGTTGGGAAGTGCTATCTGCTTCTTCAGCTGCTACCCCCTCAGACAAGGCTGTGGGGGAATGCCAGGGATCTGTGCTTGGAGCATGCAGTACTGTGCTCCTTGCAAGTTGCTGTGTGCACTGCAGGCTGCCTCCTCTGCTTCAATGCTGGTTGGGGTACCTCTGATGCTGCTTTCCTGCTGGCTGCAGTATCTCCCAGGCCTCCTCCACTGTAGGCTTGGCTATGTTTGCCACTGCTTCCTCCCCACCCCCACTCCTGTTACAGGGAAGTGCCCTGAATCGATTCCCCAGGAGAGGTCCACAGAGATGTCTGAGGTTGACCTACGTCCTATTGGACTCAGATCAGGTTTTGTCCCCCTTCTCCCCAGGCTCCACTTATGGTTGTTTTGGGTTCCACAACCCCTTGACTCATCAATTTGGAGTTTCAGTTCCTCTGAGTTTGGTGTGCGCTGGTTGCCACCATCTTGGGTTCTCCTTCTAGCATTTCTTTAAGAGTTTTTCCAATATTCGATATTCCTCTGTTGAGAATTCTCTGCTTAACATCGTATCCCATTTTTTAATTGGATTACTTGGTTTGTTGGTACTTAATCTCATAAGTTATTTATATATACTGAATATTAGCCCCCTGTCAGATGTATGGTCAGTGAAGATCGTTTCCCAGTCTGGAAGCTGTTGTTTCATTCTGTTGACAGTGTCCTTTGCTTTACAGAAGCTTTATAGTTTCATTTATTGATGGCTGACCTGAATCTGTGCGGTTGGTGTTCTGTTCCAGAGATTGTCTCCTGTGCCAGTGAGTTCAAGGTTCTTCCCAACTGTTTTTTTTTTTTTCTAACAGATTTAGTGTGACCAGTGTTATGTTAAGGTTTTTGATTCACTTGGACTAAATTTTGTGCAGAGTGATAGATATGTATCTTTTGCATTGTTCTACATGTTAGAAGTCCAATTATACCAGCTCCATTTGTTGAAGTTGCTATCATTTTTTTCCATTGTATATTTTTTTATTTTTTGTCACAGATCAGTTGTCCTTCGGTGTGTGGGTTTATTTCTGAACCTTCAATTCAATTCTGTTCATCCACCAGTCTGCTTCTGTGCCAGTGCCATGCAGTTTTTATCACTGTTGTTCTATAGTAGGGATTGAGATCAAGGATGGAGATACCTCCAGATCTTTTATTGTACAGGATTGTTTTAACTACTCAGGGTTTCTTTTTTTTCCATATGAAACTGAGAATTGTTCTTTCAAGATCTGTAAAGAATTGTGTTGGTATTTTGATAGGAGCTCAATTGAATCTGTAGATCACTTTTGGTAGGAGAACCATTTTTACTGTTTTAATACTATGGATCCATGAGCATGGGAGAGCTTTCCATGTTCTGATTTCTTCAATTTCTTTTCAGAGACTTGAATTTCTTTTTATATACATGTCTTTCACTTGCTTGGTTAGAGGTACACCAATGTACTTTATGTTATTTATGGCTATTGTGAAGGAAGTTGTTTCTCTAATTTCTTTCTCAGTTTGTCTTGTGTTTGCAGGGCTTCTGTTTTTTGGGTTTTTTTTCGTGTTTTTTTTTGTTTGTTTTGTTTTGTTTTTAGTTAATTTTGTATCCAGCCACTTTGTTGAAGGTATTTATCAGGTGAAGGAGTTCTCTGGTAAAATTTTGGGGGTTACTCATGATTGGGGGTCACTATACTTATGATAGTGTATACTATCATAACATCTATGAATAGTGATACTTTGACTTCTTCCTTTCAGATTTGTATCACCATGATTTCCTTTAGCTGTCTTATTGCTCTACCTAGAAATTCAAGGACTATGTTGAAAAGATAGGGAGATAGTATGCAACCTTGCCTAGTTACTGATTTCAGTGGGATTGATTTAAGTTTCTCTTCATTTAGTTTGATGTTGGCTATAGGCTTGCTGCAAATTGCTGTTTAGGTATGTGTATCCCTGATCTCTCCAAAACTTTAAACATGAGCAGTGTTGGATTTTGTCTAATGCTTTTTTGGTATCTAAGAAGATGATCATGTATTTTTTTTCTTTCAGTTTCTTTATATAGTGGATTATATTGATGGATTTCTGTATATTGAAACATTCCTATATGCCTGGAATGAAGCCTACTTGGTCATTGTGGATGATATCTTTGATGTGTTCTTGGATTTGATATGTGAGTGTTTTATTGAGTACTTTTGTATCAATGTTTAAGCAAGATCAATCTGAAGTTGTCTTTCTTTGTTGGATCTTTGTTGGGTCAAGGTGACTGCAGCCTAATAGAATGAGGTTGGTAATGTTCTTCCTATATCTGTTTTGTGGAAAGTTAAATAATATTGGTAATAGCTCTTCTTTGAAGGCCTTGTAGAATTCTGTGCTAAAACTGTCTGGCTGCGACTCGCGTTACCGTCTCGCCAGCAAGAACGACGACGCGGCACACACAGGATCCTTCTGCAGTAAAGCTTTAATGCATCTTGAGAGGGAGAGCATAAGCTTAGAACGAGTAGAGACGGAGACCCTGAGCGGCAGAAACCCAGCCCTTATATAGAAAACTATCCTCCGCTTAGGATGTGTCAGCCTCTGATTGGCTGTTACTCATCAGGCGGGATGACACGGGAGAGGCAGAGCACAATGAGTGGAAATTTCCTTCGCACATGCGCAGCTTTCTTGTTTATCGGTTTGGGACACAGGCTATCGGCGCCATCTTATAATGGCGAATGTGAGTGCGGCCCCTCACATCTGGCCCTGGGCCTTTTTTGAATGGGAGACTTTTGATGACAGCTGCTATTTCCTTAGAGGATATAGGATATTTAATTTATATACCTGATCTTGATTCAGCTTTGGTAAATGGAATCTATCAAGAAAGTTGTCCAATTTATTTACATTTTCAAATTTTGTTGCATATAGCATTTTTAAGTAGGACCTAATGATTCTTTGGATTCCCTCAATATCTGTCCTTATGTGCCCTGTTTTGTTTCTGATTTTGTTGATTTGTATAGTGTCCCTCTACCTTTTAGTTAGTTTGGCTAAGGGTTTGTCTATCACGTTGATTTTTTCAAAGAACCAGCTCTTGGTTTCATTGATTCTTTGAATTGTTCTTTGTTTCTAACTTATTGATTTCAGGCTTCAGTTTGATTATTTCCAGCCATCTATTCCTTTTGGGTATGTCTGCTTCTTTTTTTCCTAGGGCTTTCTGGTGATCCTTTAGGTTGCTTGTATGAGATGTTTCAAATTTCTTTTTGAAGGCATTTAGTGCTATGAACTTTCCTTTTAACACTGCTTTCATTGTGTCCCATAAGTTTGTGTAAGCTGTGCTTTCATTTTCATTGAATTCTAGGAAGTCTTTAATTTCTTTATTTCTTCCTTCAGCCACCTGTCGTTAAGTAGAGAGTTGTCCAATTTCCATGCATATGTAGGCTTTTTGTTATTTCTGTTATTGTTGAAGTCTAGTTTTTAGACCATGGTGGTCTAATATGATACAAGAGATTATTTCAAACTTCTATCTGTTGAAGCTTGCTTTGTGCCAGACTATATGATCAATTTTGAAGAAGGTTCCATGAGGTGCTAAGAAGAAGGTATACTCTTTTGTGTTTGATGTGAAAAATTCAGTAGGCATATGTTATGTCCATTTGATTTAAAATGTCTGTAAGTATCATTATTTCTCTATTTAGCCTGTGTCAGTGATCTTTACCTTGGTGAGAGTGGGCTGTTGAAGTGCCCCATTACTAATATGTTGGGATAGATGTGTGATTTAAGTTTTAGTAAAGTTTCTTTCACAAATGCAAGAGCCCTTGTGTGTGGTGCATAGATGTTCAGGATTGTCATGTCCTTCTGGTGGATTTTTCCTTTGTTGAGAATGAAATGTCGGTCCGCATCTCTTTTTATTAATTTTGGTTGAAATTCTATTTTCTTAGATATAAGAATGGCTAATCCAGCTTGCTTCTGGGTCTCTTTTCTTGGAAAACATTTTTCTAGCCCTTTACTCTGAAGTAGTATCTATTATTTTTTTCCACAGAGGCGTGTTTATTGGATGCAGCAGACTGTTTCATAACCATTCTGTCAGTCTGTTATTTTTATTGGAGAGTTGAAGCCATTGACATTGATAGATAGTAGTGACCAATGAATATGGGTTCCTTTTATTGTAGAGTTGGTGGTGATTGTGTGTTTTGTGCTTGTTTTCTTTTGCTGTTTTGTTGTGAAGGTATCTTTATCCTGTGTTTTCGTGGGTATAGTTGATCTTGTTCGGTTGGAGTTTTCCTTCTAGTATCTTTTGTAGGGCTGGGTTGCTGGGTATATATTGTTTATATTTAGTTATGTCCTGGAATATTTTGTTTTCTCTATCTATGTCGTTTGAAAGCTTTGCTTTATACAGGTTGGTATCTGGGTCTCTTAGTGTCTACATGATATCTGTCCAGGTCCTTCTGCCTTTCATAGTCTCTGTTTAGAAGTCTGTTGTAATTCTGATAGGTCTGCCTTTATGTTATTTGGCATTTTCTCTTGTTGCTCTTAATATTCTTTCTTTGTTCTGTAGATTTAATGTTTTGATTATTATATGGCAGGAGGATTTTTTTTCTAGTCTATTTGGTGGTCAGTAAGCCTCCTGTATATTTAAGGGCATATCTCTCTTAAGGTTGGGAAAATTTTTCTCTACGATTTTCTCAAAAATATTTTCTGGGCTTTGTAGCCTGTAATCTTCTTTTTCAACTATTCCTATTATTCTTAGTTTTAATCTTAGGTTAATTCTTAGGTTTTCATGGGGCCTTGATTTCTTGGATGTTTTGGGTCAGGAAGTTTTTCATTTTTATATTTTCTTTGAGAGATGTATCAATTTCTGTAATTGTATTTTGAACACCTAAGATTCTCTCTTCCATTTTTTTAACTTATTATTATATCAATCACGGGTTAGGTACTTTGCAACCCAGGTGTAGCCCCTGTCCTTCCTTCCCTCACCCTCCCTCTCCCTCCCTCATCTCTCTCCTCCCCACCCCCTTCAAGTCCACCAACAGGGGAGGACCTCCTCCCCTTCCATCCAACCCCAGCTCATCCTGTCTCCTCAGGGCTGGATGCAATGTCCTCCCCTGGGATCTAGCCAGGCTGTCACTCCCCAGCTTGTATGGGAGAGGGTCAAAGAGTCAGCCATCAAGTTCATGACTGAAACAGTCCCTGTTTCCCTCACTAGGGTCTTCAGTCTGACACCAAGCTATCACGGGACCCATCTGAGCGGAGGTTCCAGGCCACATCCACACATGGTCCTTGATTGTAGAAACCGTCTCATACAAGACCCCTGTGCCCGGCTCAGTTTGGTCTTTGTGGAGCTCTTGTTCTCCCCAAGTCTCACCAACCTACCCCATTTCTATCATTACTTCTAGCCCTCTGCCAAAGGTTTGATCAGGAGTCTTAATATCTACTTTGATACATTGCTATACTGATTCTTTCTTAGGTCCTCTTTGGTATGCTCCTGTCCTGTTGCTTGTTTTCTCCTCCATCCAATGTCCATCCTATTAGTTGTCTAAATGAGCATTGATCTGTTGTGGGCCAGGTCATAGCTGCTTTGGCGGGTATTTGTAATGCTAGTCTCAGCACAGGAAGACAGGTTTTTTCCAGGCCTTCCCTTGGAGACAGGGAAGGATTTGCAAGTCCATTTGCCTTTTGTTTAGTGACAGCAGGTGGGAAAGCTTGTTTGAAATCTCAGCTCCACCTAACTTCCTTGTAAAAATTAACCCCTTGTGTAAACTGTTTGTATAAATTAACAACGCTGGCTGATCTCATGGCTTTTCAGATGCAGAGCTTATTGACACTATAGGGCTCATTGGAGCCACGAGCAAGTGGCCAGAAGCCCCTCGGGACATAATATGTGTAGTGTACATAATTAATTTCAATCCTCACTCCTGACTCAGAACCCCATTCTGCTCTGCTGCTGGGCTCCAGCATTGATCATACCAACCTGGGTCCTCCTTCTTGTATATTTTCCCTAGGTGTGTAGATTTCAGCGTGACCTTCCTATCCTATAGGTCTATATAAGTGAGTATATACCATATGCTTCTTTCTGCTTTTGGGATACCTCACTTAGGATGATCGTTTCCAGGTCCCACCATTTGCCTGCCAATTTGATGATTTCCTCCTTTTTTATTGCTGAGTAGTGTTCCATTGTGTAAAAGTACCACTATTTCTGTATCCATTTCTCAACTGAGGGACATCTGGGTTGTTAGCTATACGCTTGCTGTATATGCTTTACTATGTTTAGGTATGTGACTTGTATCCCTAATCTCTCCAAGACTTTAAACATGAATGGGTGTTGGATTTTGTCAAATGCTTTTTCGGCATCTAGGGAGATGATCATGTGGTTTTTCTCCTTCAGTTTGTTTATATGGTGGATCACATTGATGGATTTGCGTATATTGAACCACCCCTTCATGCCTGGGATGAAGCCTACTTGGTCATGGTGGATGATATCTTTTATGTGCTCTTGGATTCGGTTTGCAAGTATTTTATTGAGTATTTTTGCATCAATGTTCATAAGAGAGATA
>CM053765.1:60769924-60815616 GCA_028658305.1 Pachyuromys duprasi
TCCCAGATCAGCCGGCGGACTCACACCCTGACTGAGTTTTTGCTGCTGGCGGACTCACACACTGACTGAGTTTTTGCTGGCAGAAGAGCTCGGCCCGCGCCCCTGCAGTGTGTGGACTGGTTAACATGATCCCCCAATCCACTCAGCCTGTGGTGTTTCCCATGATCTGTTCGTGCCCGCCGCACACCCGTGGGTTGGTGCAGGACTGGGGATCCTCCCAGATCCGCGGGCGGACTCACACACTGACTGAGATTTTGCTGGCGGAGCGTTCGGCTTGCGCCCCGGCAATGTGTGGACTGGTCAAAATGGTCCCGGAATCCACTCAGTCTGGTGTAGTTCCGATGATCGGACCGAACCCACAGCACACCCGTGGGTCGAAGCAGAACCCAGGTGCAGTGTGCGCTCGTAGGGCGCAGTTCAGTGAAAACGGCTCCGGGTTCCTCCCAAGACTGCCCGGGAGTCTGTGTGATCCAGTCTATAATGGTGGGTGCGGGCGCCCAGCGCAGCCGCTCGTCCAGATCAGAGCTGTGCACCCAGGTAATAACTGGGTGTCCCTAGGGTTTTCCCACTTGATTTTCTCACCGTAGGAGTTCCGCTCACCTGGCACTCACAATGCTGGCGTTTTAGGTCCCAGAGTTCAGTCTCCTGGTCGCTGCATTGTTTCTGCTCTCCTACTCCTCAGACACAGTGTTCTCTCGTGGCAGCCATCTTCCATGAATTCTTTTTAGTTTGTATTTTTGTTTTGGTTTGGTTTGGTTTTGTTTTGGTTGGAACACTTTTGATGAATGCTTCTATTTACCTAGTGAAATCTATCAAGGAAATCATTAATTTCTCTAGATTTTTCCAATTTTGTGGAACATAGGCTTTTAAAGTAAGACGTAATGATTTTTTGTATTTCTTCAGTGTCTGTTGTTATGTCCCCTTTTTGTGTCTGATTTTTGATACTCTCCCTCTGTTAGTTTGGTTAACAATTTGTCTATGTTGTTGTTTTTTCTCCAAGAGCCAGCTCTTGGTTTAAGTGATTCTTTGAATCATTCTCTTTGTTTCCTGTTTATTGATTTCAGTCCTGAGTTTGATGATTTCCTGTCCATCTACTTATTTTGTGTGTTTGCTTCATTCTGTTCTAGAGTTTTCAGATGTGCTGCTAAGTTACTATTATGGGATCACTTCAATTTCTTTATGAAGGTGCTTAGTATTATGAACTTTCTTCTTAGCACTCCTTTCATAATTTGGTTATGTTGTGCCTTCATTTTCATTGAATACTAGAAACTCTTTAATTTCTTTATTTATTTCTTCCCTGACCCAGTGGTCAGTAGGGAGTTGTTCAGTTTCTGTGAGTTTGTAGGCATTCTGTTGTTTCTGTTGTTGAGGTTCAACATTAATCCATGGTGGTCTGATAAGACGTAGGGGATTCATCAGAATGGCAAAGGTTAAAAACTCAAGTGACAACACATGCTGGAAAGGTTGTAGAGAGTTGGGAACCCTCCTCCATTGCTGGTGGGAATGTAAACTTGTACAACCACTTTGGAAATCAATCTGGCACTTTCTTAGACAGTTAAGAATAGTGCTACCTCAAGATCCAGCTATACCACTCCTAAGCATATATGTGAAATATGCCCAAGTATACAACAAGGACATTTGCTCAACCATTTGTAGCAGCTTTGTTTATAATAGCCAGAAGCTGGAAACAACCCAGATGCTCTTCAGCTGAGGAATGGATACAGAAAGTGTGGTACGTTTACACAATGGAATACTACTCTGCAATTAAAAACAAGGAAATCATGAAATTTGCAGGCAAATGGTGGGACCTGGAAACAATCATCCTGAGTGAGGTATCCCAGGAGCAGAAAGACACACATGGTATATACTCACTTGTATAGTCCTATAAGATAGGATAAATATAATATACTAAAATATGTGCACCTAAAGAAGATAAACAAGAAAGAGGACCTGAGGTAAGATGATCAATCCTCACTTAGAAAGACAAATGGGATGGACATGGGAATTGAAGAACACAATAAACAGGACAGGAGCCTACTACAGAGGGTCTCTGAAAGACTCTACCTAGCAGTATATCAAAGCAGATGCTGAGACTTATAACCTTCAGTAGAGTGCAGGGAATCATATGATAAAAGGGGGAGTTAGTATGACCTAAAGAAGACAGAAGCTTCACAAGGACAAAATATATCATGGCACAGGGGTCCTCTATGAGACTGTGTCTCCAACCAAGGGCCATGTATGGATATAACCTAGAACCCCTGCTCGGATGTAGCCCAAGGTAGCTCAGTATCCAAGTGGGTGTCCCTAATAAGGGGAACAGGAAGTATTTCTGACATGAACTCAATGACTGGCTTCTTTACCTCCCCAACTCCCCGAGGGAGGAACAGCCTTGCTAGGCCACAGAGGAGGACATTGCAGCCAGTCCTGAAGATACCTGATAAGCTAGGGTCAGGTGGAAGGGAGGAGGACCTCCCCTAGAAGTGGACTTGGAAAGGGACAGGGAGGAGATGGGGGAGAAAGAGTGGGATTAGAAGGGAATGAGGAAGAAGGCTACAGCTAGGATACAAAGTAAATAACCTGTGATTAATATTTAAAAATGTAAGGAGTTATTTAAAGCTTCTTATATCTATTGAGCTTGCTTTTTGTCTAAGTATATGGTCAGTTTTGTAAAAAGTTCTGTGAGGTGTTGAAAAGATGGTGTATTTTCTTGTATTTGGGTGATATATTCTGTAGATACTGTTAGGTCCACTTGATTTATGACATCTGTTTTTTTTGGGGGGGGTTGGTTTTTTTTATTCCCATTTAGTTTCTGTCTTGATCTGTCTATGGGAGAGAGAGTCTCCCACTATTAGTTTGTGGGGTTTGATGTGTAATTTAAGCTTTAGTAATGTTTCTTTTACAAATGTGGGTGCCCTTGTGTTTGGGGCATAGATGTTCAGAATTGAGATGTTGTCGTGGTGGAGTTTTTCTCTGATGAGTATGAAGTGTCCTTCCCCAGCTTTTGATTAATTTTGGTTGAAAGCCTGTTTTATTAGATACTAGAATAGGTACTGCAGCTTTTTTCTTGGGTCTGTTTGCTTGAAAAACCCTTTTCCAGCCCTTTTCTCTGAGTTAATGTGTATATTTATTGCTGAGGTGTATTTCTTGTATGCAGCAGAATGATGGATCCTGTTTTCACATTCATTCTTTTAACCTGTGTTTTTTTTTTATTGGGGAGTTGATACCATTGATATTGAGAGATATTAATCACCAGTTGATGTTACTTCCTGTTATTTTGATGTTGGTGGTGATTGTGTGTGTGTGTGTGTGTGTGTGTGTGTGATTCCTCTCTTTTGGTTTTGCTGATGTGGGGTTATTTATTACCTGTGTTTTCCTGGGTGTAGCTGGTCTTCTTGGGTTGAAGTTTTCCTTCTAGTATCTTCTGTAGGCCTGGATGTGAGGATAGGTACAGTGTAAATTTGCTTTTTTTGTAGAATATTCTTTTTTCTCCTTCTATGGTGATTAAATGTTTTGTTGGGTATAATAGTTGGGGCTGACATCTGTGGTCTCATAGTGTTGTAAGATCTGCCAATGCCCTTCTGGCTTTTAGGCTTTCTGATGAGAAGTAAGCATAATTCTGATGGGTTTAACTTTGTGTAACTTGGCCTTTTCCCCTTGTACTTTTAATATTCTTTCTTTGTTCTTTACATTTAGTGCTTTGATTATTATGTGGTGGAATGGTTTTCTTTTCTGGTCCATTCTACTTGGTGTTCTGTAAGCTTCTAGAATGATTATAGGACTCTCTTTCTTTAGGTTGGGGAAGTTTTCTTATATGATTTTGTTGAAAAATTGTCTTCTGGGCCTTGAAGGTGGGAGACTTCTACTTTTTCTATTCCTGTTATTCTTAGGTTTTGTCTTTTCATAATGCCCCGGGTTTCTTAGATGTTCTGTGTCAGGAGCTTTTTAGAGTTAACATTTTCTTTGACTGCCGTATCAATGTATGCAATCGTGTCTTCTATGCCGGAGATTCTCTCTTTCATCTCTTGTATTCTGTTGGCAATGCTTGGGTCTGTAGTTCCTGTCCTCTTCCCTAGGTTTTCCATCTTTAGAATTGCCTCAAATTGTGTGTGTGTGTGTGAGTGTTTGTTTGTTTCTAGGTCCATTTTAGGTCTGAACAGTTTTTTTTTTTATTTTTTACATTTTCTTCTCCTGTTTGTAATTTCCTTTATTTCTTTAAAGGATTTGTTCAAAACTTCTACCTGTTTGATTGTATTTTTCTACACTAGTTTTAGGGATTTATTTTTCTCCTTTAAGGCCTCTATCATTTTCATAACCTCAGATATACAATCTTTTTCTTGTGCTTCAGGTGTGATAGTATCTCCAGGGTTTGCTATGATAGGACCACTGATTTCCAGTGATGTCAAATAGCCCTGGGATTTGTTGCTTGTGTGCTTATGCTGACGTCTAGCCACCTGGATGTCTCTGGGGTTAGCAGGTCTAATGGTCTCTGATGGTCAGGGAGTTGAGGAATAGGCAGAAAGGACTCTAAGTTGAATGTTACTCGGGCCCCACACTAGCCACTTTGGGACGATAGTCAGACAGACATTGTGGGTCACAGCCTGAGTCCAGCTCGCCTCTGCTGGCTTTGTCCAAGGTGAGTCAGGTAGATCAGAAGCCAGCAGGGAGTGGGCACTAAAGCAGACTCAGTCCTCCACAGGATGGAGGACTACAGGCTGGAGAACCTCTCTGTTGGCTGTTCCCCAGGTAAATCAGGCATATATGGCAGATTATGAGTGGTCATTTGTGTTATGGGTCAGCCACTGCAACAAGCAAGTGAACGGTCACTAGCCTTGTGGATTCATATTAGGCAGTGCAGCCATTTACTGGCCCAGCAGTTGCTGAACTCCTGGCACTCAGATTTGGCTTGGCTCTGCTATCTTGAACTTAGGGCCTATATGTTTGTATTATCTTCCTGGTCTCTACAGGACAACCAGAGAATTGTGGATTGACATTGGGGTGCTGCCTCTGATCCAAACACTGTCCTTGCAGAAGCAGAAGTGATCAGAGGTCTGGATGTTGGAGTGGAGCATCCCTGGTGGGGAATGGCATGGAAGGGTTAGGAGATGGGGGATGGGGCTGGAACTGTGTGCAATCCCTGTACCCAGTATGTCTCCCCTCCAGGTGAAGCACTGATGTCAGTGTTTTTGAGTCCTTCTCTAGGTTACTCGCCATAACTGGAGTCTCTTTATCTTATGCCACTAAGATACAGTATGCCCTGGCCACCACCCTCTTGAAAAAACTCGAAATCTGTTTGGAGTTTTAAGTATCTTTTGTAGGGCTAGATTTATAAACAGATATTGTTTAAATTATTTCCTTATCACGGTCCATCTTGTTTTCTCCATCTATGGTAACTGAAAATTTTGCTGGGTATAGTTGTCTTGGTTATCATCTGTGGTTTCTTAGAATCTGCAAGACTCCAGGCCCTTCTTTCTTTCAGAGGCTCCGCTAAGAAATCAGGTTAACTCTAATAGGTCTACCTTTAAATATTACTTTCACTCTTTTTGCTTTCCCTTTCTCACTTGCATGTTTTAATATGATTTCATTGTTTTGTATGTGTAGAGCTTTGATGATTATGTAACAAGGGAACTTTGTTTTCTGGTCCAATCTTTTTTGGGGTTTTGTCTGCTCCTTATACCTTTATAGGCAGACATTTCCCTTTCATAAACCCAATATTTTTATTGATTCTTTGGGAATTTCACTTCATACACCCTGATAATACTCACTTCCCAGTCCTTCCATGACTCCCACCTGCCCTTGTGATTCTGATGTAGGTGCTTGCATTTGTAGTTCCTATTTTCCCATATTCAAAATTCCCTCAATTTGAGTTGTGTTTATTGCTTCTATTTCCATTTTCAGGTCTTAAAAAGCTTTATTCCTTTCTTCTTAATGTTCATTTGTTTTGTTTTTTGTTTGCTTTCTTTAAAGGGTACTTACTCGTTTCTTCTATTTTTTGTTTGTTTTTGATTTCTATAAGGGATTTATTTACTTCATCTATAAGGACCTCTATCTTCTTCATGAAATTGGCTTTAAGGGTTTGTTTGTTTGTTTGTTCGTTCATTTATTTATTTATTTATTTATTTATTTATTTATTTATTTATTTATTTATTTATTTATTGCCTGGAATATTCAGGGCTTTCTGTGCTAAGATTACTGGTAGTGTCACATTAGCCTGGTTAATGTTGATTGTGTTCTTAAACTTGATTATAACCATCTGGGTTCGGAATGATTATAAATCTAGATGCAAATTTCTGAGTTTATGTATGTCAGACTGTGTTTTGTTCCATGGTTTCTGTTTCTTCTCTGTTCTTCTCGTTTGTGTGGTCCGTGTTTGAGCACGGGGTCTCCACTAAGTTAGGGTCTGGACTACTGGTAGCAAGTGTGGTCTTTTGTCAAATATGGGGTCTTCTCCAAAGATGTGGGAAGGAGTTCTGATATTCTGTGTGGCCTGCAATTGAGGAGAGTCACTGCCCAAGTTGAAGACTTGTACACAGAGATGAAGATGGAGATGTTTAGAGATAGTGTTGAGGAGGGGCACAAAGAAAGTGGAATAACTGCAGGTGGGCAGCCTACCTGGAATTATGGTGGCTGGTGTGTTCTCTGGTCCAGCTGGGAGTCTCTACCTGAGTTGCAGCCTGGGATATGGCAATGAGGAGGGGAGGGTGATTGAGGATAGTGTTAGAGTAGTAACCCTAAGAAAATGGAGAAGGTTCACAGGTGGACAGTCTACCTGGTATTTAGGCAAGCATGGTCTGTGTTCAGACAAAGGGTATCTGCTAGAATTGGGGGCTGTCACTCAGCTATAAAGTAGGGTATGGACAACTGAACAGTGTGGCCTGTATCCTGCATCTCTTTAAAGGAATGCATTTCTTTAAGGACCTCTATCATCATCTTAATACAATCTATTTTAATGTCTCTTTCTTATGCTTCATCTTTGTTGAAATATTCAGGGCCTACTATGGTAGAGCTGAATGAACTTTACTTGGGATAATTCCCTAACTATTATTTATTATGTACTTATACTGGTGTCTAGACATTTTAAAATAGGATGACCATGGTATAGTTGCTGATACATAGTTTTGCCTTTATTGAGTTGGTGTTTTACTCTTTGGTTCTATTTACTCTATGGATTTTAGGAGAGTGTGATGGTTTCACATTTTCTGTTAGGGAATGAGTGGGTGGAAAGTCATTAGGAGGGGAAGATCTGTGGGATGTAGAAGAGATTGGGGCATAGAGGAGGGAAGGCTGCCATAGGTGCTCTGTTTCAGAGCTGGAGTGAGACTAAGTAATTTTATTCCTTAATGTCAGTATGGTGGACTTTTGGATAAGAACATACTTCTGAGTTTCTGAAATAATGTAAGACTCTGGCAAGTGACAATTCAATATTTGTTTGCAACTCAATCCTGGGTTCAGACTCTAGAAGAACCAGTCTACCAAATAAAAAATATTTGAAACAACCTTTAAAATTTAGTAACACACAAAGTTATCATTTATTACTTTTTCTGTCCATGGTAGAAGTTCAAGCAATGTCATATCTATCATTTTCACATTGCAATTAAATATCATCAAGAATCAGAATTATAAAGGTTAGAGGTATAATGGTCTCAAGGGGACTAACTTCCATGAAATGCTGAAGTGCAGATTTCGTTTGAAGAATTGAATATGCTGCCTATTAATTTTTGTCCATCTCTAAGCATAGTATTCATTTCCCCCTTAACTTCCTATTCCTCTTTGGTTGTAAGACAAATTCATAAATTTATAGATAACGACAGAAAAGTAAAGTGTTAGTTTTGCTGTCACACATGACAGAAAAAATGCTAATTATCTTCATATTCTTTCATGTCTTTAGAATAACACCTCTTGTACTATAAGCTTTTAATGAACATTGTTGTATGTGAAGCGTAGCCCAACAAAAGAAGTATACTTCAACTTTATTGTGCTTGAACTCACACCTTCAAAATGCTAAGAAATGAGAATGTATTTCTCATCATAAAATTTTAGAAAATTAATGATGCTGTTTAAGGTATATAAATGTCAGAGAATATACATTTGTGATAACTAAGGAAGTGCCAAGATGCTTGTTTCACTTAAAAGGTAATTACAGGGAAAGGGGGCATTGAAAAGGTGCAAGAATATCTTTCATACATTCTGGTATATAATTAACAAACTCTCTACATATATTCATGGAAGTAACAAGCCTCTTGTAAATAATGGCAGTGTTGTGTTCTGTATACTTAAA
The DNA here is from genome assembly GCA_028658305.1 of Pachyuromys duprasi. Taxonomy (NCBI): domain Eukaryota; kingdom Metazoa; phylum Chordata; class Mammalia; order Rodentia; family Muridae; genus Pachyuromys; species Pachyuromys duprasi. The sequence goes on from CM053765.1 coordinate 60,778,200, forward strand.
CGTCAATAATCAGAATGTAAATTTTCTCCTGTTCTCGTTATGGTAGTGTGTTTTTGAGATATTGCTGAGACAGGTATCATTACCATCGTTGCAAGTCCATTTTCTATAGATGTAAATGTATTAATGTGAAACATGGAGAGTAAATGAAGTATCTTAGCACTATTGAAAACTCCAGTGCATGGGAATTAAATCAATATGTGGCTTTTAAAAACAGAACCTGGTGACAGAAAAGAAGTGAAACCTGAGTGCATTTCAGGAAAGATACAAAAGAAGTAGGTATCTATTAAAATAGCAATCTCAGAGGGAAGAAATAAGAGCATATCTTTTCTACATTTTGATTGCTTGATATTCTTCCTTTTGATTTTTTCAAGATTTAATAACTTTAGTAAGAAGAAAGTTTTTGTTAAAATGTGTGCATAAGGACAGGTTTAAAAGTAAGGGTAAGAGTGAATTTTTTCATTATTTGAAATGAACTTGATTTTACAATGTTAACTTCTGGGTAGCTAGGTTATATATTCAAATGACATCTTAGTGAAGTGCTCAACAATTAATGCCAACAATAGCAACTTCCTTTTACAGACAAAAAAGGTACACAAGAATGCTGTAGATCAACCATACTATAAGTCATGACTATGATTAAGACTAAAAAGAAAATGCATGCCTCAATATGTAGAATTGTTGGTAGTAGTCATCTTAGTAAAAAACATCCCAATGGTTTATTCAACAGCTCTAACAATTTGCCTGTGTGTGTGTGTGTGTGTTATCTATATCCTATGTTTTCTTGGGTGTAGTTGTTTTCATTGGATTGGAGTTTTTTTCCCTAGTAGCTTATGTAGGGCTGGTTTGCTGTATAGATATTGTTTAAATTTAGTTTTGTCATGGAATATTTTGTTTTCTCCATCTATGTTGATTGAAAGCTTTGCTGGGTATAGTATTCTGGGTTGGCATCTGTATTCCCTTAAAGTCTGAATGACATCTGCCCAAGCCCTTTTGGCTTTCCTAGTTTCTGTTGAGAAGTCTGGTGTAATTCTGATAGGTCTACCTTTATATATTACTTGGCCTTTTCCCCTTGCTGCTTTTAATATCTTTTCTTTGTTCTGTAGATTTAGTGTTTTGACTATGATGTGACTTGAGGAATTTGTTTTCTGGTCTAGTCTACTCTGTGTTCTGTAGGCCTCTTGTATGTTTATGGACATTTCTTTTTAAATTGGGAAAATTTTCTTCTACGATTTTCTTGAAAATATTTTCTGACCCTTGGAACCTGGAATCTTTTTTTTTTCATCAGTGCCTATTATTCTTATTGTCTTTTCATGGAGTCCTTGATTTCTTGGATGTTCTGTGTTTGGGACTTTTCCAAGTTTACTTTTTCTTTGATACATTCCTGGAGACCTATCAGTTTCTGCAAGTGTATCTTCAGCACCAGAGATTCTCTCTTCCATCTCTTGTATTCTATTGGTGATGCTTGCCTTTATGGTTCCTGATCTTTTCTCTAAGTTCTCTACTTCCAGGGTTTCCTCTGTTTGTGTTTTCTTTATTGATTCTAATTTTCATGTTTTACACCATTTCCTTCATCTGTTTGAATGTGGATTCCTGTCTTTCTGTGATGGCTTCTATTTTTTGTTCATTTCCTCTCTATATGCCACTAATTGTGCCTGTACTTGTGCCTCTATTTGTTTGGCTATATTTGCCTGTGTTTCTTTCAGAGCTTTGTTCATTTCCTCCTTATTTGCCTCCATTTGTGTGGCTATTTCTTTGAGAGATTTGTTCATTTCCTCTTTATGTGCCTCTAATAACTGGATAAACATAACTTTAAAATCATTTTCCTGTGTTTCCAATGAATTGAAATATCCATTGTTTGGGGGGTTGCTTGTGAAGCCACGATGTCCTGATTTTTGTTGTGTGTGTTCTTACTCTGACCTCTGGCCATCTGATTATTTGTAACCTTCACCGTTTGTTCCTGGAGACTATATTTCACACTGGGTCCATCTTTCTCTGGTATCTGGATTATTCTTCAGGAAGATGAGAGAGGTTCACAGGTTTGTGAGTGTGCTTTGGAGTTTCAGCTGTACATAAGGGAGGAAGGTTACAGGCACAGATACACAAGTGTGGGCCAGCAAGTATGTGCATGTGCATGGAAGTGTGCCTTAAACAGGGTGCTAGAGAGAGTAGATGTCTGAAATGTGAGGCAGGGGCATGCAGGGGCAGGAAGGGGTGCAGGCGCTGGTGGTGTTTCTAGGCACAATGCACATGTGCAGATTCCCTGAATACCTCAGGGGCCAACAGGCCTGTCATACTTCCTTCTGGTATTCAGATATGTTTGGGCTCCAGGAGTTGTTTGCTTGGACTTGACTGGTAGACCCAAAGAACAGGGGCTTCAATGTTGAGAACACTGTCCCAAGAATCCCTATGTTGCCCACAGTGGGACTGTGGGTGGGAAGGATCTGATGTCTGTCCCTAGAGGGACCCAGGATCTGGGGCTCAGCAGGCACTCACTTGAAGGTGTACTTACTCTCTAGCAGGTCTAATTGGAAAGCACAGGGGTTCCCCATGTTCTCTACTCTCAGATTAGGGCCCTCTGGGGCAAATGCAAATGTAGGAGATCTGTCAGCTCAGTGGTGCTGCAGCCACAGAACTTGGAGTCTGGTATAGAGGCCTGCTGGGAGTCCAGCCATAGCAGCAGACTTGGAAGGCCAGTACAGATGCCTTCTGTGAGGTCCTGGGAAGCCATGGACCTGGTTGGCTTGGTGGACCCGTGTGGTATGGCAGATCTGGGTGGCCTATACAGCTGTCAGCCCACCACTGAGGGGCTGGGAGGCCTGCCTTCTCTTTCTCAGATACCAAGCAAGGAGCTCTATGCTAGGAGCCCTGGGCACTGCAGGCCACCTTTGCTGAGGAGGGAGGCCCAACAAGGGGAAGTGCAGGAGGATTGAGTGTTTGCTACGCTCAGTCCTCAGAGAAGTCTGCTGGTAACCTAGGTCCAAATGGTCTCAGCTCATGGGTTGTCCCCTCTCGCCCAGGTAGCCTCTGTATCGATGTTCTGGCTTCAGCTGCCCCTCCATTCACCAATTTCAAAGTTTCAGATCCCTCAGATATGGTGAGCACTGGTTGCCCCCATCTTTGATTGCCCCCCCTTTCTTTGCCTCTTATAGCTACCCTTTAAATAATTGCAGCGTGCCTTAAATATAGATTTGCAGTTTAATTTTTGTCTAATTAATACTTATTTTCATCACAGTATCATTCTCATTTGTGTAGGTAAGTAACCTGGAAGTAATTTTTTCTTTTTTTTTTAAATTTATTTATTTTTATATCAATCACAGGTTAGGTACTTTGCATCCCAGGCGTAGCCCGCTCCCTCATTCCCTCCCACCTTCCCACTCCCTCCCTCATCTCCCTCCTCCCCGCCCCCTCCAAGTCCATCAACAAGGAAGGACCTCCTCCCCTTCCATCCAACCCCCCCACCCCCCCCACCCCCCACCCCCGCTCATCCTGTCTCCTCAGGGCTGGCTACAATGTCCTCCCCTGGGATCTAGACCTGGAAGTAATTTTATCTCAAAATCTCAGTTAAATGAAACCAAACCTTAAGCATGGAAATACTATGTTAAACTTGTGTTACTTCTCTGGATCTGCCCTCTGCAGTGCATATAACTTGTCCTTTCCAGCTTCTGGCTATTACAAATAAAGCTGCTATGAACATGGTTGAGCAAATGTCCTTGTTGTATGCTTGACCATCTTTTGGATATATGCCTATGAAGTGGTATAGCTGGATCTTGAGAAAGTGCTATTCCTAATTGTCTGAGAAAGCACCAGATTGATTTCCAAAGTGGTAGTACAAGTTTACATTCCCACCAGCAATGGAGTAGGGTTCCCCTTTCTCCACATCCTCTCCAGGATGTGTTGTCACTTGTTGCTCAGCATGCTTACTCAAACTGCTTTTTTACAGAATCCAGGAATGATCCCACCCACAATGAACTAGGATCTCCTAGATCAATTACTAAATAAAATGTCCTCAAGGCTTGCCAACAGCCTCATATTACAGAGGCATTTTTAATTGATTAATTCAATTTATATCTCCATCACAGTACTCTTCCTTCTCTCCTCCCAGTCTGATCCTCCCTCCTGTGCTCCCCCCCCCCCTTTTCTTTAGAATACAGAGCTCTTTACCCAGACATCCCAGCTCATCTATTCATATGAGGCCTGAGTTTGTCTTCCTCCCCCTTGGTCTGGTAGGGTACTCCCATCAGCGGGAAGTGATCAAAAAGCAGGCAACATAGTCCATGTCAGAGATATCCCCCACTTCGCTAACCAGTGGACTTACAAGGAGAGAACCTAGGTTCAGACCATACATTGTCCTTGTTCGGTGCTTCAGACTGCCATAGGCCCCTCTGGGTCCCTGTTGATTGGCTCTGATGGTCTTCTTGTGGCGCTCTTGTCACCTCTAGGTCCATTTATCCTTAACCCCTCTTTTCCTGTAGACTCCCTGTACTCAGTCCAATGTTTGGCTATGAATCTCAGTATCTGTTTTGAGCAGTTGCTCGGTGGAGCCTCTAAGAGGACAACTCTGGTAGACACCTGTCTGCAAACATATCAGGTACCATCAGTAGTGATAGGGGTTGGCTTTTTTCCATGGGGCCAGTCTTAGGGTTGTACCCAGCATTGGTTGAACATTCTCTCAGTCTCTGCACTATCTGTTCTATCTTTGTCACTACAGGTCTTGTAAGCAGGGTGAATTTGGTTTGAGGTTTTTGTGGGTAGGTTGGTGACCTCCTCAGCCCACTAGGATTCTTTTCTAGATAAAGGGCATCCTCTTCAGTCTCCATGGCCCCTCCTAAAGGCCTATTCTGATTTAGGTCTGCAGCTTGTCACAGAGATGTCTGCATACACCATTTTTCTTTTCTCTTCAGGCCTTCTGCCCTCCTAGACTGCTCTCCCCAGGTCTAATCTCCACCCATATTTCTCTCTGTGCTCCCTCTTCTACCTTGTTCCCGCTCTTCAACCACTACCTCTGTTCATTCTGTTTCCCCCTACTGAGTGAGATTTATGCATCCTCCCTTTAGTCCTCCTCATTTCTTATCTTCTAGGGGTTACTTATCTTCTTGTTACTTAGTCTTCTTCCGTGCATTGTCTATTCAATACTATATGACTAAATTCCAATTATAAGTGAGTATATACCGTGTTTATTTTTCTTGGTCTGCGTTATCTAACTCAGGATGATCTTTTCTAGTTCCATCAGTTTGCTTGCAAATTTCATGATTTCCTTCTTTTTAATGGCTTAGTAGTATTCCAGATGACTTTAGCTTGTGTCAACTTAACATAGAAGTATCCATCACACAAGGGCTGAATATTTAACATAAGAGAAATGGAGTAAACATTTAGCATATAAATTGTCTGAATAGATAAATTGTATTTTTAATTCACATTCACATATCTTGCCCCCATCGTTAAAGAAATGACCTACTTGGTTTACACAATCTGACAACCAAAACCAAAATCAGAGAGCATACCCAGGGAATATCTTAGGAGATACTTTTAAGTATGTGAAAAGCCAAGTATTTATAGTATAGAAAACATAAATCTGAATCAGTAAAGGCATCTACCAAGCAATGTTTCTCATGTAAAATATGTACCACTGACCTGGAAAGGATTAGATTCAAGGAGCTCTTTAGAGAACAGGAATTTCCATTTTACACTCTAGAGTATAGTGGCTTTTCTGACTCTCTCCAGAAAGGTTCTTTCTTTCTTTCTTTCTTTCTTTCTTTCTTTCTTTCTTTCTTTCTTTCTTTCTTTCTTTCTTTCTTTTTCTTTTTTGATGTTTACATTTTTTTATGTCAGTAGCACTAAAATACACCACGCCTTTAGGGTCACATTTCCACACCACACATTAACAGCAATCCACACTCCATGTAACTGCCCACACCACCTCCCACCAAAATCAAGCAAACACTTCGTGGTCATCCCCTCAAACCTCAGATGACCCTCTCCTAGCTCCTACCTACGGCAGTGCCCATAACTCACAAAACATCTCCTTTCCACACTACTGGACCCAACTTCTGGCATCTCAAGCCCACCAACGCTTTTTATGATGTACTCACTTTCAAGGGGACAAAGTTTTAGTAACAGGTCCTCATGGCCATAAAACAAAGGAACATGTCCCCAAGAGGCACGTGCAGCCCCGAAGTGAGACAGCATTACAACTACTTCATGCTCAGTGCATGGTACGGATTTGTGACAGGACAATGCTTGTGAAGGGACCATTATTTGCAACCTGAAAAACCGAGGTCAAGCTTCTTGATCCATAGGTGATTATTTTGCATGTGCCTCTGTGTGCTGTGTGTTTGTGTAAACAGCCAGTAGCACTGACCTAGAAAAACTAGAAATGGTATTGCTAAGCAAAACCTTTTGACTGAAATAAGAACAAATATTTCTAAGAAGAAAGAGTTCCCAAAAACTAAACTATATTTGGTGTTGAATTTTGACTACCTCAAGAAAATTAGAAGTTGAACAATAAATACAAGGAAAGACTCTACATCTGAAGTGGCTCCTGATGGCCTGTGTGTTGCCAGAGTACCCTGAATCAAAAGCAACCTGACACCCATGGCTCAAGACCCAGCTTACCTTACCCTTAAATACCGCTGTACTTAAAACTGCACACTGTCCTGCTGCCAGGAGACAGACTATCATGCACACATACACAGATCCCTATGGACTCCTACAGCTATAAATACCCCAGTGCTCAGAGCAGGGCTTGGGCTGCTGAAAACAGGATGCAGATCCCAAGAGGAAAACACTTTGGATTTAGTGTTGGGGAAAGGCAGAGTAACAAGGCTGAGGCTGTGTCACAAGCTTAAACAGGCCACCCGGGATTGTCACTTCCACCCCTGATCCTACCCATCCGTGGGCACGCATCCATAATACTGCTAATCGAAGTGGCCCTGAGCGGCACTGAAAGGATACCGCACACCAGAGCGGCTGCAGTAGCTGCCGCTAAGTCCAGCCTAGTGGTTCCCTTTGGTCAACTTCTTCGAGTCCTCTTTCTGCTTCTGTTTCTTCCTCTTGCCACCTTCTTTGAGCCCTGCTGAGGTCATGGGGGCATCCCAGTTGCCAGGAACCCTCTGCCTGTTCTGCTCTTCATCTTCCCAGTTGTTTTTAGACTCAAGTTTGGCGGTCAGGGCAGTCCTGGGTAGCTTCTGTGGGTGGGTGCTGACTGACGGGGGGCCAGAGCTGGTGTGTGTTGGGCTCTCCACTGGCATTCTTCTACAAGGGCATTCTCATCAGCTACACCACTTATTGTCAAGGGCTTTTAACTGTCTTCTTCAACTTCTACTCTTTTCTTGACCATTCTCTACAATTCTTTGTAGTGATTTTTTTTTCCATTAACTACCTTAGTTGAAGTCGATATTGATTTGAAGTTGCCCATTCCACTGCCTCCAAATGACGCTGAAAGGAATGAAGATCCCCATCATCTTTTGACCCAAACGAAGAGAAGCCTGTATCAAAAGCAGGAAATCCACCTCCAAAAGAAGGAAATCCACTGAAGGCAGAGAAAAATGAGCCAGCACTTTGACTTCTACTTCCTTGGGGACCCCTTCGGTTCCCCAGAAAGTCATCAAACAGGTCTTCAAAGATGTCAAATGAAAATGGGTCCCTTCTTCCAAAAAATTTCCTGAAGACATCATCTGGCTTCCGGAACGTGAAGCCAAACTCAAACGGACTGTCAAAGTGACTTTCACCTCTTCCTCCACCACCGTTTAATCCTTCTTTGCCGAACTTGTCACAGATGTCTCTCTTTTTTGCATCCAACAATGCTTCATATACCTCGGCTGCTTGTGTTTTTGCTCTGCTTCTTCTTTATTTTCAGAATTTTTATCTGGTTACCATTTAAGTACCTGTTTCCAATCCGCCTTTTAAAAAATGTTCTCGCGTGAGGCATGTCTCTGTACGCCCAGAACTTCATGGTGATCCACCGCATTTTTTATAGTGTTGGACCAAATCCGAGGATGTGGCGGCAGTGAGAGGGGGAAGTCAGGCAGCTGGTGGCTCTGGCACAGTTGTGTGTGTGTGTATGGGGGGGGGGGTGTTCTCTTGCTTTCTTTTCTCCCTAGGTTCTACTTTCTATAATCCTTAGCTGGAGACATTCTGCTAGGGGTATTTTGGAGATAAAAATATTAAGCGTATTTTCTTAAAGATCCAGCTGAGATCAGATCTGACTGCAAGCTTTTTCCTTTTTTATGAACAGCTTCCCATTCTGTGCTCAGCCAAGATAGATGGTTAGGACACTGTTCTTGACCCCTCTCATGTGACAAGTGAAACTGTTATACATAAAAAGATGTAATGCTACATTTAAATGGATTTAATTCCCATTTTATGTGATTTTGTCAGTTCAATGTTAAAAATGCTTTGTCTTCAACTTTAACTGCTTTTTGCAATTAGTTAATGAAACTATAGGTTTTTCTATGCTGTCTCCTTTATAAAAATCCAGGCTGTTTCTTCTGATGTTTATTAAAGTATATAATTACAATTTTTAAAACTAACGTTTTAATATTTTGAAATTAAAATATATTATTTCATTCTTCCATTCCATTTTCTTTTTCCAACTCCTCCCAATTTCTTTTCTTTCTTTCAAATTCATAGACTTTCTTTCTCTAATTGTTGATATATAAATATGTAAATACAACCTACTCAATTCATAAAATATTACTTTTAAGTATATAATTTCAGGCCTGAAAATTTGGTATTGGATAATCTATTGGGAGCTCTTCTCTGAGGAAGAATATTTCTCCCACTCTCTTTGGACCATTCATCATTCAGTTAGGAGTTGTTCAATCTTCATGAGTCTGTATATTTACTAAAATTTTCTTTGCCATTGATTTTATCTTTTATTACATTATAGTCAGAAAGGATATACAGAGGTATTTCAGTCTTTCTGAATTAATATTTGTTTGGTGTCCTAGGATGTAGTTTGTTTTAGAGAATCTTGCCTGAACATATGAGCAGAATGAATATTCTTTGCTATTTGAATAGAATATTCTGTAGGTGTATGGTAAGTCTATTTGATATAAAGTGTCATATTTTGCTATTGTTCCCCTGCTGACTTATTTGTCCAGATGACTTATTTTTCTGGAGAAATTTGGGTATTGAAGTCACTTAATATTAATGGGGCTATGCTAATATTTAATTTTAGCTCCACTAATAAACTTTTTATCGAACTAGGATGATAGTTTGGTGCATATATGCTTAACAGTGTAATGTGTTCTTAGTTAATTGTTCCTTTGATTAGAATTATGTGTCTTCCCACCCAATCACAAAACCTTTGAGCTACAATTTGTCCTGTGATGTGCTATGGTAACACTGGCACAGAAGTTGTGGGAGCGGTTAACCAAGGACTGGTCTAATTAGAGTCCCATGCCAAGAAAGGCAGCCCACCCCTGACACTGCCTGTAGGATCAGAGGCCAAATGGCTCAAAGACCTAAGACAAAACCAAACACCAAACACAATGGTCAAAAAAATGTTGATGAAGTGATCATTAATGATCTCCTGCTATACCCATAGATTGGTACCTCAACCAATTGTCATCAGAAAGTCTTCACAGATGGAAGCACATGTGGAGATCCCCAGCCAAACTTTAGGTGGAACATGGGGAACCCGGCTGAAGTGGGGGGAGGAAGGAATGTAGGAATCAGAGAGGTCAAGGACACCACAAGGAAAACCACAGAATCAACAAACATGGATTCATAGGGACTTATTTAGATTAAACCAACAACCTGAGAGCCTTCATGGGTCTAACGAAGGCCCTCTGCATGTATGTTATACTTGCATAGTTTGGTGTTTTCGTGGAACTCCTAATAGAGAGAGCTGCTACTGTTTCTGATTCTTTTTGCCTTCTTTTGGGACCCTTGTCCTTGTACTGACTTGCCTCATCCAGCCTTCATATGATGAGAGGTGCCTAATCTTATTGCAACTTGATGTATGTCTGGTTGGTATTCCTGGGAGGCTTGCCCTTTTCTGAGAGGAGTGGATGGGGAGGGAGAGAGGAGGAAGGGATATGGAAGAGGTAGGAGATGGAGAGAGGAAGGAGAAACTGTGGTTGAGATGTAATATATGAGAGACTAAATTAATATAAAATAATCAAGTGTCCTTTATTCCTATTGATAAATTTTAGTTTGAGGTCAACTTTGTATTCTGACACCTGCTTGCTTCCAATCCCACTTGATTGGAATACTTTTGTCCATAATTTACTTTAAGGAGGTGCCTATCTTTGTGTAGGCAAAAGATAGATTGTATTTCTTGACCCATTCAGCAAGCCTGCTGTGTCTTTTAGTTGAAGAATTCAGACCATTAATATTTAGTTATTATTTAAAGGTGTGCTAATTGTAGTACTTCGTGGAAAGAGGTTGTTTGTTTGTTTGTTTGGGTTGGGTTTTGTTTGCTTCATTTTGCTTTTTGGAGGTTTTGGTTTGTGTTCTTAGCACACACATGGCTTCTAGCTAGAAATGGGCAAGAGTGGAAACTGACCAAAGTATGGAGGGTGGAGTTACTGCAGGCATGAGCTGCTAGACTAGGCCAAGGCACTAGATGTGGGACCAGGAATGAATGCGGTGTTGAGGAAGCTGCTGGGAGAGGAGGGCCAGTTTGAATAACCTAGCTGGACTGTGGCAAAGGATGTCACCTATCCTTTTAAGAAACAGAAGCATGGCTTTTATAACACTATAACCTGAAAATTTCTATATGAACTAGGAATTGAGAGATATTTTGTAAGATGCTCTTTCACTTATACGATTCAGATATGAACTAAGATAAGAATCCTAAAAGGCAGAAAGGAGGAAGGCGATCATCAATCTACACCCTCACCTCCAAATATAATTTCCTACTCTAATTTCCAGGTCTGTAGCAGGTCACCTCCTGCAAACTCTGCTTTCTTTCTGATGCCTTCTCTAGGAGACTAAACAGATCTTCTTCTACAGCCTTTCACATTACCCTATCCTCCTGTCTCAGAAGCTAAATCTCACAGACATTCTATGGCAATATGCAGTTCATTATTGCTAAGGAAGGTGATCTTCACTCTCTCTCCTCTCCCCTAAATATAATTCCTCAGTATCATTCATAGTGTTTTAGGCAGACCACCTTCTGTGGCCTCCACTCCCTCTCTGTCCAGATCTAAGGTGTGTAGGTATATCCTTGTGCCACACTGTACTTTCTTCTCTCCTGTGGACCTCCTTCTAGTCCTCCCCATCTAGTCCACCCCCACTCCTCAGGGTCAGCTCCCAGTACTTAGGGAGACAGTTCACTCAGAATCCCCTGTGACCACACCTGGCAGGACTTCAGAAGCATTCCATAACAGGCAACCCATAGTCTCCCCATTCTCCAAAGAACTAGAGAGGCCAACAGAGGTCAACAAGTGAAACACTCACCCAATAAGATAAGACAAGATATAAACACATAGAATTATAATCGTCCCATACCCTGATGTCTAGTCATCAACATAAAAACACACTCAATAGCGGACAGGACAGTATATCTCTAACAGAGGCCAACAACCCTACAGTAGGCTATGAGGAATTCAATATAGATGAAGCACAAGACAGGACTTCAAATAGCCTTTATAAATATGTTAGAGGTCCTGAAAGAGGGTATAAATATATACATTAATGAAAGCTATGAAAACACAAACATTGAAATGAAGTGAAAAAAAACAATTCAAGGCATGGAAGTTGAAATCAAAAAAAAAAATGAGGGAAAACTGGAAATGAAAAAGGAACTGGAACAGAAACCTCAGAGGCAAGCTGTAATGGAAGTTTTGGTTTCTTCGTGAACTTAGTTGTGTTGTGTGAATATGTTTTTGTTTTAATCCCATGTGTGGGATTTTAGTTGGTCCATAATTTTTCCATACCTGTTAATTGTCTCATGTGGAAGATGGCAATTGTGGCATGGAGGGGGCATGGTCTAGGACTCTGAGAATATAAATATGAGAGCCAAGAAAGAGAAAATGTGGTATTTGGTGTTGATGTGTAGAGTGGAAATGTTTGAAGAGACCAAAGACCAGAGATCATAGACAGTGTGGTGGTTTGGAGCAGACAGACAGAGAGAAACACCTTAGGGCCCAGCATGATGGAGACTGCTAGCTGTGTCTGTGGTTGACAGAGGTTGGTATAGAACCCTAAAGAAACCCCTTGACCCTAAACAGCCAGGAGAAGTAAAGGGGTCTGGACCTTCTCTCCAAGTAAGGCTTGGGAGGTTGGAAGAGGGGTTAACATCTAATCACCCCAAATAAAGTAGAGTTTTTTTTTTTAAGTGCTACAGCAAGCCTCATCAAAAGAATTAAAGAGATAGATTAAAGAATCTCAGGCATTGAAGACAATAGGAAATGGATACAGAGTTGAAGAAAATGTTATATCTTACATTTTTGGTTGTGAGCCTATCCCTTAAAGGCTGAACCATCTCTCCAGCCCAAGGCCAAATGGTTTTAGCATAGAATTCTACCAAAAAATCAAAGAAGGGTTAATATCAATAATCTTCAAACTGGCCAAACTTATTCTATGAGACCACAGTCACCCTGATACCTAAAGCATACAAAGACTCAACAACAAAAAAGAGAATTTCAGACCAATTTCCCTTATGAACATTAATGCAAAAATACTCACAAACCAAACCCAAGAACACATCAAAAATTACATCCGCAATGATCAAGTATGCTTCATCCCAGGGATTCAGGGGTAGTTCAATATGCAAACTCCATCAACATAATCCACTATATAAGCAAACTGAAAGGAAAAACACACACACGATCTTCTCGTTAGATGTTCAAAAAGCCTTTGATAAAATCCAAACACCCTTCATGATAAAAGTTCTAGAGATATTAAGTATACAGGGCCCATACCTAAACATAATAAAGGCAAGCCTATAGCCAACATTAAATTTAAGGGAGAGAAACTTAAAGCAATTCCACTAAAATCAGGCATAAGACAAGGCTGCCCACTCTCACCATATCTATTCAATATAGTACTTGAAGTCCTAGATAGAACAATAAGACAACTAAAAGAGATCAAGGAGATACAAATTGGAAAGGAAGAAGTCAAAGTATGACTATTTGCAGATGGTATGGTAGTATATATAGGTGACCTCAAAAATTCTACCAAAGAACTCTTACAGCTGATAAACACCTTCAGCAAAGTGGCTGGATACAAAATTAACTTTAAAAAATGGGTAGCCTTTCTGCATAGAATGCATAATCAGATTAAGAAAGAAATTCGGGAAACAATGCCTTTCACAATAGCCACAAATAATGCAAATCATCTTTGGTGTAACTCTAACCAAGCAAGTGAAAGACCTGTGTGACAAGAACTTCAAGTCTCTGAATAAAAAAAAAAATGATAAAGATATCAGAAGATAGAAAAATCTCCCATGCTCATGGATCAGTAGGATTAATATAGTAAAAATGGCCATCTTATCAAAAGCAATCTACAGAATGAATGCAATATCCATCAAAATATCAACACAATTCTTTATAGACCTTGAGAGAACAATTCTCAACTTTATCAGGAAAAACAAAAAACCCAGAATAGCTAAAACAACCCTATACAATAAAATGAATTTTGGAGGTATCACCATCCTGATTTCAAGCTGTAATACAGTGTCCTAGTAATAAAAATTACATGGTATTAGCATAGAAACAAACTGATTGATCAGTGGAATTGAATAGAAGTCCCAGAAATAAACTTACACACCAACGAATACTTGATTTTTGATAAACCAAAACTATACAGAAAACAAAACAAAACAAAACAAAGCAAACAAAACAAATGGTACTGGTCTAACTGGATCTCAGCATGTAGAAGAATTCAAATAGATCACATTTATTACCCTGAATGAAACTCAAGTCAAAAAGGATCAAAGGATCAATGTAAACCAGATACACTAAATCTAATAGAAGAGAAAGTAGGGAATAGCCTTGAAGTCATTGGTTCAGGAGACAACTTCCTGAATGGAACTCCAAAAGCACAGGTTCTCATGAAACTGAAAAGCTTCTGTAAGGCAAAGGACACTCCAAATAGGACAAAACGGCAACAAACAGAATAGGAATAGATCTTCACCTACCTTGCACATGACTAATATCCAACATATATATATATATATATATATATATATATATATATATATATTCAAGAAAATTAGAAACCAACTAACCAAATAACTCAATTAAAAATGGAGCACAGAGCTAAACAGAGAATTCTCAACAGAGTAATCTGTAATGACTGAGAAACACTTAAATGATCAATGCCCTTAGTCATTAAGAAATTGCAAATCAAAACAACCCTGAAATTCCATCGTATACTGGTCAGGATGGCAATGATTAACAAAATCAAATACTAGCACATGCTGCTGAGGTTGTGAGAAAAGAGACACATGCCTCCATTGCTTCTGGGAGTAAAAACTTGTGCAACCATTGTGGAAATCTATCTGATTGTTTCTCATAAGTTTGAGAATAACTCTATCTCAAGCCCCAGCTATACCACACCTGGGCATATGGCTCCACCATACTACAAGTACACTTGCTTGACTATGGTCATAGCAGCTTTATTTGTAATAGGCGAAAACTGGAAACAACTTAGATGCTCTTCAGCTGAAGAATGGATAAAGAAAATACGATATACTTACACGACAGGATAATACTCATCCATTAAAAACAAGTATATCTTGAAATTTCCAGGAAAATGGATGGAACTATAAGAGAATAATTCTGAATGAGGTGACCTAAACCCAAAAAACATGCATGGTTTGTACTCAATTATAATATTTGACATAAAGTATAGGATAATCATGCTACCATCCACAAACCCAAAGAAACCCAAATTTGAGCCTAAATTGGTTCTGTCTACAAGATGTGCAGGGACAAGGATGGAGCAAAAATTAAATGTCCAACCAAAGACCGGCTCTACCTGAGAACCATCCCATGCGACAGAACCAAACCCTGACACTATTAATGTCACTCTGCTGTGCTTATAGACAGGAGCCTAGCATAACTCCTCAGAGATGCTTTACCCAGAAGTGGATGAAAACAGGTGCAGAGACACACAGCCAAATATAAGACAGAGCTCAGGGAGTCCTATGGAAGAGTTGAGGGAATAATTCAGGGAGCCAGCGGGGTCAAGGACTCTATAAGAAGACCTACAGAGTCAACTAACCTGGGTCCATGGGGACTCACAGACCACAGAGCATGCATAGACTGATCCTAGGCTTCCCGCATGTATGTAGCTTGGTCTTCATGTGGATTCTCCAACAACTGGAGCAGGGAACCTCTCTGACTTGGATGACTCCCTTTGGATCCCATTCTCCTGCCTTGTTCTGTCTTCAGTGGGAGAGGATGAGGCTCGCCCTGCAGTGACTTAATGTGCCAGGCAGGTTGGTACCCATGGGGAACCCCCTTCTCTGAGTAGGAGAGGGGGGAATGGAGTAAGGGATGTGTGAAGGAGGGCTGGGGTAAGGGGATTGCAATCAGGATGTAAAGTGAATAAATAAATAAATAAATAATTAAATAAATAAATAAATAAATAAATGGAAAAAACCACTATCCTACCTAAAGTAATATATAGATTCAATGCAATATCTATCAAAATTTCAACAGATTTTTTTTCTCAGAACTTGAAAGGAAATTTTCAATTTTATATGGAAATACAAATAATCCAGGATAGTAAAAATAATCCTGGTTAAAGAACGGCTGGGAGTATTACTATATCCTATAGTTACGCTATAGAATTATGGTAATACAAAGAGCATGGTATTGTCACAAAACAGATATTTCAATCAATGGAACTTAACTGAAGATTTGGATGGAAATCTATACATGCATGCACACCTGAGTTTAGATGAAGTTGTCTGAAATAAACACTGGAATAAAACACACCGTCTTCAACAAATTTTGGTGGTTAAATTGTGAGACTGCATGTAGAAGAATTAAAATAGATGCATACGTATCACTCTGAATGAAATTCAACTCTAAATGGATCAAGGAGCTCAACATAAAACCAGATGCACTGAACAAGATAGAAGAGAAGGTAGAGAAAAGCCTTGAATTCACTAGCATAGGAAAATACTTTTCTAAGAAAACACCATTAGCACAGATATTAAGATCAAAATTAATAAATGGGACCTCATGAAACTGAAAAGTTTCTGCACAACAAAGTATACCACCATCCAGACAAAGTGGCTGCCTACAGAATAAGAAAAGGGTTTTGTCAACCCACTCATCTGATAGGGTGTTAATGTACAAAATATATAAAACTTTAAAAACAAATAACCCAATTATAAAATGAGGCACAGATCTAAACATAATTCTCCAAGAAGGAAACTCAAATGGATGAAAAACACTTAAAGACAATTTAAAAATCTTTAGTTATCAAAGTAATGCAAATTAAAAAATACTTTGCGATTTCATCCTACACCTGTAGGTTGGTTAAGGCCGATAAAACAAGGGTCAGCTTGTGATGACAGGAGTGTGAAGTGTGGGGGTTTGAATAGATATGGTCCCCATAGACTCATGTGTTTGACTGGTTGGCCCATAGGGAACGGCACTATTAGAGGGGTGGCCATACTGGAGTGAGTGTGTCACTATGGAGGTGGAACTTTGAGGTCTTAAATGTTCAAGTTAAACCCAATGTGGAACACATAGAGTCCCCTCTGCTGCCTTCAGATCAAGATGTAGGACTCTCAGCTCCTTCTCCAGCACCATGTCTGCCTGGACTTAGTCATGCTCTCCATGATAATAATGGACTAAATCTCTGAAAGTAAAATCCATCCCCAATTAAATGTTTTTCTTATAAGAGTTGCCTTGGTCATGGTATCTCTGCACAGCAATGGAAACCCTAAGACAGAAGTTGGTTCCAGGGAGTAGGGTATTGCTGTGATAGAGGCCTGACCATGCTTTTGTTTGGAAGAATGCGGATTTTGAGACTTTGGGTTAGGAAAGCAGTGGAATGCCTTTAAGTACTGCTCAATGGGTCATTCTAGTAGGAAAATGTAAAAGAAGGGTGCTTAGAGTTATTTGAACTCTCTCTCTCTCTCTCTCTCTCTCTGTGTGTGTGTGTGTGTGTGTGTGTGTGCGTGTGTGTGTGTTGGGGGTGGCTGAAGAGTTTTCAGAGGAGAAGAATTTTAGTATGTTGCCTAGAGATCTAGAGATTGTTTTTGTGCTATTTTGGTGAAAAACGTTGCTGCCTTTTGTCATTGTCTGAAGAGTCTGCCTGAGGCTAAAGAGATTTAGATTAACTGCATTGACAAAAGAAACCTCAAAACAGTCTAGCACAAAGTGAATAAACTGTAATTAATAAAAACAATAAATAAAATGGAAATACTGTAAGTCAAAAAATATCAGGAATGCATAAGGTTTGAACAGGAGGGAAGGCAGGTGGGATTGGGAGGGGATGAGGGAAGGGGCTACAGCTGTGATACAAAGTAAATAAACTGTAATTAATAAAACAATAAATAAATTAATAAAAAAGAGTTTGAAAAAAAGTCTAACATAAACTCTGTCCTGTAGTTCACTTTTATGACCACTATTTTGATCAAATGTTAGCAAGATGAGAAAGGAAAAATACAAAATATATGGTTCAAGGATTAAAGGGGCACCAAGAAATAGAATGGAGCTAAATCCTGTGTTCAAGGAAATAAATAGATTAAGAATATTAAATGGAACTATGAGAATGGTGACCTCTGGCAAGATCCCACATAGCTAAGCTTCCATGTTGTGAAAAGGATGTTGAAAAGGGGAAACTGCCCCCTATTCTAAATTTACTATTATTTGCAGTTGTAAGAGAGAGAGTTATATCATGTTATGTGTTATTATAACCTGGTTATTGTTTTCATTTGAACATAGATATGATTATGTGTCAAGTTGACAAGAGGTGGATTGTTGATGGCTATTTTTGGTTGTCAACTTGACTATACCTGGATTGAACTATAATCCAGAAATGGAGGGCATAGCTGGGATCCAGATTTTGAGGTAGGAAGACAACTTGCCTTTGATCTGGATTTGAGGCTGGAAGACACAGTGTTTTGATCCAGATCTGAAGGGGGGATGACACACACTTTTGACCGGCACCAACTAATGCCCTTAATCCAGATCTTGCAGTTTAATGGCCATGCTTATAAGCATCTATAATGGAAAGGAATTAAATAAAAGCTTAGGTCCAAGCTTGGTGGTATAAACCTTTAATTTCAGAAGAAGAAGCCTTTAATTCCAGCACTCAGGAGACAGAGGTATACAAATCTCTGAATTCAAGGTCAGCCTGGTCTACAGAGCAAATTCCATGACAGCTAAGCATAGGCAGTGAAGAAAACAATCAAAAACAGAAAGCAGTGAAGATGGGCCATGTTTCAGCCCCAGCAAGCTGCAGAATCTGGCAGTTTGGGCCACATGGTTCTGACTTTAGAGATAATAATAGAGGAAATGGGTTATGCAATTTCCCTCCATGACTAAAGAATGTGTGGAAGGGATATCCCTTCATGGAAGCCTAGAAAGGGTGTTGTGTGAGTCAGCCAAGGCTGTACCTTGTACTGGCAGCTAGACTTGGACATGTGTAAGAGTTACCCCTGTGGTAACGGTTTTGAATGAATTATGGAGTCATGGAAACCAGCTGAGGCTTTGCACTATGAGAGGCCAGGAGAGACCACTGGTGAAGTTGCAGCCTCAGTGTCAGTTGAAGGCCTAGGATTGAGGGGGTCACACAAAGAATTTGAGGCTTGGTACCATGAAGAAAGCCTATGAGAGGCTGTTGGTGAAAGTGCATCCCAGTTGTTGCAGAAGACTTCATTATTTTGGAGATGCTAGTACTGTGGGATGACCACCAAGAACAGCAGCAGCAGAAGCTGTGTTCCAGAAACTATGAAGGTGAAGCCTGGGTTGCCTTGGGGACCTGAGGATGTTAGAGATGCCAGAGCTATGAGATACCTGCCAAGAAAAGCTGCTAAAAGAAAATGGAAACAGTCCAAGTGAAAGAAGTGTGTTTTACTCAACAAAGCTGAAAGGAGTTGAAGATGTGAAGAGCATTTGACATTAGACATGGAGATGCAGAGTTTGGAGTTTGCTCAGCTGGTTTTTGGTCTTCTTTTGATTCAGTATTTTCTCACTGTGCTTCCTTCTCTATATTTCAGAATGCTAACATATCTGTGCCATATCTTAGAAGTTGTAGGGAGTGTTGAGACAAGCCTTAATGAGGCCCATAGAGAATGATGAGTGACGCTTCAGTGACTCCTACAATTCCTTGAAAGGTCCTGTTCCACTGCACAGAGATTTGAACTACTATGGATTCCTAGCACACTAGTGAAGTCTCAAAATGGATCCGATGCTAGGGTGATGTCTGCTTCCCCCTTCTTTATGGAAGTCTCCTGAGGTGACAGTGTCTCACCCCTGCTACACAAACCATACACACACACACACACACACACACACACACACACACACTCATTTCCTTATGTTGCACCTACCTGCTTAATTGTTATTGGTGCTTGAGGCTAGCATGGGATGGTCTGATTAGCCCTTCCATCGTATAAAGGCTTATACACTACACAATAAAGTTAGACCTACACCTTGAGTCTGGTCTCCGAAGTCTGATTCCTGGAATTCTGTGTGGGCTCCATTGCCACTAATCCCTCATCCCACAGGAAGTATGTGATCCCTCATCCCTCATCTGATCCAAATCCCACTCTCCCTATCTCATCTCCTTCCATGCCTCTCCCAAAGTCCACTGACAGGGGAGGTTCTCCTCCCCTTCCATCTGACCCTAGCCTATCAGGTCACATCAGGACTGGCTGCATTGTCATCCTTTGTGGCCTGGTAAGGCTACTTCTCCCTCGGGGGGGGGGGGGGGAGGTAAAAGAGCCAGCCACTGAGTTCATGTCAGAGGCAGTCCCTGTTCTCCTTAATAGGGAAACTCCCTTCAATGCTGAGCTACCATTTGCTACATTCAAGCAGGGGTTCTAGGTTATATCCACACATGGTCCTTGGTTGGAGAGCCAGTTTCAGAAATGACCCCTGTGCCCAGATATATTTGGTCCTTGTGGCACTCCCTTCCTCTCCAGGTCTTACTAACTCCCCCTTCTTTCATATGATTCCCTGCACTCTGCCCAAGGTTTGGTTATTAGTCTCTGTACCTGCTTTGATACACTGCTAGGTAGAGTCTTTCAGAGACCCCCTGTGGTAGGCTCCTGTCCTGTTTCTTGTTTTCTCCTACTTCCCATGTCCATCCCATTTGTCTTTCTTATTGAGGATTGATCATCTTACCCTGAAAACTCTTCTTGTTTAGGTTCTTTAGGTGTACGGATTTTAGTATGTTTATCCTATCTTATAGGTCTAGTATCCACTTATAAGTGAGTATATACAGTGTGTGTCTTTCTGCTTCTGGGATACCTCACTCAGGATGATCTTTTCTAGATCTCATCATTTGCCTACAAATTTCATGATTTCCTTGTTTTTAATTGCTGAGTAGTATTCTATTGTGTAAATGTACCACAGTTTCTGTATCCATTCCTCTATTGAGGGACATCTGGGTTGTTTCTAGGTTCTGGCTAATTCTCTGTAAAGGAATATAGAATGGCAGAGAAACACCTAAAGAAATGCTCAATGTCCTTAGCCATCAGGGAAATGCGAGTCAAAACGACCCCGAGATTTTACCTTACACCCATTAGAATGGCTAAGATCAAAAACTCAAGTGACAATACTTGCTGGAGAGGTTGTAGAGAAATGCGAACCCTTCTCCATTGCTGGTGGGGATGTAAACTTGTACAACAACTTTGGAAATCAATCTGGCACTTTTTCAGACAACTAGGAATAGTGCTTCCTCAAGATCCAGCTACACCACTCCTAGGCATATATCCAAAGTACACAACAAGGACATTTGTTCAACCATGTTTGTAGCAACTTTATTCATAATAGCCAGAACCAGGAGTGAAAACCTGAACAGCCAGTATCGAAATCAGTATTGCAGTTAATCTAGAAGATAGATATCAACCTACTTCACTCTTGGGCACAATGACACATCGTCCTACTACAGATAAACTTGTTTGGATATGTTCATTGATGATCCATCCATAATAGCTAGACATTGGTAACAACCCAGATGTCTCTCAACAGAAGAATGGATAAAGAAAATGTGGTACATTTAACCAATGTAGTATTACCTAGCTATTACAAAAAATAAAATACAATCATCAAATTCACAGATAAATGGATAGAACTATAAAGAATCCTGTGACCGGAATCCAGACCCAAATATGATACATATTTGGTTATATGTGAATATTAGGTTTTACCCCAATGACAAGCAGGCTATAATCTATAGACTCACAGAGGTTAGGGATAGAGTAAGGGGTTGAGGATACAGAAAGATATCTGTAGAAGGGGGAAATATAATAGATTATTATGGATGATTGGGGAACTGGAATGAAATGTGGAAGGGAAATAAAATGGAAATGGGGATGAAAGAGGAAATAATGTGGGAGAAAACACAGAAAAAATAGCTAAAATTAAGGGGCATTTGAGGGGTAGTAAAAAATCCTAACACAATATAAGCTTCCTAAACTATATACATATGTGAAAGTTGTGCTAGTTGGGGCTCCTTTAAATGTGATGAAACACCACAACCAAAAGCACCTTGTTGGCAAATGGGTTTATTTGGCTTACACTTCTGCATCACTGCTCATCATAAAAAAAAAAAAAGTTAAGATACTCACTCAAACAGGGTTGATACCTAGAATCATAAGCTGATGAAGAGGCTATGGAAGTATCCTGTTTACTGGTTTAGTCCCCATGAGTTGCTCACCTGCTTTCTAAAAATTTAGGACAACCACTATATTAAGGTCCTACCCTCAATGAACTGAGCCCTTCTCCATCAATCACTAATTGAGAAAATTCCCTACGGGTTTACCTATACCTCAGTCTTATTGAGACATTTTTAAATTGGGGCTCCCTCTTCTCCAGTGATGCTAGTTTATGTCAAGTTGACATAAAATTAGCCAGCAGGGTGGGCTAATCAAAATCACTAAATAATCAGGGAGTCAGTTCACTGAATAAAATTTCAACTCCTGAGACTTGAAATGTCTTATATCTCATTGAGTTCTTCGGCAAAGGGGTCCCATAGAAATCCCCAAGCAACCAAAGCTATTGACAAGTCTATAGGTTGCTTTTCGCAAACTGGCAGCAAGGTTCCGTTGCTGAAGGCAATAGCTACACAATGTACTGAACATGAGAAGTCGAGCTGGTACCTACATAGAGCCTTTATCCCTTCATTCTAGCATCTTTGGTACAGGAAGTTACTTTGCATGCCACCAAAAGGGAAAAGTAAACAATGATCCAGCCTTTGATCAACAATGGTATCTTGTCTGTACAAGACTTGTTGGAGTAACCAACCAACATCTGATTTGACTTAAGGCTGACTTCAAAAGCCTGAGACTGAATAGCCCATGGATATAGTGTAAAACGAACCACTAATGTTCTAAAAAAAACAAAAAAAGTAGCACTGAAATAGCTTATAATAGCATTGTGCTATACTAATCTATTAGTACTTTGCTTACCCGTCATCAGAGAAATTTACTCCTGCAGAGGAAGAAGATGGAAATACAGAGACCCACTAGTTTTATGTCAACATGACACAAGCTACAGTCACTGGAGAGGGGCGAGCCTCAGTTTAGAAAATGTCTCAATAAGATCCCAGCAAATGGGAATAAATATAGAGACCCACAACCAGATTTTATGTAGAAGGTGAGACCTCTTGGAATAGTCGGTATTAAACAGAATGTCTCCATCAAATCCCTCCCTTCAAAGCTCAAAGAACTTTGTGGAAGAAGAAGCAGAAAGAATGTGAGAGCTCTGAGGCTGCCAACATTCCTACAGAGGAAACAAGAGGTCTGTAATGCCCCATCCCATGGGGATCTAGGCTAAGTCAACTCTGCCAGGTAACTGTTTCAGATGCAGGCAGGAAGGATACCACTCCTCAGCTGCCTCAACAAGTCATGTCCTGCCTGCCAGCAGACTGGCCTCTAGAAGTCAAAATGTTCCCAAGAAGGCTTGTCATCTGTGCCCAGCCATGGAGACTCAACCAGCACAAGAGCCACAGACACTTCCAGCCTTCTCTCTCATTGGCCTGGCAGAAGACAAATGGCTCCTAGATTCAACGACCTCCACCACCCTCACCACTCCTCACCAGGGTAACATTGTAGGTCTGTCTGAACTTCACACTTGGGTCTCACAGTCATATGGCCAACTTCTGAGTTAGGAGGCTTCAGATGCCTTCTCAGTCCTCTTCATACCAGGAGACCAGGCCTTAAACCTCACTTGTAGATTTACCACCCTCAGCTGTAGTTACACAGTATCTAATTTGCTACCAGACTCCAAATGTAATCCTTACTATTCCTTTAGTTGGAAGAACTTACCTTACAGTCACTGCTCACAGCAGTCTTACCTGTGTCTCACCGTAACTAATTGGATACAAGGTCTAAGGTGATTATGAAAATGTTTAGGGGTCTAAGAAAGTGTTTTAAGGTTGATAGATGCAAGTTATAAAGGTTGGAAGACCTAAAGTGATTTAAGCTATCCTAAATGGGTAAAAATGCTTTATATTTTCTCCTGTTACTATTCTACTGTTATATTAAATGTCCAGAGCTCTGGTTTATCACTAGAGCTCTGATTTATTAATCTAACTCTGATAAAAAACATTCCACTAGATGATTCACTGTCATGAATCCAAGCTCAAGATTTTAAATTTCCTTGGTTTGTCTTTTAAGTATAGACTTAAAAGTTATTTCCCATTATGCTAAATTTATTTATATCCAGTCTTCTGGATAGAGCCGCAGCCTCTCTTCCACAATGTGTAATCATACTAAAGGTCAAAATCACACGAGCTTTTGCTCCTTCTACTCCATGGCAGGCTTCTGCCTTTCCAAAGCTCACCTTAAAAAGTTTTTATGCTGTTAACACGAGGTATATGTCTAATCCCTTTTTCTACGATGTATATTTCATGGCAGATTACAGTGGTGATTCTAACATGTCTAAAGCTTATCTCCTTTGTAAAACTTAAAAGGGATTCTTTTAAGATGCAGGAAATCTACCTGAATTTACCTGTCAGATCAAAGGGAATCCAGATAAGTACTGTCAATCAACAGCCCAAGTTTCCTACCTATTGCCTATATCAGAGAGTGGGATTCCACCCTTTCCCCTGGTTTTGGGACTCCTCTTTTCTGGCCACCAATCACTACATTTCTACACCCAACACAGGCTAGCTGGTGAGTCTTCACTTCTGGTTGGTACAAATGCTTCCTACTGCTCTCACCAAACATCCAAACCTTTCATCTAGGACCTTCTTCTTTCTTGGGTGAGATTTTCTTTCTACCAACCCAGTTTCACTACCTTTCCCCACCTTCTCACATGTGTCTGCATGGAAACTGTGCCCTTGGTCTCTGGCCAGTGCTGACGAGATTGTACCATACTAATCCATTAAGTCAAACCTTGCTCTTGGGATGCCTTGAGAGGTCACTGACTCCTACCTGCCCAATGGGAATTGTTCATTTGCCTGTTCCTCCAGATTCTCCTCTGGGAGGCCTTCTGGAGAATTTCAGATTTCTACACCTAGCTCCTACTTTAAGGGCCTCTAAGTTTACACACCTCTGAAACCAAACTTAGCATCAATTTCCCTTAGATAACAGATCCATTGGGTGAATGGAGTTTCTAGCTTTTTGTTATTTTCTCTTTTTTTGCTTCAAACCTCTGAGTGCTCTCCCAAGAATTTCAAACGTACACCTAAAAGAAAATTTCTCCCTAATCTACTTAACTTTGTCTTCTGCCCACATATAAGTTCCAGTATGCTGCTAGACCCAGGTGACTCCTACAACCAGGACAGTGTCAAAGCAGCTACCACAGGTATTCCAGTGTGACCTCACAGACTGTGTCAGGATGGACCTACACTTTCACTCAATCCACAGATGTTCTCACAGACCCTGTACAGCATCTTCAACAGCCTATGCTTCCTGGGCTTGGCCAACATTTCAGCCTTTTGGCTTCCCTGTCACCACCCCACTGTCAGCAGGAAGTAGCTAAAGATGATTGATTTCTTTGTCTGTTTTCCACTTATTCTCCACAAAAGGCTGGAATGGTGTGCTTCAGGCACAGGCTCCAGGTTCTCCCTGCATTCCTCAGTCTCTATCTGCTGCAGGGGGTGGCTGGCAACTCCACCCTCTACCCTGAATTTTCAGGGCAGGGACTTCCTATCCTCCTCACCATGTAATCTGGACATTTTGATGTTATTTTTTCCTCTCCCTACTTTACTCCTTTGCATGGCAACTGAGAGCCGCTTCCAATGAACCTACATTTATATACTTTAACTTGCCTTGCTTGAGAAGCAGTCCAATGTTCTCAATCCTGCCTTGCCACCCCTCTCTAGATCTTCATTTTTTTTTTAAATTAAACAAAAGGGAAGAATGTTATGTTGTGCAGGGAATTCACCTGGCTTGCCCTTGGGGACCTTTAGGGTCCTGACAACATGTCAGTACCTGCATTCTATAATACCATATGAGCCAGGTGCTTCAGTTATAATCCATCTGCCTTTCCCACTCTCTCTCTTGCTTTCTTCTCTGCTCTCTCCCTTTTCTCTGTCAAGGCACCCTCCCCCATCATGTCTGTCTGTTTGTCTGTCCCTCCTCCTCTTTCTGTCTCTTCCCCTTCCTCACCTCTCTGTTCTCTCTCCTTTCTCTGTCAAGGTGCCTCCTCCCTCATCTCTGTCCCTCTATTTCTCTCTCTTTTTCTGCCCTCATGACTCACTAAGGCCCTATCTTCTGCTTCCCTTCCCCTGAATAAACTCATTTATATAATATTTTTGTGTGCATGTGGCATCATTTTTATATAGATACTAATACCAGCTATACCCAAAAAATTATTGTGAATATACCCAAAAGATGTTTCATCCTACTACAAACATAATTGCTCAACCATCTTCATTGCTGCTCTATTCACAATAGCCAGAAATTGAAAATATTTTTAAAATTTGGTTTATTTAAGCAATTGAATGCTAACCAGCTTTTTTAAAATATGAAATAATAGAATTTGAAGATAAATGGATGGAACTCAAAAAGCATCACCCTGAGTGATATAAGCCAGGCCCTGAAAAAATAATTACTTATATGTGGATGGTAACTGGTAAGTCATTGATAAGCAAAGTACAATCCATATATCCACTGAGGTTGGTTGTAGATTAAGGGACTAGAGCAAATAATAGATCTCCCTAAAAAGTGGGAAAAGAATAGATAATTATAGATGGATAAGACAGGGAACCCAATGATGAGAGTGATGGAAGGAATATGGAGAACAGCTAAAATTAGGAGCCAGAAAGTTATGTTTTAAAATTTTCTCTTCATTTAGTATAGGTCATTGCTTGGTGTAATATTCCATCCATTACTTCATGAAAGTCGTTGTTGTGATGGTGGTAACAGCAATAAAGTTAAGAATGACATTTCCTTGGATATCAGAAAAGCTGAAAAGTTTTAAAGTCTGGGAAAAAAGGATAGGACCAAGAAATGGGATGAAGCACGAATCCGGAGCTAAAATTATTCCGACAAATTTACAGTGAAGAAACTTGAGGTAGCACAGGTGTTAAGATATTAGCATGATTTTAAAAAATAACCATAATTTAAATATTATGAGGTTACTAGACAACTGGAGTGTTCTCATCAGTTTCATATATATAAACAGACTATTCATTTAGATCCAGAATCAAGTGTTTTAAATGTAGAAAAAGTTACCTCAAGGCTCACATGTTTTTAAAAATATACATAAAGTAAGGTAGGAAGAGGACAGGAGCACCACAATTAGAGCAACAGAACCAAAAATCTGAGCACAAGGGCCTTCCCTGAGACTGATACCCAACCAAGGACCATGCAGGGAGAAAACCTAGAACCCCTGCACAGATGTAGCCCATGGCAGTTCAGTGTCCAAGTGGGTTCCAAAGTAATGGGAAGAGGGACTGCCTCTGACATGAACTGATTGGCCTGCTCTTTGATCACCTCACCCGGATGGGGGAGCAGCCTTACCAGGCCACAGAGGAAGACAATGCAGCCACTACTGATGAGAGCTGATAGACTAGGAACAGAAAGGAGAGGAAGACCTCTCCTATCCGTAGACTTGGGGAGGGGCATGTGTGGAGAAGGGGGAGAGAACGTGGGATTGGGAGGGGTGGAGGGAGGAGTTTATGGGGGAATACAAAGTGAATAAAGTGTAATTAATAAAATAAATAAATAGAAAGGAAAAAATAAGCTTATCAATAATAAAAAATTATTGATTATGTTCCCTATCAGAGACCAAGTTCTTAGGTCCTGAGGGAGAAAAGTTTAATACAGATATTTAGTTAAGTTGATATGTCATGTAAAATATACATATATATGTATATATATCCATAAACAAATGCTACAATTGTCTTTAAACAGAAAAGATTCTCATTGCGATGAACTATGGTAAAGGCAAAGGTTCATAGATATTTAAGGGATTGAGGACAAAGTACAGTGGATTTCTCATTCATATTTTCTCTTCTAAGACTCAGAGAACATAACAAATAAAGGGGACAGAAAGAATTTAAGGGTAAGAAGATAGGCAGAAGGTATGTAATATGCTTTCTTCTGTGTATGACATGGCATTGGCATTATGCTGTCAAAGCTGCTGCAATTACCTGTACTGAGTTTGTATAAGTCTGGACCTTTCAGGAAGACTATAAAAGACAGTGCTGATGAGACCTGATAGGCTAGGGTCAGATGGAAGGGGAGGAGGACCTCCACTATCAGTGGAGTGGGGAAGGGGCATGGGAGGAGAAGAGGGAGGAAGGGAGGGAGGGATTGAGAGGAGACAAGGGTGGAGCTACAGCTGGGATACAAAGTGAATAAATTGTAATATATATTATATATATGTACACATATATATTATATAATATATATATGGCTTTTCATAGATTATGGAAGGGCTGATGGCTTCCAGGGAAGAACAAGCATTATCTTTATTTGTATATCCACAGGTGATCCAACCAAGTTTCAATGGATAACTGAAACCCTTAGTTACGTAGAGGAAGTTGTTAAACTCAGTGGGTTAAAAGATAAAGGGAAAGGTAGGGTAGAGCATGTATTGATAGGGATGGGAGGGAAATAAGAAACATTGGTGAGTGAATGTAACCAGATTTCATTATGTGCAGGTGTGAAATTGTCAAAGAACAACTTTAATAAAAGACAAGAAAAGGGGAAAAAAAAGCAACTAAGAATATGGAATCAGACAAGTACTAAAAGAATAAAATGTGAAAAATTAATGAATGTGTGAAGTGTGATTCCTTAGTTCATGGAATGACACTCTTCATGTACTAGCTGCCCTGGACAGAAGAAAGTCATTTCTTTCATTTTAGACATAAAATCAATCAGTAAGCCTTCTTGAGTTTATGCTATTGTTAGTTTTAACTGTAAAATTAATACAATCTAGAATCATTTGGGGAGGGAATCAAGTTGACCTGAAAGCATGTATGTACGACATGGTGCTAATTGTGGTAAAGAGAGCCACAGTGAATGTGAGTAGCAATATTTCTTGGTGTGAACTGTATAAAGGTAAGCACAGTAGGCTTAGCACTCAGTATGCATACTTTTTTCCACCTCTACTCTTACCTATGGGCATTGGCGCACTCTGTCCTGTCTTCCCTGCACTGTGGACTGTAATCTACAGTTACAGATCTTAAGGTCCCCAAAGACCACCAGGAGCCAGACCATGTATGCAAGAGCAAAGAGCTTATTTGGACTTAAGCTCAGTCTCTCCATCATCACTAACACAATGGATCAAAGGGAAGAACCCCAAGCAGCTACATGGCAGGGTTTTTATTTGGGGAATGAGCAAGAACCTGGAATTCCCAGCTTAGCAATTACAAGATTGGATGATATTCTGCAAGGGCAAGCTTGTTACAAAGTGATTGGCTAATTAACATAACTAACATTGAGTGAGATTTCTATAAACCTCAGGAATGTTAGGTGGATGGGCTGCCCAGCACAAATGCCCCACCCTGAGATAAGATACATTCCCATTTAGTGGTTACCTCCAGGCTATTCCTTGGGTAGGGAAAGTTATGGTGTTCTTATCTCTAGAATTGGTGACCTATGGACTAGTTCCTGGGTGTCTCCTATGCCAATGAGTTCAAGGTTCTTCCCCACTTTTTCTTCCAACAGGTTTAGTGTGTGTGGTTTTATATTGAGGTCTTTGGTCCACTTGAACTTGTGCAGGGTGATAAGTATGGATCCAGCACCATTTGTTGAAGATGCTGTCTTTTTCCATTGTATGGTTTTGGCATCTTTGTCAAAAATCAGGTGTCTGTAAGTGTGTGAGTTTATTTCTGGGTCATCTATTCCATTCCATTCGTCCACCATACTGTTTCTATGCGAGTACCATGCAGTTTTTACTACTGTTATTCTATAGTACAGCTTGAGATCAGGGATGGAGGTACCTCCTGAAGATACGTTATTGTACAGGAATATTTTAGCGATTCTGAGTTTCTTGTTATTCCATATGAACTTGAAAATATTTCTTTCAAGGTCTGTAAAGAATTGTTTTGGTAATTGATGGGAACTGCATTGAATCTGTAGATTGCTTTTGGTAAGATGGCCATTTTTACTATGTTAATTCTGACAGCCATGAACATGGAAGATCTTTCCATCTGATATATTTTTCTATTTCTTTCTTCAGAGACTGGAAGTTTTTCTCACACAAGTCTTTGACTTGCTTGGTTAGAATTACACCAAGGAACTTTATGTCATTTGTTTCCTTTTTTTTTAATTTTTAAGAATAGTATTTAAGTTACTTGCTCATTTTAACTGAGTTGTTTATTTTTATCTATTAAGTTATATGATGTCCTACATAGATTAGATTGAAGAGAATTCCAGTTTTGAATATGATTCTATCAGCTTATTAATTTCCCTATTAATGGTTGTTGGCACTTAAAGAAAGTTCAATATCCTTAGTCATCAGAGAAATGCAAATCAAAACAACCTTGAGATTTTACCTTATACCCATCAGAATGGCTAAGATCAAAAACTAAAGTGACAACACATGTTGGAGAGGATGTGGAGAAAGGGAAACTCTCCTCCAGTGCTGGTGGAAATGTAAACTTATACAACCACGTTGGAAATCAATCTGGTG
Organism: Pachyuromys duprasi; assembly: GCA_028658305.1. Classification (NCBI taxonomy): domain Eukaryota; kingdom Metazoa; phylum Chordata; class Mammalia; order Rodentia; family Muridae; genus Pachyuromys; species Pachyuromys duprasi. The sequence goes on from CM053765.1 coordinate 60,808,379, forward strand.
CTTTCTCAGACAAATAGGAATAGTGCTTCCTCAAGATCAAGCTATACCACTCCTAGACATATATCCAAAATATGCTCAGGTATACAACAAGGACATTTGCTCAGCCATGGTCATAGCAGCTTTATTTGTAATAGCCAGAACCTGGAAACAATCCAGTTGCCCCTGAATTGAGGAATGAATACAAAAATTGTGGTATATTTACACAACGGAATACTACTCAGCAATAAAAACCAAGGAAATCATGAAATTTGTTGGCAAATGATGGGATCTAGAAAAGGTCATCCTGAGTGAGGTATACCAGGAGCAGAAAGACACACATGGTATATTCTCACATATAAGTGGATATTAGACATATTATATAGGAAAAACATACTAAAATCTGTACACTTAAAGAAGCTAAGCAAGAAGGAGGACCCTGGTTAAGATTATCAATCCGCACTCAGAAAGACAATGGGATAGATATTTTAAGCAAGATTGACAGCATCCAAGACAAAGCATTACTCTTGCAGACAACCAGTTTGAAATTTTCCTGTGGCTACAATGTAGCACACCTGAAGATATGTAAGTCACTTAACACTTCTGTGGGAATTCATACACAACACTGGCTTCAGCATCCCCGGGTCTATTTTTCTTTTGTTTGCCTGAAGCGCTATGGCCTGAAGCATAACAAGGCAAAACTCACCACACATGATATAATAGTCATGCAAAGTTTCTCTTGCTTGCAAAACTTATAACAGTGCAGAAACAGTGTTTCACATTGAAGAAAAACATGCTGCAGTTATCTCCCATTTTATGACCTAACCTAGTTCACCAAAGAAAGCATTAACAGTTATTTGCTCACAGAGAAAGGTAACATGCCAGATATAAGCATTTTTGGTGATAGGTGACACTAAATTCATGTTAGTTTTGAATTTAACACGGTGAACACAGCTACAAGCACAACTGTTCCAAGAACATTGTTTTATGTTCCTAATAACAATACAAATTGAGAGGAAAATAAGAAACAGAGGGCAGAAATGATTATATACCATATGTAGTTTTTCAAATTATAATATAAATCCTAAGGAGTAGAGATAGATGCTATTAAATTAAATGTCATGTTTGCATAGAATGAATCACAGCAATTTTAAATTTGGCTTTATTAAACTTTCTTTCTTAGCTCAAGGTTTTCATTTGGTAAATAGCAATTGGAACGAATGTTCACTGATAAAGTTTATTTAGCCCCTTTGGGAGTAGTAAGGAGCAGGGGCACAGTATTTTAAATTTAGCACTTTATTGCATTTATAAATTATTACAAAATAAAAATCTTCTTTTAGTGTGCAATTATGTAGGGAATGTAAATATTAACAGTGCCTTAAAAGAAGAAATAAATCACACCTTTGAACCACAATGGTTCCTCTGGATGATGCTCACTCCACACAGATGCCAATCCCTGGCTTCTGTTGTGTCATAGACATGCTAGGAAAGGTTCTGGCTTTGTTAGAACAGGTCATAGCCATTTCCATTTTACTTTAGATTTTAGTAGTTTGCTGGGTACAGCTGAATACTCAGATGCAGGTATTGTTTCATATTAGAAAATAACCAGTTGTTAGCACTTTTGTGCCAAGGTATGTCTGTAGACGTTAGTGAAAACATTGTTGAAGGCATTGCCAAAACACAAAATTCAGAGAAATGTACAGGTTAGAAAGTCTGAAATGAGTCCAAGAATTTCTCTTTCTAGTGTTTTACTTATTTTTATCACTACCTGTAGAATACCAGCTTTTCTGACATGTAAATCCAGACTCCTGTGTCAGGCTGACAATTTGTACTGTGAGCCATTATTAATGGTGTTATATTCTTAGCTAGTTTCAGGTTTAAATTTTTTTGGATAAGAATTTTTAAGTCCAGTATGATTTATATTTTAATATTTGGAGTGTTGTGGTCTCTCATTTATTTTTGGTGATTTGATTAATATATCTTGTACTTATCTACAAGTTATAAAGTTAGAGGGATTCTGTATTTGGTTCATCTTCATATTGCTCAGGCCCAGCATGTTTTAGGTATAGACTTTATTTTACCTGAGCACTTAATTAAGATGAATGTTTACTAAGATGTTTAAAACAGAAGACATTTTGACAGAATATTTGTCCTGGATTAGGAGTAGCCACAACACACAAAGAGACTTTCATGTTTTTAAAGCTAATTTCCTATTTCTCCCCTTTTTCAAAAATTAAAAATAGATTATTTTCTCTTACACTATATTCTGATTGCACTTTCTCCTCTTCCACTTCTCCCAGTTACTCCCACCTGCCCTCCCTTTCTGTCTCTCATTACAAAATAATAAGCTTCTAAGCGATAACAACAAAATATAGCAAAAGAAAAGATAAAATAAAAACCATCACGTCGAATTTGGATAAGGCAAACCAACAGAAGGAAAAGAGCCCAAGAAAAAGTACAAGAATCGGAGACCATTTTACTTATACACTCATGGGTTCCATGAAAATGCGGAGCTGAAATATCTAATGTGTATTCAGAGAGGATCTGGTACTGTTATTGTTACTTTTTTTTTTTTAACAGCAGTAACATTTGGCTTTATCCTGTGTCTCTAGGCTACCTAATCTCTGGTTTTTGGTCAGCACAAGCATTACTGCTTATGAATTCCATCTCATGGAGTGGGCTTTAAGTCAAATCAGACATTGCTTGGTTGCTTCCACAAGCTTTGTGCCATCATTGCCCTACTATAGATTTTAGGCAAGCTAGATTGTAGGTCAAAGGTTTTGCTGTGCAGTTGGCTTTTGTTTCTCTTTTGGTAACCTGAAAAGTACCTCCCATCACCAAAGACACCAGAACATACGGATGAGGGGTCCATGTAGGAACAAGCTCTACTTCTCCATGTTCAATGAGTAGTGTGGGTATTGTCCTCTGGAATGGGACCTTACTGTCAGTTTGGAGAGAGCAACTGTTCATCTTAGCAACAGCATGGGTTGTTCAAGGATTTGTATGGGGAACCCTTTAGGCCATAGACTCAATTGAATGCAACTCAATCCTTCACTGGAAGCCTACCCTGACAACAAGAGATGGCTATTTGAGACTCCATCTCCCTTATTACTAAGGAGTCTTCATGAGGATCACCTTCATAGAGTACAGGTAGTTGGCCTGCACTAGATCTCTTAGCACTCTCCCACCACCAAAACCTGCCAATCCCAGTGCTCTGTGTCTTCACTCTTTCCCTTCACCTGTCTCACTGCCTACCTGAACGCCCTGCTTCCAATCCCATATGCTCCCACTCCATCTACAAATCTATTCCTTTTGCTGAGGGAGATCCATGCATTCCCCCAGACTCCTCTTTCGTTAGACTCTCTGGACCTATGGATTGTAACTTGGTTATAACTTTCTTAACAGTTAATATGCACTTATAAGTGAATATATACCATACTCAATAGATGAAACTTGAATGGCTAATAAACACTTTAAAAATATCCTTCTTCAACAACAACAAAAAATTCTCTGTTTAGGTCCATTTTTTTGTTTGGATAATTTTTTTTTATATCTAGTTTATATGGGATGTGAAATTGATAAAAAAAAAATCTTTTCCCGTTCTCTAGGCTGCTGTTAGGACAGTATCTTATTGATACCATCCTTTGCCTCTCAGAAGCTGTGTTTCCGTTTCATGTGGTCCAGTTTATTAATTGTTGATCTTAGTGCCTGTGCCAATAGTGTTCTGTTCATAAAGTCAAATCCTGTGCCAATGTGTTCAAAACTATTTCTCTTCTATCAGGTTTAGTGTATTTGGTTTTGTGTTGATCTATTTGGAGCTGAGTTTTGTGCAAGGTGATTAGTATGAATCTATTTATATTTTTCTACATACACACGTCTGTTTCAACAGCGTCATTTGTCCTTGTGATCATGGCTTTGATGATTTGTCTCCCATCTGCTGCTAACTTACCTCCTTTTCTCCTAAGAGATGTGAATGTAATGATCTAGTTATTTCTCTAGCCTCTTTTCTCTGGTTATGAAAAGCTTTAAAAAGTACCTGTTGGTAGAAGCAATGCAATTATGTCTTAATTAAAAATAAAAAATGATTTCTGCCATAAAAAGTTTTTGTCATAAAAATTAAAATAAATCAACTACTGATTATGTATTTTTAAGTTTCACACTTAGAACAGAAATTCCAGTTATTAGTGCTGGGGAAATCCTAATAATAAAGAGAAATTTTAATTTTTTTCTAAATCAGCATTGTTGCATTTCGAATTAATTACAAAGAAATAAAAAATAACATCTATTCAAATTTATAATAACACCATATTCAAATTTATTTGTTTGATAAATTATTTTTGTTATTACTACTGAATTTCACACAAAAAAATAAATACTACTGTGCTCTTCAATAAGATAGTCACTACCACATGGACACTTCCTTAGCTAATACAGAGGCTCACAGTGTGCAATGCTGTGCCTCACCAGGAGTCTCTGTTTTGCTGAAGAACCTTTGCAAACTCTGCTGTCTTTGCATACTGCCTGTCAATAGGCACTTGTACCACAGAAGTATGCAGAAGAAGCTGACACATTGACATCTTAGGGTTTGTACACACCGAAAAGTGAAAGAAAATCCCCAAACAAGTTTTTTTTTCACTGAAAAATAGAATTATTAAATGTTACAAATGCTTGGAGTGGCTGAGCACTGATAACCTTAAGAGGTCAGTGCATCCTTTGAAGCCTTTGAGAGATTTTGAAAAGGGGATGAAGTTCTGCAGTGAGGAGGAAGAATAATAGAAGTCTCACCCTTGCATGCCTAGTATATGGTGAAGTGTTCCTTACCCTATAGTGAAGTGTTTTATAGTTTATTAATGCCCACTTAAGTGAATTTATGGATTATACTCTCATTCTAAATAATATTATCCTTACAAAATGGGCTGAGGCCATAAACGTTTCCCTAAAAGATACTGAAGAGTGAAGATAATTTAATGCCATCATTTGGAGCAAAAGGAAGTGGCAAGCAAAGAGCACACTGACAGATCACCCATTGTGAGTGTGACATAGTCACATGACATAGATATAATAGGAACCCATCTCAACCAAAAAAATTAGCGGTTTTAAAGATGACTAGAATAGGATTTTACATATAATATTCTTTTAAAGTTACAATTTGTCTTTTTACCTTTTGTGTTTTAAAACGTGGGGAAAGTGGTGTCATCTAATTTGAAAAAAATAAGAAAGGTGTGAATATTCACATCTAACCAGCAGACCGTTGGGGCTATGTGTCACACTGCCAGCTCATGCTTGGAATGAGGATATGTGTTTATAACTTATCTTGTCCTCATCATGCAGATTTGAAGCAGTCAGCCTCACTGGATGTACACAATTTGTGATTTATCAATTATTGAATGTACATAATTCATACATTGGCATTTTAGTGGATCAACTAGCTAAGTGTATGAGAGATGTTTCTACCTCTTACTAAACATTTTTTTGTTGTTGTTCAATTAGACATTTTGTTCCTAGAAAATGTATCTCAATCCACCCCGGTGTTCCTTTTGCCGGGATCTCTTAGCACCTGTCACATATTTTTTTTCTATCATAATACTAATATAACATATTCAAGAATTCTCTTTGAAGCTTCCTCTCCACAAGAAAGAAGACAGAAATGAGTCCTTATATTTTAATTCTAAAAAACATTGGTGAAGCTGTATATGTAACAAATACAAGGCATTTGAGAAAAAGAAAAAGAATAAATGTTGCATAAAAGCTACTATAGACTGAATTGGTCTATATAAATGTAAGCACCAATATTTAGTCAAAGCATCCTCCCAAAGCCAAGGCAGGTACTTTCCTTATGTATGTGCATGCCACCGTGTCTCTTTAGAAGAAAGCCATTAAAAGGATCCATTAGTCACTATACTAACTATTGTTATTACTTACCTCTGTCTGCGGCTCCAGGGAGAGCAGAAATTAGCAAAAGTTTTGAGACTGGTGTTATGGAACAGTGATAGAGAGCTTGAGAAGCGGGCTCGGTTGAGAACTGAACACCCTGGGATCAATTCCCAGCAACACACACAAAATTAAGTCCTCTGTGGCTCATAATCAGAAAAGTCTACTTTGAACTCTTCCATTACTGCAGTCTTTCCTCTTCTTTGGCTGACCACAGTGGGGCAGCTGGGTGGATAAGAAGGGAAAATAAAAGACAGGAAAGTTCAGAGGAAGAAAGTAGACTCTATTTCTTGAAAACAGCGCTCATTACCACCACTTTTAGTATACTGAGTCTATATGGGATGTCAATAAGAGTCTGTGGAAGCCACATGATTGAAGTGAAGGCTAGCAATACTGCATACTCCAAATTCAAAGCTTAATGTAAATTCAGGAAAGATGCATCTTCAAGAATCCAGGTTGTTCTAAGATGACCTAGAAAAGGTGAAGTGTCAGTGACATTTAACGGAATGATTAGTTCAAGAAATATAAAGGACATAGTAAGGTTGCGAGTTCTGTAACTTCTCATACTCTTGAACTTAGACAGTGCACAGCTATTGATGACTTCATAAAAAAATTCAGTATTAGTCCATTGTGTATATAAGCCATACTTTATTTTCTTTTTTATTAATTATATTTGTTCTTTGACACTTGCATACATCTATGAGAGGAAAAGCGGGTGGGATTGGGAGGGGAGGAGGGATGGAGCTACAACTAGAATGTAAAGTGAATTAAAAAATAAATTAAAATTAAAATATATTATATTTATTTCCCACACCCATCGGCCTTCCATACAGATTCTTTCCTCACATTCATACTATTTTATGCATTTATTTTTTTTGTGTGATCCACTAAGTTTAGTCAAGGGTGTCTATGTGATCATTGCTTTAGAACTACCTTTTATATCTTGGTGAACTCACTAGTACATACACAATCGAAGACAACAGCTCCCTTTCCCAAAGAATCTTTCAGCATTTCTCAGAAGCAGTTAAGTAGGAAGAGTGTGGTGCTTTGAATAAAAAGGAACCATATACTCATACATTTCAATACTTAGTCTCCAGTTAGTGGAACTATTTGAGAAGGATTAAGGGGTGTATCCTTGTTGCAAGATTCATGTTACTGGGGTGGGATTTGAACCTCAAACTTTTTTTTTCACTTTTTAAATTTTTTTAAATATTAGTTACAGTTTATTAACTTTATATCCCAGCTGTATCCTGCTCTCTCATTCCCTCCCAATCCCACCCTCCCTGTTCCTTTCCAAGTCCACTGATAGGGGAGGACCTCCTCCCCTTTCA
>CM053765.1:60816116-60834975 GCA_028658305.1 Pachyuromys duprasi
TTCAGGAAGAAGTCTCCTGTGCCAATGAGTTCTAGGGTCTTTCCGACTTTTTCTTCTAGATGATTTAGTGTGTCTGGTTTTATGTTGAGGTCTTTGATCCACTTGGACTTTAGCTTTGTGCAAGGTGATAAATATGGATCTTAAATCATTTATTTTTAATACCTTAAAGATAAGTATTTTCCTATTACCTGTTATATTAACATTTTCTTTTAATTGAGCTTTGATGGACACCTGGTTACTACAGTAATTTCCATCCTGGTTTTGGGGCCTGAAAAAAAACATGTTTGAAAGGCAACTGGAAAATAAGTCTTTGATAATGTTTAAGTATTAATGTTCCTGCAAATTCAGCACTGTACAACTGCATTAGTCTATTCATCCCTAAAATAAAAACTTTATTATTCCCCTCTGAACTTTATTCTCAAATTATTCCTTGTGTCTCTATTAAGACAATTCAGTTTCTTATGACCATCAAACAAGTCTTTCTAATCTTGTTCATAGATATAATTTTAAAAATTCTATATACTTCTTTCACCTACCTTTTTCATTTTTCTCAGACTTGAGCCTCTCTAGTGCTATTGTAGTTGACATATATATAGAAGTTACATAATATTTCTATCATTTTTAGAAGAGTATGTTTTTCTTTTTGTTTTATTTATTGTACATTTGTGTGTGGCAGGTGCATGTGTGTTGTGGAAATATAGTCAGAAGACACCGCTGCAGAGTCCATTCTGTCCTGCCATTTTGTGGTACCTGGGAGGAAACTCAGGTGACTCAGTCTGCAGTCACCCACTGAGACATTTTGCTGCTCTCATTGTTTTCAACTTATTAGATAACTTTCATTCTGCCCAAAGAACCAGTTATTTTTCTTGCTGTTTTAGCACAATATCTAAGAAAAGCAACTCAAAGTTTTTATTTTAGCTTACTGTTTTAAGGTGCAGTCCCTCAAGGCAGGACATCATGGTGGCAATAGCTTGAGGCACCAGAGCACATTGTGCCCACAGCAAGGAAGCATAAGGCAATGGAAGCTGCTTCTCAGTCAACTCTCATTTTTACACAGTCCAGAAGCAGAAGGCAGTATATGGTGCCAGCCACACTTAAGATGAATCCTCCTATCTCAATAAACCTAATAGAGAAACAAGTGGGATCCCAGGCCTGACACTGCCTGAATGGCCAGCAACCAGAGGCTGGATATCTCAGAGAGTGAGGGTAGACCCAACAGGACTGGCCACGAGAAAAAAAAAAGTCAATAAAGTGATTCCTAGTAATATTCTGCTATACTCATAAGATTAATGCCTAGGGCAATCATTATCACAGAGGGTTCCTCCAGCAGCTGATGGGACCAGGCAGAGACAATGAATAAATTGTTGGAAAAAAAAACCTTTCAAACTGGTCATAGCTTTTTTAAATGCACTGTACATTATTAGCATTTATAGCGTACTATAGTGCATTTGTATTTACAGGCAAACATTCGGTGGAGTTCCAGGAACCTTTGTTGCAACTGGGTTGCTTTGTCCAGCCTTGATGTGAGGGTTTGTGTATCTTATCATGATGTTTGGTTGGTGTCGCTAAGAAACCTGCTCTTTTCTGAAGGGAAATGGAAAGAGAATGGATCTGGGGTAAAGGGGAGGAGTGCAGAGAGGGAAGACTGTGCTTGGGATGTGTTGTATGGAAAAAGAATAATTAAAAAAAGAAAAGAAAAAAGGAAACACCCTCACAGCTGTGCTCAGAGATCTGTATTCTGGTGATGTTAGTTCCTGTTAAGTGGACAACCGAGGTTAATTTTCTGTAGTGACTATATCACTAAACACAAAAGTTTAATGCTTTGTATTCATGTGGACTTCATTTCTTCCCTGAATACCTTTTTGATGAATTTTAAGAGGATACTTAAAATAAGAATTTAATATATTAATGTGTCTACTATGTAATGTTTAGATACTAGGTTAAGCACACCGATTTCTAAAAAAATCGTTAACCATTTGAGCTGAACCAACAAAACTAAAAATATCTCTTTCCAGAGGATCCTGCAGAAACTGATGCACCAACCAAGGACCATGCATGGAGAGGACCTAGACCGCTGCTCAGATGTACCCAATAAGCAGCTCAGTCTCCATGTGGGTACCTGAGTAAGGGGAGCAAGAGGCGCTGCCTCTGCATTAACTCGGTTGCCTGCTCTTTGATCATTCTCCCCTGGTGATGCAGCCTTGCCAGGCCGCAGAGGAAGAAGATCCAGGCAGTCCTGATGAGACTTGATAATCTATGGGCAGATGGCAGAGGAGCAGACTTCCCCCATTCAGTGGACTAGAGGAAGGGGGTAGGGGGAGCAGAGAAAGGGTGAGACTGGGAGAAGTTGAGGGAGGGGGCCTCAATAGAGATATATAATGAATCGATTATGAAAAAACTTTCAAAATGGTTATAGCTTTCTGAACTGTACGGTTGTTAACATTTATAGTCATCCTACTAGGTAACAACACAGCAGATGTTAGTCTTATCAAACCGTACCCTAGTAACTATCTATCAACTTTGCTCCATTCTGCATCCTTACTCCCAGGTTTTGGATAAGCATCATTCTGTTTACAACTTACATGAAATCACTCAGCACTTGTACTTGATTTATTTGTACAATATAAAACATTATTTCTGTAATCATCGTTATGATAGAGAATTTAATGTAACTTTGTTTTACACCGCTTTTACTTCTGTGTACTACATTCTGATTGTAATCTTAATAGTTACTTTTGCCATTAAGCAAACTAATTACAGTTATTTTACTGTTACCTACAAATATTTAATAAGAGTTACTATATTAATGTCTAGGGCACAATGGGAATTTTAAAACTCACATAATGAGAGTGTTAGAAAAATCACATAAAAACTTCCTAGAAAGGATTACCATCGAGATCCAAGATGGCGGTGCCGACCATGCAGGGTATCTGAACTGCATCTCAGCAGTGAGGGCAGGGGGACTGGGAGACTGTACTGTGGACCCCCAAACCTCAACATCTGTGTTTCTCAGGTGAGAGGAGAATCCACGGGGATACTTTAAGATCTATCTTCAGGCCACCGGAGCTCCCACCCAGCACTGCCACAGCCCTAGACTACCCGCCCAGTCCCACCATCTGCAGATACCTTCCTGGGACTGGCAGCGGCTCTCTGAGCTCTGACCCTGTAGCCCTGGGCCACTTGCCCAAACTCACCGTCTGTGGGTATATTCCTGGGAGCAGCAGCGGCGGCAAATGTGGGGGTGGGGAGAGCTTTTACCCTACAGGCTTAGACCACCTGCCCGAAACCCACCAAGACCTGCAGCTGCAGCTCCCTTGGCTCTGACCCCACAGCCCTAGGCCACCCATCGGAACCCACCATCAGTGGATACTTTCCTGGGTCAAGCATCGTGCACTTGGGACTCCTACCTTACAGCGTTAGGCCACCCACACATCCAAACACACCATCTGTGGATACCTTCCGGGACAGGCAGCAGGCGGACACGCACAGTTCTGACCCTGCAACTTTAGGCTATCCACCACCCAAGCCCACTTTCTGTGGAGCCAGGAAGTTCTGGCCTTGGGTGCTCACTCTCACTGCCTGTGGCCTGAATACTCTCCTGTACTGAGGGTGAGACTCCAAACTAGGGCACCCACTCTCACAGTCGTGAGGACACCTTCTGAGTACTAGAGGCTCCTGTTTCCAAACCCGGGAGACCACACTCAACACCCTATGGACACCTTCCTGGTCGCAGCAGCTAGTGGTGCTCACTCTCACCACCCAGTGGAGGGGATGCATTCTGTACTGTGGGAGAGGTGAGGCTCCATTCTGCCTACTCTCCTCCTGCCTGGTTCACCCAGATCAGAATCAGCCAGCACAGACAGTGAACCCAGCAGAGCTGTGCTAGGCTTGGTTCCCAGGTTCCATTCCCCCACCATCTACAGGAAGCCTGTAGATACTGGAGCAGATCTAGGCAGAGAGCTCTATCCACCAGTGCCCCAGCAGCCTGGCTCACACGGTCAGAATTAGTGAGTCCAGCACAGTGGAGCTGAGCTAGGCACCTGACCCAAGTTCCATTGTCCTTCTTCCCAAGGAAGCCTGTGGGGCACTGGGGCAGCTCAAGAGATCCTTCTGCCCGTGCCCTAGCTACCTGGGTCACAAACAGTGAGTCAGGAGAAACAGTGCATCCAGGTGAGACTACTGGAGACTTCAGATACAGTTGGATCCAGTCTGCAGTAGACTCCAAGAATAACAAGTCAAGGCTACAGACCACCAGATGGCTAGATGCCAGCATAAGAATACAGGCAACTGAATCCAAGATGGTGGCGACCAGTGTGCACTGTATCTGAGGGACACAGGATCCAAAACTCCAGTATTGGTGAGTAGAGGGGCAGTTGAAGACAGACCATCAACATTGAGGCTTCCTGGGAATGAGGGGTGACCTAGAGCTGAGACCATTTGGACCCAGATCACCTGCGGACATCTCCTGGGACTGAGAGTGGTGAATATTCGTTCCCCCCTGCACTTCCCCTTAACCCAAGCACGGACCTCTTTCCTTGGTGGAGGCGGCCCTCAGCACCTACTGCTCTGAGCACAGACCTCCTTGCTCAGTAACTGAGACAGCAGAGGCAGGCCTGCCAGTATATGGGCCTCCCAGGTCTGCAGATGACTGTACAGGCTTCCTAGGGTCTCCCAGGTCTGTGGGCCACTGTACAGGTTCCCCAGGGTCTCCCAGCAGGTGGCTGTACCAGCCTCCCAGGTCTGCAGTAGGTGGCTGAGTGGCAGCTAGCCCTAACAGGAGCCTCCATGCTCCATGACTGAGACAACAAAAGTGGCTACCCCATGTAAGGGTCTCCCTGCCCAGCAGACAAACAGTGGACACAAATGAGCTGATGGATCTCCTATACTCTCATTTGCACCTGCAGGCACAAATATGAGAGTAAAGTACAGGGGAACCCCTTGGGCTTTCCAATTAGGCCTGCTAGCAAGTGAGGGCACTTCAAGTGAGTGCATGCAGAACCCCAGATATAGGGCTTCTCTATGCTCGGAGCCAGACATCGATTCCCTCCCACCCACACACCCACTGTGGGCAACATAGGGATTCTTGGGACAGTGTTCTCAACATTGAAACCCCTGTTCTGTGGGTCTATCAGTGAAGTCCAGTCAAACAATTCCTGGAGCCCAGACAGAACTGAATACCAGGAGGACAGTGTGACATTTTCCCCGTGAACAGCACCCACAATCCACACCCTTTCTTGCACTTAAGCCCCACATTCCAGGCATCTACACACTCTAGCACCCTGCTCTTCAAGGCACACTTCCACACACATGCCTGCATTTGCTTGCCCACACTTGTACACCTGTGCCTGCTACCTGCCTCCCTTAGCTATAGCTGAAACACCAACATTCACTCTCATACTGATGGACCTCTCTCATCTTCCTGAAGAATACTCCAGACACCAGAGAAAGATGGACCCAGTCTGAAGTGCAGACTCCAGGAACAAACAGCAAAGGTTACGGATAAGCAGATAGCTAGAGGTTGGCATAAAAACACATACAACAAAAATCAGGAAATCATGGCTTCATCAGCAACCCCCAAAATCAATGGACATGCTAATTCATCAGACATACAGGAAAAATGATCTCCTTTATAGGCTTATCCAGATATTAGAGGCACATGAAGAGGAAATGAACAAAGCTCTCAAAGAAATACAGGCAAATACAGCCAAACAAATAGAGGCCAGGATAGACGCATGAGTAGAGACATATAGAGAGGAAACGAACAAAGCTCTCAAATAAATACAGGTAACTACAGCCAAACAAATAGAGGCACAAGAAGAGACACAATTAGTGGCATATAGAGAAGAAACAAACAAAAATAGATGCCATTATGGAAAGACAGGAATCTATATTCAAACAGATGAAGGAAATGGGGTAAGACACGAAAACAGAATTAGAACCAATAAAGAAAACACAGAGAAACCCTGAAGCTGGAGAACTTAAAGATCAGGAACCACAAAGATAAGCATTACCAATAGAATACAAGAGATGGAAGAGAGAATGTCAGACGCTGAAGATACAGTTGCAGAAATTGACATATCTCCCAAAGAAAAAGTAAAAGTAGAAAAGTTCCAAACACAAAACATCGAAGAAATCAAGGATGCCATGAAAAGACTAAGTCTAAGAATAACAGGAATAGATGAAAAAGAAGATTCCAGGCTCCAAGGTCCAGAAAATATTTTCAAGAAAATCATAGAAAAAATTTTCCCAACTTAAAGAAAGAGATGTCCATAAACATACAAGAAGCCCACAGAATACCAAACAGACTAGACTAGAAAATAAATTCCTCACAACACATACTAGTCAAAACACTAAATCTACAGAACAAAGAAAAAATATTAAAAGCAACAAGGGAAAAAGTCCAAGTACCATATAAAGTTAGACCTATCAGAATCACATCAGAGTTCAACAGAAACTATGAAAGCCAGAAGGGTCTGGGCAGATGTCTTGCAGAATCTAAGAGACCACAGATGCCAACCCAAGCTGCTATATCCAGCAAAGCTTTCAATCAACATAGATGGAAAAAAGTATTCCATGACAAAACTAAAAATAAACAATATCTACACAACCAATCAACCCTACACAAGATACTAGAAGGAAAACTCCAATCCAATGAAAACAACTGCACCCAAGAAAATACAGGATACAGATAACTTGACGAAAAAAGGAAAAGAAAACAAGCATTTAAACACAGTAACACCCAGTCTCTGGTGTTGTGGGGCCCACAGTTCAGTCTGGGACAGGGATCAGAGCACACCAGCATGTGGCTCTAGGCTGGAGACTGAGCACCTGGCAGGACCTGGGAACTCTTCAGTGGTTTAGCTGGGTGACCTGAAGCCAACCGAATCCCACATTGTGGGGTTTCCTCTCACCTGGGAAACACAATTGCTGGTGTTTTAGGGCTCAGAGTTCCATGTGCTGGTCACTGTGCAGACCCTACTGTGCTGCTGGTGAGAAAGCATATCCTCCCAGCACCGCCACCTCGGATCCCCTCCCCACCCAAGGAGCCGTCGTCGTCGTCGTCGTCATCATCATCATCATCATCATCATCATCATCATCATTATTAGAATTATTTGACTGATTTTCTAGGTAGTTTTCATTGTGGCTCATTAGTTTGTGATTAGTAATTTTGGGGGGGAATTTTTGGTATTTTTATTTTGACTCTATGACTTAATCTTCTGAAGTAGTTTGTTGCATTTCTTTTTGCTCAACTCAACTTTCTTCTTTCAGTGTCAGAGTGTATGTTTAGTAGAGGATTAAGTTGTAGGGTCAAGACACTGCCTTTTCTTTTCAAGCAACTATTGAGGGCTGCTGTTTCCTTGCCTTCTGATGTGGCTCTCTAAATCTAGTCACTCTACCTTTAGTAAGTTCTAGTTAACCAGAAGTTGGTACAGGAGATGTTATAATGCTGGCTTTGCTGAAGTTGAGGGGTTTGTAATCTCTGGAGAAAAGTGAAACCGGGGAGTCAACAGCAGTGAAGAACAGACAGATATTAGGAGGTCATAGTGAAGTTCTGGCCCGGGCCACCACCAAGGGCTACATTTGGGTCCAAGTTCCTACTGCAGCTGGCTTCTGTGTTGATGTCTCTGGCCTGAGTTATTACCAAAAAATCAAGCATATTTCCATGGTCTGGGCTGTAGACTGAGGCACTGGGCTGAAATGGCCCCAACCCTCACCCGGGCAGCACAGTAGGGAGGACCCTGATAGAGGTCAATGGTTGAGTTGCCGAAAGGACATGGGCATGGGAGAGCTGGCCCAACCACTTGTCTTTAATGGGCTGTCATGGATGAGGGAGGGATGTGTCTCCCAGTCACCTACAGCAGGAAGGAGAGCTGGCCTCGAAGTCATGACAATGGAAGGGCTGTCCCTGCTCTCACTGCCTGCAGCATTATGGAGAGCAGGCCCTGCAGCTCCCTTGGACATCACAGTAGAGCTGGCCCTTGGTGTGGAGGTTGTAAGTGAGCTAGCCGGGGCAGTACTGGAGAACTCACCCTGGTGATGTGGGTGCAGGTGAGCTGGAGGGTGATCAACTCAGCTACCTCCCAGACCCAGATCCAGGGCTTTGCATTGGTCCACCCCAATATCTGTGATTTTCTGGAGCACATGAAAGGGCCAGTTTACAGCTCTAAAGCTCCAGGTTCTCAATAACACAGGTCAACAACAGGATATACAAGAAGAGTCCCAGTGAGAATCCAGTATAGATAATGTAAGAGAATCCAGAGGAAAGGGGGTTGTAGAATTTGAATGAACAGGTCTACTCTGAGATTTTGGGTTGGGAGACTTAGAGGAGCTGAATGTTTTAATAGTATTTGGAGGTAAGGAGTAAGGAGCCCTATGAGATAGAACAATGCCTTCTTTCTCACTTCTCAGTAGAGATGGACCATCTATGGGGTGGGAAGTTTGTAGAGACTACTTGTCAGGCAGGCGAGGAAGGTCAGAGAAGAAGGAAGGCTATGAAGTGGGTAGCCTTACCGGGAAATGTAGTCTGGAGGAGAGACCTAGCTTACCAGAAGGAAAAGAGTGACTTTGCTGGAGGTACAAGGGATGGGGAGTCATTGACTGTCTCAGTGAACATTTGGGGGTTTTGTGGAGGGGACCTAGCTGTTGATACTAGGGAGGAAATTCATTAAAAAAAAAGAACAGGGGGTCTTATGGAAGTAAAAAGAAGGGGACCATCTAGTGGTGAGGGGAAGAAGACTCCAGGAGTTACTAAAAAGAGATGTGAATTAGAAAGAAGGTTTAATACACACTTGTTTTTAAAACACACATTCATGTGTGCACATGTGCGTACATACACGTAAGTGGGAATATCAGGATTAATGTGTCAACAGCATGGAAGTTGAACCTGAAGATTTTACCTCATTCTCTCTCCTTTACCACAGCATAAGTGGATGCTAAGTCCATGAAAAGGTCATTTAAACTTGTATTGCCCACATTATTTCTTAAAGTGCCTGGATTTCACAGATTCTTCTATATAAAAACTAGTGCCAGGCAAGGCTGGCTCATTAGCCAGTCCTAATGAGACCTGATAAGCTAGGGTCAGATGGAAGGGGAGGAGTACCTAGAGAGGGGCACTTAGAGAGGGACTTAGAGAGGGACTTAGAGAGGGGCAGGGAGGAGATGAGGGAAAGAGGGAGGGAGTGGAAGGGAATGAGGGAGGGGGCTACAGCTGGGATACAAAGTAAATAAATTGTAATCAATATAAAAATAAAAATTTAATTAAAAAATAAAAAAGAAAGAAGGTTTAAGAGCTGTATGGTAAAGGGACTCTTCAAAAAAAAGTTTTTGATGATCGTTATGAAGCTTTTTTTGTGTGTGTATTCAAAGGCAGTGAATATTTAGTTGAATATAAAAAGTCACATTTTCTTTAGGAGACATAAATTCTATTTTTCAGGAAAAAAAATTAGGAGAAGTTAACGGGTAAAAATCAAGCCTTCTAGGATATTTTCAAGAGACATTTGATCTGTAAAGCATTCCTTACTATTCTTTAAATAGACACATTGGTCTTTTCCTTCTAAGTGTGAGCAGAGTAGATTATACTGAGGGCTGCTGATGCCGTGTCTATTCTAGGAAGGTCAAATTACCTTTCCATAAACCTATATTCATGAGTATACTTATTTTTCACACTAATATTACTAATGTATATTATACTAATGTATGCACTTTAATAGAAATAATTTCAGGTACAAAGTTAAGAATATAGCAGTGGATAATATTTTATACCCCCACTTTTCTGTCACTGTTTTTGTTGTTGTTGTTGTTTGGTTGTTGTTGTTGTTTGCTTTTTGGTATTTTTTTTTCTTTTTTAAAATTAATTACAGTTGATCCACTTTGTATCCCAGCTGTAGCCCTCTCCCTTGGCCCCTCCCAATCCCACCTTCCCTCCCTCATCTAACCCCATAACCCTCCCCCCAGTCCACTGATAGGGGCAGGCCTCTTCCCCTTCCCTGTAACCCTTGCCTATCAGATCTCATCAGGACTGGTCTTCCTCTGTGTACTGTTAAAGCTGCTCCCTACTCAGGGTGAGTACATGAACTCAGTGGCTTGCTCTCTGATCACCTGCCCCAGAGGGGGGAGCATCCTTACCAGGCCACAGAGGAGGACAATGTAGGCAGTCCTGAAGACTAGAGTCAGAAGGAAGGGGAGGAAGACCTCCCCTAGGAGTGAACTAGAAAAGGGAGGAAGGGTAGAATTAGGAGGAGACAAGGAAGGGGGTTACAGCTTGGATATAAAGTGAATAAATTGTAACAAAAATAAGTTTTAAAACAGTTCTTTTCTTTTTTATTACAATTTATTCACTTTGTACTACACCTTCCTCATCTCCTCCCAATTTCAACCTCCCTACCTCTTTTCCTCCCATGCCCATTCTCTAGTCCACTGATTCTGGCTATTACAAACAATGCTGCTACAAACATGGTTGAGCAAATGTCCTTGTTGTATACTGGAGCATCTTTTGGATATATGCCTTGGAGTGGTATAGCTGGATCATGAGGTAGTACAATTCCTAATTGTCTGAGAAAGCACCAGATTGATTTACAAATGATTACACAAGTTTAAATTACCACCAGCAATGGAGTAGGGTTCTCCTTTCTCCACATCCTCTCCAACATGTGTTGTCATTTGAGTTTTTGAATTAGCCATTCTGGTGGGTGTAAGATGAAATCTCAGGATCCTTTCAATTTGCATTTCCCTGAAGACTGAGGACACTGAGCATACCTTTAAGTGTTTCTCTGCCATTTGATCTTCCTCTATTGGGAATTATCTGTTTAGCTCCATGCCCCATTTTTTAATTGGATTATTGGATTTGTTGCTTTTTAACTTCTTTAGTTCTTTATATATTCTGGATATTAGCCCTCTGTCAGATATAGGGTTGGTGAAGACTGTAGACTGTGGTTTTGTTCTGATGACAGTGTCCTTTGTTTTACAAAAGCTTTTCAGTTTCATGAGGTCCCATTTATTGATTGTTGATCTTAGAGCCTGTACTGTTGGTTTTCTGTTCAGGAAGTTGTCTCCTGTGACAATGATGTCAAGGCTCTTCACCACTTTTTCTTCTAACAGATTCAGTGTGTCAGGTTTTAGGTTGTGGTCTTTGACCAACCTCATTTGGTGTGGGGCGATAAATATGCATCTCTTTGCACATTTCTACGTGGAGACATCTAGTTAGACCAGCACCATATGTTAAAGATACTATCTTTTTTTCCATTGTATGGTTTTGGCATCTTTGTAAAAAAATCAAGTATCTGTAGGTATGTGGTTTTATTTCTGTGTCTTCTACTTGATTCCATTGATTCTCCGGCCTATAGTACACCTTAGATCAGGTATGGAGAAACCTCCAGAAGATCTGTGATTGTACAGGATCATTTTAGCAATTTTTTGTTTTTGTTATTGTTGTTTTTCCATATGAAATTAAGAATTGTTCTTTAAAGTTCTGTAAAGAATTGTGTTGGTATTTTGATAGGAATTGCATTGAATTTATAGATTTTTGGTAGGAAGGCTGTTTTCACCATGTTAATCCTACTGATCGATGAGCATGGGAGGTCTTTCCATCTTCTGATATCTTCTTTGATTTCTTTCTTTAAAGACTTGAAGTGTTTTTGATATTGGTCTTCGATTTTGGTTAGAGTCACACCAAGGTACTTTAGGTTATTTGTGGCTATTGTGAAGGGTGGAGTTTCCCTAATTTCTTTCTCAGCCCTTTTGTCTTTTGTACAGTAGAGGGCTTCTTATTGTTTTTTTTGTTTTGTTTTGTTTTGTTTTGTTTTGTTTTAGTAAATTTTGTGTCCAGCCACTTTGCTGAAGATGTTTATCAGCTGAAGGAGTTCTCTGGTTGAATTTTTGGGGTCACTCATGTATACTGTCATATCATCTGCAAATAGTAATACTTTGAATTCTTCCTTTCTGATTAGTATCCCCTCGATATCCTTCAATTATTGTATTGCTATAGCAAGGACTTCAAGAACTATATTGAAGAGATATTGAGAGAGTGGGTAGCCTTGCCTTGTCCATGATTTCAGTGGGATTGATTTAAGATTCTCTCCATTTAGTTTGATGTCAGCTATAGGCTGGCTATATATTGCCTTTATTATGTTTAGGTATGTGCCTTGTATCCCTGATCTCTCCAATACTTTAAACATGAATAGATTTTGGATTTTGTCAAATGCTTTTTCGGCATCTAGGGAGATTATCGTGTGGTTTTTCTGTCTTCAGATTGTTTATATGGTGGATTACATTGATGGATTTCCATATATTCACCACCCTTGCATGCCTGAGATGAAGCCTACTTGCTCATAGTGGATGATGTCTCTGATATGTTCTTGGATTCGGTTTGCAGGTATTTTATTGAGTATTTTTGAGTCAATGTTCATAAGAAAGATAGGTCTGAAGTTCTATTTTCTTGTTAGGTCTTTGTACAGTTTAGGTAACAAGGTGATTGTGGCTTCATAGAATAAGTTTGGTAATGTTCTTTCTGTTTCTATTTTGTGGAATAGGTTGAAGAGATTTGAAATTAGCTCTTTTTTGAAGGTCTGGTAGAATTCTGTGCTGAAACCATCTGGTCCTGGATTTTTCTGGCAGAGAGACTTTTGATGACTGCTTCTATTTCCTTGAGGGACTTAGGACTATTTAATCTATTTACCTGATATTGATTTAATTTTGGTAAATGGAATCTATCAAGAAAATTGTCCATTTCATTTAGATTTTCACAATTGTGGCATATAGCTTTTTGTAGTAAGACCTAATAATTGTTTGGATTTCCTCAGTTTTTGTCCATATGTCCCCCTTTTCATTTTGATTTTGCTGATTTGGATAGTTTCTCTATATCTTTAAATTAGTTTGTTTAAGGGTTTGTCTATCTTCTTGATTTTCTCAAAGAACCAACTCTTGGTTTCATTGATTCTTTGACTTGTTTTCCTTGTTTCTAAATTATTGATTTCAGCTCTGTGTTTGATTATTTCCAACCGTCTACTCCTCTTGGGTGTGTCTGCTTCTTTGTTTTCTAAGGCTTTCAGGTATGCCATTAAGTTGCTTCTTTCTGAAGGCACTTAGTGGTATGAAATTTCCTCCTAACGGTGTGTTCATAGTGTCTCATAAGTTTGGTAAAGTTATGCCTTCATTTTCATTGAATTTTAGAAAGTCTCTATTTTTTTTTAATTTCTTTCCTGACCCACCTGGTATTGAGTAAAGAGTTGTATCTGCTGAGGTTTGCTTTGTGCCTAACTATATGGCCAGTTTTTGAGAAAGTTCCATGAGGTGCTGAAAAGAAAATATACTCTTTTGAGTTTGGGTAAAAAGTTCTGTAGACATCTATTAGGTCCATTTAAATTAGGAACCCTGTAAGTGTCATTATTTCCCTATTTAGCTTCTGTCTAGATAATCTGTCCCTTTGTGAGAGTGGAGTGTTGAAGTCTCCCACTACTAAGTTGTGGGGATCAATGTGTGATTTAAGCTTTAATAACGTTTCATTTACAAATTTAGGTGCTCTTGTATTTAGGGCATACATGGTCAGGATATTGATGTCCTCCTGGTGGGTTTTTCCTTTGATGAGAATGAAGTGCCTCTCCTCACCTTTTTTTATTATTAATTTTGGTTGAAAGTCTATTTTGTTAGATACTAGGATAGCTATCCCAGCTTGTTTTCTGGGTTCATTTTCTTGAAAAACATTTTTACAGCCCTTTACTCTGAGGTAGTGTTTATCTTTGTTGCAGAGGTGTGTTTCTTGAATGGAGCAGAATGTTGGATCCTGTTTCTGCAACCATTCTGTTAGTCTCTGTCTTTTTATTGGAGAGATGAGTCCCTTGATGTTGATAGATAATAATGACCAGTGAATCTTAGTTCCTTTTATTGTGGGGGTTGGTGGTATTACTATGTTTCAATGCTTGTTTTCTTTTAATTTTTTTTGTTGTGAAGTTATCTATATCCTGAGTTTTCTTGGGTGTAGTTGATTTCATTGGATTGGAGTTTTCCTTCTAGTATCTTCTATAGGGCTGGGTCAATGCATAGATATTGTTTAAGTTCAGTTTGTCATGGAATATTTTGTTTTCTTTATCTATGTTGATTGAAAGCTTTGATGGCTATAGTAGTCTGTGTTGGCATTTGTGGTCTCTTAGAGTCTGCATGACATTTGCCCAGGCCCTTCTGGATTTCATAGTTTTTTTTGGGGGGGGGAGGGGAATCTGGTGTGATTCTGATAGATCTAACTTTACATGTTACTTGGTCTTTTTTCTCTTGCTGCTTTTCGTATTTTTCTTTGTTCTGTAGATTTAGTTTTTGACTATTATGTGATGTGAAGATTTTCTTTTCTGGTCTAGTCTATTTGGTGTTCTGTAGGCCTCTTTTGTGTTTATGGACATCTCTTTAAGTTGGGAAAACTTTCTTCTATGATTTTCTTGGAAATATTTTCGGGACCTTGGAGTCTGGAATCTTCTTTTTCATCTATTCCTATTATTCTTAGATTTCATCTTTTCGTGGCATCCTTGATTTCTTGGATATTTGGTGTTTGGAACTTTTCCAGTTTTATTTTTTTTCTTTAAGAGATGCATCAAGGGAATCCAAGGTGGTGGCAATTAGCACGCACCATTTCTGAAAGGCAGAGGGTTTGAAACTCTGAAATTGGTGAGTGGAGGGGCGACTAAAATTAGAAAATTGACATTGTGGCTTCCTGAAGGAGGGGGGACACCACAGGAGCTGACTCAGGTCAGATGCAGACTGCTCTGGGAATGGAGAGAAGCACTATCCTTCCTCGGGCCTCCCTCCCCCTTCGAAGAGCCGAGCCACAGTGCCAGTGGCACAGAACTTGCTGCCTGAGAACCAAGGCGAGAATACTAGCACTGCAGCCTCAGCAGGCAGCTTCACCAGTTTCCCGAGCTCTGGGGTATAATTCTGCCTGGGTCCCATGCCTACCAGTGGCTGACTCTACCAACTCCGCAGAGCCTGATTGTATGAGCCGCTCAGTCCCTCAGTGGCAGACAGCGAGCTGTGCAGCCACCAAAGTCCAGCGGACCTGCAAAACCACCCAGGTGCACCAAGCGCCGAACCATGGCAGTGGCTACACAAGACTTCCTGGCAAGCACCTAACCACCCCAGTTCTGCAACCGCACCTGGACTCCTGGGTACAGCGGGAGCAACACCAATGAGCTGTCTGAGCACACATTTGACTCAGAAGATCCAAACCTGCCAGTAGAAAACAGGAGGAACCCCTGTGCATTACGATTTGACCTGCTGGAGAATGAGTGTACCCCCAAGTGCCTGCAGAGCCCCAGATCCAGGGTGCTTCTAAGCTAGCAGCCAGATACCAGAAATCTTCCACCCACACATCCACTGTGGGAAACAAAGAGTTTCTTAGGACAAGGAAGCCATGGATCTGTGGAGCTACCAACAAAGTTTAGGCAAATAACTCCTGGAGCTCAGTTAGAGATGATTACCAAAAGCCTGTAGGCCACTGACATACTCAGGGAATTTGCACATGTGATCATCATCAGCGCTTGCAATAACTTCAGCGCCCGAGACCCCTTTGGTGACCACAAGGCACCCCTCCCTCACACTGATGGCCTTTACATTCTCTAGCACCCTGTCCCTCAAGGCAAACATTCACGCACATGCTTGTGCGAATTTGTCCTTCTGTGCCCACAGACTTTTCTCCCACAGGTACAGCTGAAGCACCAACACACATGGTGAAACCATTGGACCTCTCTCATCTCCCTGAAAAATTCTCCAGATGCCAGAGAAAGACAGTACCATTCTGAACTGCAGAACCCAAAAGCAAACAGTGAAGGTTACGGTTAAGCAAATGGCCAGAGGTAGGCAAAAGAACACACCCAACAAAAAGCAGGAAATCAAGCCTTTACCAGCAACCCCCACAATCAATGGATACTCCAATTCATTGGAAACAAAGGAAAATGACCTTAAAGATATACATATCCAGTTATCAGAGTCACATAAAGAGGAAACAAACGAATCTGTCAGAGAAATAGCTAAGCAAATCCTGACAATTAGAGAGGAAATGAACAAATCTCTCAAAGAATTGACCTCCCAGATGGAGGCAAAGGAAGAGGAACTGAACAAAATTCTCAAATAAATACAGGCAAATATAGCCAAACAAATAGAGGGACAAGTAGAGGCAAAATTAGTGACATATAGAGAAGAAACAAACAAAAAATAGAGGCCATCATACAGAGACAGGAAGCCACATTCAAACAGGTGAAGAAAATGGTGCAAGACATGAAAATAGAATTAGAATCAATAAAGAAGACACAAACAGAGAAAACCCTGGAGTTGGAGAACTTAGAGAAAAGATCAGGAACCATAAAGATAAGCATCACCAACAGACTACAAGAAATGGAAGAATCTCTGGTGCTGAAGATACACTTGCAGAAATTGATACTTCTCTCAAAGAAAAAGTAATTGGAAAAGTCTCAAACACAAAACATCCAAGAAATCAAAGATGCCAGGAAAAGTCGAAATTTAAGAATAATGGGGGGTGAGGGTAGCTTTCATAGTTTCTGATGAGAAGTCTGGTGTGGTTCTGATCGGTCTACCTTCGTATGTTACTTGACCGTTTTCCCTTGATGCCTTTAATGTTTTTTCTTTGTTTTGTAGGTTTAGTGTTTTGACTATGTAGTGACGAGAGGTATTTCTTTTCTGGTCTAGTCTATTTGGTATTATGTAGGCTTCTTGTATGTTGATGGACATTTCTTTTTTTAAGTTGGGAAAATTTTCTTCTATGATTTTCTTAAAAATATTTTCCGGTCCTTGGAGCCTGGAGTCTTCTTTTTCATCTATTCCAATTATTTTTAGGTTTTCTCTATTGATGGCATTCTTAATTTCTTGGATGTTTTGGCCTTGGGACTTTTCCGATTTTCTTGTTTTCTTGAGTGTGGAATCCATTACAGCCAGCGTATCCTCAGCTCCTGAGATTCTCTCTTCCATCTCTTGTATTCTATTGTTGATGCTTACCTTTGTGGTTCCTGATCTTTTCTCTAAGTTCTCTAGTTCCAGGTTCTTCTCCCTTTGTGTATTCTTTATAGTTTCTAATTCCGTTTTCATGCTTTGTACTGTTTCCTTCAACTGATTGACTGTGTCTCCTATTTTGGTTGTTTCCTTTCTGTTTATCTTTAATTGTTCCTCGATGTGGGCAGTTAAATTCTTCTCCATTTCTTTGAGGGCCTTGTTCATTTCCTCTTTTTGTCTCTCTTTTTGTTCCTCCAATATCTGCATAATCATAGCTTTAACATAATTTCAGCTTAAGCATTCTAAAAGGCTTCCAGGAACTTCTATTGTTATTGATAGGAGCTTATCTCCCATCGAAAGCTAAGTCCAAAATAACACACCTTAAAAGTGACTTAACACAAAACTCCTCGTGTAAATATCAAGCCTAAAAAGACATTTACAGTAACCAATGCAAAATTCTGTCAGAACAGTTTGAATCTTACAAATACAGTGTTAGTTACAATGCAGGCAGGGAACATTAACATTTCCAAATAACAGAGCAAAAGGAGAATTTACATAGGCAGTTACAGAACTTCCCAAGGATTTCTGGAGCAAGTTTGTTTTGGTTTGCTGAAAACCAGAGTCAAAACAAAGTTTTAAAATCAGTCTTTCCTTTTACTCTTCCTGTTTTTGTCCAGAATTGTCCTCATTAACGGAGCAATCAAGTCCAGTTTTTTGGATAAGAGGTCTCTCCCTCTGCATGATGCCTTCTACCAGGAACAGAATGAGACAAAAGAGTGAATCTCACAGCTTTGCAGACATTCATTCTCAGTCAGCATGGAATTCACACTTCTTTGTTTTGCTTCTGGGGAACAGCTTCTGCAAACCGCACCAGCCTTTCCAGGACCCACCTGGCTCCTTCTGCATCCTGTGGAAAAACACAAACATAACCTCTTCCCCAAATTAATACGGGGTCGGAGCCTTGCCATAATCCAATAATTGGATCTTTCCATTTCACCAGGGCATAATTATCCTTCCTGTTAGGATGCCACAATCGGTCAGCCGCAGAGCGGCCTTGTACATCCACATTTAAAAATTTTTAAATAAAAAGAGCATGATTAATATAATTTTTTGGTGTTTGGGGATATAGCTCTCCCCTTTTTATATTTTGCAATTGGTTCTTAAGAGAACCATGGGCCCGTTCCACAATTCCTTGGCCTTGAGGGTTATATGGAATGTTCGTTTTATGACTTATATTCATTAGCGCACAAAAACGCTGAAAAGCTTGACTTGTATATCCCGAGCCATTATCAGTTTTTATAATGGAAGGAACACAATTGCAGCAAAACACTTTAAGCAATGACTTATAACATGTTTGGTGGCTTCTGTTAAGGGAGTTGCCACGATAAATCCTGAAAAAGTGTCAATGGTTACATGAACAAATTTTAGTTTCCCAAATTCTGGGACATGAGTTACATCCATTTGCCACAAGTGATTAGGTGTCAGGCCTCTAGGATTGACACCATAATGAGGAACATTAAAATGTTCAGGACAAGATGAACATGATCTTACAATTTGTCTAGCTGCTTCTCTGGTAATATTAAATTGTTTTCTTAAGCTGTTACTATTTTGATGATGTAACTCATGAGAATTTTGAGCCAATTCTTGTTGAGTTAGTCTAATTAAGCGTGTGGCTTGATCTGCCAGATCATTCCCTAAGGTCAGAGGCCCAGGAAGGCCTGAATGGGCCCTAATATGCCCCACATAACAGGGCTGTACATGGCTCCAAATACTTTGTTGAATCTCTCTAAATAGATCTTGTATTTATTTATTAGCCGTATTAACATATGTTACAGTCTCTAGGACTTGTAAGGCATTAACTATAGAATGGCTATC
>CM053765.1:60835475-60865399 GCA_028658305.1 Pachyuromys duprasi
TTTCTTTTCTGGTCTAGTCTATTTGGTGTTCTGTAGGCTTCTTGTATGTTTTTGGACATTTCTTTTTTTAAGTTGGGAAAATTTTCTTCTATGATTTTCTTAAAAATATTTTCTGGTCCTTGGAGTCTGGAGTCTTGTTTTTCATCTATTCCAATTATTCTTAGGTTTTGTCTTTTGATGGCATCCTTAATTTCTTGGATGTTTTGTGCTTGGGACTTTTCTGATTTTCTTTTTCCTTGAGTGAGGAGTCCATTACAGCCAGCTTATCCTCTGCTCCCGAGATTCTCTCTTCAATCTCTTGTATTCTATTGGTGATTCTTACCTTTGTGGTTCCTGATCTTTTCTCTAGTTCTCCAGTTACAGGTTCTTCTCCCTTTGTGTATTCTTTATAGCTTCTAATTCCGTTTTCATGCTTTGTATTGTTTCCTTCAACTGATTGACTGTGTCTCCTATTTTGGTTGTTTCCTCTCTGTTTATCTTTAATTGTTCCTGTATGTGGGCAGTTAAATTCTTCTCCATTTCTTTGAGATCCTTGTTCATTTCCTCTTTTTGTCTCTCTTTTTGTTCCTCCAATATCTGCATAATCATAGCTTTAACATAAGTTTCCTATGTCGCCGCTGAATTAAAATCTCCACTGCTTTTGGGTGTATCTGGTGGGGCCATGGTGTCCTGATTTTTGTTGGGTGAGTTCTTTCACAGATTTCTGGGCATTTGTTTATGTATAATCAAGGAGCTGTTTGTGCTTTAAGGCTGAACTTCAGACTGAAACTGTCAATCTCTTGTGTCAGGAGTATTCTTCAAGAAGATCAGGGAGTTCTGGTGTTTTGTTAGTGTCTGTATTGTTGTCTCAGTTGAACTCTGTTATGGCCTCTGTGTGCCCGGTTTCATGCTCTGTGCTAGAAGCTGTGAGCACTACAGGCTGGTCACCCTTCTGGTTTGGAGGCTTTGCTCCTCACTCTGTACTAGATGCTGAGTGTCCCATTTTGAGATGTCAGCTGGGGGCTCCACGCTCTGCCCTGGGCTTGCTGCTAATGGTTCTCCCCTGGACTGGAGATTTGGCACCCCCTTCTGGGACAGGGGCTGTGCACCACGGTCTGAGATGATATTTGGGGCACATACAACGGGTTTGGGTTGGTTGCAGGCGTTGCAGAGCAGTGTGTACCTGCTGTATGCAGGCCTGTCTAGAATGGTGCCCAAGGCCTTCTCAGACTGGCCCGTGGACACACACGGACTGAGTTGGTTGCTGGTGGACCCCGCGCACACGCAGGAAGGTTAAAAACTGTCTCCTAGGCCCTCTCAGTCTGAGGTGTTGCCATGCCCACTGGTTGAGGCAGAACCCGGGAGGCCAGTCAAAATGGTCTCCTAGGCCCTCTCAGTCTGGTTCATGCACACACACACACACACACACACACACACACACACACACACAGGGACTGAGGTGAGGTGGTTTCCAGCGGATGCGATTGGTGAGCGCCTGCTGTATGCCTTCCGGTTGAAACAGAACTGGGGTCTTTCTCAGACTGGCCCATGGACTCACACATGGACTGAGGTGGTTATTGGTGGACCTGCAGTGTGCAGGTCAGTCAAAATGGTATCCGGTTCCTCCTCCATCTGGCCCAGAGGCTGTGAGACCCAGTCTGGTATTGTGTCTGCAGGTGCCCAATGCGGCTGCTCATTCAGATCAGAGCTGTGCACCGCTGGTCACCTGGAGATTTTTCTGGGGAATAACTGGGTGTCCCTAGGATTTTCCCACTTGATTTCCTCACCGTAGGAATTCTGCTCACCTGGCAATCACAAATGCTGGTGTTTTAGGTCCCAGAGTTCAGTCTCCTGGTTGCTGCGTTGTTTCTGCTGTCCTACTCCTCAGACACGGTGTCCTCTCCTGGCAGCCATCTTGGATATCTCCAATTTGTAATATTTTTATAAATTAAAAATTAGATACTTTGGGATGATATCGAATTTATCAACCAAAGAAAAGGGTTGTTATCATTGGGGATATTGTTTCATCAGCTATCAGAAAGAATTGAAACATTTAAGGAAAAGTGCCAATAAACTCAAATTTCCTCAGTTCCAAACAGGACTCTTCAGAACTCCAGAGCTCAGGGCTGGTCATCCTAACTCAGCTGTTTCTTCCCCTAACCAGTGGTGACACGATCCTCTCTCCTTCCCTGACCATATCTCTCCAACAGGTTGATAGGGTTGTAAAATTACACTACCCGAATTGTCTCCCTCTCCAGTACCCAAAATCAAAACAGCAAGATTTCTGTCTGTTTTTCCTAACCCAATATTTTTAACAGGAGAGTAAAAGAGAAGGCTAATATGGACTTAATGAGGTAAATCGTTTATGTGCTGGCAGCCATCAGGGGACCATTATGAATTAATTTACTAAATTAATCAATCAATTTAGTCATATAATCAGATCAAGTAGATCACAGGCCAGTCTGCTGGGGTATGATTAATTAGATCACTTGAAAGATCACAATTAGATCATATTAATCGCATGCTTTTTGCACACACTCCCCAAATGGAAAATAAAAGGCCTTCACAGAACAGAAGAGCTAAGCTGAGTGTGCTGTGTCCTCAGTTGATTGCAGAGGTCTGTCCTGACTCTGGGTTTAGAAGTCCACAATTTGAGGTATAGTATTCAATAAACAAATAACTGCAAAATGGCATAAGTACAAAATGTCACAAGCTTATCTTGTACTTCTTTATGGAGCTAATGTTAAATTGTTCACAGAACCGAGTTTTGTCTGGAATCACTGGGAAAGACTTTTCCCAGTTTCCTGAGCTGCCCAGCTGCCTGTATTCAGTGGTTCAGTCTCATGACTCTAGTCACTGCCTCTGTCACCTGTCACATCTTCTCACCTGAGCACCTCTGTCTCCTTTTTCTTCCTACAGAGATGCTTGTGATCATACTAGGCCTTCCCAAAAGATCAGAACAACACCCCTCTCAAGTCCCGTATATTAACTCCCTCTACAAAAATCCCTTTACTACGGTAAAGAACCTCCCACGGGCTCTAGAATTAAGATATGAACATCTTTTGAGTCGTTATGATGCCTATCACATAACCAAGACGTGGCCAGTTTCAGAAACCACAGTAGCACATATGGTCCTTCACAGAGTCCCCCATGCTTAGGGCAATGAAAGGCCCATAGCCGCTCATCCCCAATTCTGCCACATCTGCTACAGCTGTTAGAACTACAGTAATCCCTCTACAGCACAGTTCAGCTTTCCATAAAATCCCTGCTACCATAGAAACCTGACAGAACCAATAACCTGCCCCACTAACCACCATCATTTTCATATTCATTATATTATTAAATTAATTATAATCAATTATATGTGGGAAGATCCGGACTACAGGCCCAGTTCCTGACTTCAGAAAAGACTTGAAAACTATCTTACAAGAGTTACTTCTGCTGCTTCTGCTGTAAAATGTGTTGGCTAGGGTCAGGGTCTGTTTATCTAAATCAGTATCAGAGCATGTGTTTGTGAGTGTGCGTGCGTGTGCATGCACGTGTGCACTCATGTGTTTAGCACACCCCATCATTTAGTATCTGTTTATTTACTCACACCAGTGCAGAGCAGTTAGTAGCACTTATGCTGTAGGCTGGGGCTAAAATCTGCAATGAGAATAAGAAAGGTTTATGTCAGGAGCCTGCATTCGCCATTACAAGATGGCGCTGGTTTCCGTGTTCTTTGTGGACATGGCAGTGGCAAACAACTCGTGTGCGCACGTGCATAGCCCGCCAGGGGCTATGCTAATGAGGATTTGAGATACGGACCAATCATGGAAGTACACGCCGTCTTAAGTCCTATTTAAGCAGCGTCAGTCCATAGCTCAGGGTCTTCCGCCTTTTACTGCTAGCTAAGCAGCTGAATAGCATGAAGTATTCCCAATAAAGCGTGCTCCAGAAGAATCCTGTTGTGGTGTCTTCCTTGCGGGCGAGGTGGGCGCTACAGGTTTATGCCTGGTGTGCAGCAGAAGCAGAGAATGAAGTGCTAGATAGAAGTTGCTGAGTCTTCTTAAAAGTTTGTACCCTGTCTTTGCGACCACAAGGTACCATTGACCAGGTAGCTGAGACTGCAGAGGTTAACCTCCCTGCACTGCTTCAGATGGGACATCTGACCTGAAGGACACACATGCTTGGCATTTTTGGTGGCCTCTCTCCATAACTCATGTCCTCTTATTTTCACTGGGCCTCCCTTTTGTGTCCATTAATTCTCCACTTCCTTGGAAGAGTCCAATCTTCTTGGATCAGAGCTCACTCTAATGACCTCATTTTTACTAATTACCTCTTTATAAAAATTTTTATTACTGATTACAGTTTATTCACTTTGTATCCTGGCTGTAGCCCCCTCCCTCATCTCCTCTCAGTCCTACCTTCCCTCTCCCTCCTCCCCATGTGCCCCTTCCCTAGTCCACTGTCAGTCTGGTGCTTTCTCAAAAAATTAGAAATAGGGCTAGTTCAAGATCCAGCTCTACCATTTCTAGGCATATCTCTTAAAGATGTTTAACCATACATCGAGGACATTTGCTCAACTGTGTTCATAGCAGCTTTATTTATAATAATCAGGAAACAACCTAGATGTTCCTCAACCAAGGAATGGATATAGAAATTATGGTGCATTTACACAATGGAATACTACTCAACAATTAAAAACAAGGAAATCATGAAATTTGCATGCAAATGGTGGGATCTAGAAAAGATCATCCTGAGTGAGGTAACCCAGAAGCAGAAAGACACTCATGGTAAATACTAATTACCTTTTTAAAGGCCCTACCTTCAAATATAGTCATATCACATGGTGCTGAGAATTAGCCTATGAGTTTGAAGATCAAAATTCAATCCATAATGGAGGTTTGAGGAAAGCAAAGAATATGTGGCAGCATGTGGAGAAGCAATAAATGCATATATTTTCAGAAGAGAACGCATGAGTGGGGCTGTAACTTGAATACAAGAGTTTAATTTGCTATCTCCCTCTTCTTCCATAAGGTTTCCGGCATTCTGCCCAAAGTTTGGTTATGAGTCTCAGTATCTCCTTCAGTACCCTAGTGGGTAGAGTCTGATACTCCAAGCAAAGACCTTGCACGGAGAGGACCTAGACCCCCTGTTCAGAGGAAGCCCAGAGGCTGCTCAGTTTCCAAGTGGGTTCCCTAGTAAGGGATACAGAGGTTGTCTCTGACATGAACTCAGGGGCTGGCACTTTGATTGCCTTCCCCTGGGGGGGGGGGTGCAGCCTTGCCAGGCCACAGAGGAACATGATGCAGCCAGCCTTGATGCTACCTGATAGGCTAGGGTCAGATAAAAGGAAAAGAGGTCCTCACCTATCAGGAGACTAGGGAAAGGGCACAGGGGGAGAAGAGGTTGGGTGGGAGGGACTGGGAGGAGATGAGGGAGGGGGCTGCAGTAGAGATGCAAAGTGAATAAATTATAATAAATAAATAAAATTTTAAAAACAAATTTAATTCAAGAGTTTTGATGGATTTAATAAAATCCATTAATAAAATTTTGATAAAACTTGTCTACTAAGAAAAAAAAACATTATTGATTAAACAACAACAACAACAAAAGTTCAATTTGCCGTAGTTCTAAGGAAAGACAAGACAGACACAAAGAAAGGTACTAAGAAAGCTCCCAGGCACATCCTAGTCACATTGGTGTCTTAGGTGAATGACAGTAGTATGGTGTAGTTTCAAGGCTTGGGAATCATCTTTCGTCTGTCTTTCACATCACGTGCAGTGCCCCATACTTTGAGTACCGAGAACATGCCTGTTTCCATCTCTGATTTAAAACTCCATCTTCACTCTTTTCCTCAGGAGAGGACCATTCAAAATAAAGGATATGTGCAATTTTCTTCCTTCTGCCTCCTTGGAGACAGAAAACACTGACATACAGAGAATTGTCCTGAAACCTTATACCCTAATTTCTTCTTTTTAAAAAGAGAAGACATCCAGGAAGATTCTAATATGCATGATTTAGTGAGACTGGAAACACAAGTCTACTTATGAAGCTAGAGAAAAATCACTTAATTTATGCTGCCCAGGAAAATATTAAATTTTAGTCATTTACTTTAATACTAAATTTTAGTTATATGGTACCTAAATATCAAATGAAGATGTAGATCATCAATAAAGAAACAATTTTTCAGAACAAGCTATTGATGTCATATCTTTATTATTTTAGCACTAATCACTTCTTTTTTTACATTTTTATTTTATATTAATCACAGGTTATGTATTTTGTATCCCAGCCGTAGCCCCCTCCTGCATTCCCTCCTTATCCCATCCTTCCCTCCCTCATCTCCTCCCTGCCCCTTTCCAAGTCCACTGAGAGTGGAGGGTCTCCTCCCCTTCCATCTAACTCTAGTTTATCAGGTCTCTTCAGGAATGGCTGCAATGTCCTCTTCTGTGGCCTAGCATCTGTGTTCCCTTAAAGACTGCATGACCTCTGCCCAGGCCCTTCTGGATTTCATAGTTTCTGATGAGAAGTCTGGTGTGATTCTGATAGGTCTACCTTCATATGTTACTTGATCTTTTTCCCTTGCTGCCTTTAATATATTTTCTTTGTTTTGTAGGTTTAGTGTTTTGACTATGATGTGACGAGAGGTATTTCTTTTCTGGTCTAGTCTATTTGGCGTTCTGTAGGCTTCTTGTATGTTTATGGACATTTCTTTCTTTAAGTTGGGAAAATTTTCTTCTATGATTTTCTTAAAAATAGTTTCCGGTCCTTGAAGCCTGGAGTCTTCTCTTTCATCTATTCCAATTATTCTTAGTTTTCATCTTTTCATGGCATCCTTGATTTCTTGGATGTTTTGTGCTTGGGACTTTTCCAATTTTATTTTTTCCTTGAGTGAGGAATCCATTTCAGCAAGTGTATCTTCAGCTCCCGAGATTCTCTCTTCCATCTCTTGTATTCTATTGATGCTGCTTACCTTTGTGGTTCCTGATCTTTTCTCTAAGTTCTCCAGTTCCAGGTTTTTCTCTGTTTCTATTTTCTTTATAGATTCTAATTCTGTTTTCATGCTTTGTATCATTTCGATCATCTGATTGAATGTGGCTCCTATTTTTTTGTTTGTTTCCTCTCTATATGTCTTTAATTGTTCCTCTACGTGGGCAGTTATATTCTTCTGAATTTCTTTGATGGCCTTGTTCATTTCCTCCTTTTGTTCCTCTACTAACTGCATAAGCATAGCTTTAACATGATTTTCCTGTGTCTCCGCTGAAAATCTCCATTGCTTTTGGGTGTTTCTGATGTGGCAATGGTGTCCTGATTTTTGTTGGGTGAGTTCTTATGTCGACCTTTGGCCATTTGTTTATATTTAGTCAAGGAGCTGTTTGTGCTTTGAGGCTGAACTTCAGACTGGAATTGTCAATCTCTCATGTCTGGAGTATTTTTCAAGAAGATCAGGGAGTTCCAGTGGGTTGAGAGTGTGTATTGTTGTCTCAGTTTAGCTCTGTTGTGGGATCTGTGTGCCCAGCTCCTGGTCCGTGTTAGAAGCTGTGTGCACCACAGGCTGGTCACCACTCTAGTCTGGAGGCTTGGCTCCTCACTCTGTGTCAGAGGCTGTGTGTCCCGACTTGAGATGGCAGCTCGGGGCACTGCTTTGGTCTGGAGGCTCTACGCTCCGACCTGGGCTTGCTGCTAAGAGCTCCCCTCTGGTCTGGAGACTTGGTGCCTCCTTCTTCTGGGCCAGGGGCTGTGCACCATGGTCTGAGATGGTATCTGTGGGCTTCTCAGTCTGGACCGGAAACTGTGTGACCCAGTCCAGGGTGGCAGCTGGCGACGCTGAGGGGTGTGGGCCCTCCCAAAGCAACCCTAGCCTGGTCTGGATCAGTATCTGGGGGGTTCTCAGTCTTGCCTGGATACTGTGTGACCCAGTCTGGAGTGGCGGCTGGGGGCACTGAGGGGTGTGGGCCATGTGTTGAGATCAGGGCCGTGCACAGCTGGTCACCTGGCGTTTTTCTGGGGAATACCTGGGTGTCCCTAGGACTTTTCCACTTGATTTCCTCACTATAGGAATTCTGCTCACCTGGCAATCGTAAACGCTAGTGTTTTAGGTCCCAGAGTTCAGTCTCCTGGTCACCGTGCTGACACTGCTGTCCTACTCCTCAGACACAGTGTCCTCCTGGGGCAGCCATCTTGGATCCTCCACTAATCACTTCTTGAAAACAAATTGCTGCCTGTACTAGCTTTCTGGGGATGTTATGGCACTGCCCAGCATTGGATGGCTTAAATAGCAAAAATGCATTGTCTCCTGGCTCTGGGGATCAAAGTGTGGAAGGGATGACTCCCTATGAGGATGCTGGGAAAGAACCTACCCATGGCCCTTTCATGACTTCTAGCAGTTCCGTAGCTTCTGGAAGCACCATCAGTCTCCCTGAGGTTTTTCAACCTGTGCAGGTGGTTGTGTCCACAAAGTGGAAGTTATATTGGATTAAGGGCCACATACTCATGTGTGCTTATCTTAAGTAATTATAGCTGCAATTATAGCTGTAATTAGGACCCTGTCTTAATTTGTTTTTTGTTGCCATGGTAAAACATCATGATCAAAAACAAGAAAAGGTCTTATACCACTGTGTAGCTTATGGTCCATCATGAAGAGAAGTCAGGACAGGAACTCAAGGCAGGAACTTGGAGGCATGAGCTAAAGCAGAGGATGTGGAGAAACACTATATACTAGCTTGCTCTTCAAGGTTTGCTCATCCTGACTTCTTATATGACCCAGGACCACCAGACCAGAGGTAGTACTACCACCTATGGGCTGGGCCTTCCCATGTCATTCATTAATGAAGAAATCTCCATATAGACCTGTGGACAGGCAATCTGATATAGTTTCCCAGTTGGGGGTTCACTTCCCAGATAACTCTAGCATGTGTCAAGTTGAGAAGAAAAAACTAATTAGGACAACCCCTATGTTCTAAATAAGTCAACTTCTGACACAATTAAGGTTGGGACCTCAATAAATGCACTTAGTAGATGATATGCATTCACCCATCATACTACTAACTGGTAAATTTTAAAAATTAGAATAGACATTTAATTCCCTTACCACATCCATTTTTTTAAAAAGTCAAGATTAATCAACATGAATGTTTACTTTCTTTGTTGACAATTAAAATTCAAGCCAGAAATGGTGGCACATGCCTTAAATTCTAGCACTTGGTAAACAGTAACAGGTGGATCTCTGTGAGCTCAAGACCAGACTACATAGTGAGTTCCAGAGCAGCCAGAGCTATCTAGTGAGACCCCAAGACAAACAAACAAACAAAAAACTGAAATTGATTCAAAAGGATTTCATAAAGAAAACTAAGTTTCTTTCTTCCTAATCTCTCTGGGTCTACAGCTTTTAAGTTGGTTATCATTTATTTAATGCCTAATATCCACTTATAAGTGGATACATACCATGTTTATCTTTCTGAGTCTGGGTTACCTCATTCAGAATGATTTTTTTTTCCAGTTCCATCTATTTGCCTGCAAATTTCATGATGTCTCTCTCTCTCTTTTTTTAAATATTTGAGCAATACTGCATTCTGTAAATGTACCACACTTTATCCATTCTTTGGTTGAGTGACATACAGGTTCTTACCAGTTTCTTCCTGTTATAAATACAGCAGCAGTGAACATGGTTGAGCAAGTGTCCTTGTGGTAGGGTGAAGTAGTCTTTGAGTTTATGTCCAAGAGTGTTATAGCTGGATTTTGAGGTAGATCAATTCCCATTCCCAATTTTCTGGAGAGCTGCCATACTGATTCCTACAATGGCTGTACAAGATTGTACTCCCACTGGCAATGGAAGAGTGTTTCCTCTTGTTCCATAACCTTGCCAGCATGAACTGTCACTTGTGTTATGGATTTTAGCTATTCTTACAGGTGTAAGATAGAATCTTGCCTTTGCCTGATATCTAAGGATGTTGAACATTTTGAGTTTACTCAATGGGTCTCCCTGGGATGGGAAAATATAATAATTGTTTGCAGGTGGACTGGGCAGGGGGGGGGGTTGCAAGTGAGGACAGAAACAAGGATCAAGTAGGACCAGGGAGGGAATATAGATCAAGGGAGGGAATTCAGCTAGAGACTGATGGAACTGAGAGATAATATGGAAACCTAGTTCAGTGGAAACTTCCTAATATAAATGAAAGTGATATGAAGTCTCCTAATAATAGGTGATACATATTCCCAATTGGCCATCTCTTGCCACCAAATAAGGCTTCCAGTAGCAGAGGTGGAAGGTAGGAAGCTTGGGTTGTTTTTCTGTTGAAAGCAAAGGAATCCCATGGAAATCCCCAAATAACCCAGGTTGCTAAGACAATGGGGTTGCTCTTTGAAAACTGACATCAGACCCCATTGCCAAGGAAAACACCTACAAATTCATTGACCATGAAGAAGATGAGCTGGTGCCTACACAGAACCTTCGTTCCTATTCTAGTCTGTTTGGTGTGGGAAGGTATTCTGTAAGCTACCAAAAGAGAAACATAAACAACAACCCAGCTACAAAACTTTTGACTTACAATCTGCCCTGCCCACAAGATATGCCACAGCAAGAGTGACACAGAACTTGTGGCACGAGCCAACCAATGCCTGATTGACTAAGACCCACCCAAGAGATGGAACCCATGCCTGACATTGCTTAGGTGACCAAGAACTGGAGACTAGATAGCTCAGAGACCTGCAGTAAAACCAAATGACCTCTAATAGTATATTATATCATTGCTTTATTTTGTCATCCGAGAAGCTTTCTCCTGTAGCAGACAGGAACAGATGCAGAGACCCAAGGTAGACATTTTGAAGAAAAAAAGGTGCAGAGCTTGGAACACTCAGCTCTGAATGGGGTGTCTCCTTCAAATCTCTTTCCTCCAAGCTCAGGAAACCCTGCATAAGAGGAGACAGAAAAAGTGTAAGAGCCAGAGGCAATAGAAAACACCAGAAGAACAAGGCCCTCTAAATCAACTACAAAAGGTCCAGATGAACTCACAAAGACTGAAGCAACAGGTACAGGGCCTGCCCAGGTCTGTGCCATGTCCTCTCTCTATATATTATAGCTTTCAGCTTAGTATTTTTATGGGACTCCTGCGTGTGTGAATGAGTAGGTCTCTGATTCTTGTGCCTGCTCTTAGGATTCTTTTCCTTCTGTTCGGTTGTCTTCTCCAACTTAGATATGATTGTTTTTGTTTTATCATTTTATTCTATTTTGCTGTGTTTGGTTGTAATCTCTTGTAAGCCTATTCTTTTATAATGAGAGATAGAAGGGAGTAGACCTGGAGGGGAAGGAAGGTCAGGAGGAACTGGGAGGGATAGAGAGAGAAGAAACTGAAATCAGGCTATATTGTATGAGAAATGAATCTATTGTTAATAAAAAGAAAGTATAAAATAAAACTAAGTATATAAAAAAGCCTCTTTGAAGATTTTTTAATGTGTGTCTGTTTTTCCTTTAGGCGTGTCTTTGTACCATATGCTTGGAGTGCCTGTGAAAGATACAACAGAGCATCAGATCCCTTGGAACTGTATTTATAAATGGTTGTGAGCCACCATGTGGCTGGTGGGAACTGAACCCCATCCGCTACAAGAGCTGCCATGCTCTTAGCCACTGAGACCTCTCTCTAGCCTCCAAAAAAGGAATCTTGTATACATAAAATGTACGGTCATCCCAGGTGTTCTACAGTGTTGTGTTTCCTCCTGTCTTATGCATCCATTAGTTTCAAGGGCTCTTTCTCAAACCCTTTAAGAGAATAAGAAACAGGCCCTGTTCCACCTGTGGTTCTAACCAATCACTGAAAAAAAGTTTCCCGAAGAACAGGTGGTATTGTGTGACACACGTGTGCAGGATGTGGCTAGATCCCTTTCTTGATGCTGTTTACAATACCATTATAACAACTGTTTCCTTTACACTGAGTAACTGATACCGAGGTATAAAGAAATGTTTATTCACCCCAGTATGTTTTCAAAGACCAAAGAAAGGATTCTGTCCAAGTCTAAGGAGCTGAACTAGTCATTTTTATATAAGGATATTAGAGCTACATATAAGATCACGGATGACCCCATGGTCCCATGCCAGCATGGGTGATGAGTAATAAAAGCTGCCTCACTGGAGTCCCTATACCCCATCAACTTTTTTTAAACTTGTACCCCTGACACCTACAATTGAGAGGGAGCCCAGCTGTCACTCTACCATTTTTGCTTACTTTGTTGCCATTATTATAGGGTCAAAGAATGATGCTTCCTTCTGTTTGTGGGTTGGTCATATCCAAAGAAGGTTGTTTACTATCAAAAAATGTTGGCATCTTGTTAGACATTATATGCAGTCTAGAGGTGATTTAACATGTACAAGAAGGTATACACAGATTACACGAAAATAGTACATCCTTTCCGTAAAGGACTTGATAATCTTTAGATATGGCTAGCTGCAAGTTTGAGAGGGCATAGAACCAGTCTCCCAGGGGCCCTAAGGGATGTCTATGTATTTCAGAGTGCCTGTGATGATTCAAGAGTCTATACGATACCTGGGAGAGAACTGTTGTTGCTGATGCCTATGAGAAGCCTCAGTTTAGATAAATGTGAAAAAGCTGAGGGGAGAGGGTCTCCCAAATTCCAGTCTAGATTCAGCATCCTTAGGAGCATGTGTTTTATAACAGAAATAAGTACATTTTTTCTCCTTTTGTCTTTCAAGTTAATGTTAGCAAGGTATACATTTATTTAAAAAATTCTTTACTTTTAGCCTTATTGTAAAAACATCACATAGTAGTGGTAGCATTTTCTGACAATGTAAGAGTTCAAGGTGGCGAATAAATAAGCAGATGGCAGCTGAGGTGCTGGGGCTTCTCAGGGAGAGGGCATGCTGAGACCCCACCTCTGCTCGGAGCACCTGACAGGGATATTGATTTTTCCCCATTTGGCTCCTTTCCCTAGTGGTGAAAACAAAGGCAGGCTCTCAGATTCCAGGCCTAGGAGTGCATTCCCTGGAGGATCCACTGCTCCCTCCTCACACCTCCTCACAACCCTCAGAGGCCTGCAGGTGGGCTCCTGAGCTAATACATTCCCTGGGCTCCGGGGAAAATAAAGGCTTGCTCCTTTGTCTTCTCCAGGCTCCTGTGGTCCTCATGCCGCCCCAAGATATTCACAGTGTCACTGGGACTCAAGCTTTCCTTGCCTGTGAGGGGAAGGCTGTGCCCACCTGGAAGAAGGTTTCATGTTCTCCAGGGGGCACTGAGGGCTTGGAGGAGTTGCTTAGAGAGCCCATCAATATAACTGTACAGGTGCGAGGGGGCCCTTCTGACCATGAGACCACATCCTGGATTTTGAAAAACCCTCTGAAAAAGGAAGATGAGGGAGTGTACCACGTTCACGCTGCCAATGCCATTGGAGAGGTCCAGTCCCACAGCATGGTGACAGTCCTCCACCTGAGCCTCCGCTCACTCCCCAGTTCAGGCTCGCCTCCTGTGATAAACTGGGTTTTTGCTGGAGACACTGGTTACAAAACATGGATCAAGGAGTGGATCATGTAGGGAACATTTGGGGAAACTGCCTGTAGATGACTGCTTTTTGAATTTTTTTTAGGTTTGTAGTTATTTGTTTATTCTAAATGTAATTTATTTATTTTTATATCAATCACAGGTTAGGTACTCTGCATCCCGGGTGTAGCCCCCTAACTGATTCCCTCCCACTCTCCCCATCCCTCCCTCATCTCTTCCCCACCCCCTCCAAGTCCACCCACGGGAGAGGATGTTCTCCCCTTCCATCTGACCCCAGATCATCTTGTCTCCTCAGGGCTGGCTGCAATGTCCTCCCCTGGGATCTAGCCAGGCTGTTACTCCCTGGCGTGTATGGGGGAGGGTCAAAGAGCCAGCCATCGAGTTCATGACTGAAACAGTCAGATTTTTTATGTAGATGTAGCTTTTAGCAGGGCAGACTTTGGGGTCCAGACATGCATGGACATCCCTGTCTTCCTTGGGAGAGTGCCTGTCCACACTCTTCATCCAGTTCAGGGCACATGAAGGTGAATCTTCACACCTGTCATGGGAGGTGAATCTGTATTAGCTCAAGACACAATAGGAATGGAACTTGCTTTGATCTATCAGATGAGAAACAATCTCCTTCTTTAGGTTGCTTCTCAGTCTGGAGCCGCAAGTTGTCAAAACATAGTGACAGCACATCCAAGAACTAGAATACTGGGAGAAGTCGGCAGTAAGAAGTATCACTACAGGATCTGAGCACTTGGACACAGTCACACTACCACAAGGCATTCAAAAGAAGAGGTTGATACTGCAGCAAAAGTGAGAAAATCAGTGATAAACAAACAAACAAATACATAAAACAATAGAGAGAATGAGCAAGTATCAAGTAATGGGAAACTGTTTACAACTTTCGGAAGTTAGGGTCCCCCTTAATTGGGCCTAACAATATAGGTAAATGGATATACCCATATATACAAGTATATCAACTTTATTATATATAGGTAATAAAATATATTTAAAGATAGTTATAAACCTGACAGATTGCATTATGAAGTTTTCATCAAGAATGAATATCATCCTGTATTGTTCACAAAGGTGATAGTTTTGCCATTTTTGACAGTCATAATTGACATTTATTAGACAATTTGAGCATTTAATCTGTTAGCAACTTTTCTGCCAACAAACAACCTTGCAATCATTCATGCTTTCTTGAAAAGCTGTCACATTATTCCCTTAATAGGATAGGTGTTTGAAAATCTCAGTCTCTAATTCTCCAATTATATTTGGGATAAAAGAAAAATTAAATATTTGGATAATTTTGCTGCCGGACACAAGAGCCACACTAGCATTGATTCAAATAGTAAGAATCCTCCAGATCAGAGAAATCATACTCAGTATGTAAGACCCCAGCTCATGAATGGTTGGCACTCATACAAATTTAGGTAATTAAAGTACCTAAGGTCATCAAATAATAACTGTTGACATTATATATTGTGAAATAAAAACACAATCACAATGAGATCCTGTCTCCTATTTCAAGATAGGATCTTTAAACTACTAAAATTAGAGAGGCTTCTCAGAGCAAGTGCTAGTGAAAACACACCACTGGCACACCAGAACTGGCTTATGGGAGTGTAAAGTGGTGCCATTTGTTTAGAGGTAAAAAATTTCATGCAAAACTAAGTATGTCCCCATCATGGGTCCCAGCCATTTCATGCATAAGAATTAACCTGACAGATAAACCAAAGACTTGTATGTCAAGCAGGTTTGTCTGTTAGCCCACAAAATAAAATATGACTGAGCAGTGAAAAAAATAAGACACTGATTTGAATACAACAGGAGCAGACTTCTAAATTACTGCTCTCACCAAAGAAGAGACCATGCCATATAACTTCACCATAGGAAATTCCAGAAAATGAAAACTCAGAGTGACAGAAAATAGGTCACTGGCTGCACAGGCTTTGGAGGAGATGGACTGGAATGTGACAGAAGAAAACTTTGAAATTCTTCTGTATCTCTATTGTGATTCTGTGTTAGTGTAATATGTGAAGAGGTGGTATGTGTTTACTGGACTGTACCTGTAAAATGGAGATTAATCATTTTATGTATTGTGCCTCATTAAACCATAAAAACTCATATGCTGCTTATGCAATACATTTCAAGTGTATAATTCTGAAAGTAAAAGCATAAAAGAGATTTTTCTGCAAACACTTATGAAAAGAAAATGGTTTTTTTTTCTTACAAATATAACAAGATATGGACTTTAGAACAGAACACACCATTAAAACAGAAGACTCAGTATTCCACAAAGGCATAATTGTAAATCAATAATATCTACTACCACATCCTCAAATAGAATTGAAAAATGAAATACTCAAATTTTCAATCATACCTGAAGATTTTTAACTACACTTTACTCAGTCAGTGAATTATAAGCACAGAAAAAAATGAGTAGAGGTGTCAATGTTAGAACAAAATTATTAAGATGAGTGGTTTAAAGCTAAAGATAAAACACTACACCAGAAATGTTTATTATTACCCTCTGCACCCACAACCGTTTCAAAATTGGCTGTTTGCTAAAGGACAGGATGAGCTTCAGGCTAATTTATTGAATGAAAACCATGGAGTATATGTTCTCTGCCCACACTCGAATTAAGCTTGAAATGTGCATTACAAAATGATTACTAGGTTATCCACAAATG
The DNA here is from genome assembly GCA_028658305.1 of Pachyuromys duprasi. Taxonomy (NCBI): domain Eukaryota; kingdom Metazoa; phylum Chordata; class Mammalia; order Rodentia; family Muridae; genus Pachyuromys; species Pachyuromys duprasi. Next base: position 60,851,629 of record CM053765.1, read on the forward strand.
TCTAAAGTAGATAAAATACTAATAATTAACTCATAAATCTCCAAAAGAAAAATACTGCCTTTTAAAAACTAACTTTGGAGAAGGAGATATTGAGACAGAGTTTCACTCTATAGCCTTGTCTGGCCTGAAATTCCCTATGTAGGCCAGGCTGGCCTTGAACTAAAGTAACTGAAACAACTACAACTAAACTCTAAGTAAAGTAAAAGAAAAAATGAAATAACAGCAGTAATACATTCTAACCTGTGACACAAGTAAAATTTCTTTATAGGGGTTAAATTATATGTATTGTTATTAAAAAAAAAAGAGAGAGAGAGAGAGAGGGGATCCAAGATGGTGGCACTGAGAAGACACTGCGTCTGAGGAGCAGGACAGCAGTGACTGCATATCCACCAACAGACCAAAACTCTGAGCTATAAAAAAACACCAGCGATTGTGTTTCCCAGGTGAGAGGAAACCCCACGGTGTGGGAAAGAATCTGGTCCATTCTCTGGTCACCTAGCTAAACACCAGAAGAGTTCCCAGGTTCCAGCAGGTACTCGGTTGCCAGCCCAAGGCCACACGCACTGCATGCTCTGATCATTATTTCAAGCTGAAATGCAGGCCCCACAACTCAAGAGACTGGGTTTTCCAGTCAAGAGAAAACCCCACAGTGAAGGAAGCAATGGGGACCGACCTCAGGTCACCTAGATAATCTCTGGAAAAGATTCCGGGATCTGGCAGGCGCTCAGCTGGCACCCCTGACTCACTGTCCCAGACAGAACTGTGAGCCCCAAAGCACCAGTAACAGAGTTTCCCTTTTGGGAGGAAACCCCACAATGAAGGAAATATCAGGTCTGACCTCAGGGCATCCAGCCAACCTCCCCACCCACTTCCATACCAAAGTTATTGGGAAAAGTTCCTGGTTTCTGCAGATTCCCAGTCACCAGTATGGAGCCATGAACTGTGGACCCCCAAACACCACAGACTGGGTCTCCCTGTCTGGAGGAAACCCCACTGTGGTGGAAACCATCAGGTCTGACTTCAGGACATCCAGCTCCGGAGAAGTTTCTGGGTTGCCACAGGCCCCAGGCTCTAGCCAACTGCAGCACACACGAGTGCTGTGCTCACTTGCCACTGATTGTCACTTAGGCACTGGGGCACAGAGCTCCAACCTCAGACCCACAGAAGCTTGGGACCCACAAGATCAGCCTCAGACACTGCTCTAGAACACAACCTGTCTCCCTAGCCAACTGACCAAACGACAGGTCCTGGTTTTTCAAGAGGGCTGCACCCAGCAAAGACAGTGTAAGAACAGCAGCAGCAGCTCACTAAATTTAGAGCAAGAAACCCAGTGGCAACGCAGCTGTCTCCAGGACTTATCCTGCTGAGAATCCTCCCCACCCATTACCAATGACCACAGTTACCACACAGGTCCATATGCCTGAGATGAGCTGTGGCAATTCCTGAGAAGCACCTGCCATTCGGGGACCATACCAAAGAGCTGAGGAGGCCTTCTTCAGTAACAACTATCTTCTTGCCATGGGGATTCTCTCCACCATAGGATCCCAGCAGGCACCAGAAACTAACAGCCAACACCTGAGACAGACAGATGGGTAGAGGCCAGCATAAAAGCACAACCAACAAAAGCCAAATCAATATGGCATCCCCAGAACCATCCCCTTAACATAAGTGAAATTCAAGATGACATTTCATCTATCCACCTTATGAAGAGGATGATGCAGGATACAAATAAAATGCATAAAGAAGTAGAGGAAAATAAAGACAAACAGATTATGGCCATCCATAAAGAAATAGAGGAAGATAAAGTCAAACAGAGTATGGCCATCAGTAAAGAAATACAGGAAGATGTAGCCAAATAGTTTGCTGCCTTCAGAGAGGAAATAATTAAATCACTGAAAGAAATGAAAGAAGAATGTTCAAACAAACAGGTGAACAAATAGAAGGAAAAACAGGAAAATACAGTCAGACAGGTGAAGGAAATCAACAAAACACTGCAAGATCTGAAGACAGAATTAGAAAAAATTTTTAAAAAAGCACAAACGGAAGAAATAATGGAAAAGAACTTAAGGAAGAAAACGATAACTTCAGAGGTAAGCATCTCTGCTGTAAGTTGCTGTTAAAATGTACTATTAATTATCTTTTAGTAATACTGCTGTTAGTCCTAAGCAGCTGTATAACCAAATCACCACACAGAGACTACAATTTATTTAATTAACCTAGAACACAATGTTGGGCAATAGTTACTCCATCCTAAACCTCCAAGCTCTCATGTGTCCTAATATTTAGATTTCCCACATTATACTTGCTTTTAGTGATATATTAGGTCCTTTCCCATCTCTCTACTTCATTCCAAGATCTCTCTCTCAGCTCTGCTCTCCCACCTCTCTCCTCCTCTGCCTTGCACCTTCCTGTCCTCTGGCTCCTCCCTCTCTTCCTGCTTCCTTTACATTGCTCAACATTGTGGCTAGTTGCTTTATTTTGGCATGTTTACACAAACTTGAGACAGGTGATGCTTAGAATAAGTATCACAATGCAATGTCAGGATTGAAACCAGAGAGTTGGGGAGATAAATCAGCATTTGAATCAACGAGGGTAAGGTGTATACATTTCAAAAGAACATTATACTAACATCTCCAACATATTATAAGAGTTGGAAGAAAAAATTTAATAGAGGAAGATACAATGGAAGAAACTGATGTACCTGTCAAAGAAACTGTTAAATCTAAAAAATTCTTGACACAAACTGTACAAGAAATCCAGGACATCATGAAAAGACTAAACCTAAGAATAATAGAAATAGGGGAAAAATAATATTCCTGTCTCCAAGGCCCAGAAAATATTTTCAACAAAATCATAGAAGAAAATTTCTCCTATTTAAAGGAGAGGTCTGGTCTTTTACCAGACAGTTTCTCCAACAAAGGACCATGTATGGATATGGCCTAGTACCCCCGATCAGATGTGGCCCATGGTAGCTCGGTGTCCAACTGAAGACCCTAGTAAAGGGAACAGGGACTATTTCTGTCATGAACTCGATGGCTGGCTCTTTGATCCTCCCCCATATACACCAGGGAGTAACAGCCTGGCTAGATCCCAGGGAAGGACATTGCAGCCAACCCTGAGGAGACAAGATGAACTGGGGTTGGATGGAAGGGGAGGAGGTCCTCCCCCGTCGGTGGACTTGGAGGGGGTGGGGAAGAGATGAGGGAGGGATGGGGAGAGTGGGAGCGAATGAGGGAGGGGGCTATGCCTGGGATGCAAAGTACCTAACCTGTGATTAATATAAAAATAAATAAATAAATAAATAACATTAAAAATAAAAATAAAAAATAAAGGAGAGATCTATAAGCATAAAAGAGATCTACAAAACACCTAATAAATTAGGCCAGAAAAGAAAATCCTCCTGCCACATAATTATCAAAACAGTATGTATACAAAACAAAATACTAAAATACTAAAAGCTGCAAGGGAAAAGGCCAAGTAACATATTAGAGCAAACAGATCAGAATCACACCTGACTTCTCAACAGAGACTATGAAAGCCAGAAGGGCCTAGACAGATATAATGCAGACCCTATGAGAACACACATGTCAGGCCAGAATATTGTTCCCAGTAAAACTCTCAATCATCATAGACAGAGAAAACAAGATATTCAAAGACAAAAACAAATTTAAACAATACCTACTGACAAATCCAGTGTTACAGAAGATGCTAGAAGTAAAAATACAATCCAAGAAAACTAACTACATTCAGGAAAATACAGGAAATAAATAACCTCACTACTGAAAAACTAAAAGTAGCCAAGCACACAAACACACTACCACAATCAACAGCAATATCAAAGCCAGTGGTCGTTAATCTCTCTCAATATCTATTGACTCAACTCTCCAATAAAAAGACACAGACTAACAGAATGGATGCATAAACAAGACTCAACAATCTGTTGCATACAAGAAACACACCTAAGTCACAAAGATAGACATTACCTGAGAGTAAAGGGCTAGAAGATGGTTTTCAAAGTGAATGGAGCCAAGAAGCAAGCAGGTGTAGCCATTCTAATATCTAATAAAATATACTTTCAACCAAAATTAATCAAAAGAGATGGAGAAGGTCACTTCACACTCATCAAAGGAAAATCAAGACCAGGTAAATAAATAAAACAGTCCTATATCCCTTAAGTAAGTAGAAGCTGTCATCAAAAGTCTCCCATCCAAACAAAGCCCAGGGCCAGATGGTTTCAGAACAGAATTCTATCAGACCTTCAAAGAAGAGCTAACACTTGGAGAGGGGCATGTGAGTATCATCCACTATGACCAAGTAGGCTTCATCCCAGGTATATAGGGGTGGTTCAGTACATGTAAATCCAGCAATGTAATTCACCATAGAAATAAACTGAAAGAAAAAAAAACACATGATAATCTCCTCGGATGCTGAAAAAGCATTTGACAAAATCCAACACTTGTTCACATTTAAAGTCCTGTAGAGATCAGGGATACAATGCACTTACATAAACATAGTAAAGACAATATATAGTCAATATCAAATTAAATGGAGAAAAAGTTAAATCAATCACACTGAATCCAGGAACAAGGCAAGGCTGCCCACTCTCTCTATATCTCTTCAACATAGATCTTGGAGTCCTTGCTAGAGCAATAAGACAATTATAGGTGATCAAGGGGCTTTATTCGGTTTGGAAAGGAAGAAGTGAAAGTATCACTACTTACAGATGATATGATAGTATATATGAGTGACCCCAAAAATTCTACTAGGGAACTCCTACAGCTGATAAACACATTCAACGAATTGGCTAAATACAAAATTAACTCAACATGTCAGTAGCCCTTCTGATTATCAAAGACAAAAGCGCTGAGAAAGAAATTAGGGAAACAACATCCTTCACAATATCCACAAAGGACATGAAGTACCTTGGTGTAACTCTAACCAAGCAAGTCAAACACTTCTATGAAAAAAAAAACCTTCCAGTCTCTGAAGAAAGAAATAGAAGAAGATATCAGAAGATGGAAAGATCTCCCATGCTCATGGCTTGGCAGGATTAACGTAGTAAAAATGGCCAGTTTACCAAAAGCAATCTACAGATTCAATGCAATTCTCATCAAATTACCAACACAATTCTTTAAAAATCTTGAAAGAAAAATTTTTAACTTCATATGGAATAACAAGAAATCCAGAATCGCTAAATCAATCCTCTACAAGAGATTTTCTGGAGGTATCTCCATCCCTGATCTCAAGCTGTACTACAAAGCAAAAGTAAACAAACAAACAAACAAACCAAAAAACATGGTACTGACACAGAAACAGCTGTTGGATCAATAGAATCAAATAGAAGACAGAGAAATAACCCCACACACTTATGGACACCTGATTTTTGACGAAGATGTCAAAACCATACAATGGAAAAAAGATAGCATATTCAACAAATGATGCTGGTCTAACTGGATATCTACATGTAGAAAAATGCAAATAGATCCATACATATCTTTCTGCACAAAACTAGAGTCCAAGTGGATCAAAGACCTGGAAATAAAACCAAGACACACTAAACATGTTAGAAGAAAAAGTGGGGAAGGGTCTTGAGCTCATTAGCACAGGAGACAACTTCCTGAACAGAACACCAACAACACAGGCTCTAAGATCAACAGTCAATAAATGGGACCTCATGAAACTGAAAAACTTCTGTAAAGCAAAGGACACTGTTATCAGAATAAAAGAACAGACTACAGACAGGGAAAGGATCTTCACCAACCCTATATTTGATATATAGAATATGTAAAGAACTCAAGAAGTTAAAAAGCAACAAATCAAGTAATTAAATTTTTTAAAAGGCATACAGAACTGAACAGAGAATTCTCAATAAAGGAATATCAAATAGCAGAGAAACACTTTTAAAAATGTTCACCCTCCTTAGTCATCAGGAAAATTGAAATCAAAACGACCCTGAGATTTCACGTTGTACCCATCAGAATGGCTAAGATCAAATTCTTAAAGGACAACACATGCTGGAGAGGATGTGGAGAAAGGGGAACCCTCCTGCATTGCTGGTGGGAATGTAAACTTGTACAATCCCTTTGGAAATAATTCTGGCACTTTCTCAGACCATTAGTAATAGTGCTACCTCAAGATCCAGCTATATCACTCCTAGGCATATATACTAAATAAGCTCAAGTATACAAAAAGGACATGTGCTCAACCATACTCATAGCTGCTTATTCATAATAGCCAGAATCTGGACACAACCCAGATGTCCCCAAACTGAGGAATGGATACAGAAATTGTGGTACATTTACACAATGGAATTAAAAACAAGGAAATCATGAAATTTGCAGGCAAATGGTGGGATCTAGAAAAGATCATGTCAAACACAACTAATGATGCCCTTCTTAGGGAACCCACTTAGAAACTGAGAAGTCTATGGGCTTCCTCTGAGCAGGGGGTTTAGGTCCTCTCCAGACCTGAAGGCTAGGGTTAGTTAGGCGAGTAGGAGGTCTTCCCTTATCAGTGGACTAGGAAAAAGGCATAGAGGGAGAACAGGAAGGTTTGGTGGGACTAGGAGGAGACAAGGGATGGGTTTACATTTGGGATACAAAGTGAATAAAATGTAATAAAATATAAAATATAAAATTCAACAAAAAAAGAAAGTTAAAAAACAAGGAAATCATAAAATTTGCAGGCAAAGAGTGAGAACTAGATAAGATGATCCCGAGTGAGGTATCCTAGAAGGAGAGAAACACACATGGTATATACTCACTTTTAAGTGAGTGTTAGACATATAATATGGGATAATCCTAATAAAATCTGTACAACCAAAGAAGCTGAGCAAGAAGGAGGACCCTGGGTAAGAGGCTCAATTCTCATTCAGAAAGTCAAACAGGATAAACATTGGAAGCAGGTGAAAACAAGGAACAAGATAGGAACCTACCACAGAGGCCTCTGAAAGACTCCATCCAGCAGGGTATTAAAGCAGGTGCTGAAACTCATAGCCAAATTTTGGGCAGAGTGCAGGGAATCTTATGAAAGAAGGGGGAGATAGAAAGACCTGGAGGGGACAGGAGCTCCACAAGGAGAGCAACAGATCCAAAAATGGACCAAGGGATCTTTTCTGAGACCGATACTCCAACCAAGGACCAAGCATGGAGATAACCTAGAACCCCTTCACAGAAGTATCCCATGGCAGCTCAGTTTCCAAGTGGGTTCCCTAGTTTGGGGAACAAGGCTACCTCTGACATGAACTGAGTGGCTGCCTCTTTGATTACCTCCCCTGGATGTGGGGTAGGCAACCTTGCCAGATCACGGAGGAAGACAATGCAGCCAGTTCAGATGAGAGTTGATAGGCTAGGGTCAAATCGAAGGGGAAGAGGGCCTTCCCTATCAGTGGACATAGGAAAGGGCATGATGGGAGAAGAGGGAGGGAGGTAAGGATTGGGAGGGATGAGTGTGGATACTACAGCTGGGATATAAATTGAATAAATTGTAATAAATAAAGAAGAAATTATAATCCTATAAAAAGTAAAGAAAGAATGAGATTAAATTATTAGGGAGATATAATTTTTATATAAACTATTTTTGATTACAAATAAAAAATATCACACATTGAAATTAAACCAACCCAATGAACTTAGACATCCCAGTGAACTTAGACATTGAGGAATAGGCATTTCCCTCAACTGTGGAGCTTTGCATGGAACGTTACACTCTCAATATCAACTATATTTTTATCTCCCTCTGCATTTCAGAGCTTATGGGCATTTGCCACCTGCTTGACTTAATGAGCCACCTTAAAAATATTCTTGTTGCCATATTTGTCTAGTTTTATTTTTCCCTTTGTGCATTTTCTCAGTGATCTGGAGCCCCCGACTAAATGTAAAGCAGAAGCAAGCACCGGCATTTATCTCCCTAACTCCTGACTGCAGGTGTAATGTGTACAGTCCTTTTATGTCCCTGCAGTCACAGCTGGAGCCACACAAGCCTTGTACTTTGTCCGCCATGATGCTCTGAACCCTCGAGCTCTGAGCCACAGCACATCCTTCCCTTCTTGAGCCGCTTTTGTCAGGTGTTCTGTGACAGCAGCCAGAAAAGTGACAAATACGTCAACTATTAACACTAGCTATTTCTTATTAGTTTTATCTTCTGAGGAATTCATCCACTCCACTTGGATCATCTAGTATGTTGAAGCACAATTATTCATAGTAATCCCTTACACTCACTTCTGCTTCTGAAATGTCAGTAGTGGTGTACACTTTCATCCGTAATTTCAGTATTATCTCTCTTCCTTTCTTTTGTTTCTGGTTTTGTTTTTTGCTTAGTCACTGTAATAAAATATTTATTAATTATGCTTAACCTTTTTAAGAGCCAAGATTTAGTTTTGTCAATTTTCAAAACTATTTTAAGAAAATAAATATGCATTCTGAAAGATGCACACGGACTGGAAAGATAGGAGAGATGTCTGAGCAGTTCAGAGTCTGCACCTCTCTCAGAGGCTCACTTCCTAGCATCCACATCAGGTGGCTTGCAATTACGTGTACTGCCAGCTCTGGGGGACCAACACCCTCTTTAGTCTCTGCACACATTGCATCATGTGCAACATTCTCACATTCAGAAATAACACATATGCGATAAATAAATATTTCTAAATGAGATATATAAAAAGTAGTAAAACTGTTTTAATAAACTGCTGCTGTGGTATGTTGACAGACAACAGTGGTTTCCGTGACATGTCAAGATGAGACACTTCTGAAAACTAAATGCTTGGAAGAGTATGGAACAGTTCTTACTTCTTCCAATAAGGCTAATATCCCAATGTAAAGCCAGACAACATCATAAGGAAAACTGTATATCACTATCCCCATGAGTGGCACACATAGCCTCAAAAATGATAGCAGACTAAATCCAGCCACACATACCAAGGAGTTAATATTATCTACCCATTACTGAATATTATTTCCTATAGTAGAAATGAAATACTGGAACACACATGACATGTTAGAAAGTATTTTATGTGATAGAAACAAGAGAACAAACGTTACTGTGTGGCTCTAATTATGTAAAATTTCCAAAAGAGGTAAATTAGAAGTAGAAAACACTACTAGTTGTCAATAGTAGGGAATGCAGTAAAAAAAAATATGTCAGTAGTTGCTAAGAACTCGAACAGGCTACTAAGGTTAAATAAGTAACAAGAATTTTTAGAATGGTGAAACTAGGTTACTGTAATGTTAAATAATCAGGTGCACTTGTTAAAACATGCAGAACTTTATATAACAAAAAAATGAACCTAATGTTTTCGCATCAAAAGAAAAAAAGTATTTCAATTAGGGAATCCTAGTTGAAATTCAGAATATGACCATAAAATGTACTTCTATGGGGGCAGATCCAAGATGGCGACGAGCACACACAGTCTGAGTTGCAGAGGACCTGTTGCACCAGAATTGGTGAGTGGAAGGACGACTGAAGCCAGGGAAAGGACGGTGAGGCTTTCCAAAGGAGAGGGAACACAGCAGGAGGTGAGAACTTTGGTCTTGGGTCACCCAAGGACTTGTTTGGGGAAGGTGAGAAAGGATCCTTTGATCTCCCTGCACTCCCCTTTTTTGGGTCTCCACCTCCCCAGCACAGTCAGCTCACCAATATTCTCAGGTCAGAGCGCACTGCCTGGAGACTGAGGAGGCAGAGGTTTGCTCCTGGCCCCTCAGCTGCACCCACCAGCTGTACCTGCCTTGGAGTCCCAGATCCACAGCGCTATCCTCCCCATGTTCCAGGTCTGCAAGTGGCCATATCTGCAGGGTCTTCCAGCCACTGACTGTACGGCCTGTCCAAACCCTTGGTGACAGATAATAGCCACCAAAGTCCAGCAGACCTGCCAAACAAGGTAGGCACACTAGGCTCCAGGCCTCCCAGGTCTGGAGAACACAGTTGAGGGCCCCCAGGACTTCCCAGAAAGTATCTGGACTGGCATCCCAGTCTCCAGCTGCAGCTGGACTTCCTAACCTGGCAGCTGCAGCAGCAGTGAGCTAACAGAGCACGTCAGTCCTCCTGCATATGACTAAGCAGAGCCAAACCAGAGAGGAGAGAGCTCAGATACCCCGATCCTTGCAGGTTGAGAGTGAGTGTGCTCTTGAGTATCTGCAGAACCCCAGATCCAGGGGCCTTCTAAACTAGCAGCCAGGCATCGGACCACTCCCACCCACACGCATCCACTGTGGGAAACAGAGGGACTCTTGGGACTTTGAAGCCCCTGCTCTACAGGTCCAACAGTGGAGTTAAGGCAGATAATACCAGAAATTGCGCTGCAACTATCACCAGCACCTGCTACATCTACAGCACCTGCATAAGTAACCCCTGAGAAGCCTGCAAGGCAAAGCCCTTCCCACACACTCAAGGGTTCACCATTCTCTATCACTCTGTCCCTCAGAGGCACACTTCCACGCATATTTCTACACACACACATATGCCAGCATTTGCCCTTCTGTGCCTGTGAACCTTCCTCCTACAGGTACAGCTGAAGTACCAATTCACATGCGGAGTGCAAGGGACCTCTCTCAGCTTTCTGAAGAATTCTCCAAACTTCAGAGAGAGACAGTACCAGTCTGAACTGCAGAATCCAGAAACAAACAGGGAAGGTAAGATAAGCCAATGGCCAGGGGTTGATAAAAGAACACATCCAACATAAATTAGGACATCATGCCTTCACCAGCAACCCCCAAAATTGATGTATACTCCAATTCACCGGAAGCACGGGAAAATGACTTTAAAGCTATGCTTACCCAATTATTTGAGGCATATAAAGAAGAAACAAACAAATCGATCAGAGCAATAGCCATATAAATACAGTTAAAGAGGAAATGAACAAATCTATCAAATATTTGGCCAATCAAGTGGAGGCAAAGACAGAGGAAATGAATAAAATTCTCAAAGAAACAGAGTCAAATATAGCTAAACAAATAGAGGCTCAAGTAGAGATACAATTAGTGGCATATAGAGAGGAAATTAACAAAAAAAAATACAGAACATTGTAGAGAGACAGGAATCCACATTCAAACAGATGAAGAAAATGGTGCAAGGCATGAAAACAGATTTAGAATCAATAAAGAAAACACAAACTGAGAAAACTCTGGAGCTGGAGAACTTAGAAAAAAGATCAAGAACCACAAAGGTAAGCATCATTAACAGAATACAAGAGATGAAAGAGAGAATCTCAGGTGAAGATACACTCACAGATATTGATACTTCTCTCAAAGAAAAAGTAAAATCAAAAAAGTCTCTAACACAAAGTATCCAAGAAATCAAGGACATCATGAAAAGACAAAATCTAAGAATAATAGGAATTGATGAAAAAGAAGATTCCAGACTCCAAGGTCCAGAAAATATTTTCAAGAAAATAATAGAAGAAAAATTTCCCAACTTAAAGAAAGACATGTCCATAAATATAAAACAGGCCTACAGAACACCAAATAGACTAGACCAGAAAAGGAGCACATCACATCACATCATAGTCATAACACTAAATCTACAGAACAACAACAACAAAAAAGATACTAAAAGCAGCAAGGGAAAAAGGCCAAGTACCATATAAAGATAGACCTATCAGAATCATACCAGACTTCTCATTAAAAACTATGAAAACCAGAAGGGCCTGGTAGGTGTCATGCAGACTTTAAGGGAACACAGATGCCAGCCCAGTCTACTATACTCAGCAATGCTTTCAAGCAACATAGATGGAGAAAACAAAATATTCCATGATAAAACTAAATTTACGCAATATCTACACAGCAAACCAGCCCTACAGAAGATACTAGAAGGAAAACTTCAATCCAACGAAAATGAATATACCCAAGAAAACGTAGCATGCAGATAATATCCCAACAAAAATTAAAAGAAAACAAGCAGTGAATCACAGTAAGAACACCAACTCCACAATAAAAGGAACTAACATTAATTAGTCACTATTATCTATCACCGTCAATGGACTCAACTCTCCAATAAAAAGACACAGACTAACAGAATGGGTGCGGAAACAGGATCCAACATTCTGTTGTATCCAAGAAATATACATCTACAACAAAGATAAACAGTACCTCAGAGTAAAAAACTGGGAAAATGTTGTTCAAAAAAAATGGACTGAGAAAACAAGCAGGGGTAGCTATCCTAATATCTAATAAAATAGACTTTCAACCAAAAGTAATCAAAAAAGATAAGGAGGGACACTACATTCTCATCAAAGGAAAAATCCACTAAGAACACATCACAATTCTCAACATTTATGCCCCCAATACAAGAGTGCCTACATTCATAAATGAAACATTATTAAAACTTAAATCACACATCGATCCCAACACCTTAATAGTGGGAGACTTCAACACCCAGCTCTCACCAAGGGACAGATCATCTAGACAGAAGCCAAATAGGGAAGTAAAGGCACTTACAGAGGTCCTAAATCAAATTGGCCTAATAGAAGTCTACAGAATTTTTCACCCAAACTCAAAAGAGTATATCTTCTTTTCAACACCTCATGGAACATTCTCCAAAAGAGACGGTATAGTTGGTCACAAAGCAAGCTTCAACAGATACAAAATGATTGAAATAATCCCCTGTATTCTATCTGACCACCATGGACTAAAGCTGGACCTCAACAACAATGGAATTAGCAAAAAGCCTACATGCAACCAAGAGGAACAGATGGCTGGAAATAATCAAAATTAGGGCTGAAATCAATCAATTAAAAATAATAAAACTATTCAAAGAATCAATGAAACCAAGAGCTGGTTCTTTGAGAAAATCAACAAGATAGACAAAAAACTTAGCCAAACTAACTAAAAGGCAGAGAGAAACTACTCAAATCAGCAAAATCAGAAATGAAAAGGGAGACATAACTACAGACACTGAGGAAATCCAAACAATCATTAGGTCATACTACAAAAGCCTATATGCCACAAAATTTGAAAATCTAAAAGAAATGGACAAGTTTCTTGATATATTCCATCTACCAAAATTAAGTCAAGATCGGATAGAAAGATTGAATAGACCCATATCCCCCAAGGAAATAGAAGTGGTCATCAACAGTCTCCCTTTGTGGTGAGACGGGTCTTGGCTGCTTTGGCAGCTATTTGAAATGCTAGTCTCAGCACAGGAAGACAGTTTTTTTCCAGGCCTTCCCTTGGAGACAGGGAAGGATTTGCAAGTCCATTCGCCTTTTGTTTAGTGACAGCAGGTGGGAGAGCTTGCTTGAAGTCTCAACTCTGCTTCACTTCCTTGTGAAAATCAACCCCTCGTGTAAACTGTTTGTATAAATAAAGAAGGCTGTCTGCTCTCCTGGCTTTTTCGGATGCAGAGCGTATTGACGCTCTAGGGCTCATTAGGGCCATGAGCAAGCGGCCAGAAGCCTCTCAGAACATAATTATGTGTAGTGTGCATTATTAATTTCAATCCTCACTCCCGACTCAGGACCCTGTTCTGCTCTGCTGGCGGGCTCCGGCAGATTTGGCGCCCGAACGTGTGGCCTGAGATACAAGGATATAGTGAAGGACACCGCTGGTTTGTTTTCAAGCTCGATTTATATTTGAAGGAGTGGTGAGTAATTCCGAGAATAAAGAATGGGACAAGGCAGTAGCCTAGTGTTTTTTGTATGGAACTTAATTAAAGGAAGTCTGTATAAGAAACAGGAAACTGAGAAAGTTAAACTTTCAGGCTCAGAGAAAAAGAAGTTAGAAAGGTGTCAGCCTTCAAGGCAAAATTATATTAGGCCGTCGACTCCATCAGAGGAGACGTA
>CM053765.1:60865899-60904525 GCA_028658305.1 Pachyuromys duprasi
TTCTAGGGTCTTTCCCACTTTTTCTTCTAACCGGTTTAGTGTGTCTAGTTTTATGTTGAGGTCTTTGATCTACTTGGACTTTAGCTTTGTGCAAGGTGATAAATATGGATCTATTTTCATTTTTCTGCATACAGCTATCCACTTGGAACAACACCATTTGTTGAAGATGTTGCCTTTTTTCCACTTTCATGATGGAAAACCCTGACAAGTTTTCCTCAGATAGCTGATCAATGTTAACATCATCAAAGACAAGTCATGTCCACAAGATGGCACTCTACCTTCACGGTCTTCCTCCCTAAAGTCGACAGCCAGTTCATGATGAGAGAAATGAAATTCAAGAATATTCATTAAGAATATTCATTCCTCCTGAGGCCAGGGTCATCAGATAAAGGAAGGTCTGGAAATACTGGAGGAATACAGCGGAATCAAGAGAGACCTGAGACTACCTGAATGTGATGCTGGATACTGAGCAGGATCCTGAGACAGAGAAAAGACAAGCAGGCAAACAAAATGGGGCTCAAACACTGGACCTCAGACAATAACATCATGGCATTGTCTTTCTGACTATGACAAGTGTGCCATAGCAGGGTGTCAGTAACAATGAGGGTTCGTGTGGGTCACATGGGAGCTTCATACGACCTTCAAAGGACTTCCATAAGCCTAAAAATGTTTTAAATTTTTAAAACTGAAAGTTTTTTGAGAAAGATATGGAGTAAAAGCCATGACTATTAGCAGTCATGCCAGAATGACTGATTGTCCACATGATTGACTTCATGGAAATGTGAAATGGTGGGGAGACATCCCTGAAGATCGCATCCCTTGTTGGTGTTAGCAAAAGGTAAATTATTATGTGCTCACTGCACATCTGAGAGGTGAGTGTTACCCAGAAAGGAAAGTTAGCATCACATCTCACATGCCATGGAGAGTTGAAAACTCGAGATGGCATCATCTCTAACTTTTCTTCACCCTTGAAAACCATCTGCACAACTTGTGAGGAGGAACAAAGTGGTAGAAATGATGCCATGGGTGGCATCTTCAGACCTTCTGAGACTGTAATTTCCAGGGAGCTCCACTATGACACAGCTGGAGGCTTGCTCTGTAGTATAGCTGTAAGTGCAGGAGGTAGAGACCTTGTTCTGCTGCAAAGTCAAAGGCAGGAGGAACATTCACAAAGCTAAATGTGGATGTGTCTGTTCGGAGTCACTAGTGTGTTTACTTTGTGTTTCTGTGTGAATTTCATTGATTTCATAGGCGATTTGACAATGTTTAATTTCTGAAATGATTCAAACAGTGCTTTCTTCCTTAGAAACAATGTAAGTTTTTTTCTTTTTTAATTTAAATGCTAATAAACTGGGCCCTGCTGAAAATGTGTAATGTGTAATAACCAATTTAATTTTGTATTCTTGTGATAAATAACTATTCATGGTTTATCAACTGTGCAAGACATCATATTAGGTACAGCTGAAGTACACCCTGCCTACCTCCCCATCAACAAATTGATGGTTAGTTTGCAGCATTTCTCATCCTGTGGGCCATGGCCCCTTTGGGGAGTCTCCTAAGGCCATCAGTAAACACAGATATTTACATTACAGTTCATAACAGTGCCAACCAAGTAAGTTTGTGGGGGTCACCACAACATGAAGGCCTGCATTAAAGCCTTAGGGTCATGAAGATTGAGAGCCTCTGGTTTATTGTCTTACAGAAGAACCTTCACAGACAGCTTTGCAAGGGTTTTAATCCTGATTCAAAATTAAGTCCCCAGATTGACACACACACACTAAAGTAGAAATCCCAACATATTCTCATTGTTTGGGTCGGCATAATATTGAATTATTCAAAGTGATTTGCTATCAAATTATTTCTGCTATTTCAGACTTTATTGGGCTTATATCTTGTGAACATTAGGATTATAATTCTTAAAAGGATATTTTGGTCCTAACAAGCACAATTTGAGAACTGTAAGTACAAGTTTTCTACCTAAATTTCTTTTTTATGATAAAAGGCCAGTTTATTTTCTTCATATATTTCCTTTGTCACTCATCAGATCATAAGTTTGTGGGGTGATAACTCATCTAAATTTTAACATTTTTTTATTGATTCATTGTGAATTTCACTCCAATACGTTCATCTCTGCATTTTTCCATATCTGCCTTCCACCCTTGCAACCTTCCTCACAAACAAACAAACAAACAATTCATCTCCAAATGGAAGCTGCAGTGTGTTGTGGAGTATCACAGTGCATACCCTTTTGTCCAAACACCTTCACTTGCAAATGTTCATTGCAATAAGTCATTGGTCTGGTTTGAGGCCTCTGGCTTCTATTACACTATCAATACTGCATCCTCTCTGGGACTCCTCTAGGACACACTGTTGTTGTCCTGTGTCATGGAGATCCTGCAGCTTTGGATCTGCAGGACCATCCTTCATACACTCCACCAGTTCACAGATGGGGTAGATGTTGGGGTGGGCCAACTCAAAGTCCTGCATCTGGGCCTAGGTGGTAGTTGAGGTTGAGTTGCTCTACCTGACAACTTTTCTGCACCCACTCCACCAGAGCCAGCCCTCCCTCTGTGCCCAGGGGAGGGACAGGGTCAACACTCTTGCATCAGTGGGGAAAGCAAGGCTCTCATGCTACCAGAGCTAGCTTCCCCAGCAGGGGCAGCTCACCTGAGTGCTGCAGCAGATAAGGAGCAAGGCCAGCTCTCTTGCACCAACCCCCCCCCCCCCGGCCAGCTCTACTATGCTGCTTAGGCAAAAGTGCTGGCTCACTCTCCTGAGTGCTGCAGCTGGTTGCAGGACTGGGGGGGGGGGGCAGGTCTCCCACTCTCATATTCTCCAGGCCAGTTCTCCCATGCTGCCCAGGTGAGTGGTAGAGCCAGCTCTTCAGCCTGATAATGTGCTGAGCGGTAGGATCATCTCTTCCTCACCCCCACCATGGCTGCTGGGGAGTAACCTGTGCCCACTCCACTAGGGACAACTCTCTCCAGTGCTGGACCTGCTCTCCAGAATGCTGTAGCAAGTGACAGGTGAGGTCAGCTCTCCTGCTCTTGGATCCAGGTCTCCCATGCTGCCCACGGAAGGGTTTGAACAATCTCTACTGTGCTGCCTAGGCAAGACAGGTGCCTGTTCTCTCAGGGGTTGCAGCTAGCAAGGGGTGAGACAAGCTCTCCTGCTTTCATGCTGGCCATCCCACACTGGCCAGGGAAGGGGTGGGGCCAGCTCTGCTTAGCTGTCAGATATTTACAGGGCCTCAGATGGCAGCCCAGATCAGGGATATCTGCATGGCCTTTGGTGATAACATGGCCTATAGACATCAACACAGACCCATGCTGCTGCAGAGTCATAGACCCAGTCATGGCACTTGGTGGTAGCCTGGGCCAGGACTTCACCATGGCCTCAAGTGGCAGCACAGGCTGCTCACATCAGGCTGTTCCTTATCATCCTGGCATCTTTAGTTCTGCTTCTCTTCTTAGTACACAAACCATTTACTTCTCTTTCTCTCCTAGCTCTCCATCACATACTTGCCCATCATAGTGGTACCCGCATGTGCTGCATCAGCAATGACACCTTCTTTTGAAAGGCAGAATGGTTAAATGTTTGCCAAACCCAAAGATTCAGAAGGAAATAAATCACTGGCCAAAGTTAAACACAGCACAGAAAAACTATAATTCAATATAGAGATATGTCCAGTCTCATGGTTGAAAGCCACCATAACTGACTAGAGAGATGAGCAAATAGGCCAGTGATAAGAAGTAAACACAGCAGGACATGTCCAGTCCATTGTGGTTCTCCACTCTGCGGGTTCTGCTCTTCTTCCCGGGACAGGATGCAGCTCTGGGATTCACAGTACACATACAGTGGTCTGTTTTCTCAGAGGATGAAGGCATAGGGCCACTGTCACTTGCATTTGTTACTGAATCTATTGATGGACAGTAAGTCACCATTTCCCAGGGGCAAGAACATCAACCTCCTTTGAGTCACTAGTTCCATCTCTCTTCATAGTGCAAAAGATGTTTGGCTTCCTTTTCCTCTTCCATCTGTCCTCACCTGTTTGCTCACTTCTTGCTGTGCCAAGCCTGGTGAGGGCCAGGTACTGCCCTCTACCTAAGTTTCAACTGTCTGAATACACAAGTGCTTCTTTGGCTTCTGTCGGAGATCTATTAGCACCAGCAATTAGGCTATGTGCTTCTAATACTGAAGCAAATATAGTTGCTTTTTAACTTGGGACTTTTATTTATAGACTAAAAATTTAAGGTGAATTTTCAAAGTCAAAGCTTTGTTAGGAAATTATAATTGAATTTTAGTGTAAAATTGCTATTTTTTTAAAACTTTTCTGAGCATCATGGTTGAATATGTGTTCTTCTGATAGTTTGTGACAGAGTCAACAAAATATATTTTTGGAGGAATCTACCAGTACTATTATGCTAATAATCTTTTTAGTATATCTTTGTATTGAAATGTCCAACATAATTTGGATACTTCCAGACCTCAGAGATTTTGTGGAAAACAGGTTTCCATGGCACTGGGGAGTGTTATGGAAGAAGTTAAAGTGGAGATTCCTGGGTCATTATGATTGGTGATGGAGGTCCAGATAAAGCTATTTGCCTGATTTAAAGACTGAATGATTTACACCAGGTTAAAGTTCTGAAGAGTGAGGCTGCATGCTTACCTCCAAAATTAAACCAGGCTCTTAGTTCACAGATGCTCTGTCTCATAGGTGCTCTGTAGATGTGACCAATGAGTCAAAAGAGGACTCATGACATTTATGCTTGAGTTCAGAGCTGTGATTAAACCTGAGCAGTCCAACCCACCATTAAGCAGCCTTCTCCTGCTTTCCTCCATCCTTTCTGACAGTAGCCATCCAGTGACATTGGACAGTGAACTTGAAAGGAAACCTGAAGACTCAGCACCTCCTTATGGAAAGTAGTGTCACATGGAGGTTAGCTGGGATGAAGGCAGACTTATTCCGGTTTTAGTTGCTGTAACTGAATTCCAGGCCCTGAGCAACTTTTAACAAAAGAGGGTTCATGTGGCTCACAGTTGGGAAGGCTTGAATGTGCCTCTGCAGAGAGACTTCTTCTGCTGCTGAATGGTAAGACAGAGCAGCTGAGCCAGGGAGAGCTCATGTTTATTATGTGGTCATTCCTGAGATGACACATTATGCCACTAACTCATGAATAGGAATCTACTGCTCATAAGGGCAGAGCACCTCAAGACAGAACCACCACGGAATGGAGATGCTTGGAAAGACCACAGGAGTTCAGAGAGGGGCACATCTGGACCCCAACAGGCAACACTCGCTTATCTGCACTACTATCTTGTCCTATTGTGAAGTTGTGAAAATGAAAATTTACAGGCAACAAAAGCAAGAATGAAAGTTAAACTGACAGACATGGTGCTGTGAAATGTGTCTCCAGAACTTCTTCTCTTCTTATTTTACTCTAAGAAACTGATATTTCAGATTAAGAAGTACAGTGAGGGAAATTATTCAGTCTTCTTTTTTTTCCAGTAATGAAGCTACTTCTGAGAAAGTGAAGAGCTGTTACTCTGAAAGCAATTTGCTGGGTCAACTTGCATGGCTTTGAGTGTCCCTAGACCTAAGTGTTCAGAGAGACTGAGTATTGCAGTAAACAGGGATGCAGGGTACCAGTGAAAGAAAAGTACCTGAGAGGAACACCAGTGAAGATAAAGATTGCAGTGGGCAGAGTTCAGAAAAATGGGCATGAAAAACAGTGTCTAAAGTTCCAAATGTTTAAATTTAAGCTGTCACACACTCAAGGAATTATGAAAACTGTCCTCTTCCTGCACCCCCTTCCTCCCTCTCCCCCATTCTTCCTCTCCTGTTTTCATTTCCAGTATTTATCCTTTGATGTCAGCTCAGCCAGTTTTGTTATGTATGAAATAAATAGATGTGTTCTCATCTGGAACCATAAAATAAAATATTGGTGTGGAAATATGTTTGAGCTTAAAAGAAGTAATGTGGGTGTGATTTTAGGCCCATGTTTCATGATGTGAGTGGGTGGGACTGAAAACATATCATAAGAAAGTACAAATGATTATCTTCCCACTTTTGTGTTTATTTCCTCTTTAGTGATTAATGGTGGCAAAGCAGGTTGCCTGTCCTGTACAACAGCCCCTTCTGAGCTGGCACTCTGTGACTGCACATGAGTGGATGACTCAAGCAGTCGTAAAGGGTGACCTCAGTCAGTCACTGAAAGAGGAGGACGGTGGGGAAAAGGAGGAGGACAGGAAAGAGGAGGAGGAGGATAGGAAGGAGGAGGACGGAGAAGAGGAAGAGGAGGAAGACAGGAAAAGGGAGAAGGATGGGGAGGAGGAGGAAGAGGAGGAGGACAGGAAAGAGGTGAAGGAAGTGGAAAAGGTGGCATCAGAAACGAGATGTACTTTTCAGGTTTCACAGGCAAAAGCTAAGGGGAATATTAGCAGATCAGGGAGCAGGGTGCTTCTTCTCCAGCCCCAGCCTTGAGCATGGTTATACCTAGAATGGATTTCTATTTCACTCACCAGGCCAGGAGAAGTTTTGGATATCTTGGCACTTGGTTCTTTTTCTTCCCCCATCATCAGTCTGTATTTACGAAATTCAGTTAATTGAATATAATAAAAATTAATGTCAATAAATAATAATCCACAAAACAGTTAAATGGTTTCTTTAAGTTAAAACAAGACAAATATCACAGAATAGTGAAGTCCTTAGATTAGATTAGAAGAAACTAGTATTTGCTTCTTAAAACAAGGTGGGTAGTTGTAGACTTCAATGTCATTAGTCATGTTAATTAACAATGCTTGTTGCCAAGGGTATTGGCTCATTGCTGTCATCCCAACACACAGAAGGCAGGGACAGAAAGACCCGCATGAGTCTGAACCTTCCTAATGCTGAGGCCCTTTAGTGTGGTTCCTCATGTTGCAGTGACCACAACCATAAGATTTTTCTTTTTCTTGTTACTTTATAACTGTAATTTTGATACTGTTATGAGTCATTATGTCATTATCAGATATGCGACCCCTGACCCCCAAAGGGGTCGAGACCCACAGAGTGAGACCCACTGCCTTAAAAAATAAAATTATGATGATGATGATGATGATAATGATCATGCTTGTTGACTCAACTACTTTTAAGACTAATTAGTTACCTGAGGCTTATGGTGACCCAGGGACAGCTCAGCAAGCAGGTGGGTGTGTGGTCAATACATAGAGGCTGTCCTCAAAGCTACCAAAGTGAGATTTAAAGTAATTACCGTAAACTGAATCTTTATTGAATATATATAAATTGAGAGTGTGTGTGAAAATGTAGCCACAGCAGTTTAGTCATCAACAAAGGTCTGCCGAGGCCCCATGTTCATCATTACACGGTTGTGAGATGTCATCAGAGTAGTTAATTACATCATATATATATATATATATATATATATATATATAATGTATATGTATATATGTATATATATATCAGGTATCACAAGGAATTTTATGCTGTATTGTTATGTACTATAAACTAGGTCATGATGTTATGGAGGCTGAAAAAGACCAAAATATGCATTCAGCAATCTGGAGATCACGAAGTACTGATGGTGCAGATGCAGTACACAACAGGCCGAGTCCTGGTCTGAAGAAGACTAGTGTCCCCGTGTGCTACAGTCAGATAGAGAGGGAAACAACTCTTGCTTAGCCTTTCATTCCGTTTAGACTTAGGCACATGGAGAGAGTCATTCCAGTCTATTGATTGCGTCCTCCCTCACAGACAAACCCATGTCTTGGCACTCAGATGCCCTGTCATGCTGATGTGTGCTACACACTCAAAAGAGGTTATAAGATATGTGGTTCTAGGTTAGAAAGGTGTCTGGGCTGCGATTTAAATTTTGAAACCACCGGCATAGTAATGAGACTACAGTCTCTGATACATGGTATAGACGGAGAAGCTGCCTGAAGCATGAGCCCTAGGGTGCTCCAGTAGGAAAAGTAAAATCCAGAAAATAAGATAAAACACTGAAAGTACATAATCCCTCAAGGAGTCAGATGCTGAGATGCCAAGGCCAAATGAAGAAAGTGACTCTAGAAGAACTGTACCAAATGACCTGAGATGCCTAGGGTATGAGCAACAGAGTTCTTGAGATCTTGGCAGGAGAAATTTCTTGGAAGGCTATGGTGGTTTGAATAAATATGGCCCCCATAGGTTCACATGGAGTGATACTAGTAAGAGGTGTGGCCTTGTTGGAAGAAGTGTGTTACCCAGGGTAGGCTTTGAGGTTTCAGAAGCTCAAGCCAGACACACTGGCTTTCGCATACTCTTTGCCTGCTGCCTGCTGATCTGGATGTAGAACTCTCAACTACCTCTCTAGCACTATGTCTGACTCTGTGCCACCATGCTTCCCACCATGATATTGAACTAAAACTTCTGAAAACATAAGCCAGCCCCATGTTAAATGGTTTCCTTTGTAAGAGTCGCCGTGGTCATGGTGTCTCTTCACAGCAATAGAAATCTCACTAAGACAAAGGCCAAGTTGGAAACAGTTGGTATATGTTCAAGGCAGCATGAGAAGGGCACAGGCAAGCCAGCTTTGTGTTATTATAACAACATGCCTGACCACTAACTTGTAAAGAGAAAATAGCTACTTGGCTTACAGTTTGAGACATTCAAAAGTATGGTGCTTATGTTGGCTGAGTTGTGGCAAGGGTAGCAAATAGGGGCACTTCATGGACAGCCTGTGTTCAATAATGAATGTTCAGACATGCACAACTGGAGACATCTAACCAATCTCCATAACACAGTGAAAAGAAAGGGCTAAGAAAGAGCAGGAAAAAAAAAGAAGTGTTTTCAGATTTTTTTTTCTATAAAAGGAAAGAAATTTAATGGAACACTAATGTAACTGGGAGAGAAGGAGAAGGGGAAGGCCTTGAATTCACTGATGAGGTGGTTGGAGATTCAATGCATAGTATAATGACCGACCTAAGGGACGCTGTTCATACAGGAAAGGAGTGGGTTGAGCTCACACAGCATTCATGGACTGTGCATGGTGAAGTCAGAGCGGCTCACCACTTGGTAATGAACGCAGAGGCATTTAATGATGATTATGGAATCCAATCTGAGTAAGAGAGAAATGAGCACAGGAGGGAGATGCAGACAGTGTAAGGCCAATATAAATAACTGGGAACATTCTCCTTCTGGAATCTTACAAATTTCATGGAGAAGTTTAAACGCAAAAGGACCATTAATATCACATCATCCTTCAGGATAAGGGTAAAAGAGAGAACATTGCCTTTCTCCTTCCTTTTCTTCACCTCCTCGGTTTCTCTTTCTTCCTCATTTCCTTTTAGGAATGTTGCATGCACCAACACATGCTCTGTGAATAGACTACCTCCAAGAAAAGCATGAACCTTGCAAAGCGAAGCTCTCTGGCAAATGCCTACAACCTCAGACAGAGAACAGAAGATATTTAATTGGGTGATGTTTTAAAACGAAAGTTATTTTAAATAGAAGAAAATTAATTGTCAAAATTTTAGTTGAATCACACAGGGATGCTACTGAGTCTACTGGTGGCTGCAGTTTTTATCAAAAGGAAAGATTCCGTCAGACAGAAAGCACCCCATGAAGTCACGAGCAGATGATGGAATTGCTTAAATTCATTTCCATCTCCACATGCAGGCACAGCCTGAGTCACAGCTCAGTCCTAAGCTGGGTGCTTATGAAGGCAAATTAACTGTCTCACGTCAGCAGGGTACCACTGTGCATAAAGTCGCAGCAATTGTGAAAGCTCTAAAATTCCACAGCATTGCGGTATGCTTCCTAAGCCAGAAGGAATTTGCCATGATATAAATAGGGCCCAGTCATACCCTGTTAAATGAGCAGCATCATAGGATATGCTAGGGAGAAGCTGGGCAGGCTGGTCATCTGGCTTTCCCTGGATATTACTTGATTTTATACATGGTGAGGAGCAGCTTAGAGATACTCATACATTTGAGGTACACACCTGATCAACAATGGCTGAGGTGGTCATTCTTTTCATTTTTTTTTATACTTATCTTCTGTATGTAACGCAGCTGGATTTCCTGGAATGAAGGAGCCAGAGCATAGACATTTATGGAAGAGAAGTAGCATAGTCTGTGCTGGTGTTTAAAGTATGAACTTAGGATCTGTAATGTGCTGCCATTCTCCAGTGGCCTGTATGCCATAAACATACTTCCTCTAGGAAAACGAATGCTTTATTCATCCTGCTTGGATTAGTGTGTGTGTGTGTGTGTGTGTGTGTGTGTGTGTGTGTGTGTTTGTATGTGTAAGACACACAATGTACCCCATATACCTGTGTACTTATTACCTGCTGAGATATTAAGAATTTAGCTACAACACATGTTCCAAGGAAGCAAATCTTCACTTCTTCCTCTGTTCCACTAAGTCCAGTCTCCCAGACGCATCCCCTGCTCTGTAGCAGATCTTCATCTCTGGCTTGTCTTTACTCTCTGTCCCTATTCTCAGGGAACTAAGTGCACCCTGGTGGAATACCCTGATTTCCTCTCTCTCGTGACCCTCTCAGTCTCCCCACCACCACCAAGCCCACCCCCATTTCTAAGTGTCAGCTCCCAATACTTAACACATTTTACTAGAAAAACACAATGGTCAACCTATCAAGACCCCAGAAGAATTTTCTACCAGGCAATGCCCAGCCACCCAAGCACCACAGAGGGCCACAGAAACCAAATGACAAAACACCCACCCAACAAGATAACACCAAATACCATCACCAGGAACTACACACATCCAGCATGCCTAGATGCTATAATAAAAACACCATTGATAACAGTTAGGACCTAGTGTCTCTGCTAGAACCCAGAACCCCCACCACAGCAGGTCCTGAATATCCCATGATATCTGAAGAACAAGAAAAAGACCTTAAAATTCATAGTCCTTATGAATGTAATAAAGAAAAATTATTAAATACTTTAAAGAAATCATTGAAAACAAAACAGTGGAAGGAAGTAAATAAAACAGTTCTTAAGACCTGAAAGTAGAAATAGAATCAACTAAGAAAATCCAACTGAAAATCTGGAAATGAAAACTTTTGGAATTTGAGCAGGCCCCTCAGAGGCAAGCCTCACTAACAGAATATAATAGATAGAAAGGGGAACCTGAGGCATTGAAGACACAACAGAAGAGATAAATACATTGGTGAAAGAAAATGTTCAATCTAAAAACCTCCTGGCATGAAATATCCATGAAATATTGGACATTATGAAAAGACCAAATCTAAGAATAATAGGCATGTAGGAAGAAGAAACCCAACACAGCAAATATTTTTAACAAAATGATAGAAGAAAATTTCCTTATTCTAAAGAAGGAGATTCCTATCAAGCTATAAGAAATACACAGAACACCAAATAGATCAGACCAGAAAAAAATTTACCCAAGTACATAATAATCAAAACACTAAATGTACAGAGCAAAGAGAAAATATTAAACCTGCAAGAAAAAAAGACCAAGGACCATATAAAGGCAGACCTGTTAGAATTACAACAGACTTCTCACTGAAAACTCTAAAAGCCAGAAGAGACTAGACAGATATTTTACAAACTCTAAGAGACCAAAGATGCCAGTCCCAGAGCACTGTACCAAGCAAAACTGTCAGTCACAATAAATGGAAAAAGAAAGAAATTCCAAAATTAAAGAAAACGTACATAAGCAGCATCGATCTAAAAATATATCCCTACAAAAAAAGTACTAGAATGAAAACTTTGAAGTGAAGAGAACACAAGGGATAAAGAATCGGAGACCATTAAATAGAGAAAACCACAAGAACAAAACATCAGGAATCAACAAACAGTGCTCATTGGTATCTCTCAGTATCAGTGGCCTCAGTTCTGCAGCAAAGACACGGACTAACAGAATAGGTGGGAAAATAGGATCCATCTTTCCGCTGTGTCCAACAAACAGATCTTATTGTCAAGCATAGACATCACCTCAGGGTGAGAGGATGGAAAATTGTATTCAAGCAAATGGAACAAAGAAGCAAGCTAGTGTCTCCATTTTAATCCTCCTGTTACATAACAGGAGCCCAGGTTTAAAATGCTGCCCAAATCAAATATTTAATAAACTGCTGAGGCTAATCTTCAAATCCAGGCTCAGAAATCTGTCTTTTTAAACTCAAATCTCAGGGTAGTTTATCAAACAATCCAAATGTGTCACTTTGGAAGTTCTTGTCTCCCTGGACTCCTCATCTACATTTTTGTCAAAGCTTTCTGACATTTATGGTCTTGAGCTGTGCAGGATTCAAGATCCCCAGAGCTCAGACACTGGGGCAACCTGGGCCTACCTTGCCTTGCTCCTCCAAGCCCCACCTCCCAGCAACTGTGGCCATGAAGCAGCTCATAGGTCAGAGACCTGTGAAGAGAGTCTGAGAGTTCAGTTTCATCGTGGCTGTGTGATCCTGTTCTCAACTAAAGTCCGCAGTTTGTTTCAGAGGAAAACCAGGAAAATGAAACTGTCCCTTTTTTCTGGGTTACAGTGTGACTGGATGGGACAGGACTGTGACAGAGAGAGCAGTGTACCTAGAAAATGCTACCGTGGGTTGTGCCTTTCAGTGCCAAATATATAGATTAGATAGTTTCAATGCGATTTTAATAGTGTATGAAAAATTCTCTGCTGACATCTATTAATTATCGTTTGCCTAACCTTTTATCACTTCTTTCTGACTTGATGACAAAAGCCTTGGGGCTTTTTTTAAATTGCCTTCTGCTCTGAACTCTTTTCACATCACACAGATTTTGCAAGGGCATCTATTGGATTCGTTTTATTTCATAACATACTCTCTGTCAAAATCAATTCAAGGCGAGCAGTGGATTTTGGTAACTCCTCTTTTCTGAGGATCAGTGGTTCTTTGTCTTGTTGTTTTGTCCTTCTGTGCTGCATAAAGTTGACCACTTGGAGGCAGCATTGAGTCATGTTGCACTAAACTACTGTCAACAAGCAAGAGGTCTAAAACCTGAAGGAAGGAACTGATAGATAGGAAATGAATATTTTCCACATACACCACTGGCTCAAAAACAACAGTGGGTTTTGCTACAGAAATTTGTTTAGAGGAAGTACACCCGTGTGTGCCCCTCATGGGAACTCCTGAGGATACCTGAGGAGCAAAGTGTGAACCATTTAACTGTTTACTCACATAGCAAAACGAAGCTTCCCTGGACAGCAAGATTAGCTCAGCATTCATTCATGCTATGAAAGGGCACATCTGCTCTGGTGACCAAACGCCTCCTTAGTCCTTGGAATCCACTAAATCAGTTCAATGAAACTGAAGGAGCATGTTCCATAAGTCAGAATTTCTCAACACCAGGGTGATAGCAGTGTTTTATGTAGTCAAGCAGTTTCCTAAAATACCCAGTGCATGGTACAGAAGCTGCAGTCTCCCAAGGATCCAGTGATGGCTGCAAATACAGGCTAAGATGTTCTATGAGCTCAAAAGCTATGCTTCTGCAGGAAACTAACAATCAAAACTGGAGTCCTATAGCTCTGATTAAAAAAAAAAGTGGAAACAGCTCTTGGAAGGACGTTGTTCTTCAGAAACTTAGCCTTGTCTCTATTTTCCACTGGGATCTTAAAAGTAGGATGTGCTTTTTTTTCCAGGTGATTTCCCATGAGAACTCAATGGAAACGTGTAATGGGGCATATGAGTTTCTCCCTAATTCTAATTTCTATTTATTACAGATGTGTTTACGATTCATTTGACACCCTCTAAATACCTAACATGTGTCCAGCACAGGGGAGACAAAGATGAAAGACATATTAAAGCTGTGCAATAAAGAGGTTCACAGTCTAGGGGCAACAGAACACACACCTGCAAATAACTAAGAGCATGCTGATTTCTGTCAGGTTCTCATACCATTATCCTTCCGTAGCTTAACTAAATTATGCTTTGAAGTGTAATCTCACAGAGCAGAAGTCTAATTTTCTGCTTGAGAAAAGTGAGTTCCAGAGCATAAAAGATGTGGTCACACAGCCGATATAAAAGCCACAAAAGAAGTTGGTTCATTTCCACTGAAGATGGTATCATTCCAGAATGGAGGGCTGTTGCAGTGTCCACTGTAGCCTGCATTTCCCCACGCATTCTAAGTGTCCAGTAGAAATCTTTAGTAGACAACTGTTTGTTGACCTTAGTTTAAGATCTCTCTTGGTTTCCTCTATCTGGACATAAATCTCACCATTATGGTGTCGTTTGTGATCCAATCAATATTGTGTTGTTTAATCTCCAAGATTCTTAGTTGGCAAAAGTGGGCCCTGACTTTTCACTGGCACTCATTTTCCTAAGCCTGGGTGCTGGGAATTGGTTGAGGACAGATTAGTGAGTGCTTGCAGTCATGAATGAAAAAATTGGACCTTGTATAATTTGCTTCCCTACTATGCCCAACCAATACCATTTCCCTATCTACATTGAACAGCATTTCCCAAAAGCTAGTGGGAAAGCTTATACCTCACACTAGAGAAGTTTAAGAGCAGCGCTTGCCAGCTTCCACGGCTATAAACAGTTTCACATGGATGATTTCAGGCTACCCGGGTTTCGGGGCATAGTGAGCTGTGTGGGGAAAACATGCTGAGTTTGCTTTGAATAGCCAGCACAAAGCACCTTCAGCAGACTGCTGCCCAATGGAAGAAGGACTCAGCAATGACCAGTGCTGGTTCACCCAGACAGGCACTCATTTGGTGACGGGAGTAGAAGTACCAGGTATTGTTTTGGGCTTGGTAAAAATAAACAAACAAAACAGCAAGTGAGTATTGGGCCAACTGTAAGGAAGTTCTTCACATTAGTAGGACTAGAGATAGAAAAAATGCTAAACTATGAAATTAGCTTATTAAATTAATAAGGACAGAAAACAGAGGAAGCAAACAACTGTGTTCACTTGATAATTATGATCATGTGGTCACAGCCACTCACCTCCAGACATCTTTGTGAACTTAATGGCAGAGCTCCCGAATAAGATTATTCGTGCGGATCTGGCTAAAAACCAACAGATTTCTCAAAGACTCAAACTCTGCTCATTAGACCAGGGATTTAGAGGGCTTTTGTCACTCTAAAATTCATATGCAAAAATTCTAGTATTACTAGATGAGGTCTTTGCCTCTTCCCAAAGGAGATCGATTCCTCCAGTAATAGACTGCTAACTTGACAAGCTTAACCTGAGTCAGCTGATAAACTGCAGCTCACAAATTCCATGCATGGTGTTACATATTAACCCAAGACCAAAGAGAGCCTTCATTTACACGCAGACTCTACCTGGAGGCCTCAGATGCTCCCAGACAGTTCCTTCTGCAGTGCTGTATTTGGTGGTCAGTAACTTCCCTATGAGAAATTCATGCCATCAAAGGCATCATGTCTGGTAGCAGCATCTCTCAGAAGGTTCATACAAAGTCCACACTTGCTCTGTGTTCAAAGCCACTTCATGACTTTCTGAATAAATTGAGACAGTTGTATTTACATTTAAATTACATTTCTAAACAGAGCTTCCTGACTTTTCATTGTCTTCATAGTTTTTATTCTGCCCTTTGAATATCATTATAAAATATATGTGTTCTATAGAATACATATTAATATGTCTGTGGTACTATGAGGTCCTTACACTTTGACTCCTTAGCAGCCTATACTAATAACCTCACATAGTCTGATGTACCGAGGCTTGCTTTGTTCTTCCTGCCCAGTCTGTATAAGGATATGCCCCCAACAGGCACCCAAGTTTGGGTACGGCTTGTGTGCCTGTGTGCTGGACGCCTGGACTCCCTTGTGGAAATGTTGATGTGTTGTGGGTAACATGAGATAATTAGTCATGAAGTATCTTCCTTGGGTGCTATCAATGCTGTTCTTACAGGATTAGGCTAGTCCCCACAGGAATATGCTGTCTTAGGGAATCCAGGCTCTTTCCTGAGTCCAGACCCTTATTAAAACTTCTTCCTCTCACAGTTGCTCCTACCATGATGCCATCTGCTATACTGTGAGTGCTGTCACAGATGGAGGGACTCAATCCTCAGCTTCCAGCCTCTGAAACTATGACATAAGAAACCTCTTTTCTAGGTTTTGCAAGATTGTCCAATGGGTAAAGGTGCTTGCTGCCGACCTTGATGACATAGTTCGATTCTCAGGACCCACACGGTAGAAGGAGATTATAAACTCCTGCAAGTTGACCTGTAGTCTACACACAAACACACACACACACACACGCCCGGGCACACACACACAAATGTAATAAAACTTTTAAAAAGAAATCTCTTTTCTACATGAAGTACTCATACTCTTATTGCAAACTTACATTAGTTGCTTAGGACCATGTCGTCCTGGGTGTCTGTCTCACCATTCTGCTCCACCTCTGAATGAATCTTACTGAGGATTGAATCTGTTCTCAGCCACTCGAGAACTTTTAGTGTTCCTATTGTCAAAAAAACATTGTTTACCGTGTCCCTATCGCTTCTCATGCCTTCCAATGGATGCAGATTCTGAATGTAAATGTGGAGGAAAATGTTTATTGAAACATATTCATATTTGAAACCTCAGCTGCGAAGGGGTTAAAAGTATCTTTATATGATTATTAGTAAATATGCATTGAATTCATCCCATGGGGGACTCTCACATCTCCATTTAGGTTATCTTCTGAGGTAGATAGAAAAGCACCCAGGGATGTGGATATTGGATGTGTGCTCAATCTAAGGAATGCAGCAATTGGAGCAAGCATGGCTTTAAAATGGAACGCGATGCTCTTGTCTTGTGTAA
The DNA here is from genome assembly GCA_028658305.1 of Pachyuromys duprasi. Taxonomy (NCBI): domain Eukaryota; kingdom Metazoa; phylum Chordata; class Mammalia; order Rodentia; family Muridae; genus Pachyuromys; species Pachyuromys duprasi. Next base: position 60,882,654 of record CM053765.1, read on the forward strand.
AAAGAAGGCTTTCACATATTGAATACCAAAAGAGGAAGAGAAGAGAGGAGACGAGGGGTGGGGGGAGAAACACACACACACACAGAGCCTGGGCTGTGGTGGAGGATGCAGACATCTCAACTGTTTACCGAATTCGAAACTATTTGTTAATGTTAAACAACTGAAAATAACATAAAAAATACTTCTGACTTAAAAGCTTTTGTACCGATAATCTATACATTTAGACTGTCTATCTTTAGTATTACCACATCCGAAATGAAATTCTGCGTCACTCTTCTGTTGAAATTCGGTGTAGTCTGCCCTTTACAGAGGCTCTGACGTCAACGCTAGCTAGTTCGGTGTCAATATTTATCTGCATCACAAATGTGTCTCAATTATTAAGTCATTACAGTTATGTCTTTCATCATCTTCCCTTAATAAAGCGTGACGCCGGGTCGGGCAGGGAACACAGCCTCCTCCCCTATCTCTTCCGAACTATCCATTCCCACTCGGTCCCCTTCAAAGAGGGCCAAGTCTGCGGGACTCTAGCCCCACCCCAGGCCTCCCTACTGCGCCCTAAATGCTCTGTCTGTAACCGCTTGTTCCTGCTGAATAACAATGCGAGCTGCAGGGCTTCTCTCCCCGGCTGCAAACAGATTATGCTGCTCCCTTTTATGTGTGCAAAGACATTACCCAGAAGCCCCCGGGATTCCATTATCAGCGGCCAACAGATGGAGCCTATCAGCACACTGTCAATCATCCCCCACCTGTGGCTCGCGCAGCCCAGCCAAAAAATTAATTGCTTCGGAAGGGTAAAGCCAGTAGTCTCAGATCGGAAAGGATTAAGGAAGGAAAGGTTAAGCGAGGAAGCCCTGACACTTGGAAAGCCTTATCGAACTGGGCGCTTTTCTACATTTGTGACGTTTTCAGCGTTTGATTGGGTTTTCAAATGCAGGAAAGACACGGGGTAGAACTAGAAATATTTGGGAAGGAAAAAAAGCGGTAATTTACAAGAAAGTCCACTCCTTCATTCCAGGTGGTGTATTGGAAGAGAACACTGATAAAATGTTCCAGCACATATATATTATAGACTAGGTATATTTCAAAGAATATATATTAAAGAATATATATATTTGTATATATATGTGTGTACACGCACACACACACACGTACTGTAATTCTACCTTTAATTTTTTGGTTTTTATTCACTGCACATATACTTTATTTCTGTGCTTTTCAGTACCAACAGGAAGGGGAGATTTTGCTATTCTCAAGGTTGTCATGAGACTATTTTTCTACCTGATATTTTCTTTTTCTCTTTAACAGGTTTTTATAATAGAAAAAAATAGTTCTGATTTCATCAAAAAACTTGTTCCTCACAATGAGACTTTTAGTTCTTAATCTTTTAAACTTTCAGTTACCTGGGGAAATATAGCACGATTGCTTCCATCTCTTGCAGTGTGTGGACTATGAATGTGGAGCGAGAGGCGTAGACAAAATCTTCTGCCCACTGTCCAATGCCACGTGTTTCCTCGAACAACTAAGCCAGTATTACCATGGTCAGGGCAGACTGCACTAAGCGTCTGCATCCAGCTCTAGACGTTGTCATGGGGACTGAATGTAGCCGTGTAGTGAACAGCCAGCTCTCCTCATAAATGTTTCATGCATGAACACAGCTTTACATCTTACACATACTTCTAGACTTTTTACAGAGGTTCTTTTTTAGACATGATTGACTATAATACTTCAGCATGGCTTAGCTTCTGTTGTATACTTTTGCATTAAAATTTATTTATTATTTATTTAGTATGGGTGCATACCATGTCAAAAGATAACATGGGTGAGTTGGGTCTCTCGTTTCACCATGTGGAACCCAGCCTCAAACTCAGTTCCTCAGGTTTGGCAGTGGGCTTGCTTACCAGATAAGCTATCTGGCCATCCTCATTTTTTGTGGTTTTGATCTCTTATACCAGACTATGAAATTTATGTGTAATAAATATTTGGTAACTGTAAAGAGTCTGCAACATTCAGCTGGTAGATATCATTCTTTTTGTATATACTATGTCTTAAAATACATCTAGAGTTTGTTGGCAAGAATTATTCTGGAAAGCGCTGACCTGTAAGGTGTTTTGGTTTTTTTTATGATTAACTCTAAAAGGTGTTTCACACATTTGAATTGAAAATAATCTTTCAGCGTGGAAAAAAAGCATATTATTCAGAATGATGGTGTCTTTACCGAATGTGCTATTTACTGTAACTGTCACCTAAGCTCATTTTCTGTGCTCAATGGGGCCATTCTAAGACTAGATACATAAATAAAATGAATTGGATGAGACATTTTACACTGAGAAACAGTACACTCTAGTTGAATGAAAATGGCCTAGAAAGCAGAACTTCTGAGTCCTCTTCTGACCTGTGGATAATGGTGTGATCTTGGCGCTCTTCATTGGTACCATCTGCCTCCTTCTCTGTGAGTGATGCTGATGGGGCCAGACAGGTGGTGACGTCTCTCTGCTTCTGCGATTCTGTCCTTTATACATATTCGGTATTGCCAGCTTCAATGTCACCTGGATTTAGTGAAGCTGGTAGGACAGAACAACCTGTGGGTTTGTTTTGTTTTGTTAGAATAATATGCCCAACTTCTCTCTCTCATATGAGCAGACCCTTTTCATTATTTAATTCTAACTGTGCTCTAACCTGTGATATGAAAGAGGAGCAGCATCAGCTTTAGCTTCAGCTTCAGGATTTTACATAGAGATAAAGTCTCAGCGAACACTCACTCTGTGATTATTTAGCCGCATCTCTCAATGGCTGTCGTCTTTGAAATTTTTAAAAATTCAGTTGGTCATTTTGGCTTAAGTAGGTGACTCAGTACTTTTCCTGGCAAACTGACAAATTTGATTAGATGTATTTAGAGAATAATCTAAGGACTCATCTTTCTTTCATTTTAGCCACCTAAGACATGTACCATATTTTACCCCAAACTGTCTTTGTAATGTATCTGTGTGTTCATTTTCAGATCCGCAGAAACTTACCTGTGGCCTACAAGGTAAGCTTCGCTTTATGATTATGATTCACCCAGAGATATTGCATTAAAAAAGTAAGAAGTTTCCTTATTTTATTTTTAATTATTCAAGCAGGAGATCAAGTGGAGTCACATTACAAGATTTAAAAAACAAAACATTTGTGCAAATATCATTCAGTTGACGGAGATCTTGCTTAAGTTATGCAGTGTGCATGACGCCATTCAGTTCCTTAGGAGCCCTCTTCAGCTCAAAACAGTTGTCCCTGAACATCAGTAAGAATGATGGAGGGAGAGGCCAGAGGGAAGGAGGGTCAAGCAGCTACAAAGAGTGGAGAAAGAGTTGTTCTGTAGAGTTGAGTGGTTGGCCCCTCATCCTCCCTTCTGGGGAACAGTGGCTTTGAGAGCCATGTGAATCTGACTGAGAAGGGCAGACTTTCCTGTGTGGTGAACCCAATCAGTGGAAACTTTCACCTCAGCTCTTTTGTGTGTGTGTGTGTGTGTGTGTGTGTGTGTGTGTGCTCAGTGGGGCCATTCATAGCTGTTCCCAATTCCTAGTTCTCTCCAGATCTGCAAATGAAGAGATGCTTCTCAGAATAGCAGCCCTAATTGGCTGAGAATGCTCACTGTTGTTTATTGCCAACTTGACAGAAGCAAGAATCAGCTGGGAGAGGGGCTTCTGGACATGCTGGTAGGGAATTTTCTAGATTACGTTAACATGGGAAGATCCCTCTTAACTGTGATGGTTTCCGGGAGGGGATCCTGGCCTATTAGAATAGAGAAGACCAGATGACCATAGTATGACTGTGATGTGACCAGCTGCTCCAAGCTCCTGTTGCTGTGACCTCTTTACCTTAATGGGCTGTGAACTAAATAAACAGTTTCTCCCTTAAGTTTTCATCAAAGTATTTTAATCACAGCAATAGGAAAAAAATACAGAGACACTAGGGAAAATATACATATTTAACAGGGCCAGTGCATAGATGTATTTGTACATGCTCCCACAGAAAAAACAAATAAATGTAAAAAAAAAAAAGACAAACCAAGAATTTAAAAATCCTTCAAGAAACCTGTGTGTTCCCTATACTTTATACCACTATATACCAATGTTAGCCTTCTGCTATACATAGATTCTTTATACCATTAAATTCCATCATTCCATGACCAAAACAAATATACTTCTTCTTTTGATTATTAGAGCAGGGGAGAGAGGAGACAGTGAGAGAGAGGATAGGGATGCAGGGAGAGAAAGGGGAGAGAGGAAAGAGAAAAAGGAGAGAGAGAGGGAAGAGAAAGGGGAGAGGGAGTGTGCAAACAGACCACAATGATTCCCTGGGTTTTATCTAACGCTGCCAAGCCATAGCTAATACAATTTTGCCCTTTGGTTTTTGTTTGTTTGTTGTTGTTTAAACCATTGACAAATATTTTCCTTCATTCTTATTCTGGCTTTCCTGTCACACATTTCCTTTGGTATGCAATTATTTGTTTGAATATCATCTCCCCTTTTCAGCCCCCTGGATTTAAGAGCTATCGTCACGAATCACTTTTTGTTTCCTTTCTTTTCAATTTTTAGAATTCTGCTTACCAAGGTGTCTTGCTTCTTTTAATTTATATACCTTTTTTTTTGAGCCTATGTTTGACTGTGTTTGCGTGTTCATATGTGTGTTGGTGCACACACACATGTCTGCATGTGTGAATGGAGGCCTGACGTTGATGTCAAGTGTCTACCTTGATCACTCTCTGCCTAGTATGTTGAGATGGGGTCTCTTTCTCAGATCCGGAGCTCCTGGATTCAGCTAGCCTACTCACCGCTCCTGCTTCCTCTGCTCACAGGCTGGCTACCATGCTCACCTGACATTTGTGTGGGTGCTGTGGATCAAAATACTTCCAGTCTTTGCAAGTGTGCGGCAGTCTGTAGCCTCTGAATCAGATGCCTCACCTCGCTTTATTTGAGCACATACTTTGATGATCCTATTGCCAAAAACACCTGGAGCTTACAGATATCATTATTACTACTGTATGCCTTTAAAATAAGGTCGTTCCTACTGTGGGTCTCATTGCATCTTCTGTGACTTTCCTTCAAAGATTAATGCATAGTCTGCATGTTTGTAAGAAAACATCTTCTTTCTCTGTCAGTTGCATTTTTTCCGAGCTGTGTGTCATCACTTTCAATGCCCATGATTCATCGTGATTATTACTATGATTAGAAGTCTCCAGCTTTCTTATTTGGGGCACACATGTTCTCTGTTCAGGCCATATCTACATAATGCTCTGCCAGTATGCTTTCTTCTCCTCATATACAGCTCTCTGCTGCTTCACTCAAAGCACCAAGATGGCAACAGAGGAAGAATAAACCAGAGAGCCAGTGACTAACTGATGAATGAGAAAACTGAAAGTAACCATCCTTGTTTTATCCTGGCAATTCCATTTTAGTTAACTGATAATGTAAATGCTTTGATGAAATTGTTATTAAAATTTCCATTTGAACTGAGGCAGATGCATAAAGATTGTGTCTGAATAAACTGTTGCTGATAAGATAGCTCTGGACTCTTAGCTAAGCCTAAGGATAATTCCACTGCTCTGCAAGTGAGCACCAGTTATAATGAGCATCAGTGCCAAGACAGGCCAGCATAGCTCATTCACAGGAGATGTTCTCAGAATCAACTCTCAGTCCTTCATTAATGCCGCTATTTATTCAAGGATAAAAACAATTGCATTAATTAAGCAGGTGGGCATTCTTCCTACGTGGTTTATCTTAAAGAGTAGTAAGCTAATTCACTGAATGTTCATTTCCTCTTAAGGAAAGATTTTATTAAATTAAGCCATACAAATTGCCAATAAAAGTTACAATAGCAGGCCAGTGAGATGTCTTAGCAGGTAAAGGTGTTTGTTAGCAAGCCTGATGACATGAGTTCGATTCCCAGAATGCATACAGGGGAAGGAGGGAACCAGCCCTCCCAGCTTGTCTTCCCGCCTCCACATGAATGTGCATGCAAATATGCAAGTGCACCCATATAATATATAACTCAGATACTTTAAAAGCCACAATAACCTACCCCCACATACTCTGGTGGTGCAGTTCTGTAATCCCAGCTACTAGAGATGCTGGGTTAGGAGGGTCAAGGTTCAAAAGTTCAAGGATGTCTCAAAACTTAGAAAAAAAGATTAAGAAGGGCTAGGGATATGGCTAGTTGGTAGAGCAGTTGCCTAGCATGTACAACTCCTAGGTTCAATGCCCATCATTGCCAAAAGAAAAGTAAAGTAGATTTAAGTTATTGCAATTACATTAATTTGTATGGCCCCTTCTTACTTTTCTGATCCAGCATCCAACTTCTACTTCAATAACAACTGTGCAAGCTCAAGTTTCCTTGCCTCGCATGATAAGGAAGGTGATAGCAGTGTAACACAGAAAGACTTGAATGTCCACCAACTGTTTGCTTCTTTTCCATTTGGTTTCAAATCAAATCTTGGCACCAGATATTATGGGGCTATGTCTATCACAGGACAGATCCTGACAAGCAGTCGGTGAGAGACGGACAGCAGCTGGCTGCCGGAGAGGGGAGCCCTGTCTCACTGTCAGTTGTAAATGTCATCAGATCACCAAACATGCAGTAAGAGCCTAGGCAAGGTTCAGAATCCACAACAATGTGATGCTTTCGTTCATCACTTGCCCAGAACTGTCCTTTGTTTTCATGGCTGTTATTCCAGCCTGGCAACTGGCAGTGCCCAAGATGGTGTTTTGTTTCCCACTTTTCATTGCTCACTATAAAAGCCAGCCACTGTTTACTCCAGTCTGCCCTACATGCCAGACAGTCTGTGGATTAAATTCTGGAATCTTATAAACCTCAGTAATGTGAATTCCCATAGCATCTGTAAAGTATTGTTTATTTCCTTCAAAACAAGTTTGGTTTATTTCCTCCTTGGGGCTTAGCTGGGGGCTCGGTGGCAATGGCATTGTGGTTTGAGTAAGAAATTTCCCTACTGTATTTGAACATTAGGTCCCTTGGTGGTGGTGCCAATTGGGGATGTGATGAAATAAAGCCTTGCTGGAGAAAGTACATCACTAGAGGTGAACTTTGAGGTTTTGTAGCCTCACTTGACTTCCTGAACTCTCTCCCTACTTTCTTTGTGTAGATAAGAAAGTGATCAGCCAGTTTACTGTTCCTACCATGCTGCTGTGCCTTCCTGACCACTAGGATTCTCCCTAGAGAAACCTGAGTCAAAATAAACTACCCTGTAAGTTGCTTTTGGCCATGGTTCTAGCCCAATGATCACAGGGCAAATAAGGCTCCATCCACCCCCACGTTTTCTGTTTAAATAATGAATCAGGGCCCACAAGCTTGCTCAGTTGGTCAAAGCATTTGTTTCCAGCTTGGGCCCACTTGGTGGAAAGAAAAAAGCAACTACGGAAAGTTGTCCTCTGACCTCTGACCTCCGCACGTGCACCGTGACACATAAGCAGCCCCGGCCCCTGCACATTTAATTAATTAATTGATGTAATGATTAGTCCACTGCCTTTTGTCCCAGAGACTATCGATTGTTTCACAGAAGGCTCCAAAACTGTACTGCACAGCTTTATCTTATTTTGTATCCAGTGGTTGTGCTTGATTCAAGGGGATCTGCAGGTGCTCTGTGGGAAAGCTTCAGAAATCAATACAGCTACAGCCAGGAGTAAACAATGTGGCTTTACAAAAAAGGTCAGCTTGATATAGAGTGTAGACAATGGCCTGTGAGGTGACTGAGGACTGACAAGGCCAGTCAGTCCTTCCCTAGACTGGTGGCTGTTAGAAACTGCACAGCCAACATTCTCCTTCTGCAAAGAAAAATGCTGATTCTCAGGTGCTTACTTTGTTCTGTCAGACCGATGGGAAGCAGCCTCTGTTAGTTACATTTCTGTTGCCGTGATGACATGCCATGGCAAAAAGCAACACTCTGCTCATGTACCCAGGCCTTTACAGTAAGAGCTTTTGTCTACAGGGGCTTTTCTTTGTCCTTTCGGGAAGACAGGCCACTTAATGCTTCGTATCTACATTATTAAAAAAAAAAGGCGATCGAGCCAGACAGACAGGTGGTTCGCTGTGAGTTTGAGGCCAACCTGGGCAACAAAGTGAGTACAGCACAGAGAAGCCATGTCTTAAACAACCTAAATAGATAAATAAATAAATAAATAAATAAATAAATTTAAAAAGGCAATTGATTGAGAAATTATCCAAACACCAGGAATCTTCAAGAATAAGCCAAGGCTTAGAAGATATAGATTCACAGACTTGGTTCCAACTACTCTATTTCATTTACCAGATACTTGATGAAGTATCTGGTGGTCCTGATGCGGGCAAGTCCTCAAGCTTTATTTTGAGAAACAGATGAAGTTTAAATTTCTGAAATTATTATTCCAGGAATGTCTACTCAAATTATCCTATGGCAGAGGTTTCATAGATTCAAGGGAACAGAAATAAAGGGTGTATTCATATATTCATTTACTTTATTTGCCTTGAATCACAAAATCTTTTATCCCATTTCATGTGCTGTTTTGTTTTGTTATTGCTGCTGCTATTGTTGTTTTGAGACAGGGTTTCTGGGTAGGCCTAGCTGTCCTGAACTCTGTAGACTAGGCTGGCCTTGAATTCAGAAGTCTACCTTCCTCTGACTCCTCAATGCTGGGATTAAGGTTGTGGGCCACCATGGCCAGCTCTGGGTCTTCTAATAAGCTCATTAGAATTTTAGTGATTGTGAAGAGGTTGAAATGTTACAAGTCCAGAAGCTAATTATAATCTATTGTGATTGATCTTCATCCTCTTGATAGCCGTTCCTTGATTACCTCTGTATGTATTTTACAATCATTGTTTCTAACAGGTAAAACCTTTAAAAGTACTTAAACCTTAAAACACTAGCTTTAGCTAACCAAAAGGATAGGAATATGGGCAGCTAGCATCCAAGGCCAGTAGTATAGATTCCCCCACTTTGTTGTAAACCCACAGACTTAATGCTTCTAAGAATATATTTAAAAGTGCTTTGATTTATGACTTTATTTGTAACTATACAACTTCAGCCAACTGTTACCACTTTGGAACATGGAAATATGAGTAACTTAAATCAGTGTTCCTGATCCATGGTCACTCAAATTTGGCTCCAGGATGAACTGATTCTTCTCCCCTTTGTGGAACAATCACTTGGACAATCACCTTATCCTTAGGTACACTATGTGTGGTGTTTTGAATTGCAATGGTACTCAGAGGCTCATATGTTGGCATACTTGGTCTCCAGTTGGTAGAACTGTTTTGAAAGGCTTAGGAGGTGTGGCCTTGTTGGAAGAGGTGTATCACTGGGGGGTGAGCTTTCAGGTTACAAAAGACTCATGCCATTCACTGCTCCAGCAGCATGCCTGATAACATGCTCTATGCTACTATGGTCAAGGACTCTAATCCAATGGAACCATAAGCCCTATATTAAATGCTTTCTTGGTCATGGTATTTTATCACAACAACAAAGGAGTAAGAAGGACACTTAGGCAGTACTTGGCTCGTACTGCCCACTTGACAGTGAGAGAACCAGATGTTTATAGCTAAGACATCCTAGCAGAGTACATGTTACCATGTGTTAGAGAATCAAAGAACCAGGCTCTAAAGTAGAGAAAGCTGCAGGCAGGACAGAAACATTGCCAAGCATGACCCAAGCAAGCCATCAGACTCCACTCCTGATCCAGGGAATACTTATCCCTGCCACATAGCCTCGTCCATCACATCCCTATTCTCACACTCTATCACATACTGTAGGTCCAAATTACAGTTGCTTCCTGGAGGCATAAAGAGTCCGGTGAGCCCTCCAGTCCCTTACGTAAGGGATCCGACATAAGGTTTAGCTTTAAATGTGGGGCAAGAAGAAGACTTGGTCAAGTTGTGTTTCTTTCCATCACCAGATACTAATTGTTAAGCTCTAGTCTTTTATGGAGAAGGATCTGACAGATTGTCATGACCATGGAAACCTCTTGCTTGGAGACATGCTCTTTTTCTGGCTGGCATAAGGCTTTGGCCTTTCCCTTCTAGTTTGAGACACCTTCCTTGGAGGCCAGTGTTTCAATAGTCAGATGACCAAAGTAGGGTATATATCTCTCTTTGAAATAGCTTCATTCCTACAGTCTGTGGTTTCCAAGTCAGAGACCTTCTGAGAGTTAACCCCTACTTCTTGTGTTTCTCAGTCTCAGCTACAATTGGAATCACCTAGGGGGTGTACCTCAATGGCACAGTTTCACTAGTGTGTACAAAGCTTTGAGTTTCATCCTTAGCACTAAAAAAAGCAAGAGAAGGGAAAGGACAAGGGAAAAAAAGGAAGGAAAGAAATATACTAGGCTCCCAGACTTTAGCACAGCTGACTCTGTGATGGAGGTGCCATTCAGGCCATAAAGCTCAGCATGTAGACAGCACCACCAGGCAAAATGAAAACAAAGACCCAATCCATCAAAAATCTACAGGTCTAAGAAAGTCTGGAAATGTACTAACTTTGCTTTATGGCTTCTGTAGTTCTGTTTCTAGCTAACTGTTCTTGTTAGCTGAAATATGTGTCAACCCAGGATGTAGTTTTTGTGCTTAAAAGCGAATCCTGAGAACGGTTTGGGACTGCACTGGGATTCCAAATACTCACTGTAATCATTGGCTGGCCATTAAAGACTTTCTATTGGCTTACTCTGAGTCCATGTAGTCTTGACTGGCCATACCCCACAACAGAAGGAGGAATGGGCTCTCTCTTTGGGAGCCTTGATTAAAAATTCAAGACAGTTGTAGAAGGCATTGTGTGTCAATTGCCCCAAAAGCAGAAGCAAGAAGAACATGTGGTATGAGGGACAGCAGCTGTGGTACAAAAGTACTCATTTATTATCTACCTATACTTATTGAATACTTTATATGTAAAGGGATATTTGCTGAGACACAAAACCTGTTCTCAAAGAGCTTAGAACCCAGAACTTTTAACAAACCAGGCAGGTGGTGGTGGTGCTGGTGGTGGTGATGGCAGCAGTGGGCATGCCTTTAATCCCAGCACTTGGGAAGCAGAGATAAATGGAGCTTTGAAGTTGAGGCCAGCCTGGTTCACAGAGTGAATTCCAGGACAGCCAATGTTATACAAAGAAACCCTGTCTTGAAAAACAAAACAAGCAAAAAAAAAAAAAATCCAAGGCCTGTTTCCCCAGTTCGTTGTATGTCAAACACTGAATAAATTTTCAAAGGTGAGTTTACTCTGAGGGCAACCCAGCATGCGGATGCAGAAAAGCTGTGTCTGCAGTCTGCCATCGTGAAGACAGGAATTGGGGGTAATTGGGGAATAAAGAAGCTGGTTGTGTGAGGCATGAGGAAAGTGAGTTGGGGGGAAGTGACAAGTGATGTGTGCTTGTGTAAAATCCCAGATCTCCTCACAAGACTCAGGTTCATAAGCATGATGTAAGAGTATCTGGGTCCTTGGATCTCAAAGGGTTATGTGCTAGACATTTGCATAGTCCCCTGTGATAAGTTAGTGGTCACATCTGGTGTGAGCCATCTCCAAGTTCTAGAAAAGCAGCCTAGGCAGCCATTACTGTTGCTATCCCCACACTGAAGATATTATCTACAGCCAGGCTAACAGGCACACACTGCTTGATCAAGTAGCCTTTGAATTTTGATCTAAGAAAGTAACTAAGAGGGCATGAAGCTTGCTGAGTGCTTTGTTTTGGAAACCAAGAAAGAAGATCTCAGGTGTGGTTCAGTTAGCCAGACCTCCCTGGTCTTGCCTTTGCTTGGCAAAATGTCAGTAGAGCAGAAAAATCAATCGTCAAATCCAAGCTCAGATGCTACCACTCCTGACTCCAAACCCATCCATGTGCTTTTGGAAACAATTTCAAAGTCTGCACCATGATCCAGGAGGTTTCCTGCTCTGGCCCTTTTCTGCTTCCTTTGTAAACTCATTTCCTTCACCTTTCTTCCAAGGATCAACCCTTTCTTATACTCAAGTCTCTCAGTCAGCCTCCTGCCTTTGGTTCTTGCACTTTTGTGCACTTTATCCTTAAACCCCATCTCCCACACATCTGCCAGATGTCCTTGCTTTCAATATTAGCTCAAATTTAGCCTTATGAGAAAGTCTGGCGATAAACCTGGGATCCTATAGAAAACAGCTCATGCTTCCCCAGCTGGCAAAATTCCATCAGTTTTGTTGTTTTATGCCCTCATATCACTCTTGCTTGTGTGGTGTTATCTACCTTTCCTTGTTGATTTTAACAAGAGTATGTGCTCTATATGGACTAGGACTCTATAGGGAGGTAACTAAACTTTGACTTCTCCTTTTCCAAATTTTATCCCCTTGATCTCCTTCAGTTTTCTTATTGCTCTAGATAGAACTTCAAATACTATCTTGACTAGCTACAGAGAGACTGGTCAACCTCATCTTGTCTCTGATTTTAGTGAAATTGCTTTGGGTTTTATCCATTTAATTTGTTGTTGGCTATAGGCTTTCTGTAAATTGCCTTTATTATGTCTAGTTGTGTCTCTAAGCTCTCCAAGACTTTATCAGAAAGGGGATGTTGGATTTTGTTGAAGATTTTTTGTTTTTTGTTTGTTTGTTTGTTTGGCATCTAAGATCTCAACATAAATCCAGATACATTAAGCCAAAAAAAAAAAAAAAAGAAGGTGATGAATAGCCTTGAGTGCATTGGCACAGGAGACATTTTACTGAACAGAGCACTGATCAATAAATGGGACCTCATGAAACTGAAAAGCTTCTGTATGGCAAAAGGCACAATAAATAGGACAAAATGAGATTATGGCAGGCTACACAATGGGAAAAGATTTTTACCAACTCTAATCCAACTCAAGAAATGAGACATCAACAAACCAAACAATACAATTTAAAAATGGGGTAAAGATCTAAACAAAGAATTCTCAATAGAGGAATCTCTAATGGCTGAGAAGCACTTCAAAAGAAAAAAAACATTCAATGTCCTTATCTCTCCAGGAAATGCAAGTAAAAATGACTTTAAGACTCCATCTTACACCTGTCAGAATGGCTAAAATCAATGAGAAATCAGTGAAAATCAATGAAAAGCTCGTGCTAGCTAGGATGTGGAAAAAGGGAAACACTCCTCCATTGCTGGAAAGAGTTCAAACTTGTATAACCACTTTGGTATCTAAGAAAATAGTTGGTATCTAAGAAAATTAGGAGTCAATCTACCTCCAGACCCAGCTACAGCTCTCCAGAGCATATACCCAAAGTATGCTCCATCTCAACACAGACACTTGCTTAACTGTATTTATAACACCTTTATTAACCAAAAACTGGAAACAACCTAGATGTCCCTCACCTGATGAATTGATAAAGAGAATATGATACATTTACGAAACCAAGTATTTCAAGGCAGTTAAGCTAGTATGGGATGGGGGCATCTCTGGAACAAGCTAGAAAGGCAGTCAAAACTCCCAGAAGCCTCTGATGGTGACCCCTAGCTAAGACTCCTAGCAATGTGAGATATGGAGTCTGAATTGGCCACCTCTTATAATAGGGCAAGATTTCCCATTGAAAGGTTGGGACACCAACCTAGCCACAAAACCTTTGACCTACAATTTGTCCCACGTACAAGATGTGCAGGGATAATATGGAGCAGAAACTGAGTGAGTGGCCAAGCAATGACTGATCCAGCTTGAGACCCATGCCATGAGAGGTCACCAACCCATGGCACTGCTAATGATACTTTATTATACCTGCAGACAGGAGCATAGCATAATTACAGTCAGAGAAGATTCATCTGGCAACTGATGGAAGCAGATGAAGAAACCCACAGACAAATTCTAGGTGGAGCTTGGGGAATACTGTGGAAGAGGGAAAAGAAGGATTGTAGAAGCCAGAGGGGTCAAGGACATCACAAGAAAACCTACAAAATCAAATAACCCGAGTCCATGGACGCTCACAAAGACTGAACCACAAACCAGGCAGCCTGCATGGGACTGACTTAGACCCTCTGCACATAAATTACATTTATGGAGCTTGGTCTTCAAGTGGGTCTCCTAATGGCAGGAGCTGTCTCTGAATCTGTTGCCTGCCATTGGGACATTTTCCTTCTGCTGGGCTGCCTCTTCTGGCCTCAATAGGAGAAGATGCACCTAGACTTACTGCAACTTGATATGTCAAGGTAGTATGATATCCATGGGAGTCCTCTCCTTTTCTGAAAAGAAGCAGAGAAGGAGTGGATTTGGGGGGAGGAGAGCTAGGAAGAGCAAAGGACTGGGAGGAGAGGAGAGAGGGAAAACTGCAATCAAGATGCAAAATTAATTATTAATTAATTAAAAAGAAAAATAACAATGAAATTGGCAGACAAATGAATAGAACTAGAAAAAAAATCATCTTGAGTGAGGTAACACAGACCCAAAAAGACAAACATAGTACATACTTAATTATAAGTGGATGTTAGCTGTAAAGTAAATGATAATCATACTACAATCTACAGTCCCAGAGAGGCTAAGTAACAAGGAAGGCTCTGGGGGAAACACAAGGATCTCCCAGGAGAGAGGAAATAGAATAGATTTTGTGGGTGAACAGGAAGCAGGTGGGTATCGGAATATCAGAATCAGGTTGGGTGGGAATGAAGGGAGAGAGTACTAGGAGAGACAAGTAGAATTGGAGGGCAATTGTGGGGGTGATGTGGAAATCTAGGGCAGGAAAACTGCAGTCTAGGAAGGTGATCCTACCAAGGACTCCTTGTAATGGAAGATATGGAGCCTGAACTGTCCATCTCCTATAGCCAGGCAAGGATTCTAACGTTGAGACTGGGACATTAATACAGCTTACAATCTGGCTTGCCTTCAAGATGTGCTGGGGGCAATGGTGGCACATGATTTATGGGAGTGACCAAGTAATGACTGATACAATTTGAGGCCTGTGGCATGAGAAGGCGCTCATGCCAGATATTGCCTGTATGACTGCAAACTGGAGCTCAGATAGCTGAGAGACCTAGGGTGTAATCAAACACATCTGGCCAAAAGAAGGAGGCAGAGGAGGAGGAGGAAGAGAAGGAAGAGGAAGAGGAGAAGAAGGAAAAGGAGGAAGAAGAAGAGAAGAAGGAGGAGGATGTGGAAGATGACAGACTGGAGGAGGAGGAAGAGAAAGGGAATGTGTGGACCTCTGCCACATAAGGTTGAAGTCTGACATTTCTCCACACTTGTTCTTTATAATGGACTCTTTTCTCAGAGGGTTTCTCTCTCCACCTGATCTGGTAACCCCAGATCTTGTAAGGAGCATCACATAGTCCTTAGAGAAAGATCATAGGCCTGACCCTTTCCTGATAAGAAAACCTGTTTAGCAGGCACCTGGGGATTTCTGGAGATACCCACTCTATGCTAATGAGATGGCTTGATTCCCTGGCTTAGCTCTTCTCCCATCCATAGGATAATTAAGTACTGTGCTCTCCTTCTTGTGCTTGTGATAGGACCTTGCTAGTGCATGTACATGAGGTATTGTACTACTACATGTAAATCAAGTATCCCTGGCCTCTCTGACCCCAGTGAATCAAACACATTCACCCTTAGAACCCCTCCCACTGCCTACAGTTTACAAGTTCCTGACCTCACATGAAATAAACGTGCTGGCTGTGCTTGCTGCATGATACCTTCAGCTTTCCACCATGGCTGCCTGAGACTTGCCATTTATTCTGGGGAAGGGATAGCTCCCTGCCTCCCTGGAAAATCACCACTGAATGCTCCAAGCTTGGCTGCCAATTAGGGAGGCTCTAGCCCATCCTCAAGCTTCTGGACCACCAGGGGCTTGACTGTCTGTGTGCCAACCTTATGCTGAGGCTACAGTAAGCTTCCACCATTCACTGGTGTACAGCACTGCCTTGGCAGTCAGTCATTGACCTGAGTCTCACCGGGCCTGCCTTCTAGTGGGTTTTGGTTCTCTGCTATGCTTAGCACATCAGCTTAACCAAAGAGCTGTACCATTTTGGTATTGCCATAGACTTGGGAACACCTGAGGTTCCACTGCCACCAGCGATCTCATTTTAAAAGCACTAACTAATGATAGCACTCTGTGGAAAACTCTTTCCACACCCTGGCCTAGTGTATGGGTCTCACCCTAAAGTGCTCTAGCCATTCTTGAGAGACTGAAAGACAAGGGGTCCTTTCTTCATCTAGAAGCTGACAACTGTGTCCAAGGCTCTTGCCAGAGGAAGAAAAACAATAAAAAGAGAAAGATCAATGAAATGATTCCTAAAGATGTTCTGTTATACTCATAGATAGATGCCTAATTCAGTCATCTTCAGAGAGGCTGCCTCCAGATGTAGAGACTCATAGCCAAATATTAGGCAGACAGTGAACCTAGGTTAGGTTGGAGATCTTCATTGGGATCCTTGCCTCAGAGCTTGGGGAACCCCAGGGAAGAAGGGAAAGAGAAACTATGGGAGCAAGAGAGGTCAAGGACAATGAAGAGCAGAGCCGCAGAATCATCTAAGCAGAACTAATGGAGGCTCCAGAGACTGAAGCGGCAATCGTGGAGCCTCCATGGGTCTGTGCTAAATCCTCTGTATATATGGTTGTTGACTTGTTTTGGGGGACTTTTGACACTGGGAGTTAGGGTGTTTCTGAGTCTTGCCCACTTTTGAGACTTTTTCCTTTTACTGGTTGTCTCTCCTGTCCTTGATGTGAGGGTGTGTATCTGGCATTATTGTAGCTTGTTGATGTTCCTGGGGAGGGGTGGGTCGGGAGATGTGGGGAAATGGAGACATGGCTGGACTGGGAGGAGTGGAGGAAAGGGAAGCTGTAGTCAGTATGTATGGTATGAAAGAAGAATAAACAAAAATTTACTATTAGTTTAAAATTTTATACACTTAGATTTCAATGGGGATAGAATTTAAAAAATAACGAATCTTTTCCCTCTCCTTGAGAAAAAAAAATAGAGCAAGTGTATTTAATTGCCTTAGTTAAATTACATACCTAGTTCAATGGTAGGTCTTCCTGACCTCAAACCAAATAGTTCCTCAGGACACTAACTCTCTTCCTTCACAGTGAAGATGGCATCTGATGGCAGATAAAGAGTTTT
Organism: Pachyuromys duprasi; assembly: GCA_028658305.1. Lineage (NCBI taxonomy): Eukaryota > Metazoa > Chordata > Mammalia > Rodentia > Muridae > Pachyuromys > Pachyuromys duprasi. Next base: position 60,899,698 of record CM053765.1, read on the forward strand.
AAATTTTTTAATTATTTCCTTTGGGTTCTTTTGTTTGACATTTAAAGATGATTTAATATGTCAGAATCAAAACATTACCTCCTACTGGGGATGAAACAATAGTTCTCCCCACCCAGGCAAAAATGATGGTGCATGCCTGTAATCTCAGGACTTAAGAGGCTGAGGCAGGAGACTCATACATTTGAGATAATAATCTTGAATTAAGTATGGAGATGCTGCCATAAAGAAACCAACCAACTAAACAAATAAGAAAAAAAGGCTTCCCTTTCAAAATCATTTGCTGAAAGTAAATAGATAAATTATGGGGTGAACAATATGAGGAAACCTGAATTCAATATGGATTCCATTTCCCAGACAATATGATCTATTGTCTAGGAAACGAGTGTTCCTTCTAAGATTTCTGGTCAAACCCAGGGATGAAGAGAAATAATTCAGTTCATAAAATGCATAGTTTTCAAGCATGAGAACCTGAGTTTCATCCTTAAAAGCCACATTCAAAAAACAAAACAACAACAAAATTCTGACATGGTGGTGTGAGCTTGAACTCAAGTGCTGAGAACAGGAAGATAGACTGATCCTTACAGCTCGCTGTGCTGTCAGTTGTGAGTGAGTTCCAAGCCATAAATGACTAAATACATACATACATACATACATACATACATACATACATACATACATACATAGGTAGGTAGCTGGCCTCTGAGAAATTACTTCTAAGTTGGTTGTCCTCTGACCTCTATACATACACACATGGAGAAACATACTCACATATACATGCACATAAGAGTTTTTGGCCATAGTCGTATATAATCAGGCTTGACTTCCTTCTCTTTATATCCCACACCATCCAGACAAAAGGACACTGTCAAGTTTTAACTAGTTGGAGTGCTGATAGTCAGATTTCTGCTTTGCTTTAGAACCTAAATATTTCTCAGAGGTCCAGTCCTAAAGAGCTGATTATCAGTGTAATGACCTGATAAAGGGCCTGTGGGCCCTTTACTAGGTGAGGCCCAGAGAGAGGTCTTTAGGTCATTGACATGAAAGAGAGAACTTTAGCAGGGTTTGTAGGCCTCCAGACCTTCCTCTCTCACTTTTTCTTCCTAACCCGAGCATGAGTCGAGTACTTTTTTTTGTCACGTAGTATGCTACTTTGCCATACATCTTAAGCAATGAGATCAACCATTGAACTATGAGTCAAAATAAATAGACTCTGTTTATAAGTTGGTTGTTGTATTTTGTTAAGGTGACTAACACAGTACATAAAAGTCAGTCGTTTTGGATAGTCAGAAACCACCAGATCATCTTTTAAATAATTTGAACTATGAGACTACATGTCATAATCAGAAATTAAAGAGCAACATAGCAAGGTAGGACAACTTTTTTTTTAAAAAAGGAAAAAGTCAAAGCAACAGAAAGAACAGAGGTCAGTTTGGAGAGACTGAAGTATAATGGAGGAACAGGAAAAACAAGAAGTGAGAGTTTGTGTGGCCAGAGCAAATTTCCCACAGAGAGGCAGAAGGATGGGGTGGAAGAGGAGAGAGGAAGCAGGACGAAGAAAGGTGCAGGATAAGGGAAAAGCTAGGGCACAAAGGAACCCAGACTTGCTTATTGAAATCACAGATATTAACTAATATTTTCATGAAAGCGGCTTTATTACTGTTTCTGCTATTGTTTCAATAGCCTTCTTATGCTTGCTGTATTTCGCCCTTTCTTACCTCCTTACAATCAAGAACTTCCATTAGAACAGTGTATTTCAAAACATTTTAAAACTATTTTATTTCTTTATTCACTTTACATCTTGATCATAGCTCCCTCACGCTTCTCCTCCTGATGCCAACATCCCTTCTTCTTCTGCCATTCCTCCTCCCCTGTTCCTCAGAGAAGCAATCCCCCCAACTCACCCCAGCTCATCAAGTGCATCAGGACTGAGCATATCCTCCTTCTCTGGGGCCTAGCCAGACAACCCTGCCAGAGGGAAGTGATCAAAAAGCAGGCAACAGAGTCTATGTCAGAGTCAGCTCGTGCTGTGCAGGGAGGCTAAGGTCAGTTCATGCATGGTCTTTAGTTGGTGCTTCAGTCTCCATAAGCCCCTCTGTGCCCGGGTTAGTTAACTCTGTTGGTGTTCTTGTGGAGCTCCTGTCACCTTCAGGTCCCTCTATCCTTCCCCCCACTTTTCCACAAGGATCCTTATGTTTCACTCAGTGTTTGGCTGTGTGTCTCAGCATCTCTTTTGATGCTGCTGGGTGGAGCTTCTCAGAGGACAGGTATGATAGGCTCTTGCCTGCTAGCATAGCAGAATATTGACACTTGTAATTAGGAATATTATGCCAGTGGTAATAGCAGGGTCATTGCTGGTTCTTACTGTCACCTAGGACATTTGAGCAAGTAGATGTGTCCTTTCACCGTACTGACAGGCTTTTCAAATTGCTTTCCAGAGAATTCTGGCACTTTGAACTAAGGAGTATTTTGAATAGGTCCAAAGCATTTGAGAAAGAAATGTACAGTGTCTGGGAGAATGAGGGACTACTTGGCTTCTTTGGACACAATAAGTGACTAATTTGCTAGTAAATGGCTAATGTCATCCTGAAGTCTACATGAATGAGTGATTACTTCCCTTAGTTCTTCAGACAGTTTTGTTTTGTTTTTGCTAATGCAACTGTGATTTATCATAACAATGCTCCTGACATGGCTATTCCAATGCAAACTATGTACTTGATATGGGCATGGTAAACCATTGTTTTCTCTAACACACACACACACACACACACACACACACAGGTACTTTCTGGTCTACAGGCCCATAATCTACTAGAAGAAAATGATTCACACAAGCCCAAACATTTATGTGCCATTTGTGTATTCACCACACTGACCAGACAAAAATAGATAAATGGCTGAGGAGTGAACAAGAAAGGTCACTTAGAAAGTGTTGCACATGAAACCTGATGCACCTGGGCCAACAGAAAGCCCGGGCAGTGATCCCAAGTATAATGTTCTTAGTGTTTATTCAGAACACTGGCGTCTTAATCCCTGTCTGGGTTCTCCAAATGCCTTCTATAGTAAAATGAACTAAACGGAGCCACTGCCTGTATTTTCACCAACCTCAGACGACTGGTTAATGCTGAGATCTTACCTCTGTCCTGTGTGTTTGTCATCCCTGTACATCTCTGTTAACACTCATACCAGGGAGAGAACCATGGGCTGGCTGCTGGCTGTTCTCCAGCTTGGTCCATTGTCTGCTGTGCATTGTTTTAAACTTCTGACAGGGAAATTCAGGATAGGAAAGAGTTATCTATTGCAGACTTTTTGTGACATTCTTGTCACAAATTGAAAATGTACTGCATACAGCCATCTGCATTTACTATTCAATGTTTTTTAATGTAATTTATTTATTTTTATATCAATCACAGGTTAGGTACTTTGCATCCCAGGCATAGCCCTCTCCCTCATTCCCTCCCACTCTCACCATCCCTCCCTCATCTCCTCCCCGCCCCCTAAAGTACATGGACTGGGGAGGATCTCCTCCCCTTCCATCCAACCCCAGTTCATCTTCTCTCCTCAGGGCTGGCTGCAATGTCCTCCCCTGGGATCCAGCTAGGTTGTTACTCCCTGGCATGTATGGGGGAGGGTCAAAGAGCCAGCCATTGAGTTCATGACTGAAACAGTCCCTGTTCCCCTTACTAGGGTCTTCAGTTCAACACCGAGCTACCATGGGCCACATCTCAGCAGGGGTTATAGTTTGTATCCATACATGGTCCTTGGTTGGAGAAACTGTCTCTTATGAGACCCCTGTGCCCTGCTCAGATTGGTCTTTGTGGAGCTCTTGTTCTCCCCAAGACTTACTAACTTCCCCTGTATTTATTATTATTTCCCGCCCACTGCTGAAGGCTTGGTTGTGAGTCTTAATACCTGCTTTGATAAATGGCTATATTGATTCTTTCAGAGGCCCTCTTTGGTATGCTCCTGTCCTGTTGCTTGTTTTATCCTCCCTTCAATGTCCATCCCATTTCTTTATCTAAACGAGCATTGATCATACCAACCTGGGTCCTCCTTCTTGTATATCTTCCCTAGGTATATAGATTTCAGCATGACCTTCCTCTCCTATAGGTCTATATAAGTGAGTATATACCAAATGCTTCATTCTGCTTTTGGAATACCTCATTCAGGATGATCTTTTCCAGTTCCCACCATCTACCTGTGAATTTCATGATTTCTTCCTTTTTAATGGCTGAGTAGTATTCCATTGTGTAAAAGTACCATAATTTCTGTATCCATTCCTCAACTGAGGGACATCTGGGTTGTTTCCATGTTCTGGCTATTACAAATAAAGCAGCTACAAACATAGTTGAGCAAATGTCCTTGTTGTGTACTTGAGCTTCTCTTGGATATATGCCAAAGAGTGCTATAGCTGGGTCTTGAGGAATCACTATTTCTAATTGTCTAAGAAAGCACCAAATTGATTTCCAGAGTGGTGTACAAGTTTGCATTGCCACCAGCAATGGAGGAGGGTTCCTCTTTCTCCACAACCTCTCCAGCATGCATTGTCCCTAGAGTTTTTGATCTTAGCCATTCTGACAGGTGTAAGGTGAAATCTCAGGGTCATTTGATTTTCAGCTCCCTGATGGCAAAGGATGTTGAGCATTTCTTTAAGTGTTTTTCTGCCATTCTACAATCCTCTACAGTGAGTTCTCTTTTTAGATCCATACCCCATTTTTTAATTGGATTACTTGATTTGTTGTTTTTTAACTTCTTGAGTTCTTTATATATACTAGATATTAGCCCTCTGTCAGATGTAGGATTGGTAATGATACTTTCCCAGTCTGTAGGC
>CM053765.1:60905025-60950092 GCA_028658305.1 Pachyuromys duprasi
GGTAGGGTCGAAGAGCCAGCCATTGAGTTAATGACAGAAATAGTCCCTGTTCCCCTTACTAGGATACCCAGTTGGATACTGAGCTACCATGGGCCACATCTGAGCAGGGGTTCTAGTTTATATCCATACATGGTCTTTGGTTGGAGAAACAGGCTCATAAAAGACCCCTGTGCCCTGATCTATTTGGTCTTTGTGGAGCTCCTGTCCTCGCCAAGTCTTATAAACTCCCCCTTTTTTCATATGATTCCCTGCACTCTGCTGAAGGTTTGATTGTGAGTCTGATAGTTTGCATAATTGTGAGTCTGATAGTTTGTTCTTATTGTATATAGCTAATTATTGTAAGATAAAGATACTTTATTGGACTAAAAAGGGGAGATGGTGGATGGTTTTGTGCACTGTGCACTCAGATGCTGATTTCTGAGCCTAGAAATCTGGCTACACTCTGGACATTGGCATTTCTATGTCTCAGTGTTGTATAAAAATTGTTCTCCATCATCTCTGATTGATTAATAAAGAGCTGACCTGCCAATAGCTGGACAGGAGTGTGGAGGTGGGACTTACAATTCCAGGAGGGGGGTCTCAAAGAAGAGAGAGAAGAAAATGTCAAAGAGAAGGAGGCAATGAGAAGGATGCCATTAGGAGGTCATCATGAAAGGTTGCCATTAGGGAAAGGTGGCCATGAGGAAATTGCAGTGAGGACATGCATTGAGCAGGAGCAGCTATGGCGAGACTAAATGGCAGGTAACAAGGCATGCAGCTGGGTAATAGTCTTGACCAACCTAGATGGCTTATAAGAGCTGACTATTTGCCAAGCTATAGTGCTTTGAAGCTTACTGATAAATATAATAGGTCTACCTGTCATTATTTGAGAGCTAGTGTGGGCAGAGCAAAAACATTTTAATCTTACATACAGGTGATGGAATTTATGGCTTTGAACACAGGGATCTTGAAATTCACCATTTGGGAGCAATTTGTCTTAAAACACTAGGGGGAAATCCCTTCTTAAGTAAATGCACTGGGTGTAATTTAGGCTTTTGATGATGGTTCATTATCAACGCTGTGAATATGGGTCTATTCTGTACTGGCTAATAATGTAGCAATTTTACCAAGGACTACTGGAGATATAAAACTTTTATTATAGCTGGTGCTTGTGCTACCAGGGGGTCCTACTTTGGGTTTTCTTTTTTTCAACTTATTTATTTATTTTTATTAATTACACTTTATTCACTTTGTATCCTCCCTATAGCTCCCTCCTCCCTCCCCTTTCAAACCCTCCCTTCCTCTCCCTTGTCCACACCTGTCCCTCCCCAAGTCCACTGATAGGGGAAGTCTTCTTTTCCTTCCTTCTGATCCTAGTCTATTAGGTCTCATCAGGAGTGGCTGTATTGTCTTCCTCTGTGGCCTGGTAAGGCTGCTCCCCCATCAGGGTGAGGTGATCAAAGAGCAGGCCAATCAGTTCATGTCAGAGGGAGTCCCTGTTCCCATTTCTATAGAACCCATCTGGACACCGAACCACCACAGGCCACATCCGTGCAGGGGTTCTAGGCCATCTCCATGCATGGTACTCGGTTGGAGTATCAGTCTCAGAAAAGACCCCTGTGCTCAGATTCCTTGGCTGTGCTACTCTCCTTGCGGAGCTTCTGTCCCCTCCAGATCTTACTATTTCCCACTTCTTTCACAAGATTCCCCACACTCTGCCCAAAGGTCCACCACAAGTCTCAGCATCTGCTTTGATAGTCTGCAGGGCAGAGCCTTTCAGAGGCCCTCTGTGGCAGGCTCCTAACCTGTTCCTTGTTTTCTCCTTCTTCTGATGTCCATCCTCTTTGCCTTTTTGGCTGAGGATTGAGCACTTTAGCCAGTGTCCTTCCTCTTGATCAGTTTCTTTAGGTGTACAGATTTCAGTAGGTTTATCCTATATGTCTCTATGAGTGAGTATATATCATGTTTTCTTTTTTCTAACTTTCTCTCTTTTTAATATAATTTTTTATTTATTATAGTTTATTCACTTTGTATCCCAACTGTAGCCCCACCCTCATCCCTTCCCAATCCTGCCCTCCCTTTTTTCCCACCTTCCCTCATCTCCTCCCATGCCCTTCCCCCAAGTCCACTGATAGTGGAGGTCCTCCTCCCCTTCCATCTGACCCTAGCCTATCAGTTCTCATCAGGACTGTCTTTCATAGTCTCCCTCTGTGGCCTGGTGAGGCTGCATCTCCCTCTGGGGAGGTGATCAAAGAGCCAGCCCCTGAGTTCATGTCAGCAACAGCCCCTGCTCCCCTTATTAGGGAGCCCATTTGGGGACTGAGCTGCCACAAGCTACCTCTGTGCAGGGGGTCCAGGTTATCTCCAAGAATGGTCCTTGTTGGGAGCATCAGTCTCAGAAAAGACCCCTACACCCAGATTTTTTGGTTTTGATGTTCTCCTGTGGTGCTCCAGACCCTTTCTTCTCCTCCTTCTTTCATAAGATTTTCTACACTCTACCCAAAGTTTGGCTATGACTCTCAGCATCTGCTTTAATACCCTGCTGGGTAGAGTCAGAGGCCCTCTGTGGTAGACTCCTATCTTGTTCCTTATTTTCACCTTCTTCTGATGTCTATCCCGTTTGTCTTTCTGAATGAAGACTGAGCATCTTGCCCAGGGTGTAAACTTGAACAACCACTTTGGAAATCAATTTGGTACTTTCTCAGACAATTAGGAATACTGCTACCTCAAAACCCAGCTATACCACTCCTAGGCATATATCCAAAACATGCTCAAGTACACAACAAGGACATTTATTCAACCATGTTTGTAGCAACTTTATTTGGAATAGCCAGAATCTGGAAACCACCCAGATGTCCTCAATAGAGGAATGGATACTGAATTTACACATGGAATACTACTCAGCAATTAAAAATAAGGAAATAATGAAATTTGCAAGCAAATGATAGGAACTAGAAAAGATCATCTTGAGTGAAGTATCCCAGAAGCAGAAAGACACATATGGTATACACTCACTTATAAGTGGGTATTAGACATGTAATATAGGATAACCATACTAAAATCTGTACACCTAAAGAAGCTAAGCAAGGAAGAGTGACAGGACCTCCCCCAGCAAATCACCCCACATTCATAGTTCAGTCAAGAGACTCTAGGTTTATGGGAAACCATCAATAGAAAGACTTTTCTGAAAGAGCCTCAAAGTGTCTGGGTGGGCATAAGGACCTGAGTTTGGTCCCTAGAGCCTATGGAACAAAAGCTTGGTGTGGAGGCACATGCTTATAATCATCATGATTGGGAGAGAGAGGCAAGATGACTTCTGGAACTCACTGGATCACTGGCTAGTAAGCTCTAGTCCAATGAAAGACCACCTCTAAGGAGGTCAATAGCTTTTCTGAGGTGGCAATTGATGTTGAACCGCTCCTTAGCCTTATAAATTAATTCTTTAAGATAAATGTCTTTATCAGTTCTCACTTCCAGAAAAGGTAAAAAAAATAATAAATGTCTTTATGTTTAATTAGAAAAAATATCCGGGTAATATCTCATTCCCACACTCTTGTCAGCCTCCCACCAGGGCATGCCATAGGATTGCTGTACACCTCAGTGAGGTAAGGTATTATGTCTCTCCCATTTCCCATGAGTCCTGCACTCCTAGTGGCAGAACTGAACCAACTAACAGCTAACTAACAGGCATACAGCAATAACAAATATGTCTTAGGATTTTCAATAGTTGTGTGAGAAGAATCTTAAAACTTATGACTTAAAACAAAACAAAGCTAACAAAAGTTAGAATGTCAGATGTTACCATCTGTAATTCAGTTAGACATTTTCATTAAGGGTGTTTAGGCACACAGGTTTGCAGACAAATCAAACAGCTTTTTAAATGTTATTTTTAATTTATGGATCACTTCATTATAGAATGATTGATATACTAAATCCTGTGCAACTTGATGAGCTTTAGGGTTAGATAAGGACCCATCACTATAATCCGTGCTATAAGTCTCCTCATCCCATTCAAATGTTTTCTCTGTTGTAACACTTACCATCTTCCCTTAACAAAGTTTTAAGTACACAGTACAGAACAGTTAACTGTAATCACTGTGCTATGGAGTGGGCCTCTAGGACTTTCTTGTCTTGTATGAATTTATCTTTATGCATTTGACCAATAACTCCCTCTGTCCCTCTTCCCATAGTCTTGGCAGTCACCATTCTATGCTCTACACCTATGTAGTTGGTGTGTTTAGATACTTCTTCTGAGAGAGTTTGTGTTGTATACTCTTCTGTGCTGACTATTGGCTGAATCTAAAATCCTTTCTATTTAGCCAAAGCTATCTTTTAACAAAGGCTTCACTAGGCAGCCACATACTGAAGAGCTTCATCATAAAATTTGCTGAAAGACTTTTTCTTTAAAACAGAAGGATAGTAGATCAGAAGTTTGATATTATTAGAGTGCAAACACACACAATACAGAGAGAGATGAAATCAATTTTCTATTATTTGTCTTAATCTGTTTCAGGCGATGACATACACACTCCAGTCAAGGGCCGCAGATGCCTTCTGCAACTGGTCTGTTGATTCATGTGCTCTCCTCAGTATGGGTTGCTATCTTCACTGACTTCTTCATTGCTCAGTGTATTGCCTCTCATCCTGTAGAACAAAACACCCTAACCTCCATGCTTTGGCTTTTCCTAATGTTCCTTTGTCTTTAGTTTGCAGACATAAACTTAAATGCTGTTCTGTGTTTGGGAGACTCAACAATTATTGAGTTTCAGGAGTAGTTGCAAACACAGTCTTTCTTTACATAAGAAAAAAACCCACAAGATTGTGATTCCCCAGCCTCCCTTATAAGCTTTGTCTACCTTGTGTATGGCCCTGTGTGACTTCACGTTGAGGTTGAGGATAGCAGCGACAGCCAAGTGGCACCACTGACTTCAGAGGCTAGTAGCCATACTGCAGCTGGTCACTGCTTTACCTTCAGAACCAACAGTCATGCTGCCGAGAGCAGTCCCAGCTGTATTTTGTGGAATAAATGGATGTATAAGTGGATGAATGAAGCAGCTTTGCTTGGCATTGGCAATTCTATCTAAAGAAAACTTTGAGTCAGATTTAAGTCATAATTCTTGAGACTTCCTCTTTCACATCCAAGCTTTTAAATTTTAAACCAACAATGACAAATTTCAGTGGAAGTCCTGAATGAAATACAAGAATTGAATGGGAAGAGTATAAAGAAGAGAAAAATGCAATAGGAAAAATTATGGTTAAGGTTGTCTAACTTATGGGATAGAAATGAATTTGAGCAAGATTATCATGTTAAAAGTTAATATTTGAAAAAAGCAGAGGATACTGTAGCTCAGTAGTAGAACTCCCTCTTGGTGTGGACAGGACCTCAGTCCAGCACCTACCACTGCAGGAATTATAACATAAAAATAAAAGCAAAGCAAAAGATGTATGTTAATGAAAGAGTGTTGGACAGTCCTAACTGAAGTGACAGTCTGAGACAAACACAGTGATATGTGTGCACTACAAATGGCATGAGGGTGTGGGGTTTCCAAGAAAAGGTCAGAGAGTGGGGTGAAGTTAAAAAGTCAAACGAAGCAATTTGGTGTGTACTTGAGCATCTTTTGGATATATGCCTAGGAGTGGCATAGCTGGATCTTGAGGAATCACTATTACTAATTGTTTGAGGAAGTGTCAGATTGATTTCCAGAGTGGTTGTACAAGTTTACATTCCCACCAGCAGTGGAGGAGGGTTCCCAATTCTCCACAACCTCTCCAGCATATGTTGTCACTTGAGTTTTTAACCTTTGCCATTCTGACAGGTGTAAGGTGGAATCTCAGGGTCGTTTTGATTTGCATCTCTCAGATGGCTAAGAACGTTGAGCATCTCTTTAGGTGCCATTCTATATTACTCTAGAGAGAATTCTCTGTTTAGCTCTGTTCCCCATTTTTTAAATTGGATTGCTTGATTTATTGCTTTTTAACTTCTTTATATATTCTGGATATCAGCTTTCTGTCAGATATAGGGTTGGTGAAGATCCTTTCCCAGTCTGTAGGCTGTTGTTTTGTTTTAATGACAATGTCTTTTGCTTTACAGAAGCTTTTCAGTTTCATGTGGTCCCATTTATCAATTGTTGCTCTAAGAGCCTGTGCTGTTGGTATTCTGTTAAGGAAGTTGTCTCCTGTGCCAATGAGTTCCAAGGTATTCCCCACTTTTTCTTCTAACCGAGATTTTTGCTCAATCATGTTTGTAGCAGCTTTATTCATAATAGCCAGAACCTGGAAACAACCCAGATGTCCCTCAATGGAGGAATCAGAAATTCCTCAACGGAGGATACAGAAATTGTGGTAATTTTACACAATGGAATATTACTCATCAATTAAAAACAAGGAAATCATGAAATTTGCAGGCAAGTGGTGGGATCTAGAAAAGATCACCCAGAGTGATGTATCCCAAAAGCAGAAAGACACACATGGTAAATACTCACTTATATAGACCTATAAGATAGGATAAACATACTAAAATATGTCCAACTAAAGAAGATAAACAAGAGGGCACAGGGTGAGATGATTAATCCTCACTTAGAATGACAAATGGGATGGGCATGGAAAGTAGGAGAAAATAAGCAACAGGACAGGAGCCTACCACAGAGGGCCTCTGAAAGACTCTATCTAGCAGTGTATCAAAGCAGATGTGGAGACTCATAACCAAAACTTCGGTAGAGTACAGGGAATCATATGATAAAAGGGGGAGTTAGTATGACCTAGAGAGGACAGGAGCTCCACAAGGACAAAATAGGAACAGGGGTCCTCTATGAGACTGTTTCTCCAACCAAGGACCATGTATGGATATAATGTAGAACCCCTGCTTGGATGTGGCCCATGGTAGCTCAGTATCCAAGTGGGTTTTCCTAGTAAGGGGAACAGAAACTATTTCTGACATGAACTCAGTGACTGGCTCCTTTACCTTCCCCCCACCCCCCTGAGGGAGGAGCAGCCTTGCTAGGCCACAGAGGAGGACATTGCAGCCAGTCCTGAAGATACCTGATAAGCTAAGATCAGATGGAAGGGGAGGAGGACCTCCCCTAGCAGTGGACTTGGAAAGGGACAGGGAGGAGATGAGGGAGGGAAGGTGGGTTTGGAAAGGAATGAGGGAGGGGGCTATGGCTGTGATCTAAGTAAATAACCTGTGATTAATATTAAAAAGAAAGGAAAAAAGAAGCAATTTGGAGAATCTGGGGGACAGTTATACATTTTAAGCTGGAAGATAATGTAATTTTTGTTTTAACTTGTTTTTAAAATAAAAATAAAGTGAAAGCAGCATAGAAAATAGCCTGAATTGAATCTTGAAATGGAGATATCAGTTCAGAAATTGAGAGAGTACATTCTGGCCAGGGCAGTAGGCAGTCTGTGTGTGTTGTGACACCAGGCACTCAGGGCTGGACATGTGACAGGCCACAAAAGGACAACATGTTTGGCTTGGAAGTGATAAAGAAGACAGATCTTAGGATAATGCTAGAGATCAGGTTTGCAGAATGGACTGCTTGCACAGAATGTTGACATATGTCCAAGGAGTACATGTACTCCAGCCATGACCTGCACTTGCCCTCTCGCACTCTTAGGAGACCTGTGCATATCGGGCCCATTTACCTTCTCTCATGGAGTAAGGATTGGCTTCTGAGGCCCTGCTTCTTCCAGAGGATTTACAGGCATTTAATGGTTGCTGAGGAAGAGTGAGAGCCATTTTCTTCTTTAGCTGTGCAGCCACTCCTGAGTTGTCCATGCTACTACAAGGTGAGCCTAGTTAGACTCACAGAGCTACCAAGCTCAACTAGGATGGTTGGATGGATCTATCTATCTATCTATCTATCTATCTATCTATCTATCTATCTATCTATCTATCTATCTATCTATGGTCAATAGTTGGTGTCCCGTCTGGGCACCCATCTCCCCAGGAAATGTTTTCACAACACTAGCCAAAACCAAAAGCATGAGAAGGAAAATAATGAGTTTTATATTCTGAATAATATATAATGAGTATATGGGCCATATAGGATGCCAGTTCAGCTCAGTTGGAAGTAAAACAGGTGCCCTCGGAAGTAGGACTGTGACTAGTCACAGGGACTAGACAGGATATGAATGGATAACAAAAGAATGGTAGGGACAAATACTTTCCTAGTCTGTAATTAGATTGCATTTTCTTCTTAATTAATTAATCAATTTATATACGTGTATGTTTGGAGCATGCACACACACGTGTGTGTGTATACATACATGACCTGCACCTTGAAAGTCAGAGGAGAAAGTCTGGTATCCGTCTCTACCATGCTCAACCTTATTGTCTTGAGACAGCGTCTCTCATTGAGCGTGGAGCTGGCTGGTGGCTGAGTCACAGTAATCTTCCTGTCTATATACCCACAGTGCCAGAGTTACAGAGGTTTTGCCACAGTGGATTTTTTACATGGGTGCTAAGAATTAAAACTCGGGTACTTGTGCTTGCATAGCCACTGCTCATATACGTGTCCCAAGCAGACACACCAAGGACTTATTATTCATGATTTCTAAGTGAGAAAATAAGTGTGTAGCTGAGATTTCTCTGGGTTAGGAGGAATACACAGATCTGTTTCCCTGGTGTCTGCATTGGGGCATTTCCTCCTATAGAAGGTGGCAGTTTTGCACAACACAGATGACTTACAACTCTTGCATTTTAAAATCTTCATTTTGGGGTCCTTCAGTTCTATTGGGAAACAAAAATCTGCTTTCTTATCATTCCCTTTGGCTTGGGATTTTAATTTTTTGAAGTCTGATATAGCTTTTATTGAGAAGAAAAACATGTACTATCCCCCTTTGAAGAAAATAGCTGGGTTTGGATACTCATACTCTTGCAGCGCTTTTTGAAGCTTCTGATGGGGTGCTTGGTTTTACTCTGAACAGATATTTTCGTGACAAGTACTGTGAACAATGAACACAGCTAGCTCTAGCTCGATAAGCAGAAAACACTGGTTCACTTGTCAGCCCCCCACCAGCCTTTCTTGAAGATGGTGTGTGTGCTTTGTCACATTCACATGCTAAGCTTAGATTCTGTTTGCATGCAAAGGAGCTGTGTCCAACAGGCTTTTGCAGAGACGGTGTATTTTGCTTGTTGTTTTTACAAAATAAAAATGTCAGAAATGTTTCAGCCACATGAGGGAAGCAGTCGTGAATGCAAAGAGGAAATTAATATTCTCCTCACAGACTACAAGCAGTTTATTCTGGAGTTCATTCTGAGGAGGTAATGACTAGGAAAATGACAAAGAAAACTGTTACTGACCATTAGTGAGCAATCACCCTGTCATATTATAGAGATAATTTAGATAAATGTGGGGCTTCACAGTCTCCCTGGGAGACAGGCTGCTGACATCTCTGATAATGGCAACCTACTTAAAGGCTGCTTTTGACAAATGTATCGCTTTATCATGCAGATGTGAAATAGACATGCCCATGTCTGTTTGTTGGACATAGTAATAGCAGTCGCCCACTTTTTCCTTCCAAGTTTTTCAAGAAGACTGTCAGTCCTTGTTCCGGGGACACACGCTGCAATGCCCCATGAAGGCGTTGCATCTACTGTGAAAGCAGTGTTTGAAAACATGAAGTAGTTAATAAATGACTGCCATACATACCATATTTTTGTTCAATTGACTTCTATTATTTTAGCAGCTGCTAATTATACAGCGTGGAAATTTGGAAATTTGGTAACAGATTCTTTGTTCCATCTGGGCAACTCAGCTTTTCAAGACTGGATTTTTCTCCAGCCTAATGTTAGTATGACTTTTGCTATCAAATGATGAGGACAATGATCACATCAAAATGAACAGGCTAGGCAGAAAAGAGGAAGATGCAAGTTTCTTGAGGTATTCTCCATTGTTTTCTCTTTTTTATGTGTGGTACAGGGAATCCAATCCAGGGTTTCACACACATTAGCCAGTTCTCTCCCACCACCTTCAGAGTCAATCCCTATTCTATCTTTGATGTCACAGAGTGTTCTGCCATCCCTGTCATCCAATTCCAAGACAAAAATGTGAATCACTATGCTCAGTCACAGCATCGATAATGGGTATGTAATTTCTGAGAATATTTTATCTTGAGAAAACGTGGATCAAGGTTGATCATGATATATCTATATCACATTTTTAAGCAGTCCCAGGAAATGAGTCAGGTGTAGTAGTCAAATACAGTAAGGCTGGGGAGGATGGATGAGAGCCTCTCCCTTCCAGACAGATGTGAGGCTTGCAGTGCTCTATCTGGGCAAATGGGCATGTAATTGGGTTCATCATAGGTAAAGAGGTATCAAAAATTTAAGACAACAATGACAATGTCATAGACAACAAAGTTGTAGCATAATAATTATGACCAGTAGTGACAATTTTAAGTGTTATAAACCTCATTTTGAAAATGACCAAAGAAATAATTACATTTATTTGAGGGAAAACAGGCAGGTTCTCTTTTGCTCCTTATCATAACGGACAGGAAAGTAAGAAGGTACACAGAAATGACAGTCAGCTAGGATTAAGCTCAAATGTTCTGCAGCACAGTTTGGTTCTGATTAGAGATAAAAATAACATTGTATATTTTAAAATAGCTTATAAAAATTTTTGATGATCTCAATACAAAGAAAGGATCAGGGTTTGAGGTAATGAATAGGCTAATTATCCTGATTTGATGGCTGTGCATCGTTTCTGTGTGTATAAAGACCACTGTGCATATCATGAGTATGCACTAACTCACAAAGGGGCTTAATTGTCAACTATTACTTTGCACAATTTACTTTTTAATTTGTTCTTATTTTAATGTGGCTAATTAATTGGTAACTTCCCAAGAAGATAAGTGGCCTCCCACTGGAGGTCTTGGAAAAGAGCAGGCTTTTGTTTGGTCATTCCAGGCTAAGTGTAAACTCCTCTCACAAAAAACAAAAACAAAAAACAAGTCTCAGTAACAATTCAACTTCTGCTTACAAAACAACTAAACATTAAATAAAATATGAGGAATTCCCATAATCTAGCACATTTAAAGTGGAGATCTCATTTACACAGAAAAGATATCTTTTTAAACATTATATCTTTCTTTATTACCTCTTTTGAAGAGGCCTTTTAATTCTAAATAAGTATATATGATCTCATTTTAGTTCAGTGAGCTTAATATCTAATGTACGTAGGTTGATCCAATACCCTAGCTATCATAAACAGTGTTATATAATAAGCATGAGGTCCAGGTAGCTGTTCAATACAGTGATTTTTCCCCCCTTTGGATCTACACTCAGTATTGGAGTTGATGGATGACATGACATGTCTAGCTCTAGTTCTTTGAGTTAACTCCAGATGATTTTCTGTAATGGCTATGCTATAATCATTTACATCTCAACATCCAATATAAGGATGGCTGAAAGGGCGCAGGAAGTACGGTACATACACAAAATAAAATGATATTCAACCACAAAAGAAATCCAGGCAGCTGGGCCAGGAGGTCATTACGTGAAGTGGAATAAGGCAGACAAAGAAACACAGTGCATGATTATACTCACATGTGGAAGCCAGAAATGTTGCTTCACAGAAGCAGAGAATAGTGCTCATCAAAGATTGGGATGCAGGCAAAAGGCAAATGGAGGAAGGATGGTTGGCAAGCAGAGGTGCTGCTGGTTGGGAGAAAGACTTCTAACAGTCTGTAGCACAGTTACACTTGGGTTTGAGGGTAACTGTCCCCCACAAGCTCACATGCTGGAACTCTTGGTCCTCAGCTGGGGGCACTGCCTTGTGAACTTGTGTAACAGCCTGGACGTACGGGCTAACTGCAGAGAGTGGGCTATGTAGTTTACATGTTTTAGTTGTTTCCGCTAAGGTTCATGGTTTAGTGTTACTGCTGACCTCAGACTCTCTCTGCTTCCTTTTCTATCAAGACGTAAGGAGGTAAGGAGTCCTAGCATCATGCTTCTGCTGTCCTGAAGCCAGGAACAGCTATGTACTCTCCACCACGACGGTCTGCATCTCATTAAAACATAAGCTGAAATAAACCATCCCTCCTGTTAGCTGCTTCTTGACAGATGCTTGATCCCATCACAGAAAAAAGTAATGAATTAAGAAAACTGGCGCCGGAAAGCAGAATCATTGCTGTTTCTGCGAGTAAATGGAATGTATGGTTTTTAAGCTTTTTCAACGAGTTTATGGAGGAAGTGTAGAAGAGTTTGGAACTGTGGGCTAGAGACCAGAATAGGGACATACAACCCAGTTCTGGTGGGAGTTTGGAGGACCAAAATGCCAGGAAAAGTGGAGAAAATGAGGGCTGTGTTAATGAGGTTCTAGAAAAGAACAAGAATGATATCAGGAATTGGACTGATGGTCATTTGTGGCAAAGAATAAAGCTTCATTTGCTTTGAACAGTGTCCTGAGAATTTGAGTGAAGCTGAAGTCAAAGGTCAAAGGGATAGACTTAGTTGATTGGTAGAAAAAATTTGATAAAGCAGCACAATATCTAGGCTGTGATATGGTTACTACTCACTTTTTTAAAATGGGATTTACAAAGAAGGAGGAAAGTGGTGAGGAAGAGAGGGAAGAAGAGAGGAGAATATAAGTGTGTGAAAATTATGCAATTTAACAAAGAAATAGCATGGACATAATGAAAGTTTCATATAAGATGGTTATAAATGTAAAAGAGTTAGAGATGTTGAGCAAAAAGAGTAATTTAGCCCAGGACAACAAGAATGGTGACCTTAAAGTAAGCTCACCATGGAAAGAAGAGTAGCAACACACAGCCATTTGAAAAACTTTCACTTGAAAGGAGAAAGTCCAAAGAGAAATCATTCAGAACATTCTACAGGAGCAGAGCTGTTTAGGACAATGTTTCCTCAGATTTAGCTATGCAAATGCCAGGTGGCCATTGCAGCTATGCTTCAAGAGGACTAGGTTCAATACGTATCTCATGTTGTCAGAAGAGTTTGGGAGCACCATCCTCACAGTCCTTGTTTTTCAGTCATGCAGGATGCAAAAACATACCAAAGTTCATGAATGACACTGAATTCTAGAAACATATATCTGGCACAAGATTCCCCTACAGAGATCCTAAGAGGATACTATGTGTGACAGTGACAATGAAACTTAAGTCACAATGGAGGCCTCGAATATTGTAGATGCCATAAATGCAGGGTTTTCACTGAGGCAAGCTTCAGGTACTAACTAGAGATGGTCCAAGAGAAAGGCCATTATTGTTCCATGTAACAGAACTGAAGGAGCGGGACCACCCAAGCTTACAGGAGCCCAGATGCCACCATGAATCCTGTATGTACTAGGGAACTTTAGGACGTACTAAGAATTTCAGTGTTTGTCTTGCGGGCTTTTAATCTTGCTTTGGTTACATCTTCCCTTGCTGTGTTCCTTTCTCACCATTTTGAAATGGAGATACTTTGCCTGAGTCCTTGTATATTAGAAGTACCTGACTTATTTTATTTTATTGGGTTGAGACTCAGATTGGGTTGAGACTCAGAGGAGACTATGAACTTAAAACACAGTTAGGCCTTTTGAGGCTCAGAGGACACTTAGATGAACTAAACACAATTTGCCCCAAGAACATAGGAGTTCTGGCAAAGCATAGGTTTGAATGTGAAAAGTTCCCTACAACCTCATGTTTCCACATACTCATTCCCCTGCTGGTGGCTCTATTTGGGGAAGCTGTGCAGCCTTTAGTGGGTGGTGTCTAGCTGGAGGAAGTGCATTGCCAGGATAAAAGGTTGGAGTTAACAGCGCAACCCCTTTCCACTCTCAATTTCTATGTCCTGCTCACCAAAATGTGAAGAGATGAGGAATCCCAGCAGCATGCCTCCACAGCTATGAAGCTACCTATTGTCGTGCCTGCCTAGGCATGTTATACTTCATCCCCTCATACCATGAGCCAAAATACATCTCTTATTGCCATGCCAGTTAGAGTAATGGCAAGTTGTATGTGCATGCATAAGAATACCACACTGTACCTCACATATGTGTACAGTGACTGTGCGTCCATTCAGCACTTCAAATTAAACTGAATTCAAGAGCATATAATGCAAATTTGGTCAATCCTGATGTCAGAGGTTTATTTCTTTTTCTGTACTCTTTGTTTGCCTCTGGTTTCAAAAATGCCGTCTTGCTCTCTTTCCCAGGTCACTAGATGATGACTTCTTGATACATTATTAGTCTGAGAAAGCACCCTAGGGATTCTAATTCATTATCAGGATTAATGGCTTATTCAGTGATTTCCAACTTCGTCCCAGCTGCAGTAAGATCAGCACTTAATTTTTATGAAAATAACAAAATCACAACACAGTAAAACAAGAGTTATATGAGCATTCCATGAAGACAGCATCGCTGCTGAAACTGAATGGTTGACCTGCACAATTTTCACTTAAAATGATCCTGTCACTGGATGAATGAAAAATTAATTCATTTTATGGGAGACTCAAACCCTAATGGCTCCCAAGTCCCTGATCTCAAAAGGCAAGTTTCCTGCAGTGGACCATGAGATCTATGAACTTTCTCCTCCTGTTCTCTGACAATCAACTCCTCTTTGCCATGTCCACCTCTACTGCAGCTGACTATTCCTCCTTCTCTTTAAGGTAAAAGACATGTGTGCTTCCACCTTTCAGCCTTTATATTAACCCTTCATCTTCCTAGAGCATTCTGTATCAGATACTGAAGTGGCCAAAGCTCCCACGTCCTTCTAACTTCTACTTTTCCAAGTAACACCTTTGTAACCAGAGCTCCTCGAATTCCCCATTCAGTATGTTCCAAGAACAGAAGGCTCTCTGTTGTGTATTCTACCAATATGTCTCACCTCTTACCTTTGGGACAGGAGATAGGGTCTTGTGTCCCTTCCAGCTCCTCTGTGCAGCTTAAGATGACTTTGAACTTCTGGTGATTCAGTCCCCCTCCCTTCTCTGTGCTAGGATTCCAGGCATGTACATTATAATCAGTTTATATGGTGCTGGGGATTGAACCCAGGCTTTCTTGTATATTCTGCAATCACTCTGGTAAATGAGATGTGTGTGTATGTGTGTGTGTATACATTTATCCTCAACCCTCAATTGTCTTCTATGAACTTGGCAAATAGTAGCCATTCAATACATTGTTGTTGAGTGAATGAAATATTTTATGGGAGTTCGACACTTCTGTCCTATTATTTTAGGTTTCCAGAATCCTACCATCTAGTGTAGCATATACTTATTGTTTGAGCTTGCTAGATAGGCATGAATGGAGGCTCACAATGAAAATTCAGTATTACTCTGTTTCTGGTATTTTGTTGCTAATGTAGAAATTAAAAACAAACAAACAAACAAACTGAATTACCTCATTAGGCCCACAGTTTCCTAAGATATCTTATGAAACCTCAGTTGTTCAGCTGTGACTTGTCTTATGTCTTGGATCTTGTTTTTTCAGGAGGAGAAACCTTTTTTTATGGAAAAGATTTTTTAACTTTTAAGAGGCAGAATAAAGTGGTGACTAGATATTGCTCTGCATTTCATTTGTAGCTCTCAATCCTATATTATTCTAAGCAAAATCCCCATCAAAGTATTTATTTCTGTTGGTTTCTGTGGCACATTCTTGTGATTTCAGCTTCCAGAGGTAGAGGTATAAGAACTGTGTATCCTGGAGGAGCTACGTAACAGGACTCCTGAGGAAAGAGGAGGGGGTAGATTTCTAGTCTTCACTTTTAGCTTGGGAGCGATGAACTCACAGCATCGACACCCCAGCCTTTATCAGCATCGCTCTGAGTTAACAGCTCTTGCCTCCCCTCCGCTCCTGACTCACATTTGTCCTAAGGAAGTGGACCTGCAGAAGCTCCTGGCTTGGAGCAGTGAAACCTGTCCTCCCAGGAGAACAAAACTTGACTTGAATGTTTGTTTCATTTCCTTTCTCATTTTCCATCAGCAGCATGAGGCTAATCAATTGGGAGGGAAAATGATAATATCAGGAAAAAAAATGCAGCTGGCTTTTCCTGGGGCTTTCCAATTTCAATATGTGGCTTTAGGAGAAAAAGGCCATCATGCAAAGTCATCTTCAGAAATAAGCGTAATCGAGAAGAAATTGTAGCCAAAAGTAGATGGCTAGGGTACATATAATCTCCCGAACCCCAGATCTGACACTTTATAGAAACCTTTTAGTGAAATTACAAAGCTTTCATGTTGCCCTCTCTTATTTGTCCGATGAAGAGAGAAGAGAATTCTGAGTAGCTATGAGATATTGACTTTTCAGTCTCTGGGTTTCTGGGGAGGCATTTTTTTTCTTTCCTTTCATGTATTTTATTTGACTGTACTCTTCACCTTTCACCTAATTTGCTGGAAGTGCCTACCGAAAACATGACTGGAGGAACAGCAAAGAAAAAAATCACTCTTCTTATCAGTGTAGTGGAAATGAAGATGAGCCACATTATCTGTGCAATAGCCCACAGAAGGTTCTGGCTCCTGACTGAGTGGTAACAGCTGGGTGGGCAGGACTGCTACAGAAGCAGAGGTCATGCCACATGTGGTTCTCAAAGGCTGGCACACAAATGGAAGACCAAGTGCCTTCAGCCATTGCCTTGGCATGTGGCAGGGAAGAGACCCAGCTGCTCAGACTGCAAACTGAACCTGAAATCCATCAGCTGATAAATGCACAGATTCAAAGGGGCCTTATTCTTCAGGGGCAGTGATTGTGTCGTACCCTCCCACTCATCAGTGACATCTGAAAGCTCTTGTGATCAGTAAGAACCATGTCAGTGAGCCTGGGATACGGTGTTCTCTCATCATGAGCCCCTATTCCTCAGTGGGACTTGCTCTGTTTATGCAAGGAAGGGTAGGAAGCTTGCTGCACTGGAATTAGACCTTTCTTCAGAGATGCATTCCTAAGCATTTGCACACATGTTTCCCTCAGGATGTTCTTAATGACCCTTTCTCTCACCATATCACTACAGATCCAAGAAAGGATGTTGCATGTGAGGAAGACTCTGAATATGTCTCTCGAGTCCTTACGGTAGAGCATCACCTGCTTGGCCTATAACTGAAGTCACAAAGCTTCACTTGAACCTGTCACCAGATGGTCTTCTGTCAATCTCCAAAGCCCTGCAGGTGTTTCCCTTGCTACCCCTGTATCCAATCAGGTCACACGGTCCCTGGGCACAAACACCTTACCAGATGGTGTCAGGAACCAAGAATCATTACAAGAATTCTTTATTCAAGGTGATAGGAAAGTTCCACGCCTGATGATCAAGCTTTGGCTGGCCACAGCCTCTAAGGAGAGAGTTTTAAGGAGCTACAATATCTTTGAAGAACAAGATAATCAATGTCATATAGGGGTAAACAATGGGAGGTGAATCCACTCTTAACTCACTGTTGAGAAAATGAAACCTGGAGGAACAAGGTGGTATGTATTGAAGCCAGGTGAAAGTTTGGACCTCAAATTTCTTTCTTCCTTAGAATGGTTCTTAGTGTGCACTGTCATTAGAGAGATGTCAGCTTCATTATCATTCATTGTAGGAAAGTTCTCAGATGGAGCATGAGCTACACTATCCACCAGGACACTGATATACCAACACCCATACCACACACCAAGACATGGGTAGCATGGGTCTACTGTTAGGATTTATTTTAAAATGTCACATACAACAGATGTAATATGAAGGAGGTGAGGAGATGGAGACATGGCAGGGCAGGAGGGAAACAGAGATAGTGTGCAATAGAAGAGAGAGGGCAGAGACAGCAAGCGAGTGGGAGTGGCAGACCCGTTATACCTGAAGCATCTGGCCCAGGTGATGTCATAGGATGCAGGTTGTGAGACCGGACATTGTCAGGACCCTAAATGCCCCTAAGGGCAGGGGCAGTTGAATTGCCTGCATAACATAACTTCTACCCAAGAGGTCTTCACACAAACAACCATTAATTTGTAAAATAAGACGTCCTAGGGCAGAGGACATTAGGTCCCATAATAGATGGCTAAGAGAATAAGAGTTCAAATAAATGAGTACCCTTTCTGTTCATCCATGACTATTCTTTAATTCAATTTCTGTTGATTTTGATCTGTCTTCAGTCTCAAGAAGCCACTTAAATTTTCTTTAGAAATTACTGAGGGGTAAAACTTAGGGTAGAAATGTCTACTTTAACCCACAGTGTCACTGGCCTGTTGTAAGCCAAAGGCCTCAGGTAGGAAACACCTTTATGCATTATCTGAGCTGAGTTTATATAAATGCCACCTCCTGGAGCTGTTTGGTGTGCAGACCATACAGACAAGCTGTGCAAAGTTCCTCATGTACGATTCTTAACTCAGGTCACTGATGCACTAGAGAACAGAGCTATAAAGCAAAAGGATCAAACTTGGTCCAGCCACTGTTGATGGAGAATCCTTGGCATGCTACCTCCATTTCCTCATCTTTAAACAGGGGCCATATCAATGCGTTCTCTGGGGCTGAGATGGTATGAGTGGTAAGCCTTTATGTCTGTTGCATGATAGAGGAGAGATTGCTGTACACATGGAATTGATCTTCTGGGCAGCTGCTTTTTTTAACCTTTCCGGAAGCATTTTAATCACAAGTTTTATTGGGTTTTTTTTCAGGGAGACATCCCCTAAGATGTGCACCATTTTGTACACAAACCACAATAGCCACGAGAATGGCTCATCTGCAGCTACTAACAGACTTCTGATGAGCACCGAGGGAGTCATGAGCAGAGGCTGAGTCAGCCTGTCTCTTTCTAAATACAGTCTGGTCGTGTCTGCAGCCTGACAGGAGCCCTCCCCATGGCTTCAAAGGAAGGCTCTCTGCAGGAGATGAGCACCAGGGAGCTGCCTGGATGATCACAGTCTGCATCCATGTCAGGAAACAGTGGGCAGGTGCCTCTAAGTTGAAGTCCCTGACCTGTTGTCTAATGGCATGTCCAATTTGCATCACAGTAGCATAGCTCTGTGAAAGAAATATCATAGGCATCTAGTGAGCATGCCTTTCCCCTTTGGAAAAAGGAATCGTGTTTACAGAGATGGGTCTTACAATAGTAAGAAAGACTAGGAGAGTCCTTTCATGTTTTCAATTAGAAGATTCTAGAATGTGTAGAAAGCTTCCAAATTAGGTTTTATGAACCCAGAACAAAAAAAGTAGTACAAAAAGCAAGCAAAGATAATAAAAAAGAAAACAAAAATATTAATGATTTTTATTACCTTATTAATAAACATTTATTGATTAACACCAATGGGAAAAGTTAAAAAAAAACAAACCTCTGAGTAGAATTTATCAGTAAACAGAAAGCATTATTCCCTAGAGCAAAGTGTGTTTATCATAGCAATTGAACACTTGTGTATATGAATGCTGGCTCCAATTCATGATCTGAAGCAAGCTGCTAAAACTCTGTCTCTTATTTCCTTATCTGTAGAACAGGGCGATTGTATTCCTTGACTGTTTCAAGTGCTGTAGGGAGTAAATTAGTTTAGTACACCATAGATAAAGAATTTAGAATAGGCGTGTGATAAGTTAACTTTTATTGTTGCTATCTTTCCAGAAGTGCAATCTGTAAGGAAAAATGTTTCAGATTTTTTTCTAAGTAAAATGACAAAATTTTTTCAAAAATAATTTAAAAAATAATGGTATACCTTTTGACTTATTTCAAATGACAGGCTTTAGTGTATTTTAAACCTCATGGTCCCTCTGGTATTTTCCATTTCCTCACATTTATTTGAAATACTATTTTAAAATAATAATATAATATTTAATTCATATATATAAATTTTTTATATTTGAGAATCTCATACATCTATACAATGAAATGTGGTCATATCGTCTCCCATTTCCTCCTAACTCTATGTTCCTCCTAACAAGTCCCCGCCTTTTAATCTCTCTTTCCATCTCTCTCTTGAGAACCTAAGTCCTTATAGTTAGTGCTGTCCTTATGTGCACTGGTGTGGGGCCATCCATTAGAAGCCTACTAGTGGTGACATCCTAAATAATTGATTCTCCCTCCCACTCCACTGTCAATGGTTCTTCAATAAATGTTGGCTCTTCAGGATCATCTACGTGGGATATGTGGGGACTTTTCCTGGCTTGCTCTCGTGCAGATCTTGTGCAGGCAACTGTAGCTGCTGTGGGTTCATGATAGTGCACAGCACTCCTCCCTACCCCTCCTCAATGCCTCCTTCCTTCTCTGTGTGTTTCCTGAGCCTGAGGGATGGTGGTGAGTTTATTCAGATGTCTCATTTAGGGTTGAACTCTTATTCTCAGCACTTGGCCTTTCACATCTCTCTTTTGACTGCCGCTGCCTTCTGCAGGATCAAGCTTCAGACCAAGGCTGAGAACATCTACAGGAGACGCTTAAAATGCATTTTTTAAAATGTTTTAGGAACCCATACAATTGTTTCTCACTGTTATTGTTCTAAATGAGCTTGGTTGTTTGGTTTTATTCTGTTTGGGGGGAGCAAAAAGGAAAGCTGCAAATAAGGGTATGAGTATCTACAAGAGTTGAAATAAAATAATAGCGAAGACATATTGGATGTGATAATTCTTTTGAGATTAAAAGCATTGTAATATTTTTTTAAACTCCATATAAATTTAATTTTCTAAATCTCAGGTTTTATAATCCATCTACGTATTTAATAAACATTTTAGTGAATGGATATAAACATCTTTATAGTAGTATGTGCTGCACATTAGTCCTTTCAAGTTCATGACTCAAAAGTATGGCTGATGCAGTCCCTGCTAGGAAAGGTGAAGTAGTCTCTTACAGTGATTGAAACTCTATTCACCATTCATTTCCCCAATGGCAAGCATATGGGATGTGTGAATTATACCTTGTTTAGGTTTATTAGAAATGTCATTCTCTTCAGGAACCATTATTTTCACTGATATACAATCCCCAGATCATTTCCACAGTGCAGAATTTTCTATTTCAATGAATTTTTTCAGAGTATTCATAATGTTTAATCTTTACCATGTTCTAGAAAAATTATGTACTTTCTAGCTTCCCAAAATATTCTTTTAATTATCTCAGCATGTTTGAAGTTTTCTTTTAATAGCTCTTCTTCCTTCATTGCTAGATTCTTTAGCTGTTTTAGAGAATGGCCCTTTCTCTGGCTTCTATGTTCCCAGTGACAATTATACACATGCAGGAAACTGGTCATCAATATTCTATATTTAATCTTAAAATACATAGCTTTCTCAGTTTCAAACTCATTTAATTTTTTTCATTGAGCTTTTTCTGGTTGTTCTATATGATCACATTTCCCTATAAATGAAAATACAGAAGAAAGGACTTGACTTCTGCACTGAGCCAACACTTCTGCAGTGGGCTACCATGCATTTCTCTACACAGCACTTAACGATATACCCTCTTCAGGAAAGCTCACATGGGCTAGCACTGACTGAGTGCTGACTCTTAATAGAAGCTGAACAACTTGAATTACATGAATCGAGTAGATGGCACAGCCTGAATCATATGCCAGATTAAGCCAATGTTCAATCTGTAATGTAGAGGATACTTAATGCTGTATAGAGCACTTTGGGACCTCCTTAGTTCTTCACAGCAGATGTCAATATTTACTTTTTCAAGTGCAATATTTGCACATAAACATGCATTGCTATATAAAAATAAATGTTTATACATCTGCAACCACCTTTTCACCCATCTGCACTGAATATTAAAGTGAATGCATGCTGAAGAATTAAAATAAAATAACTTATGGCTTCTTATTTACTTCAATCTCCTTTCCACCTAACGGAATCTCACTGTAAGTTGATAATAATTTTGACATTTTCCATTGCTTTTAGCTTTTAGTAGTATAGACCATAAAACATCTACTTATAATTTCTATTATAGCTTCAAATACAATAACCTGCAAGTCATCAAATATTAGCAAAAGACCATTCCCCACAAATACTTTCTGCCTCAAAAGAAATGCTTAGCCATAGGACTTGCTACATGAATGGTCGCTTCACTACATTTTTTTCCAGAAATATTCTTCATACAATATCTTACAAATTCATTCCTAGATAAATGTCTTGGAAGTGTTACCAATTAAAAATTAATGATGACAAAGAATTAAACATTAATTCTATGATGTTAGGAGTCAAGCCTTTGGAAGGAGGCATGAGTTCTGCTGAGTCTATAATTCATTTTAGTTTTCTCTGATCAGTACACAACTGATATTTACAGCTAGCCTGGTGCAGATTTCCTCTTCAAAAGTCAATATATCCAAGGGCATATTTTGAATTAATCAAACCTGTTTCTGAGAGATAAGCTAAATTGGTTCTTTAAAAGGAGGATGTGAAATGAAAACTTATGTATTCATCATTATATTTAGCTTCCAGTAATAGCTTTACATAACCCCAAAGTGGACGTAAATGATGACTAAAACTCAGCATCAATTTTGAAGCCGGTATAAAGATTCTTAAAAGAATATACACAATAGTTTTCTGACATCATTGGTTGCAGTCAGTATGATTTAGATTACTTTGTGCATTTTCATAATTAAAATTATGACACTGCAACTTAGTTACATCAATCAATATTTTTAAGTACTCCTATGTACAGTGGATACAGATGAGGTGTATGAACTATAGACTCTCTACTCAAGGAGTAAAGACTTATCAAAGAAGAAAGATTTATAGTTACATATAGATACAAATATATGAAAAATATGGCTTTCCAAATATGTGATATCCCCACATGTGCTCTCTGTTTTCATCCCATTCTGAAACGTAGCTCCTGCCAATGTAACTCCTCCCTGCAGAAACTCCGTTGGAAGCCAGTACTGCAGTTCAGCAACATGTAGTTCAGCATATGCTACAAGGCTCTGGGTTCAGGCCCCACCACTACAGGTAGGGAGAAGAGAGAGGAGGAACAACAACAAAAACAGACAGTAAAGAAAGAGTTCACTCCTTCATCTATACACAGTGAAAAGTCACCATTAGCCTTAATTTAAGAGTAATTTTGATGAGGCTCTAAACAACCTATTAAGAACGGTCTTCTGAGAAAACAAGGATGACAGCTAGAGCCATTTAAATACATAATAAATTTCCCTTGGAAATATGCCAAAATCTTTAAATCCTCATTGATTTTCCAACCAGTAGGTAGCTGAAATTTCAAAACTGTCACTTCTTTAAAGGAAAAAAAAATTGTGTCAATTGTCCTAAACCCAGAAGAGTATTTAGCAGCAAATAAGAGAGTCAATATTCCTTTCTTGCTTGATTTTAAATCAGTGAGCAAGTCTTCCTCACAGGTGTTATATACAAAACTCATATTGGCATGATGCAGTCTGGAATAAAGTATCCAAATGAACAGAATATCTCAGTTTGAAACAACCTGCATTATCTCCAGTTTGCTTATGATAGTTGGCCACGCCGTGAACTGGAAATGGGGAAATGGCAGAGCAACAATGATGTTTGGCACTATCTCTAAATGGGAAAAAAGCTTGGTTGCCAGCCTGAAGCACCACTGGAAGCTGATGAAATTTTTAAGAGGATTTGTGAACAAATGAACTCACTGTGGTTAAGCCCTTGAATCCTCAAATTGCACATGGGCGCATTAGTCCTTCCCCTCCCTGATTTCCTCTCCCAGCTACATGAGGTGAGCTGTCTCTGCCACACACAACTACTCCCTGCTGTCCAGGATGTCTCACCAGAGGACAAAGACAATGGGCCCAAGTGACCATAGACTGAAGCCTCTGAAGTCAGGAGCTAGAATGAACTTCTCCTTAGAAGTGGATTTTCTAAGGGATTTTTACCCCACAGCAATAGAAAGACGACCTGCATACTTCACATTAACCACAAAACAAACAAACAAACAAACAAACCATAAAGTATCTCAGTGTAACTTTAACCAAGCAAGTGAAAGACTTGCATTAAAAAAAAAACTTAAGAAAGAAAATGAAGAAGATATCAGAAGATGGAAAGATCTCTCATGCTCTTGGTAGGATAGAATTAACATAATAAAAATGGTTATCTTACCAAAAGTAATCTACAGATTCAATGCAATTCCCATCAAATTACCAACACAATTCTTTACAGACCTTGAAGGAAAAGTTCTCAACTTCATATGGATAAACAAAAACAAACAAACAAACAAACAAAACAAAAAATAACCAAAAAAAAAAAACCAGAGTAGCTAAAACAATCCTCTACAATAAAAAAATCTTCTACAGGTACTTCCATCACTCATCTCAAGTTGTACTATAGAGCAACTGTAATAAAAACTGTATTTTACTACCATAGAAATAGATTGGTGGATCGATGGAATCAAATCAATGACCCAGAAATAAACCCACACACCTACAGCCACCTGTTTTTTGACAGGGATGCCAAAACCATACAATGGAAAAAAGAGAGCACCTTCAACAAATGGTGCTGATCTAACTGGATGTCTATACTTAGAAAATGCAAATAAATCCATATCTATCTCCCTGCACAAAATTAAAGTGGATCAAAAATTTCAACATAAAACCAGACACACTAAATCTATTGGAAGAAAAATTGGGGAAGAGCCTTGACTTCATTGGGACAGGAGACAATTTTCTGAACAGAACAACAGCTCAGGCTCTAAGATCAACAATTGATAAATGGGATCCCCTGAAATTTAAAAGCTTCAGTAAGGCAAAGGACACTGTCAACAGAACAAAACAACAGCCTATTGACTGGGAAAAGATCTTCACCAACCCTACATATGACAAAGGGCTAATACCCAGAATATATAAAGAACTCCAGAAACTAGACAACAACAAACCAAATAATCCAACTTAAAAATGGGGTACAGAGCTAAGCAGAGAATTCTCAACAGAGGAATATTGAATGGCAGAGAAACACTTAAAGAAATGTTCAACATCCTTAGTCATCAGGGAAATGCAAATTAAAATGACTCTGAGATTCCATCTTACACCCATCAAAATGGCTAAGATCAAAAACTCAAGTGACAACACATGCTGGAGAGAGTGTGGAGAAAGGGGAACCCTCCTCCACTGCTGAGGAGTGAAAACTTATACAACCACTTTGGAAATCAACCAAGTACCTCCTCAGAAAATTAGGAATAACACTGCCTCAAGATCCAGCTATACCACTACTGGGCATATACCCAAAAGATGCATGCCCTACCATTCAACAAGGACTTTTGCTCAACCATGTTCATAGCAGCTTTACTTGTAATAGCCAGAATGTGGAAGCAACCTAGATGTCCCTCAACTGAAGAATGGATGTAGAAATTGTAGCACATTCACACAATGACATACTACTCAGCAATTAAAAACAAGAAAATCATGAAATTTGCAGGCAAATGGATGGAACTAGAAAATATCATACTGAGTGAGGTAACCCAGAAACAGAAAGACGCACACGGTATATACTCACTTATAAGTGGATATTAGTCATATAATATAGAATGCTAAAATCTACAGACCCAAAAGCTAAACAACAAGGAAGACCTTACAGAGGATGCTTAAATCGCATTCAGAATGATAAACAGGATAGAAAGCAGAAGCGATGTAAGAGAGGGAACAGGATGGGAGCCTACTCTAAAGGGTCCTTTGAAATGGTCCACCCAACAGGGAATTGAAGCAGATGTTTAGACTAATAGCCAAACTTTGGGCAGAGTACAGGCAGTCTTATGAAAGAAGGGGGGTGTAGAAGGGGAAAAGAGTTCCACAGGGAGAACAACAAAGCTAAAAAACCTGAGCCCAGGGGGTGCTGCAGAGACAGATGCATGGAGAGGATCATGCATGGAGAGGCGCTAGAGTCCCTGCTCAGATGTAGTTGATTGGCAGCTCAGCCTCCATGTGGGTGCCCAAGTAAGGAGAGCAGGGTCTGCCTCTATCATGAACTCGATTGACTGCTCGTTGATCACTTGCCCCTGGAGATCTGGCCTTGCCAGGCCACAGAGAAAGAGGATCCAGGTAGCTAGGGTCAGAAGGCAGGGGAGGAGAACTCCCCCTTTTGGTAGACTAGGGGAAGGGGATAGGGAAGAAGAGGAAGAGAGAGTGTGACTGGGAGGAGTTGAGGGAGGGGGCTTCAATCTAGATATATAATGAATAAAGTATAAAAAAATCTAACAGTAATTAAAATACTCATGTACTAGACAAACAAATGTGCCATATGTACACAGTGTACTTTTATTCGGGCATAAAGAACAAAATTTTCAAATGGAGAAAAAATAAAATCATCACATTAAATAAACCAGGCTCAAAAAATCTTACTCTTGAAAAATAGCAGTCGTCCTCACAAAAGAGCTAGCTGTGCCTCACAAAGGGAAAATGATTCTGTAGAGTCTCAAATGAGTATCTCATTTTTCAAGAGAAATTGAGAAATCAATTAATGGTTGCACATACAAATGGTTTCCTAACTGCGTTGAGGTGAATGCAGATAGCCCCTCTCTTATCCTATAATACATCAAGAGCCAATTTTCTGGTCCTGCATCTCAGCAAATCAGAGCTTCCCTTACATAATCAGAATGGCCTCTTCACAAGGAAATCCAGCTAGCTCCTCTGCAGATGATCCAGTAGTACCTGCAAAGAGCACAAGCGATTGCCCACCTGGATGCCTGCACGCTCAGAAAGAGCATCATTACAGGAATCATTTCTGTGAAGGTTGCTATGGTTTCTGGCTGCACTTTCTCTTCTCGCTATAGTTGGGTGATTTTAGTTAATCAATGGCTAGTCACAGTGTAATCATTTTCTCTTCAGAAAACACAAGGGAAAAAAGATCTAGCCTGAAGTCTCTGGCACAATGTCACCGAGGCCAGTTCTTTTTTGACTACAAAAGAAAGATTTTATATATATATATATTTATATATATATATTTGATATTAAATACAAAGGAGGAAAGGAAAGTCATGAGAAAATTGCAAACAGTTTGCAATTCAGGGACTGCTTTTTGAGAACTGTCAGGGGGTTGCTCACCCAAATGATTTCACCCAAATATATGTATATTACACACACACATTTTTTATCTCAATGTGATATGAAGGAGAAACAGTCCCCACGCAGAAACAATTTTACAGTTTTATTTTATTAGCAAAGTATCTACATATTGAGAAAATACAGCAATCGATTACTATTATTCTGTCTAAAGTCAACTGTTGTAATCTCCTGCAGAGTCTGATTACTGAATTCATAAAAAGAAAAAAACCAACAAAAACAAACAAACAACAATGGCAACAGAGCCCAGTAGGGGCTGGTGAGATAGCTCTGAAGTTAAAAGCAATTGCTGCTTTTGTAGAAGGCCCAGGTTGTGTTCCTAGTATCCACATGGTAGCTCATAAACATCAGTAACTCCAGTTCCAGGCTTTCTGGTGCCCTCTGCTACCCTATATGGGTACACATGTAGTACACACACACACACACACAAAGGCAAATACTCAAACAAGTAAAATCAAAATGAATATTTTAAGAAAATTCTATAAAACAACAAGCCATAATAAAAACAGTTAGTAATAATCATACTAAAAGAGAAAAAATACATAATTATAAGTAAACCACGAAAGCTTTGAAAGGTGAACCAGAAAGCCAAATATTCACAAATTGGTACCAACTTTCCTCTTTATCCACATGAATTGGTTTGGCATAGTTTAAGGATTCCACACTCGTTAGATTGTTGATGTGTTTAATAAATTTAAAGTTTTGGATAAATGTTGAGCATTATAACTAATACAGACTTTGGCCCTTTTCATGGAATCTGTTCCCTTACCTCTTACTTCAGACAATGTGAATCATGTATACAAAGAGACAAATGCAGAGATCTTGGTAGTTGCTATATTTTGATCTAAACTCTCTCCGGCATTGCCTGTTTTGAATAATTACTTCTTGGACAGTAGTAGCGTTTTGAGAGGCCTTGCAACCACTGGGGAGTGCGGTCTGACTGTGTAACTAAGTTGCTAGGAACAAGTCTGTTTCCCGCAACTTTCCGCCTCCACAGACTGAGCCCCTCTGCTCCACCCAGCCCGCTATGATGAAGTGGCAACTGACAAAGAGAGTCTCTCTGTTGGGTATCTTGTCACTGTGACACAGAAGAAGCTGAAATAGAGGTGGCTTGGGCCTTTTCCAATCAACATCAAAGGGCAACTGTGGCACGAAACACTCGGAAGAATGCCAGGCGCTCTGTGTCCCAGGAAGCTTTGCTTTGTATGTGAAAACAATCAACCACTGAATGGCTTTGAGACTCCAAGAAAACAACAGAAAATTGGATTTCTCTTTTAAAAATGTATTGCTCTGTATAGAAAAATCACATCACTCCCAACTGTTTTGACCTAAAAAACATGGATTTACATCATTCAATAATATGACGTTGGTCCCTTTTGTAAACAGGCTCCAAAAGTATAGCTTTCTACAAAGGGGGCTAATGACCCTTGCTTGCGCACTGAGAGGCTTGCGCACTGAGAGGCTCACGCCGTGGCGTGTACCACTGGGCATACAAGAGAAACAATGGTTATGAAAGATTTATAGTAGTGATGTTTGAAAAGAAAATGGATCTAGCAGAAATATTATTTTTCATGAATTCTTCTTATTTAAAACAAAATTTAAAGTGTAGATAATTAAAATATTCAGTGGGCTCATAAATGCCCAGGGCTTTTTTTTACTGATAAACAAATGGTTTTTTATACTATCAGACCCTAATTTCACCATTTACTTCTTGACATACATTTTCTGTACAATTGTGGTAATAATTATGATATTGAAATTCCTGGAGTGCTGCTCTCCTGGAGTGGCATTTAGAGCAACGAGCTACCCAGAGCTTATGCATCTGTAGTGAGTGGTAATTTTTACCATTTGTTTTGTGGAAATCAGCTGACTGGATTTTACAATCCAGGAGTTTGAGATGGCTTCTTTTACTTTATTAAGCTCGACATTGCCCAGTCACTGAAAACGTTTTTACATCTGACTACTGAGCCATGTCAGTGTAGAAATGTTCTGTACACTGTCTCCCAACTCATAGTTATCAGTATAAAATGATTGTCTTTAAAATGGTGATCAAAAAAGTTATTGAAAGAAAACAAAGTTTCTGAAATTAAGTATAGAACAAACTATACTTGATAGTTGATAGTTACATGGAAAAGTACTTCCACAGTATCCTGTCATACAGTATATACACAAAAGCATTAGTGTTCTTGCCATGAACTTTATCATCATAAGCAGACCTCTACTACAATGCACATAATTGAATTTTTAAGATCTAGAGCTATGTCTCTAGTATGTCATTCCCTTGGCCTTGCTTGAACTGTAACGACTTACATAAAATTCTGTGATTGGGCTGGAGATGCTCAGCAGTGAAAACGCTTTTCTGCTTTGCCAAGGATCTGATTTCCATTTCCAGAACCTGCACAGTGGATCACAACCATTCATAACATTCAGGAGATTTTATGACCTCTTCTGACCTCTGTGGGCACCAGAAACATACTTCTCACACATACACACATTCTGGAAAAAAACATTCACACATATAAAGTAAAATAAATAAATTTTAAAGGAATTAAAATTTTCTGTGACAGTGGACACATGCAATAGAAATTTTATGAAAGACAGGCATCATCATATAAATAATAAATGTGTTGGGGACAAAGGACATCGGTGGCTTTCGGTTGTTAGCAGAGCATTTCTAAGCCTGCCTCACTATATTTTTTGCATTGGTAATGGGGTATTTCTCTGTGATTTATGTGAGAAACAAAATGATTTCTTACAGCCTTGGTTCATCACACAAACTGAGAACTCATCTTTATAAAAGTGAGTTTCTCTTCTCTGACTTCTACTAGATGCTAAAGCCACACAGTCTTTTCATCTGATATTGCTCCTGTGTGCAGAATTCTTCACTAGAGCATGCAAACCCTCTATTTGGGGGTTTGCACCCTCTGAATATATTTAATGAGAGTGAACAGTATGCATTGAACAGTTGTATTCACATGTTAAATATAAATTTAAGATTTGTTTCTTTTTATTTTGTGTTTGATTTCTACTTTTAAAACCTATCTAGAAACATGATCATTTATTTATGTAGTTACTTTAAAAATTATTCTCATGAGTAATTAATTATTTTATGCCTTGAAACTTTTCCTTACACGAAATTCTGATAGTTTGTATTTTATATATTGCTCTTTACATAATCTTATTGTTTCAGTAAAATAGAAAATGTAGCACCTATTCTAATTTACTAACCACAGCTTAGTAGTAATGTTAGCAGCGTAGGTTGGCTATTAATTTATTGGTCTGTGATATTATGTTTATCTCATACTTGTATTTATCTATAGCAATCTTCTTCTGGATTAAGTATTGTGCATATATATATATATATATGCTTTCTTGGACTTGCTGTGGATAAAATTATATGTGGAAATAAAGCAATATAAATAAAGCAAAAACAGTATGCACACGGGGCTTTTGTTTAGGTTATGAAGCTTGCATTCTGGTACAAGGCCAAGAAGATATCAACAAATAAAATATGTGGTAGGGGGTTGGGGATTTAGCTCAATGGTAGAGCACTTGCCTAGCAAGCACAAGGCCCTGGGTTTAGGCCTTAGTTCTGGGGGGGGGGGACAAAAAAATAAAAGTAATTCTTTAAAAAAATGTGTGACAGCAATGAGTCTAATGAAGGGAAAAACAAAAGAAGAAAGAAAAAATGAAGTTTAAGCATAATGTACAAAATAGAAAAGGAATAGTAGCTAATGCAAAGGACTGACTGGATAGACTGTGGAACTGGGAACTACATCTTATGGCAGATGTCTGAACAGGTGAAGCACTTTGCTGCTGAGACAATTCCTGCTTTTTATAACCTGACAAAATAGGATAGGAGTCTGAAAATAGTCATTGACTGAGCCTGAAAAATATTTTGGCCATGCACTATGATGATGGCCTGAACTATCTTATCAAGTGAATAGAAATCTGACAATATGCTGGCGTCTTCTGATTTTACTTCTCATTCTGATTTTACTTCTCATGTTCTATCTATCACACTTTAATATGGTCTAACACTGGCATTGTTGATAAGATTGATATGAAATTATTTCATAATTAATATGTTATAATATGTTATTAATATGTAATATAATATTATAGTAACTATGTAACTATAATAATACCTAGTATTGATAAAAAAGTTCTGACCTGAACTAAGTGTAAATATTGGGGGTATTTATATTGATTCTATTGCTTTATGTACTAAGAGGAGATTCCTGGGCAAGAGTGGCTATTTAGTTATGAAAAAGCTATAGCCAAAGATCAGAGAACACTCTATTATGTAAGAAGCATTTATCTTATTTTTGTCCTTAGATCCTAACAGATTAACCAGAATTCCCCTAATTATAGGATATCTTTCTTATGCACAAGCCCCTCAGACTCTTCCTTTGTTTTTAATCAATGAAGTAACTGAAACCTACCAACCATGTCCAACTTTGTAGTTACAGGATTGTGGCTTTGATCTACATGGTATCAGTTTAACCTTTCAAGCAAAATAAAGGGCTGGAAATTATATCAGTGCTGTGGCCCAATGAATCAAACAATCATACCATCATTATGAAAACCTTATAAAAACCCTGAACACCCTGGATGATAAATGCAGCAGATAATGTGTGAAAGTGTAATATGTTGGAACTCCATGGAAAGATAACAGAGCTCTGCATTTGGAGTTTGTCTTTGAACTACCTCATGACCTTCATTTAACAAGTCCAGATTTGTAGCCTTCATAAAAAGACTTAATTTAATTGTAATTCTACCTGAATGATAAAGGAAATCCCTGAATTTGTAGCCAGAAGTTAGTTTGGGTTTTTATTACTGTGATAAAACACCATGACCATGAGCAACTTGGGGGAGAGGAACATTTTTTTTTCAGATTACAGTTCCACATCACACTTTATCATTGAGGGAAGTCAAGGCAGAAACTGAAGCAGGACAGGAACCTGGAGGCAGAAACTGATTCAGAGACCATGGAGGGGTATTGTTGGGCTGTCTTGACCTGCCAGCTCCCAAATAATGACAGAGATTTAATTATTTGTTATATATTAGCCTTTATCTGGCTACCTCCAACTAGCTCTAATAACTTAATTAACCCATTTATTCTAGTCTACATTTTCCAGGTGACCTCTCACTCAGTCCCAGTATGTCCTACTTCCTCTGTGCCTGGCTGGTGAATCTCATAGCTCTCAATTCTCCCAGTTCTTATTTCTGCGCAGAACACCTGCCTTTCCTCTCCTGCCCTAGTAATCAGAAAGTGAAGGAGAAGAGCGTTGAAAAAATATGATGTAGGTGCTGAGCAAAAAACAAAGAAACAAAAACAAAACAAAAACCAATGCCAAAGTCCAAAGAGTATTCAGCTCTTTGCCAGTACAAAAACCAACATTTGAATACTATAAAGACGACCTGTACACAGTGCAGAAAAAGATTATCCCATCAGAGGAGGTGGGTGTTCGTTATTGGCTTATTCTTCCCAGCTTTCTCAGTCTGCTTTCTTTTACATTCCAGGACCACCAGCCCAGGGCTGGCACTACTTACAACGGGCATGACCCTTCCACATCAACTACTAATTCAGAAAATACCCCAACAGACTTGCCTACAGGCAATCTTATGGAGGCATTTTCTCTATTGAGGTTCCTCTTCCCAGCTAGATCTAGGTTTGTGTCAAGCTGCCAAAAACCAACCAGCACATCTAGAGACTCTAAAACTTACAGTTGGCATAGAAAACTAAGGTGATCATGTTAGTCATGGTTTCTTTAAATTGTGTAGTATATGCTAACCCTGGAAGGTCAGCATCAAAATTATGCTATGCTGTTGAAAGTAGACTGAACATATCTGATACCAGTATGCAAGGTGGGAAATGCAATACTGAGGCCCAGAAACAGATCATACCTGAGATATGCAATGAAACTAGTGGGCTACTTGGCCTAGATCTGAGTTTGCTTGGGACCAGTTGATGGCAGTCCTTCTTTGTGCTCCAACCCTGCCTCTCATCATCATCATGAAAAGTCAGTATACTCATATGTTTTTAGCTGCCAGAATCCCCACAGGCATTTTAGTTCTCCTAAGCACATCTCACTTTAACTCATTTCCTCAAATCAAAATAGCCAGCATTCAGATCTCCATCTTGCCAAGGTAATAGATAACTCTCATGTGTTCAGACCTGTTTTCCTCCATGGTGGAAGGAGTATTGCTGCTGCACTCTGATGATACAGTGCCATTCAGTGCAGAGCTATGCATGGCATCATTTTCATCCATATGGCACCTAATGGAAAAAAACCCTGGCTTTCTAATTTGTATATTTGCCTAATTACCTCACCTGTTCTCCTCTCAGCCATCCTTCCAAAAATCTGTTCCACTGCCTTTTGGTGTTTAAAAGCAAACAAACAACAAACAAAGCAGTTTCCTAGTTGACTCTTTCTATTATGCAGTAATGAGGGAAGATAATGCTTACCTCTCTCCTGAAAGAAAGCAAATTTGTGTTTATGGTTTCTTTTTCTCTCCAGTTGGGAAGAACAGTGAAGAAGTTTCTGGAAGACATCTCTCAAATGTCTTTCATTTTAGATGTTTTTAGAGATTTTTAAAAATAAAAATATTTTATTTTTACTTTTATAATTTATTCACTATATATCCCAATTGTTGCCCCATCCTTCATCTCCTTCTGGTCCCACCCTCCATCCCTATTTCTTCGCCCAACCTCCTCCCCTAGTCCACAGAGAGAGTCCTCCTCCCCTACTATCTGATCCCAGCTTCATCTGATCAAGTCTCATTAGGACTGCCTGGGTTCTCTTCCTCTGTGGCCTGGTAAGGCCACCCTTACAGGGGGAAGTGATCACAGAGCAAATAAAAGAGTCCATTTCAGAGACAGCCCCTGTTCCCCTTACTAGGTGACCCACATGGAGTCAGAGTTGTGTTGAGTGGAGAAACACTTAAAGAAATGCCCAACATCCTTTGTCATCAAGGAAACACAACTCAACACAACTCTGACTCCATCTTACACCTATCTGAACGGCTAAGATAAAAAACTCAAGTGACAACACATACTGGAGAGGATGTGGAGAGAGGGGAAACCCTCCTCCATTGCTGGCGGGAGTGCAAATTTGTACAATCACTTTGGAAATCAATCTGGCGCTTCCTCAGAAATTTGAGAATAGTGTTACCTTAAGTCAGCTATACCATTCCTAGGCATACACTTGAAAACTGTTCCACCATACAACAAAGACATTTGCCCACCTTTTTTCACAGCAGCTTTACTTGTAATAGCCAGAATCTGGAAACAACCTGTATGACCCTCAACCGAAGAATAGATACAGAAAGTGTGGTGCTTAAACACAATGGAATACTACTCAGCTATTAAAAACAAGGAAATCATGAAATTTGCAGGCAAATGGATAGAACTAGAAAAGAACACCCTGAGTGAGGTAACCATCATGTAGAATTTTTTTAGTTCAATTTCTTTGTGGTTGTGTAAAGTTAAGAAAAGATCACTCAACTTGCCACATAAATTCTATATCTAATAAATATATCTAATAAATTTTATATCTAATTACCATGGACTCAGTCAAATGTTGCAGTTATTTGAAGTTTTTTCTATATTTGTGAGCTTCATTTGGTCTTTTAAAAATTAAACAAAGACCATAAGCAAAAATTTCTTAACTATAAGAAGTTTTAAGCATTACAATCTATGACACGTAAATAATTTTTTACAATTTAAAATAGTGGGTGACATTATTATGTGCATTTACATGCATGAAAATTTCTCAATATCAGTGGTATACCCTATAAATACTACAGTGGGTTTTGTAGACACAATATTAAGATGGCCCCTTCAGCTCTGACACAAAATAAAATAAAGACACTGATGCTGCTAGTAGCAGTCTCAGTCCATTTCCTTGAAATATTTATTGTCTTACCTTTAATCATAAGATCTCCTATCTTCCTGAAAACCTACATTTCCATAAACCCAGCTTTCTACAATAAAATGTTCTTCAATAAGGATGTCAGAAATCCACAATAGGGGAGGATACTTTCTCCAATAAATGATGTTGAGAAAACTGGATTTTCATGAGCCAAAGATTGAAAAAAAGAGACTTCTCTCATCCATAACTTAGGAAATCCATTTAAAATGCAATAGAGACTTACACATAACACCTGAAGCCAGAAAACTAATGGAAAACCTTCATCTAAATATCTTTGGCAAAGATTTTGTTTATAACAGCAAAGTTAAACAACAAAACATGTGAAGAAGTGGGATTATATTAAACTGAAGAATTTCAGAAGAACAAAGTGAACAAACAGAAGAATGAAAAGAAACTATAGAACAGGAGCAAATACGTTCAAAACATATAACTCATAAAGGATTAATATTGCAAAATATATTAGGATTCCCTACATCTACATACACACACACACACAAACACAAGATGGAGAGAGAGGAAGAGAAAGAGAGAATTGACTACACACGTCTCCAAAGATGATATAAAATGGCCAACAGTTTTAAATATAAAAAGGGCTCAACTGCACTAATTAGGAAATGTTAGTATAGCTGTTACGAAAATTATCAAAAGTGAATTCCGAGGCTTGGGAAAAATGAGAAAACAGAACCCTTGTACATTGTTGATGTAAATACAAATTAGTGCAGCCATTAAATAAATAGTATGAGGTTTCTTGAAAAAAGAAAATCAATATTTGACCCAGAAATCTAAAGTCTGGGTGTAGTTCTAAAGAAATAAAGATCAGGATCTGGTAAAGGATCTGTACTTCCATGTGCATTTTATATTTATCATGGTTGCCAGAAGAGTCACTCAAGCATCTAAATCTCAATAAATGGATGAATTAAGATAAAACGGTATGGCACAAGCCAAGGAAGCAAGTAGGCTAACTGCAGATTTTACTTCTCCTTTAAATGCAGTCCCCTGTTGTCAACCCTCAGTTCTGTGGCAGAACACCTGAGGCAGCCTCCCCTCCCTCTCTGTGACCATCTCCAGAAGACCTCATAGATCTTCTCCTACCCTTTTCCTCCCCAATCATTCTATTGTCTCAAGTCCTCATCTCCTGCAGAAATTCCCTAGAACCTAGCATCTAAGCTGGCTAAAGAAGCAAGTAATCCAGCAGAGCAGGAATGCTAGCTTCCCTATCTTCACTCTCCCTTCTTTCTTCCAAATGAGACTGTCCAGTCTCATCCTTAGTTCTGTAAGCAGACTACCTTCTGTAGCCTCTCTTCATTGTCTGCCTCCATTCCCAGAGAACTTCACAAATCTTGGTGGAAAACTCTGCTTTCCTTCATCCAGTGAACTTGATCCCTTCTGCATTCCTAAACTATTGTTAGAAACACATTGTACCTGGAATGCCAGTGGCCATAATTAGCAGGATTCCAGAAGCTATCTCTACCAGGCAGCAGCTAATAACCACACTCCCTAAGAATCAGAGAGGACAACAGAAACCAAGGGGGGAAATACCTTCCCAACAAAATAAAGGCCAGATATCAGCATCTAGAAACAATTATTCCAAGCCCTAATGCTTGGATGCCAGAACAAAAACACAATCAGTTATGGCCGCAAAATATGTACTGACTACAATAGGCCCTGAGAAATACAAATAACTGATGAAGCACAAGAAAAATACTTTAAAACAATTTTTATGGATCTGATAAAGATCCTTAAAGAGAAAGTGGATAAATCCCTTAAAGAAAATTTTGAAAACAAAAACAAAAAAGCATAAAAAACAAACAAAGAAAGCAACAAAAACAGTGGAAAGAAATGAGAAACACAGTTTAAGACATGAAAATGGAAAAAGAGTTAATAAAGAAGACCCAAACTGAAGGAAATCTGGAAATGAAAAATTCAGGATCTCAAACAGGACCCTCCGGAGCCTCACCAACAGAATAAAAGAGATACAACCAGAATCTCAGGCATTGAAGACAAGAAGATATCTCGGTCAAAGAAAATAATAAATCTAAAAATTAATAAGTTTACAAAATATCCAGGAAATATGGGACACTATAAAAAGGAAAAAATACAAATAATAATAATAGAAAGGAAGGAGAAGAAATCTAGGTCAAAGTCACAGAAAAGATATTTTTGCAAAATTGTAGAAGAAAATTTCCTTACTCTAAAGAAGATGCCTAACAAGGTACAAGAATCATACAGAACCACAAGAAATTAGACCAGAGAATAAATTCACTTCATCACATAATAATCAAAACACTAAATGTAAAGGACAAAGAAGAAATATTAAAAGATTCAAGGTAAAAAAAATAAAACCTGATTTCTCCATGGAGACTCTAAAAATCAGAAGAGCCTAGCCAGATTTATATAAATTCTAAGTGACCACAGATGCCAGGTCAGGCTACTATACCCTGCAAAACTTTCAATCATAATAGATGGAGAAAGATATTTCAAGTAAAACCAAATTTAAGCCATATCAATCTACAAATCCAGTCCCATAGAAAGCACTAGAAGGAAAACTACCACTTGAAAACATTAACAACACCCAAGAAACACAATGAATAAATAATTCCTGACCAGCAAATCAAAGAGTGGAGGAGGGAGGAAAACACCACAAAATAACAGGAATCAACAAACGCTGCTCATTGATAATTCAGAATCAATGGTTTCAATATCTCTCAATAAAAAAAGACACAGACTAACAGAATTACTTTGAAACAAGATCCACCTTTCTTCTGCATCCAAAAAACATGCCCTATCATCAAGGATATATATTACCTCAGGTTAAAAGGATGAGAAAAGATATCTCAAGGACCTAAGAAGCAAACTGGTATAGATATTTTAATATCTGACAAAATAGATTTCAAACCAAAACTGTTAAAAGGGATAAAGACACTATATATATCGAAGGTAAAAGATAATTTTTACTATCTGTGCAACAAACACAGAGCCACTCAATTTTATAAAAAAAAAAAAGAAATACTACTACAGCTTAAATCACATGTTTACCCTCACACACTAATAATGGAAATCTTTGACCAACAGACACATCATCTAGAGAAAAACTAAACACAGAAATTCTGGAGCTTGCTGATGTTATAAACCAAATGAACCTAACAGATATTAACAGAATATTTCAACCAAACACAGAATATACCTTCTTAGCACTGCATGGAACTTCCTATAAAACTGACCACATATTCAGGCACAAAGCAGGTCTTAACAGAGATAAAAACAGAGATAAAACAGAGATAAAAACTGTAATACCCTGCATCCTATCAGACCACCATTAATTAAAGTCTGATATCAAGAATACAAGAAACAACAGAAAGCTTACAAACTCATGGAAACTGAACAATTCAATAGTGAATGAAAAATAAGCCAGGACAGAAATTAAGAAAGAAATCAATGACTTTTTAAAATTGACTGAAAATAAATACACAGCATACCCAAACATATGGGGCACAATGAAGGGAGTTCTTTTTTTTATTTATTTTTATTTTTATACATTACAGTTTATTCACTGGTATCCCCCCTGTAGCTCCCTCCTTCCTCCCCTTCCTACTCTATCCTCCCTCCCCCTTTCTCTGCCCCTCCCTCAGTCCACACATAAGGGAGGTCCTCCTCCCCTTCCCTCTGATCCTAGTCTATCAGGACTCATCAGGAGTGGCTGCATTGTGGCCTGGTAAGGCTGCTCCCCCTTCAGGGGGAGGTGATCAAAGGGCAGGCCAATCAGTATCTGTCAGAGGCAGTACCTGTTCCTATTACTATGGAACCCACTTGGACACTGAAATGCCATGGGCTACATCTGTGCAGGGGTTCTAGGTTATCTCCATGAGTGGTCCTTGGCTGGAGTATCAGTTTCAGAAAAGGCACCCCTGTGCCTAGACTTTTTTTGATCTGTTGCTCTCCTTGTGGTGCTCCTGTCCTCTCCAGGTCTTACTATCTCCCCCTTCTTTCTTAAAATTTCCTGCACTCCACCCAAAGTTTGGGTATAAGTCTCAGCATCTGCTCTGATACCCTGCAGGGTAGAGCCTTTCAGAGGCCCTCTGTGGTAGGCTCCTGTCCTGGTTCTTGTTTTCTCCCTCCTCTGATGTCCATCCTCTTTGCCTTTCTGAATGGGGATTGAGCATCTTAACCACAGTCCTCCTTCTTGATAAGCTTCCTTACATGTACAGATTTTAGTAGGTTTATCCTATATTATATGTCTAATATCTACTTATGAGTGAGTATATACCCTGTGTGTCTTTCTGCTTCTGGGATACCTCACTCAGGATGATCTTTTCCAGTTCCTTCCATTTACCTGCAAATTTCACGATTTCCTTGTTTTTAATCACTGAGTAGTATGCCATTGTGTAAATGTACCACAGTTCTTCAGTTGATGGGCATCTGGGTTGTTTCCAGCTTCTGGCTATTATGAATAAGGTAGTTCTAAGAGAGAAGTTCATAGCAATAACTGCCTACATTAAAAAAAATAGAGAGATCTCATACTAGCAACTTGATGTACCAACTGAAAGATCTAGAACTAAAAGAAGAAACCACACCCAAAAGTAGAGTAGATAGCAGCAGAAAATAATCAAAATTAGGTCCAAAATCAATAAAATAGATACAAAAAGAACAATACAAATAATCAATGAAGCGAAGAATTGGTTCTTGGAGAAAATCAGTAAAACTGGCAAACTCTTGTCCAAATTAAATAAAAGATAAAGAGAGAAATCCAAATTATCAAAATTAGAAATTTTGGTACGAAAGACATAACAAAGTCTGAGAAAATCCAGAGCATCATA
The DNA here is from genome assembly GCA_028658305.1 of Pachyuromys duprasi. NCBI lineage: Eukaryota > Metazoa > Chordata > Mammalia > Rodentia > Muridae > Pachyuromys > Pachyuromys duprasi. Next base: position 60,944,653 of record CM053765.1, read on the forward strand.
AGGACATATTTTAAAAGCCTATATTACTGAACTCAGTGGCTGCCTCTTTAATCACCTCCCCCTGATGGGGGAGCAGCCTTACCAGGCTACAGAGGAGGACAATGCAGCCAGTCCTGATGAGACCTGATAAGCTAGGGTCAGATGGAGTGGGAAGAGGATCTCCTTTATCAGTGGACTTGGAGAGGGGTGTAAGAGGAGATGATGGAGGGAGGGTAGGTTTGGGAGGGAATGAGGGAGGATGTAACAGCTGGGATACAAAATGAATAAACTGCAATTAATATAAAAATTAAAATTAAAATTAAAAAATTAAAACCTATACTACATCAAATTGCAAAATCTAAAAAAGAACATTTCCCCATAAATATTACCTGCCAAAGTTAAATCAGATCAGCTAAGTAATTTAAACAAACCAATAACTTTTAGAAAAAAAAAGCAGTTTTAAAAGTCTATCAATAATAGCAACAACAACAACCAAAAAAAGCCCACAGCCAGGTGGCTTTAGTGCAGAACTTTGCCAGACTTTCAAAGAAGAGTTTACTCCAATACTATTCAAATTATTTCACAAAATAGAAACAGAAGGAACATTGCTCAATTCATTTTACAAGGGCACAGTTACCCAAATGCCCAAACCTCTTAACTATGCAACAAAAAGAATAATAGAGAAATTTCACTTGTGAATATAGATGCAAAAATCTCAAACAAATATTTGCAAAAAGTATTCAAGAAGACATATAAAAGAGCATTTACCATGATCAAGTAGCCTTCATCCTAGATATGCAGGGTTGGTTGGATATATGTAAATCAATAAATGCAATCCTTTATATAAGTAATCTGAAAAAAAACTGCATTAAGTCATCTGAGATGGAGAAAAGGTATTGACAAAATCCAACACCCCTTCATAATAAAAGTCTGGAAAAGTTAGGGATGAAAGAAACATACCTAAACATAATAAAGAGAGTTTATAGCAAACCCGCAACCAACATCAACTCAAATGGAGAGAAACTCAGAGCAATTCGACTAAAATCAGAAACAGGACAAGGTTGTCTATTCTCTCTATATTTATTCAATATAGTACTCATATTCTTAGCTAGAACAATAAGACAGATGAAAGGAGATCAACAGACTACAAATTGGTAGGAAAGAACTCAAAATATCTCTGTTTGCAGATGATTTTATAGGTATACATAAGTGGCCCTAAAAACTACACTGAGAAACTCCATTTGCTGATTAACAATTTTGGCAATGTAGCAGAGTATATATAAAATTAACTCTTAAAAATCAGTATCTTTCCTATACATAAATGCCAAATGAACTGAGGAAGATATCAATGGAAACAATATCCTTTACAATAGCCTCAAATAATATAAGATATCTTGGGGTAACTCTACCTAAGAAAGTGAAAGACTTGTCTGATAAAAAATTTAATACATTGAAGAAAGAAATTGAAAAAGGTTTAAGAAGATGGAAAGATCTACTGTGCTCATGGATAGGTAGGATTAACATAGTAAAAATAGCCACCTCATCAACAACAATCTACAGATTCAATACAATCCCTATCAAATTTCAACACAATTCCTCACAGATCTTGAAAGGACAATTTTCAGCTCCATATGGAAACATAAAGCTCTGGATGGCTAAAACTATCATGAATAATTAAAAAAACTTTCTGAAAGCATCACCATCATGAACCTCAAATTGTATTATAGGACTATAGTAATAAAAATAGTATGGTATCGGCACAAAAACAGGCTTGTTGATCAATGGAATCAAATTGAAAACCCAGAAATAAATGCACACACCTATGGACACCTGATTTCTGATAAAGGGCTTGAAACACAACCTAGAAAAAAAAGACAGCATCTTCAATAAATGATACTGCTCAAAATGAGTATCTGCACATAGAAGACCTCAAATAAGTCCATGCTTATCACTTTACACAAACTCAACACCAGTGGATTCAAGATCTCAATATAAGATCAGATACACTGAACCTGATGGAAGTGAATGGGGAATAGCCTTAAACTCCTTGGAACAGGAAAAAACTTTCTTAACAGAAAGTCATTAGCACAAACACTAGGATCAACATTTGACAAATGAGACCTCATGAAACTAAAAAGCTTCTACATGGCAAATGACATTGTCATTTGAACAAAATGGCAGCCTACAAAAAGGATAAAAATTAATATCTCCACATACAATAGAGATCTAATAACCAAAATACATGAAGAGCTAAAAAAAAACCTGAATATCAAGAAAACAAGTAACCCAATTAAAAATGGAGTACAGATATAAATAGCTAATTCTCAAAAAGGAAACTCAAGTGGTTAAGAAGCACTTAGATCAATAAAAGCACTTAGATCAATTTTTTAAAATGACATCTCATGCTGGCAGGATGTGGAGTAACACTCACCTACTCTCCCTCAGCAACTCTGAAAATCAGTGTGGCATTTCCTCAGGAAGATGGAAATAGATCTGTCTCAAGATCCAGCTATTAGATCTACCAGTCGGGCATATACCCAATGGACACTTCACCCTACTACAGGAATACTGACTCAATCATGTTTTTTTTGTTGTTGTTGTTTTGTTTTCGTTTTTTATTTTGTTTTGTTTTGAGTGTGTGTTTTTTGTTTCTTTTTTTATTTTGCTTGTCTTAGGGTTTCTATTGCTGTGATGAAACCTCATAACCAAGACAACTTGGAGAGGAAAGGGTTTATTTCACCTTATAATCCATCACCAAGGAGAGTCAAGGAAAGAATTCAAACAGGGAAGGAACCTGGAGGCATGTAGAGGCCATGGAAGGGTACTGCTTACTGGCTTGCTCCTTTTGCCTTACTCAGTCTGCTTTCTTACAGAACCAAGCAATATTCTATGGATAGCACCACACGCAATGGGCTGGACCCTCGAAAAGGCCCCATAGGTAAATGTTATGGAGGCGTTTTCTTATTTGAAATTCCCTCTTCTTCAATGACTATCAGCCAGGATACTGCTCTATTCATAATAGCCTGAAATTGGAAACAACATAAATGTCTGTCAACAGATGAATGGATAAAGAAAATGCCGTGAGGGTGGAGTCCAAGATGGTGGCGACAAGCACATACTATATATCTGAGGAGTACAGGATCCAAAAACTCTGAAATTGTTGAGTGTGTGGGGAAGCTGAAGACAGAACATCGACATTAAGAATTCCTGGGTGTGACGGGACAACCTGTGAGCTGGGACAATTTGGATCCAGGTCACCTGTGGACATCTCCAGGGACGGAGAGTGATGAATATTCAACCCCCCTGCACTTCCCCTTGACCCAACACAGGCCTCATTCCTCAGCAGAGGCAGCAAAGGTTGCCCCAAGCACGAGCCTCAGGCAAAGGTTGCCTCAGGCACTTGGTAACTGAGAAGGCAGAGGCGGGCCTCCCAGGTCTGCTGCTGCACTGGGGGAGCTTCTAGCCCAAGCAGGAGCCTCCTTGCCCGGTGACTGAGACAGCAGCTGCAGCTGCCCCAAGTACAGGTCTCCCTGCCTGGCAGCCAAACAGTGGACAGCACTGAGGTGATTCATCTCCTACACTCTCATTTGCCCCTGCATGCCCAAATCTGAGAGTAGAGAACAGGAGGATCCCCTGTGCATTGCAGTTAGGCCTGCGAGGGAGTGAGTGCTTGCAGAGCCACAGAGCCAAGCTTCCTCTATACTAGCAGCCAGAAATCAGGTCTCTCCCAAAATACCCCCACTGTGGGGAACAGAGGGATACTTGAGACAGCATTCTTAACATTGAATCCCCAGTTCAGTGGGTCTACCAGTGGAGTCCAGGTAAACAATTCCTGGAGCCCACACCAGGAGGACAGTGTGACAGGCCTGTGGGCCACTGAGGTATTCAGGGCACCTGTGCATGTGCATTGGGCCCATGAACAGTGCCACCACCCGTACCCACTCCTGTGCTTAAGCTACAGCCTTCGAGCTATCTAAACACCCTAGCACCCTGTCTTTCAAGGCACACTTTGACACACAGGTCAGAGCCTGTGACATTCCTTCCTTAACTACAGCTGAAATACCAACATCCACTCTCAAACTAGTGGACCTCTCTCATCTTCCTGAAGAATACTTGAGATACCAGAGACAGATGGACCAATCTGAAGTACAGACTAGAGGAACAAACACCGAAGGTTACAGATAAGCAAATGGCTACAGGTTGGTGTAAGAACACATCCAGCAAAAATCAGAACATAATGGCTTCACGAGCAACCCCCCAAATAAATGGCTAGGCTAACTCATCAGAAACACAGGAAAATGATCTCAAATCTATGCTTATCCATTTATTAGAGGCACATTAAGAGGAAACTAATAAAGTTCTCAAAAAATACAGGTGAATACAGCCAAAGAAATAGAGGCACATGTAATGGCATATAGAGAGGAAATGAACAAAAAAATAGAGGCCATTATGGAAAAAACAGGAATCCACATTCAAATAGATGAAGGACATGATGCAAAACATGAAAGGAGAATTAGAATCAATAAAGAAAACACAAACAGAGAAAACCCTGGAGCTGGAGAACTTAGAGAAAAGATCAGGAACCACAAAGGTAAGCATCACTAACAGAATATAAGGGATGGAAGAGAGAATCTCAGGCACTGAAGATACAAGTATAGAAATTGATATATCTCACAAAGAAAAAGTAAAATCAGACAAGTTCCAAACAAAAAACATTCAAAAAATCAAGGACACCATGAAAAGACGAAATCTAAGAATAATAGGAATAGACGAAAATGAAGATTCCAGGCTCCAACGTCCAGAAAAATATTTTTCCAGAAAATCGTAGAAGAAAATTTTCCTGACTGAAGGAAAGAGATGACCATAAACATACAAGAGGCATGCAGAACACCAAATAGACTAGACCAGAAAAGAAACTCCTCATGTCACATAATAGTCAAACACTAAATCTACAAAACAAAGAAAAAATATTAAAAGCAGCAAGGGAAAAGGGCCAAGTAACATAAATGTAGACCTACCAGAATCACCCCACACTTCACAACAGAAATTATGAAAGCCAGAAAGGCCTGGGCAAATGTAATGCAGACTCTAAGAGACCATAGATGCCAACCCAGACTACTATGCGCAGCAAAGCTTTCAATCAACATAGATAGAGAAAACAAAATATTCCATGACAAAACTAAATTAATATCTACATAGCATCCCAATCCTACAGAAAATACTAGAAAGTAAACTCCAATCCAACAAAATCAACTACACCCAAGAAAACACAGGCTATAGATAACTTCACAACAAAGAATTAAAAGAAAACAAGCATCAAAGTGACTGTGGCTTCATAGAAAGAGTTCGGTAATCTTCCTTCTATTTCTATTTTGTGGAACACTTTATAGAGAATTGGTGTTAGGACTTCTTTGAAGGTCTGGTAGAATTCTGCACTAAAACCATCTGGCCCAGGGCTTTT
>CM053765.1:60950592-60969216 GCA_028658305.1 Pachyuromys duprasi
GGGGGAGGGGGCTACGCCTGGGATTCAAAGTACCCAACCTGTGATTGAGATAAAAATAAATAAATTAAAAAAAAAAGAAAACAAGCATTGAAACACAGTAACACCAGCAACTCCACAATAAAAGGAAATAACATTCATTATTCATTATTATCTATCAACATCAATGGATTCAACTCTCTAATGAAAAGACACAGACTGACAGAACGGTTGTGGAAACAGGATCCAACATTCTGGTTCATACAAGAAACACACTTCTGCAACAAAGATAATCATTACCTTAGAGTAAAGGGCTGGAAAAAAGTTTTTCAAACAAACGGACACAGAAAACAAGCTGGGGTAGCTATCCTAATATTGAATAAAATAGAGTTTCAACCAAAATTAATAAAAAAAAATGAGGAGGGGCATGTCATCCTCCTCAAAGGAAAAAATCCACCAGGAAAACAATCCTGAACATATATGCCCCCAATAAAAGAGCACCTGCACTTGTAAATGAAGCATTACCCTACAGCTTAAATCACACATCGATCCCAAAACCTTAATAGTGAGAGACTTCAACACTCCATTCTCACCAAGGGACAGATCATCTAGACAGAAGCTAAATAGGGAAATAATGACACTTAAGGAAGTCCTAAATCAAATGGACCTAATAGATGTCTACAGAACTTTTCACCCAAACACAAAAGAATATACCTTCTTTTCAGCACCTTGTGGAACCTTCTCAAAAATTGACCATATAGTCAGGCACAAAGCAAGCCTCAGATGCAATATTGAAATAATTCCTTGTATCCTATCAGACCACCACAGCTTAAAATTAGACCTTAGCAACAACAGAACTGACAAAAAGCCTACATACACATGGAGACTAAACAACTCTCTTCTCACTACCAGCTGAGTCAGGGAAGAAATAAAAAAAAAGAAATAAATTAGAGACTTCCTAAAATTCAATGAAAATTAAGGCACAACTTACCCAAATTTTGGAACTTAATGAAAGCATGCTAAGAGGAAAATTCATAGAACTAAGTGCCCCCAGAAAGAAGTTTGAGATATCTCATACAAGCAACTTAAAAGCACTCTTAAAAGCCCTAGACAAAAAAGAATACAGGAAATCTTATGAAAGAAGGGGGAGATAAAAAGACCTGGAAAGCTCCACAAGGAGAACAACAGAACCAAAAAATATGGGCATAGGGGTCTTTTCTGAGACTTATACTCCAACCAAAGACCATTCATGGAGATATCATAGAACCCCTGCAAAGATGTAGCACACAGTAGCTCATTCTGAAAATGGACTCTCTAGTAAGGAGAACAAGGACTGTATCTGACATGAACTCAGTGGTTGGCTCTTTGATCACCTCCCCCTGAGAGGGGAGGATGCAGCCTTATCCTGCATCCTTTGTGCAGGCCACAAAGGAAGACTATGAAAGACAATCCTGATGAGACCTGATAGGCTAGGGTCAGATGGCAGGGAAGGAGGTCCACCCCTATCAGTAGACTGGGGAATAGACATGGAAGGAGATGAGGAAGAGATAGAGGGCTGGACTGGAAGGGGACCAAGGAAGGGGCTACAGCTGGGATACAAAGTGAATAAATTATAATAAATTTAAAAATTATTAAAAAAGAAGCACACACAAGAGGAGTAGACTAATGGAAATTATCAAACTCAGAGATGAAATCAATGAATTAGAAACAAAGAAAACAATTTAAAGAATCAATGAGATCAAGAGCTTGTTCTTTAATAACATCAACAAGATAGACAAACCCTTAGCCAAACTAATGAAAAGACAGAGAGACACTATCCAACTCAGCAAAATCAGAAAACAAGAAAGGGGACACAACAGACACTGAGAAAATCCAAACAATCTTTAGGTCTTATACACCACAAAATTTGAAAATCTAAATGAAACGGACACTTTTCTTAATAGATTCCATTTACCAAAATTGAATCAAGATCAGGTAAATAGATTGAATAGTCCTATATCCCCCGAGGGAATATACCGCAGTCATCAAAAATCTCCCTTCCAAAAAAAGTCCAGGGCCTTATAATTTCAGCACAGAATGTAACCAGACCTTCAAGGAAGAGCTAAAGCCAATTCTCTTCAAACTACTCCAAAAAATAGAAACAGAAGGAACATTACCATTCTCATTTTATGAAGCCACAGTCACCTGGATAATTAAACCACACAATGGCCCAACCTCTCCGTACCAAAAGGAGAACTTCATGCCTATTTCTCTTATGAACACTGATGCAAAAATACTCAATAAAATATTCACAAACAGAATCCAACACATCAAAGATACCATCCACTGTGACTAAGTAAGCTTCAGCCTATGCATGCAGGGGTGGTTCAATATATGGAAATCCATCAATGTGATCCACCACATAAACAAACTGAAGGAGAAAAAAACACATGATCATCTCCTTAGATGCTGAAAAAGCTTTTGAAAAACTCCAACACCCATTCATGTTTAAAGTCTCAGATCAAGGATACAAGGCAATATACAGCAAGCCTATAGCCAACATAAAATTAAACAAAGAGAAATTTAAATCAATCCCACTGAAATCAGGGACAAGGCAAGGCTGCCCACTTTCTCCATATCTCTTCAACATAGTACTTGAAGTCCTAGCTAGAGCAGTGAGACAACTAAAAGAGATCAAGGAGATACAAATTGGAAAGGAAGAACTCAAAGTATCACTATTTGAAGATGATATGATAGTGTACCAAAGTGACCCCAAAAATCCAACCAGAGAACTCCTTCAGATGATAAATACTTTCAGCAAAGTGGCTGAAAACAAAATTAACTTAAAAAATCAGTATACAAAATCTTGTATACAAAAGACAAAAAGGCTGAGAAAGAATTAGGGAAACTGCACCCTTCACAATAGCCACTAATAACATAATGTACCTTGGTGTGACTCTAACCAAGCAAGTAAAAGACCTGTTTGAAAAAAACATCAAGCCTCTGAAGAAAGAAATTGAAGAAGATATTAGAAGATGGAAAGATCTTCCATGCTCATGGATCGGTAGGATTAATCGGTAGTGAAAATGTCCATCCTTCCAAAAGCAATCTATAAATTCAATGCAATTCCCATCAAAATACCAACACAATTTTTACAGACCTTGAAAGAACAATTCTCAATTTCATACGGAAAAACAAAAATCCCAGAATTGCTAAATAATCCTGTACAACAACAAATCATCTGGAGGTATCTCCATCCCTCATCTCAGGCTGTACTACAGAGCAATAGTAATAAAAACTATATGGTATTGGCATAGAAACAAAATGGTGGGTTAATGGAATCAGTTAGAAGACCCAGAAATAAACCCACAAATCTACAGATACTTGATTTTTGACAAGGAACCCAAAACCATACAATGGGAGGAAAAAAACAGCATCTTCAACAAATGGTGCTGGTCTAACTGGATGTCTGCCTGTAGAATAATGCAAATAGATCCATATTTACCACCCTGCACAACACTAATGTCCAAGTGGATAAAAGACCTCAACATAAAAACAGACACACTAAATCTGTTAGAAGAAAAAGTGGTGAAGAGTCTTGACCTCATTAGTACAGGAGACAACTTCCTGAAGAGAACTAACAGCTCAGGCTCTAAGATCAACAATCAATAAATGGGACCTCATGAAAATGAAAAGGTTCTGTAAAGCGAAGGACACTGGCATCAGAACAAAACGACAGCTTACAGACTGGGAAAGGATCTTCACCAACCCTATATCTGACAGAGGGCTAATATCTAGTATATATAAAGAAATCAAGAAGTTAAAAAGCAACAAATCAAGTAATCCAATTAAAAAATGGGATACAGATATAAACAGGATTCTCAATAGAGTCATATCAAATGGAAGAGAAACACTTAAAGAAATGTTCAACGTCCTTAGACATCATGGAAATGCAAATCGAAACAACCATGAGATTTCCTCTCATACCCATTAGAATGGCTAAGATCAAAAACTCAAGTGACAATAGTTGCTGCAGAAGATGTGGAGAAGGGCGAACCCTCCTCCATTGCTGGTGGGAATGTAAACTTGTACAACCACTCTGGAAATCAGTCTGGCACTTTCTCAGACAATTAGAAATAATGTTACCTCAAGATCCAGCTATACCTCCCCTAGGCATACTCCTCAAAATATTCTCAACTATACAACAAGGCCATTTGCTCAACCATGTTCATAGCAGCTTTGTTCGTAATAGTCAGAATCTGGAAACAATCAAGATGTCCCTCAACAGAGGAATGGATACAGAGATTGCAGTGCATTTACACAATGGCATACTACTAAACAATTAAAAACAAGGAAATTGTGAAATTTGCAGGCAAATGGTGGGAACTAGAAAAGATCGTCCTAAGTGAGGTATCCCAGAAGGAGAAAGACATATATGGTATATAGTCACTTATAAGTCGATTTTAGCCATATAATATAGGATAAACTTACTAAAATCTGTACACCTAAAGAAGCTAAGCAAGGAGGAGGACCCTGGGTAGTATGATCAATCCTCACTCAGAAAGGCAAACAGGGTAGACATCAGTGGAAGGAGAAAACAGGGAACAAGACACTACCACAGAGCCCTACTGCACAGGGCTGCTGAAAGACTCTACCCAGCAGGGTATCAAAGTAGATGATGAGACTCCTAGCCAAACTTTGGGAATAGTGCATAGAATGAATGATGAGAGATTTAGAAAGACCTCGGGTAGGCAGGAGCTCCACACGGAGAGCAACAGAACCCAAAAAATTCTGGGTCCAGTGGTCTTTTCTGAGGCTGATACTCTAAACAAAGACCATGCATGGAGATAACCCAGAACCCCTGCACAGATGTAGCCCATGGCAGTCAGTCTCCATGTGGGCTCCCTAATAATGGGAACAGGGGCTGTCTCTGTCATGAACTCAGTGGCTGGCTCTTTGATCACCTCCCTATAAGGGGGCGGGGAGGGGCAGCCTTACCAGGCCACAGAGGAAGACAATACAGCCAGTCCTGATGAGACCTGATAGGCTAGGGACAGATGGAAGGGAAAGAGGACCTCCCCTATCACTGGACCTGGGGAGTGACATGGGAGGAGATGGGGGAGGAAGAGTGATAATGGGAGGGGATGAAGAAGGGGGTTACAGCTGGGATACAAATGAATAAACTGTAATAAATAAATAAATCAATTAATTAAAATGCCATGCATTAAACAAAAGAGTATTACTTTTCTATTAGAAAAAACAAAATTCACAGGTCAATGGATAGAACTAGAAAAAGTCATTTTGAGTGAGGTAGCCCAGACCCAGAAAGACAAATTTGGTATGTATTTCTTTATGTGTGCATATTAGCTGGTAAGTCAAAGATAAGCAAACTATAATCCATAGAACTAAAGAGGTTAGGTATAGAGTAAGGGACTAAAGGGAAGGGACAGACCTTCCTAGGAAGGAGAAAATAGACTAGATATATATGAATGGATGCTGGTGGGAATGGGATGGGTCTAGAACAGAAGAATCAAGTGAAGAGGGGTAGGGGAAAGGGGAATGAGAGAGAGAGAGAATACAGGGAGAAACAGCTAAAAGTAAGGGGCCATTTGACGAGTCATATGGAAACCTAATACAATAGAAGCTTCCTAAAAACATACATAAATGAAAATGATCTAAAGGAAATCACCAATTATCTGGGAGGCGGAGCACCAAATGGACATCTTTTATCACCTCATAAACTTTCACTAGTAGAAATGGTTACATTTAATTGAATTATTGGCTAAAGGGGTCCTTTGAGAACACCCAAACAACTCAGCTTATTCCACGGGCAGTAGGTTGCATTGCACAAACTGTGACAGCAAGCACTTTTACCTGCTGAGCCATGTCAGCAGCTACCAAAGTTGCTTTTAATCACATGAAATAAAATTTAAGGCAAAAACATGAAAGATCATTAAATTATGATTGATGTACCATGAAAATTAGTAGTGCTGAACATGTGTACATTTATTGACACAGATTATATGCAATCAGCAAAATGGAACATGCACACAATAAGTGATAACTGACATATTTCTTTCAATAACTGATACATAACTTTAGTAAATATATAGAATATCTGACTTTTTTTGCAGAGATGAGTAGAATACTTGAGCATAAAATGAAAATGATTAAAAACACAGAGTGGGTTTCATCTTTGGGGTTGTCCACCTGTAGAAATTGCTCTTGCATTAGGCCATGAAGTAAGATCCAATAACTGAAAAGACTGACATTATACATACAATGTTTTATAAACATAATGCAATTGTCCTAGAATTCAGTAACAATGTAACTACAGAAAATCTGTACCTTTCTAAATAATTATTGTGAAGAGAGAATATACAACAGTAGCAAGATTTGAGATTAGGGAGGGCAGTTGGAAGTGAATAAATTATATTTACTTAAAATATATATAATATGTAAAAGTGTATGTGCACAAACATATAATAAAGTTACTCTACTTGGGGTGATAATGCCCCCAAGAGTCACAGACTGAATAAAACAGAAACAAAACAAAACAAAACAAACAAAAAAAAAACCCACTGACAAGCCTTGAAAACCCTGTTTCTAATTGTTGGTCAGGGGAGCCCCAAAACAGTATAGGTTATTGCCATTGGCTCTGCTTGCCTCCCAAAAATCAAAGGTTCTGCTGCTGAATACAGCACACAGTTCAGACACAAATCTTGAAAGAAAGAATTTCCCTGGAACTGCCCTGAAAGTCTCTTCCAGGAGGACTGGCTATCAGAGCATCTGAAGGTGCTGTGTGAGCTGCTAAGGGCAGCCTGATTCAGCTATAAAGCCTACAAACCACAACAATGAGCAGCATGACAACATGCCTCCAAGCAGGCAGCAGTCACACTTATACTTTGGAGCCACCAACAGCTATATAATTGGATGTAAGACCCCCTCAGTAGGAGGGCATTCACACCTGGTATTGTAAACCTATTCAACCCTCAGAGGTTGGGAAGCTCGTGGATCCTAGAGGAGAAACTACTTCTGCTACTTTCCTAAACCAGAAGAATTTCTAAATGCATTCCAAATACTTATCCTTGTCTCCACAAATAAGTGTATTTCTCACCCCTCATCAAAGAAGCTTCTTCTTGCAGCAAATGGAGAGCATTTTGGAGATCCACAACTGGTCAAAATGCAGAGAATGACTAACTATGGGGCGCCCAGGCCCAGCTGAAACACCTGCAACACAACCCCAAAACTTACATTCAGGGACCATATCAGAAGAAGAGCCACAAAGATTGTAAGAGCCAGCAGACCAGGAAGTTTTCTGGAAGACAGTGTCTTCTGAATATAACAAGGAAGCTGCACCCATGAAGTCTCAAAAATATCATCATGTAAATAAGTCTTGCACAACTTTAATGCCAGTTGATACATCAGTGGTGGTGAGAGAAATCTCACAAGGCCTTATCCACAAATGTAGAGCTATGGGCAACTAATGTCTACCAACAGAGGGAGACTCAGTCTTCTCAGGAATGAGACCCTGATAAATGACCTCATCTCAAGCGATCAACTTTAAACATATATCCATAAAAATAACAGTACATTAAATCATCAGGTTGTACTCATACACGTGTGTGTGTATATATATATATATATATATATATATATATATATATATATATAAAATAAAGAGGTCATGAATTTGAAAGGAAGTGTAGTTGGATGGGGTTGAGTGAGACTCAGGGAGGGAGAGGAGTGAAATGATATAAATATAATGCTCAATAGGAAATCTAATACTATCTATATCTATACCTATAGATATATCTATACAAAGTGTAATGGTGTTATGTATGTAAATGTCTTATCTTCAGTTTTGCCAAGACTGTTTCAGTATGTGCTAGATTCTGAGAGTACTAAACTTCCATCTATTGGATCTAATTTTAACAAGTACACTTAACTTTCAGAAATACTCTAACAGTTTATGAGGGAGCACTAAATAACAGTGGCTCTGAACACAAAGTAGGGAATAAGGGAGTACAGACAGTTTAAAAGGAACTCTTAAGTTCTTAAGAGCTCTGTATGGTTATATACAGAGAAAAACTCTTAACTTTACTGACAAGTGTTTATGAAATATACAGCAAAATCAATACCCATATATGTTTATATTAATAAATTTGGTATATGTACAGTATGAATATTCATAAATTGTATGTATATACACATAGGTATACTTATTTTATAAATATATCCAATTTTATGACTATATATAACATTTATTCAATTTTAATTTATTATAGCATAGTTTGTAAAAAAAATCTTGTTAAACTCAATCACCCTTATTTGAAAAGAGACATATAACAAAGTAGGAATGATATTTCTTCTAATTCACACTGAGTAGTTTAAATCAAACGTTGATACAGGATTTTTTCAGGAGGATTGCACAGGCTTTTAACTTTGTGCTCTTTAAATTGAATCTGGTGATCTCATTTAAACTGCGGCCTAAAGGCCTGTAGGTTTGTGCGTGCGTGCGTGCGTGCGTGCGTGCGTGTTTGTGTGTTTGTGTCTGGGGGGATTAAACATGTATAACATTTAATATAAACGTAAATATATGTTCATAAAAAGATTTTTAGTTGTATCTCTAACAACCGTTCCTAGAAGAAAAATTAAACGTCACTTTGCTTTGCTTTGTTTGTAGTTTTTTATTATTATTATTTTAGCAGTTCCCTTTATGTGAATCTCTTTTTTCTTTCTTCTTTGAAACCCTCCTTGGTGAGTCAGAATCAGCAAGCAGCATTTTGGGGCTTATGTAAACAGTATGAATGCTTAAGGATGAAACCAGTTCTTTCAAAAACAGCTTGAAATTTAAATTGTATGAAACCAAAGAGGATGCCCTGCAGGGAAGAGTGGCCCTTGGTAGTTATCAGTCAGCTGCAGCCTACCCACTGCGCACCAAAGGAGCATTCTCTCAGTGGAACCTGCAGCGGATGGTCCCACAGCCCTGCAAACTCAACTAGCCAAAGGGCCTTCACAAATCATCCATGCCCTCATTTCACATTGAAAGCACATGCATCTGGCACAGTTATGCTTGACTGGTGCTAACTTGTGGCATATGAACAGCTGAGGAGTAAATTTAGGGACATTATTAACCATGACTAAAATGTGCTGCTCTATTTCACAAGTTTAAAATAACACCTCCGGTTTCCCTGAAGTGTAGTCATTTCATATTCTAGGATGTGTGTTTCAATGTGTTACTAGCAAGTTCATAAAGAATCAATTCATGAGACAGACATTGCTAGTGAGTATGTCTATTTTCCAGCAAACAACAACAATGACAACAACAAAACCAGCTAAAGAAATTTTAAATGATATTTTAAAAGGTATATGATACATTTAAATTTGGAGGAGAAATAGACCATCTTTGTGCAGTGGTTTATGGTGATTCAAAGTTAAAAACCCTCCAAGAAACAGTTTCCAGGGTTCTATGGGCCAACACCACTTACACCACTCCACAAGCAAAAAGTGTGGGCCCAGGTATCTTTTCTGAGACTGATATTCCAACCAAGGACTATGCATGGAGATTACCTAGAACCACTGCACAAATGTAGCCCATGGCAGCTCAGTCTCTAAGTGGGTTTCCTAGTAAGGGGAATAGGGACTGTCTCTGACAGGAACTCAGTGGCTGGCTTTTTGAACAGCCATACCAGGCCACAGAAGAAGACAATGCAGCCAGTCCTGATGAGACCTGATAGGCTAGGGCCAGATGGAAGGGGAGGATGACCTCCCCTATAAGTGGACTTGGAGAGGGATATGGGAGTAGTAGAGGGAAGGAGGGTGGAGTTAGGATGGAATGAGGGATGGGGCTACATCTGAGATGCCAAGTAAATAAAATGAAATTACTATAGAAATTAAAAATTAAAAAAATACCCTTCTCGGTAGATTCTTTCAGAGCCCCTCTGTGGTAGGCTCCTGCCCTGTTCCCTGTCTTCTCATGCTTCTGATGTCTATCCTGTTTGCCCTTCTGAATGAGGATTAAGCATCTCCTTGTTGTTTAGCTTCTTTAGAACTGTATATTTTAGTATGTTTATATTATATTGTATGGCTAATATTCACTTATGAGTGAGTATATACCATGTGTGTCTTTCTGCTTCTGGGATACCTCACTCAGGATGATCTTTTCTAGTTCCCACCTTTGCCTGCAAATTTCATCATTTCCTTGTTTTTAATTGAGGAGTAGTAGTCCATTGTGTGAATACACCACAATTTCTTTAGCAATTCCTCCGTTGAGGGGCATCTGGGTTGTTTCCAGGTTCTGGCTTTTATGAATAGAGCTGCTGTGAACATGGTTGACCAAATGTCCTTTTTGTGTACTTGAGCATATTTTGGATATATGCCTAGGAGTGGTGTAGCTGGATCATGAGGAAGCACTCTTCCTAATTGTCTGAGAAAGCACCAGATTAATTTCCAAAGTGGTTGTACAAGTTTACATTCCCACCAGCAGTAAAGAAGGGTTCCGCATCCTCTCCAACATGAGTTGTCACTTGAGCTTTTTATCTTAGCCATTCTGATGGGTGTGAGGTAAAATCTCAGAGTCATTTTTATTTGCATTTCTTTGATGACTAAGGGTGTTAGGCATTTCTTTAAGTGTTTCTCTGCCATTTGATGTTCATCTATTGAGAATTCTCTATTTAGCGCTGTTCCCCATTTTTTTTTAATTGGATTACTTGGTTTGTTTGTGTTCAACTTCTTGAGCTCTTTATATATTCTGGATATTAGCCCTCTGTCAGATATATGGTCATTTCACCATTCATTTTATTTTCCTAGACCACCAGTGACATTACTCAGGGTGAATACCTAAGGCTATGGATTGTATGCATACTTTTAATTTCAACAACCTATGAATAAAGAAATTAAAGCATCACAATAGAGGCAATATTAGTGACAGCGGTACTTGCAGCAGCATCCCTACTAACTCTCAGTGGGAAAGCACTGGGGAAACTATCTGTTACCTCTAAGGATGCTCCTCGTATCCACGGGATGTAAGTATTATTGTCATCATCATTTTACTAAGACACAAAGGACTCAAAAATTATCAAAAGCCAGAGACTGTAGGTGGTACTCTGCATATTGTGATATCACCAGTCTTCTCTAGAATGTTTTTCTTTTTCTTTCTTTCTTTTTCTTTTTCACTTTTTCTTTCTTTCTTTTCTTTTCTTTCTTTTCAGACAGTTAAATTGTACCGCTCCCCCCAATGTCCCTATAAATAGTGAAATCCACTTAGATGAGAACTAACAGATCTTAGTAAAAGGAGATGCTTCTTTTAGACTACCACTCTTTTTGGAGAGGCCCCTTTCCTCTAGAATGAGGACAGTCGTGTTGTGGGAGACCACCACTCCCCAGAACTAGCCACTTACAGAACTCTGTATAATACATAAATTGTGCTAGTTTGTATGTCATTAATGTTGCTCCTAATGGCCTGCTTGCTGCGGATATTTACATATAAGCAAGCCTCGGGTAGAGACTAGCTGCTGGCCAGCTACCTGGGCCAGGCGTGTGCATGTGTGTGGGCATGTGTGTTTGCATGTGTGAGGCTGCACTTATGTTCCTTGCTCATGTTTGTGGAGGGCAGAGGTTGACCTCCACAACTTCTCTTTCTCCTCACCTTAAATATTGAGGCAAGCATCCCACTGGAAACCAGAACTCATCTATTTGACTGGTCCAGCCAGCTTGTTCTGAGGATCATTTTATTCTGCTCCCCACATGCTGGAACTAAAGGTGTGCCACCGTGCCCGCTCAACATTTAGGTGGGTGCTGGGGAAATTGAACTCTACTCTTCTTATTTGGTGTGGCATGTACCTTATCTGCTGAGCCATCTCCTCAGCCAGACTTATTCTTCCAATTCCCTTGAGCTGGAAAACATCAAAATAGTTACCAGGAACAATACCAGAATTCTAGAATCCATACTTTTGGCAACACCCAACACTTTCTATCCGAATCCAATATTCCAAATGCCCAACAGCAGTAGAATCACACTAGTTCTGAATCAGTTTCCTGTGTGATATATAAAACACTAGTTTGAAAACACCACACAGTGAGTGACAAAGAGAGACTAAGACTCATATTGATTGTTTGATCTTAGCTCACTTCCAATTAGAAATATTTGGTGTTATGGACAATAACACACTAAAGTAACTGATATTGAAATATATTTCAGCTTTACATTCTTCAGTGCCATGATGGTTAATAATCATTTAATATTCTATATTTAAATATATTTTAGTTTTACATTTTCAGTGCTATGATGGTTAATATTCATTGATTGACAGCCTACTAGGATTTAGAGTCTCTGAGGAGACAAGTCTTTGGGGGCACACCTGACTAGGTTAATTGAGGGGGAAAGACCCATCTACTGTGGGTGAAACCATTCGCTAGGCTGGGGTTCAAGACTGAATAAGAAGGGGAAAGCTGGCTGAGCACAAGCGCATCTGTCTCTGTTTTCTGGTAGCAACAACATTGTAACCTCAGGGTCCTTCTCGTTAAAACTTCTATGCCACAATGAATATACTCTAAAACTGTAAGCCAAAATAATCTCCCTTTCTTTAAGGTTCTTTTGTAAAGGCATTTTATCACTGCCATAGAAAAAGTAGTTAAGACAAGCTAAAGAAGATTATATTACATCAATCATGACCTTGAGTTCACTTAGATATATTTAGAACTATTTGGGATAGCTTTGTTCTCCTTTTGAGACAGGGTCTCACTATGTTACCCAGACTTTCTACCCAGACTCACCTTTAACTGTCAGCCTTCCTGCCCTTGGTGCTGAGATTACAATCATTCAAGAACAACAGGCCCAGCAATGATTTCCTATAAATCAGGTAAAATCAAAGCTAGTTTAAGCAATTGTTGATTATGCCAGTATTTCTGTGCTAAGCATGGCAGTCTTCTCTTTGTAAGATTTGAATGTATCCTCACAGATCAGGTAGGGCTTACATGTAATACCGCAGTTTAGATGGAAAGATTGAGAAGCCGAAATACTTGATGAATTCCTTGGCAGTCAAATGAGCCTGCAATTGGATTTGCCGAAACTCAAGACAAAGTCCTGCTCTACCCACTAGGTGTGTCGGTGTTTTAATTATGGGCTTTGTGGTTGAAGGCTGTCTTCTGGCAACAGAGTGAAAAAAATCTATGCATCCCAAACCAGGACGCTTATTGAACTCACCTTTGGATCTTGCGAGCTATTCAAGCAATTCTGAACTTGACTTAAGAATAATGTATACTACTCTCGAATGTTCCTAATGAAGTCCAGACCCATGCTCCCTGAGAACGGGACTGTTGTACTGCATTCACACATTCCCAAGAAATCCCGGTGCTCTCCCCATCACTCTTGGCCTCAGAGTCACAATGTACTTGACGTTTTTGCAATAAAGAATCTTCGAACTCATTACTCTGAGCCTTCAACTAGACCTTGTCTTTTGTCTTTATCAATGATTAATGATCCACATGAGCTTGCCTTTGACTCCTCTTATTTTTTCACTCATCATATTTTATAACACAAATAGCCTTAGGCAATAAAGGCTTATCCAAGGGAAAATTATTGCCTATTTATCTTCTGGCCATCCATAAATCTTCCCATTTCCAGCTGCTGTTTTGGTTGCTCTTAGCTGTCTTCCAAACACCTATCCTTTCGCCCTGCCTCACCGTCTCTCCAGCTTTTTCTTCCCTGGACACTGAGCTTAGCCATTTTGCTTATCTTTGTTTAACTGGGAATGTTTAAGGACCTAATCAGGACTTGTTTTAGTATCTATAACATAGGACAAAGTAAGTATACATGTGTCCTTTATTTCAAAGCTTCCTGTCAAGTATGGTTAATGGTTTGAAGTGTGGGAATAGTCTAGGAGTGACGGAACTTAGTGACTATAATTCATTCCAGCAATCATGTGTCTCAACAGAGGTTAAATATATGGGTTTATTTCAGATGGATAGAATTGTACCAAAAAGTACATATACATGCAAATATAAACTGTACCAAAAATGTACAAAAATGCAAATCTATATAAATATAAATACACAAAGCAAAAGGTAAATAAATGATAAAAATAATACATTCCTGAGTCTTTCATGTTAAACACTCTTTGTTTTTGCACTCAGCAGACCCTGAAAACCACTCTGTTAGTAGTACTTCTGAACCTGAAGCTTGCTATAGCTCTCTAATTTACCTATGTAGTTTGACCTGTGATCTCTTATCTGGAACATTGTTTTATTAGTAGGATTTTTGATAATCACTAATATGTTTGGGTGGTTAATGTTGATTGGCAACTTGACACAGTATAGAAACACCTAGAAGACAAACCTTTAGGCATGCCTGTGAGGGAGCTTCAAGACTGTGTTAGTTGGAGTTGGAAGGCTCATTGTAAATATGAGCAGTACCATTCCATGAGCTGGAGTCCCAGACTGAATAAAAAGGAGAAAACTGGGCTGGGGAGGTGGCTTGATGTGTAAAATGCTTGC
This sequence comes from Pachyuromys duprasi, assembly GCA_028658305.1. Lineage (NCBI taxonomy): Eukaryota > Metazoa > Chordata > Mammalia > Rodentia > Muridae > Pachyuromys > Pachyuromys duprasi. The sequence goes on from CM053765.1 coordinate 60,965,044, forward strand.
TGCACAGGCCTGGAGATTGGAGTTTGGAGTCCAGGAGCAGCTTAAAAGCCCAGTTCAGTAGAACAAATGGCTGTGATTCCAGCTTGCCTATTCCAGAAGATGGATCAGGAGAATCATGGGAAGCTCTGGCCCAGTTAGCATGGCATTCCCAGCAGTAAACAAGATAGAAAGTGGGGACCAACACCTTTTGTCCTCTGATCTCCACACAGACATGTTGGTGTGTGTGACCACACATACACAGGAAAAGAGTCAAATGCTAGCATTAATCACTATGTGGCCAGTTCCCCCAAGCCCCTGAGACTATGACTTCCTCAATATGACAAATACCATCCCCATTAAACTGTAAGTCAACATAAACTGCTACAGTTCCCTGTCAGGTATTAATCACAGCAATGAGAAAAGTAACTAATACACACGTTAACTGTATAAATTTCTGGCTGTCTTTTCTTATCTCCCTCCTTCGCTTTCCACATATAAGAGAAAACTTATATACTTGTCTTTCTGTGTGTGACTTATTTAACTTAGCATACATTTTTATTCATGGCTAAATAAAGCTCTATTATATGGCCCCCATGTCCCATGAAGCTTCTGTTAAATAAGCTAATTATGCTTTCATGTTTATTTGTCTTTTGTTAAAAAGTCATCAGACTTTCTGTTGGATTAATAAAGTATATTACTATATCTCAGTTCTTCTCTTATGTCTTTGTTTTTGTTTTTCAAGACAGCATTTCTCTGTGTAGATGTGGTTGTCTTGAACTCCCTTTGTAGACCAGAATGGCATTGAAATCACAAAGATCTGCTGCCTCTGCCTCCTGAAAGCTGGGATTAAAGGAGTGTGCCACCCTATGCACGCATGTTTCTGAGATTATAATATAATTACATTTTCCCTTTCTTTTCTTCTACCTAAACCCTTCCATATGCCCTTCCTTGCTCTGTTTCAAATTCAAGTTTTCTTTCTTCATCAGTTGTTCTTAGATGAATATATATGTATATATGTACATATATGTATGCTTTTCTAAGTATAACCTGCTAAGTTTGTATACTGTTATGTGTATGTATATTTTTAGGGCTAACTGTCTACTATTGAATAAGTAATTTGTGTGCTTCCCTCAGAGGACTATGTTTCTCACTCAGGATTCTTTAGTTGCCTAAAGTTCTTTGTGTTGAGGCCTCATAGGCTTTCTCTCATCCACTTAGATGCAGCAGATGGTGACCGTTACAGAAAACAACAACCAAACACAATGCAGAGTTGTGAAGCCAACTCCCAATGGATACATCAACAAAGTTCTCTGACACCTAGGGCTCAGAGAACATTTCAGATGAGGGAGCAGAAAGAATATAAGTGTCAGAGGATCAGGGAGTTTGCTGCAAAATTGTGTCTTTTGGTAATATCAGAAGATATGCCCAAACATGACTGCCCAAACATGAGCTGAATCTAAGTTTTTAAAATTCTTCTTCTAATAACTCATGATTTATTCTTACCCATAATGCACTGGTCCACTGTGGATTTTAATTTTGTTTTTAATGTTCCTTCAAGTCAGTTAAGAAACACGTTTCTGACATATTATCAATAAGGTCCCAGTTTGTTTATTACATTGGCAGCTTTGGTTTTGATAGAACCTTGCACTGGTATTATGTGCAGATTCTCCTTTGCTTGAGATTTTGATGCACAGACAAGAGCAATTCCAGAACTGTGCAGTCAACAGAATAAGTTGAATACCTTCTTAGGGAACAGGAAGTGCTTCTTCCTGTCTTCCAATCATGGCTTATTAAAGATCTGAAGTGTTTGTGCGAAGATAAAGCAAAGAAGCCAAGGAAGGGTGATTATCTATACCACAGCCATAATACCACTGTATAGAGGAATTACTTCAGAGGCCTCCTTATGGACTTCAGCCCAGGGACCATAAGAGAGAGCTTCATGGGTAGCTTGTTTCTTCCAGGAGCATAAGATCACTAGCAAAGACATTTCAATTAGATAACACCATGGCTTTTTATCTGCCTATGCAACAAAGGCCTCTCTCTCTCTCTCTCAATATCTCTCTCTCTCTCTCTCTCTCTCTCTCTCTCTCTCTTTCTCTCTCTCTCTCTCTCTGCATTATGTTTGGCTGTGGGTCTTTGTATTTGTTTCCAATGCTGCAGGAGGAAACTTTTCAGAGCATGGCTGAGCAAGGCACTGATCTGTGAGTATAGTAGAACATCATTAGGAGTCTTAAAACAAACAAACTACTATTTGATTTTACCGTAGATATCTGGGCTATCCAGTCTCTGGTTCTTGATAACCCAATGAGCGCCAGATATAGGTTCCATCTTGTGGAGTGGGTATTAAGTCAAATCAGACATTGGTTGGTTACTCCTACATGCTTTGTGCCACCTTTGCTTAGCATATTGTGCAGGTAGGACAAATTGTACATCAAAGGGTTTATGTCTAGATTGTTGCTTATGTTTCTGTTTCGGTAGACTGTAGAGTACCTTCCTGTAGAAAAACCACTAGAACATAGGGCTGAAGGTTCTAGACAGGCACAGCTCAACTTCTCCATGCTTAATGAGTTGTGTGTGCGCTGTTTTTTTTAAATGTAATTTATATATTTTTATATTAATCGCAGGTTAGGTACTTTATAATTCAGGCCCCCTCCCTCATTCCGTCCCACTCTCCCCATCCCTCCCTCATATCCTCCCTGCTCTCCTCCAAATCCACTGATGGGGCAGGACCTCCTCCCCTTCCATCACACCCTAGTTTATCTTGTCTCTTCAGGGTTGGCTGCAATGTCCTCTTCTGGGATCTAGCTAGGCTTTTACTCCCAGGCATGTGTGTGGGAGGGTCAAAGAGCCAGCCATTGAGTTCATGACAGAAATAGTCCCTGTTCCCCTTACTACAGTCTCCAGGAGGATACTGAGCTACCATGAGCCACATCTGAGTGGGGGTTCTAGGTTATATCCATACATGGTCCTTGGTTGGAGAAACCATCTCGTAAAAGTCCCCTGTGTCCTGATCTGTTTGGTCATTGTAGAGCTCTTGTTCTCCCCAAGCCTTACTAACTCCCCCTATTTACTTTTTTCTTTTTTTAAATGTAATTTATTTATTTTTATATCAATCACAGGTTAGGTCCTTTGCATCCCAGGCTTAGCCCCGTCCTTCATTCCCTCCCACTCTCCCCATCCATCCCTCGTCTACTCCCCACTCCCTCCAAGTCCACCGACAGGGGAGGACCTCCTCCCCTTCCATCCCACCCCAGTTCATCTTGTTTCCTCAGAGCTGAGTACCATGTCCTCCCCTGGGATCTAGCTAGGCTGTTATTCCCTGGCGTGTATGGGGAGGGTCAAAGAGACAGCCATCAAGTTCATGACTGAAACAGTCCCTGTTCCCCTTACAAGGGTCTTCAGTTGGACACCGAGCTACCATGAGCCACTTCTGAGCGGGGGTTCTAGGACATATCGATACATGGTCCTTGGTTGGAGAAACTGTCCCATAGAAGACCCCTGTGCCCTGCTCAGTGTGGTCTTTGTGGAGCTCTTGTTCTCCCCAAGTCTTACTAACTTCCCCTATTTTTATTAATATTTTCTGCCCTCTGCCGAAGGCTTGGTTGTGAGTTTTAATATCTGCTTTGATACATTGCTATATTGATTCTTTCAGAGGCCCTCTTTGGTATGCTCCTGTCCTGTTGCCTGTTTTATCGTCCATTCAATGTCCATCCCATTTGTTCATCTAAACGAGCATTGATCCTACCAACCTGGGTCCTCCTTCTTGTATATCTTCCCTAGGTGTATAGATTTCAACATGACCTTCCTTTCCTATAGGACTATATAAGTGAGTATATACGATATGTTTCTTTCTGCTTTTGGGATATCTCACTCAGGATGATCATTTCCAGGTCCCACCATTTGCCTGCGAATTTCATGATTTCCTCCTTTTTAATTGCTGAATAGTATTCCATTCTGTAAAAGTACCATAATTTCTGTATCCATTCCTCAACTGAGGGACATTTGGGTTGTTTTCAGGTTCTGGCTATTACAAATAGAGCACTATGAACATAGTTGAGCAAATGTCCTTGTTGTGTACTTGAGCATCTTTTGGATATATGCCTAAGAGTGGTATAGCTGGGTCTTGAGGAATCAGTATTCCTAATTGTCTAAGAAAGCACCAAATTGATTTCCAAAGTGGTTGTACAAGTTTGC
>CM053765.1:60969716-60988775 GCA_028658305.1 Pachyuromys duprasi
CATTGATGTTGATAGATAATAGTGACAAATGACTGTTATTTCCTTTTATTATGGAGTTGTTGGTCTTACTGTGATTCATTGCTCTTGTGTTATTGTCATTGGGAAATTATCTGTATCTTATATTTTTGTTGGTGTAGCTGTTTTTGTTGGACTGAAGTTTTCCTTCTAGTATCTTCTGTAGGGCTGGGTTGCTGTGTAGATATTGCTTAAATTTTGTTTTGTTGTGGAATATTTTGTTTTCTCCATCTATGTTGATTGAAAGCTTTGCTGGGTATAGTGGTCTTGGTTGGCATCTGTGTTCCCTTAAAGACTGCATGACTTCTGCCCAAGCCCTTCTGGCTTTCATAGTTTCTGATGAGAAATCTGGTGTGATTCTGATCGGTCTACCTTCATATGTTACTTGACCCTTTTCCCTTGCTGCCTTTAACATTTTTTCTTTGTTTTGTAGGTTTAGTGTTTTCACTATGATGTGACGAGAGGTATTTCTTTTCTGGTCTAGTCTATTTGGTGTTATGTAGTCTTCTTGTATGTTTATGGACATTTCTTTCTTTAAGTTGGGAAAATTTTCTTCTATGATTTTCTTAAAAATATTTTCCGGTCCTTGGAGCCTGGAGTCTTCTTTTTCACCTATTCCAATTATTCTTAGGTTTTGTCTTTTGATGGCATCCTTGATTTCTTTGATGTTTTGTGTTTGGGACTTTTCCGATTTTATTTTTTCCTTGAGTGATGAATCCATTTCAGCCAGCGTATCTTCAGCTCCCAAGATTCTCTCTTCCATCTCTTTTATTCTATTGGTGATGCATACCTTTGTGGTTTCTGATCTTTTCTCTAAGTTCTCCAGTTCCAGGTTCTTCTCCCTTTGTGTCTTCTTTATAGATTCGAATTCTGTTTTCATGCTTTGTATCGTTTCCTTCATCTGATTGGCTGTGGCTCCTATTTTTTTTTTGTTTGTTTGTTTCCTCTCTGTGTATCTTTAATTGTTCCTCTATGTGGACAGTTATATTCTTCTGAATTTCTTTGAGGGCGTTGTTCATTTCTTTTTTTTTTTGTCCCTCTTTTTGTTCCTCTAATATCTAATTGTTCCTCTAATAATCATAGCTTTAACATAATTTTCCTCTGTCTCCACTGAATTAAAATCTCCATTGCTTTTGGGTGTTTCTGGTGGTGCCATGGTGTCCTGATTTTTGTTGGGTGGGTTCTTACGTCTACCTTTGGCTTTTTGTTTATATATAATCAAGAAGCTGTTTGTGCTTTGAGGCTGAACTTCAGACTGGAACTGTCAATTTCTTGTGTCTGGAGTATTCTTTAAGATCAGGGAGTTCCAGTGGTTTGATATTGTGTGTTGTTGCCTCAGTTGAACTCTGTTGTGGGATCTGTGTGCCCGGCTTCGTGCTCTGTGCTAGAAGCTGTGAGCACTGCAGGCTGGTCACCCCTCTGGTCTAGAGGCTTGGCTCCTCACTCTGTGTCAGATGCTGAGTGTCCCGGTTTGAGATGGCAGCTGGGGGCACCGCTCTGGTCTGGAGGCTCTGTGCCCCAACCTGGGCTTTCTGCGAAGGGCTCCCCTCTGGTCTGGAGACTTGGCACCTCCTTCTGTGCCAGGGGCTGTGCACTATGGTCTGAGATGATATTTGGGGGCGTCTCAGTCTGGACCTGATACTAAGTGTCCCTGTCAGGGAATGTGCCTGCCCGATGCAGCCCAGTCTGGGGAATGGATTCTGGGGCCTTCTCAGTCTGGCCCGTGGACACACACTTATGGTCTGGGGTGGTTGCCAGCAGTGCTGCGCGGTGTGTGCCTGCTGGATGCAGGCCGTTCTTGAAAGGTACCTGGGTCCCTCTCAGTCTGGTCCGAAGACTGTGTGACCCAGTCTGGTATGGTGGCTGTTGGCGCCCAGGGAGGCTGCTCGTTCAGATCAGGGCTGTGTGCAGCTGGTCACCCAGAGTTTTTCCAGGGAATAACTAGATGTCCCTAGGATTTTCCCACTTGATTTCCTCACCATAGGAATTCCGCTCACCTGGCAATCACAAATGCTGGTGTTTTAGGTCCCAGATTTCAGTCTCCTGGTCACTGAGCTGTCACTGCTGTCCTACTCCTCAGACACAGTGTCCTCTTGTGGCAGCCATCTTGGATCTCTTCCATATATGCTATTTTTAACAATGTAACCTTGCTGTCCGTTTTTGTGTATCAGAATATATTGTATGGAAAAGATCTATTTTCAATAAAAGAGAAAAAATTCTTAACACAGAAAAATTATCTTTTTATATTTTAAAGATATTTGCATAATAATATTAAACACAGGTTACACTCAGAAATGTGAAAAAATAAATTCATAGAAGCATTTAAGGATATCATTCAGTCTATGATATCTGTGATAATATTCAGTATTTATCACAAACACTTAATAGTGTGTACAGCAGTCTTAAACTGCTTACAGTCTAGTTAAAAGGCCAGCAATAACGTGCATGCATATGATAATCAATGTCAAGAAAAAGTATGCTAGAGGGAGAGCAGCTAGCCACTCAAAGTGAGGGAACAAGTTACAGGGCACAGAGCACTGATGAGCAAAGGCCAGAGAAGATGTAATTTTGATGGTAACACTGAAGCCAACATCTGAAACAATAATAACTGAGCCTCACAAACTAAGAACAAAAGTCTGGAAAACAGAGCCACAGATACAGAAACCTCTTGAGGCCAGTAACCCATGTACAAGCTAAAAGATGTTGTTAGAGTTAAGAGAAATACCTTGAAATGAGAATGGAAAAAAAGTTCAGGAGTACAAGAAAATTCCTATAATTTTCCTAAATGGTACAATACATTATGTATACAAACAGGAACAAGTGTAAAACATCACATGATTGACTGAGGACCTAGAGCTACAGATGCTGATTCTGTTTACAGTAAGCAAGGTTGTCTGGCTTCAGTGTCCTGTCTGTTTCCATCATGTTCCCTTGTGATAACTTTCTCAATCATAAAAAGTAAACTCTGTACTCATGGAAGGATCTCTTATTATTAGAGATGAGACTAGACGCCCAATGTGAGATTTCATTTTATACTGGAGGACAACTGTCATGGGGGCAGATGTTTTGTAGAGTCTTGTTCTCAGTGTCAGGAGCTTGGGTAGAAAAGGAATCACCAAGGCTAGTGATTCACAAATGATCTTCTGGTATAAAAGGCAAGGAATATACAAGTGGTCTTAATGACTTCGTTTGCCTGGAACTAGGGATAAAGTCACATCACTTAAGGATAAAATGTCATCATGTTGACTCCAACTTTTTGCAGCATCTAAGTGGGCTTTCATATCTGAAGACTTGACCAGATGTCCTCTCTTTGTATCTGGTATCAAAATGCATCTGAAGAAAGAGGCACTTGTGACCTGATTACCCCATGGGCTTGAGATAAAACTGATGGAGACAGAGGAGCTAACCACTGTTTTTGTTTTTGTTTTTGTTTTGTTTTTTGAGAGCACTAAAAGCAGATTCCAATGTTGATGAATGTGCTTGACCCTCTGTAGTGATATTCTCTTGATCTGACAACCTAAAAAATATTTGTCAAGGACAGAAAACAAAACAAAACATGGAAATGGAAATAATATAACTTCTTCAGAAAAGAAATGGGACAATGGCTGCATGTTCAGGGCCTTGTTTCTGGTAGTGGCTCCTTGTGTATGCCAGATGAAGTGTTCAGGCAAGAAATAGCCTGCACAAAAGCCTTATCACATAGCATCATGATGATGGGCATGTTGTCATCAGGAAAGACAATTGTGTACCATTGAAATACATCTCTAAATATAGCAAATGTGTCTTTGTGGGAACTCATTCGTCTTTCTACTAATGATGTATAATTGTCTTGACTTTATTTTACCAAGTGACTCTTCCATAGGTTTCTAAGATGACAGCTTAAAAATGATTACTGTTTCTCCTCATCACAAAAATAGAAATAATTACACTCCACATTGAAACTCCAAACATAAGAGACTGCATTACAATAATTTACATTTCTGTTAGTAGACCAGAAATTTATGGTAGAAAAGCCTCTTAAAATAAAAACACCTCATGTGTTTCAGTTGGCAGGATTTAATAAGCCTGCATTCCTGTGATGGATATAATTAGATGTCCTGGGCTCTTCCCATCCTTTTAATTTCTTTCTTTCACATTCAAGTGTTCCACCAATGAGCTCCATGCCAGCATTGAGAGGCATCTTTATTTAGAGCTACAGCTTTTCATTATACCAGTGAAGGGACATGTCAGATGCTGAATCACCCAAGATCTTGTGAAACAAGTTTATTATTGTTTCATGGCCTGAGAACTTTGTGTTTCAGTTTATCATCAGATCAACAAGAACATTCCCAGATAAGTTGGAGAGTATAGTTCTTGAGGTTCTTGGAATAATAAAAATACATGTAAGGAATCAGCTTGTTCTAAAAGGTAAACTTTTCCATGTGGCTCTATCCTCCTAAGACAAACTGCTTCCTTGTCTCATACTTGTTTGCTTGTTTGTTTTGTTTTTTATGAGATGAAAGAAAGGCACTGGCCTGAGCAGAAGGAGTGGGAGGCACTGGAAAACACTCAGGGCTCTGAACACCCCCATAGACTGAGTAGTCAGCGTGTTTATGTTTATCAGTATACTGAAATACTTGAGATGATTTATCTAAAAGAGAAAAGGTTTCTCAGCTAAAAGTTCTGAGTGTTCCAGGTTGCATACAGATTGACCCTTTGCATTAGGCCTCTGTTCTGGGTGCCAGATGACAATGATGAGGAGTATATGGTAAAGTAAACTGCCAAGCTCATAATGAGAAAGCAAGACAAGAACAGAGGCCAATATTCCACAGTCCTCAGGAAGTCAGAGCTCTGATAACCTAAGCACTTCCCATAATGTCTAGAAAAGAAACTACCACAAAGTAGAAGATATAACAATTAGACAGGAAAGAAGAAAAAGAAAGAAAGGTTAAAAAAAGCATGGGAAGGAAAAATCTGTGATCAGATCCAGATTTCAAACATTGACAAGATAAGTAACAAGGAGAGCCCAAAGAGAGGCCCTCCTTGAATCTCACTCAGAAGGGGAAATACAATAGACAGTTGAAAAGAACGTAGAGAGGGAACTAGATAGAGGAAAGTATGGTGGGGGAAGAACAAGAATGGGGATAAGATGTGGGAAGAGTAGGGAGGGAAGGTTTGAAGGCCTGGAGATAAGGGAAACCGAAGGTGGGGGCATTACTGAGTCAAGCTGGAGAGCTGAGGCTGAGTAGGCTACAGGGAGGATATGGGGATGTCTCTAATGAGCCTCTTAGCAGTGGGGAACATGAGACTAAAGCCACCTTGTAACCAGGAAGACCTATATTGGTGGGAGGGAAACACCAATCCACCTAAAAAACTGTCAAAACAAAATTTACCCCCCCTACAAGATGTTCAAAGACTGAGGAAATGACCAACCAATGCTGGTCCAACCTGAGACACACCTCATGGGAGAACCAACCCTGACACCATTAAAGATACTCTGCTATGTTTACAGACAGGACCCTAACTCAACCATTCTCTGAAAGCTCCTCGCCCCAGCAGCTCCGAATCAGATCGGATTCAGATGCTGAGACTCACAGCCAAGTCAGGTGGAGCTTGAAGAGGGCTGTGGAAGAGTGGGAGGGAAGGTTCAAAGGACTTAGAGGGGACAAGAATGCTGCAAGAAGACCAACAGAGTCATAAACCCATGAGGGCTCGCAGAGACAAAAGCACCAAACAAAGAGCATTCAGGTACTACATGGGTTGCATATGTAACTGATAGTCATTTTGATCTTCATGTGGGTTCCCTAGTAAGCTGAGCAGTTGCTGTCTATGACATGGACTCTGTTGCCTGATTTTGATCACCTTTCCCTAGCCAGACTGCCTTGCCTGGCTTAGTGGATAAGGAGGGGCAAAATACTGACATGACTTGGTGTGCTGAGGTGGGTTGGGGAAGCTCCTATTTTTTGAAGGCAAGGTTGGGAGGGACAGGTTGAAGAGGGTGGGAAGGAGAAACCAGGTGGAGAGGAGTAAGAGGGTTGTGATTGGGATGTAAAGTAAATATATAAATTGTGTGTCTTTCTGCTTCTGGGATACCACACTCAGGATGATCTTTTCTAGTCCCCAAGACACACATGGTATATACTCATTTATAAGAAGATATTAGACATATAATATATGATAAACATACTAAAATCTGTACACCTAAAGAAGCTAAGCAAGAAGGAGGACCCTGGGAAAGATGCTCAGTCCTCATCCATAAAGGCAAATAGGATAGACATTAGAAGAGGGAGAAAACAGGGAACAGGACAGGAGCCTACCACAGAAAGTTTCTGAAAGACTCTATGCAACAGGGTATCAAAGAAGATGCTGAGGCTCATAGCCCATCTTTGGGCAGAATGCAGAGAAACTTATGAAAGAGGAGAGAGATAGAAAGACCTGGAGGGGACAGGAGCTCCACAAGTAAATCAACAGAACAAAAAGTCTGGGTCCAGGGGTCTTTTCTGAGACTGATACTCCAACCAAGAACCATTCATCAAGATAACCTAGAACCCCTGCACAGATGTAGCTCGTGGGTTCCCTAGAAAGAATAACAGTTCATGTCCCTGACATGAACTCAGTGGCTGGCTCTTTGATCAGGTCCCCCTGAAGGGGGACCAGCCTTAACAGGTCACAGAGGAAGACATGCAGCCAATCATGAGACCATATAGGCTAGGGTCAGAAGGAAGGGGGGGAAGAGGACCTCCCCTATCAGTGGACTTGTGGAGGGGCATGAGAGGAGATGAGGGAGGGTGGGATAAGGAGGGGATGAAGGAGGGGCTACAGCTAGGATACAAAGTGAATAAACTGTCATTTATTTTTAAAAATAAAATTAAAAAACAAAACAAAACAAACAAACAAAACACAAGGGATGATACATACTGGAGATCAAAGAGCCAGCCACTGAGTTCATGTCAGAGACAGCCCTGGTTCTCCTTACTAGGGTACCCACTCAGAGACTGAGCTGCCATGGGCTACATCTATGCATGGTCCTTGACTGGAGCATGTCTCAGAAAAGGCCCCTGAGTCCTGATATTTTGGTTCTGTTGTCCTCCTTGTGGAGCTCCTTTCTCCTCCAGGTCTTTCTATCTCCCCCTTCATTTATAAGATTGCCTACAATCTGCCAATCCTTTGAGTTCTTGATCTTATCCATTCTGATGTGTGTGAGGTTAAATCTCAGGGTCGTTTTGATTTGCATTTCCCAAAAGACTAAGGACTTTAAGCATTTCTTTAAGTATTTCTCTGCCATTCCATATTCCTCTGTTGAGAATTCTCTGTTTAGCTCTGTACCCGATTTTTTAATTAGATTACTTGATTTGTTGCTGTTTATCTTCTTGAGTTCTTTATATATTCTGGATATTAGCCCTCTGTCAGATGTACAGTTGCTGAAGATCCTTTCCCAGTCTGTAGGCTGTTGCTTTGTTCTGATGGCAGTGTCCTTTGCTTTATAGAAGCTTTTCAGTTTCATGAGTTCCCATTTATTGATTGTTGTTCTTAGAGCCTATACTGTTGGTGTTTTGTTCAGGAAGTTGTCTCCTGTGCCAATGAAGTCAAGGTTCTTCCCCACTTTTTCTTTTAACAGATTTAGTGTATCTGGTTTTATGTTGAGGTCTTTGATCCTCTTGGACTTTAGTTTTGTGCAGGCTGATAAATATAGCTGTATTTTCATTTTTCTACATGTAGACAACCAGTTAGACCAGCATCATTTGTTGAAGATGCTGTCTTTTTTCCATTGTACGGTTTTGGCTTATTCGTTGAAAATTAAGTTTCTGTTGGTGTGTGGGTTTACATTTGGGTCTTCAGTTTGGTTCCATTGGTCCACCAGTCTGTATTTATGCCAGTACCATGCTGTTTTAATTACTGTTGCTCTATAGTATTGCTTGAGATCTGAGATAGAGATAACTCCAAAAGATCTTTTATTTTACAGGATTGTTTTTGCTATTCTGGGTTTTTTGTTTTTCCATATGAAGTTGAGAATTGTTCTTTCAAGGTCTGTAAAAATTGTGTTGGTACTTTGATAGGAATTGCATTGAATCTGTAGTTTGCTTTTGGTAAGATGACCATTTTCACTATGTTGATCCTACTGAGCCATGAGCCTGGGCATTCTTTCCATCTTCTGATATCTTCTTCAATTTCTTTCTTCAGAGACTTGAAGTTTTTTCACATAGGTGTTTCACTTGCTTGGTTAGACTTACACTTTATGCTATTGGTAGCTATTCTGAAGGGTGTTGTTTCCCTAATTTCTTTCTCAGCCATTTTGTCATTTGTATACAGGAGGGCTTCAGATTTTTTTGAATTAATTTTGCATACAGCCACTTTGCTGAAAGTGTCTATCAGCTGAAGGAGTTCTCTGGTAGAATTTTTGGGGTCACTCATGTATACTACCATATCATCTGCAAATAGTGATACTTTGACTTCTTTTCTGATTTGTTCCCTTTTGATTTCTAGTTGTCTTATTGTTCTAGCTAGAACTTCAAGTACTATGTTGAAGACATAAGGAGAGAGTTGACAGCCTTGCCTTGTACCTGATTTCAGTGGAATTGATTTAAGTTTCTCTCCATTGAGTTTGATGTTGGCTATAGGCTTGCTGTATATTGCTTTTACTATGTTTAGGTATGTGCCTTGTACCCCTGATATCTTCAAGACTTTAAACATGAATGGGTGTTGAATTTTATCAAATGCTTGTTTGGCATCTAAGGAGATGATCATGTGGATTTTCTTTTCTTTCAGTTTGTTTATATCGTGCATTACATTGATGGATTTTCATGTGTTTAACCATCCCTTCTTTCCTGGGATGAAGCCTACTTGGTCATGGTGTATGATACCCTTATTGTGTTCTTAGATTTGGTTTAAGAGTATTTTATTGAGTATTTTTGCATCAATGTTCATAAACAAGATTGGATTGAAGTTCTCTTCCTTTTTAGGGTCTTTGTGTGTTTAGGTATCAATGTAAATGTGGCCTCATAGAATGAGGCTACAGCTGGGATACAGAGTGAATAAATTTAAATAAATAAATAAATTACCATGAAAAAAGAAAAAAAGTGAAAGCATCTACTCCAATTCTGCCCAGTTTTGGGTAGACACTCAGGAGATTTTAACCTTAGGTGCAGTCTGAGGTAGAAGACTGAGTCAGTGGCTTCAAGCTTGTGTTTCACCTCTTTTTTTTGGTTCAGGGAGGACTGGATACCTGCAGACTGACAGCCACATAAACCTGGATTATAACAACCTTACAGACTAAGCTTTGCTAAAACTGAGGCAGGAGTGAAGGACAGGGTGAGAACTGTCTGGAAAGCAAAGTGTTTGAACAAGACAGGCAAATATCACACTGTAAGAATGTGGATACTACATAGTGATCCTTTCAGAAGCAATTCACTTGTCAGATGGATTGAACTTGCCTCTCCCCCAGCTATAAAGGCACAGAATAACTGAAGCTACTTCATATTGCCTTTGTGCTCCAGTTTTCTTTTTTTCCTAAAATGAAACAAAAAAGCCTCAGATGCTTATCTATGCCAGAGCCTGAACACAGTCTTCAGCCACATTTTATGGCTTTAGAAGAAATGCCTTCTAATTCACCATTTCTCTCAGTTTGGTTTGAGAAAAGAAATATCAAAGTCAGAATAAAACACCCAAGAGAAGAAACCAGCTCCTTCTAGCTCCCGTGGGCCTGTTTGAGACCAACTCTATGTATTTCTGATGAGATGAAAAGTTATGTTTTAGTCTCTTACCCAGGATGGTCTCTAAGTAAGGATGGCCATTTACTATATACATCTAGAGTCATTTTAGATGATGGAGAAAAAGGGAAGGCAGGAAATGGCTTCATAAAGCCAAGTAGGTCTCTCACCATCAAAGATTTATTCCAAGTTTTGATGTCTTCATGATCCTTGAACTCTACACTATCCTGATTCAAAGACAAGTTAACATTTTACTTTACCACTCTCAGACTTTTAAAACTTCAGGTACCTATACAAGAAAGCAGTAAATGGGGAATAGAAAGTGGGTTTTGCCTCTGAGAAAGATAATATGAGTCACTGTTTAAATGAATCCGTGGAGCTTTGCAATGTCATTAAAAGGACCATTTAATTGTGTACTCTAGTTCTTAACTTTATTGTGTCTGAGAGAAATGACTGTTGTGAAATGGCAGGAGGCAAATGTGTTCACGTGATACTAAAAGGAGAACAATAGCTCAAAATGTGAGGAGGAAATTGGTCTATTGGGTTCTGCAATAAATTGCAGTCATCAGGGGTACTTAGCTGTGCCCAGGATTGATCTGTCAAGCAGGAAGAACAGGAAGTACAAATGAGAGGACGATGGTGGGCGGACCCTTTTCACTTTGAGGAACATAGCTAGATCAAAAGAACACCCTGAATGCAGAATCAATAGGAACAGCCTAGCCTCGTCTCCCTTCTTGGTATCTTTGTTTCACCTGAAGGGAACTGTTATATTAATTCTTTGAAAAACTACAAGAAAAAAAAAACTGCAGTGTGGGTTTTTTTTTTATTTCTTCACTTTTTATTTTAGTTTAGTTTTTTTCATGATTAATAAAATTTATTTATGAGATTAGGAAGGCATGATTTTTTTATTATTATTATATCAATCACAGGTTAGGTACTTTGCATCCCAGGAGTAGCCTCCTCCATTATTCCCTCCCACCCTCCCACTCCCTCCCTTATCTCCCTCCTCCCCGCCCCCTCCAAGTCCACCAACAGGGGAGGACCTCCTCCCCTTCCATCCAACCCCAGCTTATCCTGTCTCCTCAGGGCTGGCTGCAATGTCCTCCCCTGGGATCTAGTCAGTCTGTCATTCCCCGGCTTGTATGGGGGAGGGTCAAAGAGTCAGCCATCAAGTTCATGACTGAAACAGTCCCTGTGACCCTCACTAGGGTCTTAAGTCCGACACCGAGCTATCATGGGCCCCATCTGAGTGGGGGTTCCAGGCCACATACACACATGGTCCTTGATTGTAGAAACCATCTCATACAAGACCCCTGTGCCCTGCTCAGTTTGGTCTTTGTGGAGCTCTTGTTCTCCCCAAGTCTCACAAACTTCCCCCAGATCTATCATTACTTCTCGCCCTCTGCCAAAGTCTTGATCGCGAGTCTTAATATGCAGTGTGGGTTTATGACTGTGATTTTCTGTCTTTTTTTCCCATTTACCAAAAATATTTTTTCTCATGAAATATATCCTGATTACAATATTCACCACACTCTTTTCAATTTCACTCCATCTTCTCTACCATCTGATTCACTCCCTTTTTGCCAATCAGAAGAAAACAAATAGGCTTCTAAGGGATGATAAGATAAGATAACATAAGATAAGATAGATAAGATGGAAAAACCTACCATGTGTGAACAGGACAAACAAACAGGGAAAATAGACCCTCCCCCAAAAGAGGCACAAAAAACAGAGACAGACCTAGAGACCCACTTATTCACAGGAGTCCTATTAAAAAAAAAAAACTGTAAACCATAATACTTATCCTTAAGACCTGTAGCATGAGATATAGATATAAACAAAATAAAAATAAATAATTGTTTTTAAAAGCCCTCACACATTATGAGACAAGTTCCCTCCAAAGATACCTTTGAGTTCAATTTTGACTGGCCATCTGCTACTAGGCATGCAGCCTAACCTTTAGAGCAGTTTGTTACTAGTAAGATTTCCTTGGAGAAAACTAAATTTTCATTTGCAAGTGAAACTATCAATTAGAGATAGCATCTGGGTTAGGGATGGACCCTCATCTGTTGCAGATCCCGACAGGCCCTACGCATGCTGCCTCTCTCCGAGTTCATATGTGGTCCTTGCTTTCTCAGGATCTTCCTGTTAAAGTTACTTTTATAAAACTGTGTTTGTTTCTCAGTTTCTCTCTTACCCCAGCTATCACATAAATAATTGAGACTCTTATATTTGTTTAATAATAAGCTTCACAGTACAATAACTGAGCAGTTATTCTTAACCCTCAAAGTTAATTTGACTTCCTCCCAGCACACATCCCAGGATACTTGTACTTTGTAGCTTTCTCACCTCCAAATCCTCTCTGATGTCTCCTGGATGAATCCTCCTACTTCCTCTTCTACTCTTTCCCTGATTGGCAGAAAGTCCAGACCCATTCTCTCCTCTGCTCAGCAAATGGCTGTAAGCTGCTTTGTTGGCATATTAGGGGACAATTAGGGAGCAGTGTTTATATAACATTGAGGTGGGATATTACAGAACAAGGATTGTAATCAGATATTGATGGTAGAGAAATCAGCATTTAAATTATATCACCTTCTGCATACATCTTCCATCTCCTCTGACTCTTACACTCTTTTCTGGGCTCTAAGGGGAGAAACTTGATGGAGATATTCCATTTAGGGCTGAATGTTGCAAGGCCTCTCACTCTCTATATAATGTCTACCTATAGATCTCTGTATAAGTTTCTATCTGCTACAGGAGAAAGCTTCCGTGATGGTGGCTGAGCAAGGCACTGATCTATGAGTATAGAAGAATGTAATTGTAGTCATTTTACTGCTACATTATTCTAGTATAATACTAGCATTTGGTTTTACCCTAGGCCTCTGGCCTATCTAGTCTCAGAATCTTGGTCACTCAAGCAGTGTTGGGTATAGATCCATTTCATGGAGTGGGCCTTAATTTAAATCAGGCATTGGCTGGTTACTTCCATAGATTTGTACCATATCATACAGGCAAAAAAAAAAACATAGATTAAAGGGTTTATAGCTGGATTGGTTTTTACATTTCTCCTTGATAGCATGCAGAGTACTTTCTTTGGTACCAAGAACACTAGCCAGTAAGGATAAAGGCTCTGTGTAAACACTAGCTCAACAACTGCATATTTAATGAGTTGAATAGGTGTTGTCTTCAAAAATAGGGCCTTGCTCTCAGTTTATGGAGAACAATCTACAACTTGGCAAAAGTCTTAGGTTTTGGGGGGCCACTATGGTACCCTTTTGGCCAACAACTCAATTAAATATAATCCATTCATGATGCTGAGAGCTTCATTTAATGTGAAGAAATATCCAGTTGAGGCTCTGTTTATCTCATCATTTGGCAAGTTCCTATAAATTGCCTTCACATATGTATATAATTTAGGAAGCTTAGATTGTAAATAGGTTTCCATACTACCCCTTCAATAGCCCTCAATTATAGCTGTTTCTCCCTGTATTTCCTTGATCACTGTTCTTATCACCTCTCCCCCACTTGATCCTCTTGTTCCAGCTCTCCGCATCCATCCATAAATATGTATATTCT
Organism: Pachyuromys duprasi; assembly: GCA_028658305.1. Classification (NCBI taxonomy): domain Eukaryota; kingdom Metazoa; phylum Chordata; class Mammalia; order Rodentia; family Muridae; genus Pachyuromys; species Pachyuromys duprasi. Next base: position 60,982,994 of record CM053765.1, read on the forward strand.
ATTTTGCCTTCCTAAGGAGATCTATTGGTCTCTTCCTAGTCCCTTACTCAATACATAGCCTCTATGGTTCTATGGATTGTACCTTGGTTATCATTGACTTAATAGCTAATATTCACATAGAAGTGAATAAATACCATAATTGTCTTTTTGGGTCTACGTTACCTCACTCAGGATGATTTTTTTTCTAATTTTACCCATTTACCTGCAAGTTTCATAATTTCATTCTCTTCAATAGCTGAGTAATGTTCCATTGTATAAAAGTACCACATTTTCTTTATCCATTCTTCTGTTGACAGACATCTCAGTTGTTTCCAATTTCGGGCTGTGATAAAGTGAGTGTCAGTGAACATGGTTGAGAGAGTGACTCTGTGGTAGGACAAGGCATCTTTTGGATATATACCCAAGAGTGATACAGCTGGATCTTGAAGTAGATTGATTCCCATATTCCTGATTTCGGTAATGGCTGTACAACTTTGCCCTCACACCAGTAACAGATGAGTGTTCATCCCCCTTACTCCACATCCTTGCTAGCATCTGCTGTCGCTTGCTTTTTGTTTGTTTGTTTTGTTTTGATTTTGATCTTAGCTATTCTGACTGGGGTAAGATGAAACCTCAAAGTAGTTTTGATTTGCATTTTCCTGATAACTAAGGATGTTAAACATTTCTTAAGTGATTGTTAGCTCTTTGAGATGTCATCTTTGAGAATTCTCTGTTTAGGTCTGTAGCAGATTTTTTTATATCTATTTTTTTTAGTTATTTATATATATTGGATATTAGCCCTCTTTACGATGTGGCATTAATATAAATCTTTTCCCATTCTTTATCTGAATGATGGTGCCCTTTTCTTAGCAGAATGTGTTTTTCTGTACCAGTGAGTTCAACATTATTCCACACTTTCTCTTCTATCAGGTTTAGTGTATCTGGTTTTATATTGAGGTCTTTGATTCATTGGAGTTTAGTTTTGTGAAGGGTGATAAGTATAAATCTATTTGCATTCTTCTACATTCTACCATGCAACATGACCAACACCATTTGTTTAAGATGGTATGACCTGGAAGGGACAGGAGCTCCACAAGGAGAAAAACAAGAATGAAAATATCTGGGTCTGTGGTCTTTTCTGGGACTGATACTCTAACCAAGGACCATTCATGGTGATAACGTAGAACCCCTGAGCAGATATAGCCCATGGCAGCTCAGTGTCCAAGTGGGTTCCATAGTAATGGGAACAGGGGCTGTCTCTGACATGGACTCAGTGGCTGGCTCTTTGATCACTTCCTCCTGAGGGGGGAGCAGCCTTACCAGGCCACAGAGGAGGACAATGCAGCTAGTTCTGATAAGACCTGATAGACTAGGGTCAGATGAAAGGAGAAAAGGACCTCCCCTATCAGTAGACTAGGGGAAGAGCATAGGGAAGAAGAGAAAGTGAGGGGATTAGGAAGGGTGTTACACTGGGATACAAAGTGAATAAGTTGTAATAAATTAAAAAATAAAATTTAAAATGTGCTAATTTGAACTTCGAAAAAAAAAAAGATGCTGTATTTTTCCAATGCATGTTTCTGGCCCTTATAAAAAATCAGGTGTCAATGGATGTGTGGACTTTAGTCTGAATCTTCAGTTTGATTCCAATGATTCCAATCTGTCTGGTTTTGTGCCAACACCATGGTATTTCTATTACGATAGCTGAGTAGCACAATCTGGGGTTGGGGATGGCGATACTGCCAGTAGTTCTTTCATTCTTCAGGATTGTTTTAGCTATCTTGATTTCTCTCTCTCTCTCTCCCTCTCTCTCTCTCTCTCTGTGTGTGTGTGTGTGTGTGTGTGTGTGCGCGCGCGCGGGCGCGGGCGCGGGCGCGGGCGCGTGTGCTTGATTTTCCATATAAAGCTAAAAACTGTCATTTCAAGAACTCTAAGGGATTGTTTTGGGATTTGATGAGGATTTTATTGAATCTGTAGACTGCTTTTAATAGGATAACCATTTTTACTATATCAGTCCTCCTGATCCTTGAACATGAAGAGTCTTTCTATCTTCTTTATTTTTTTCTTCAGTACCTTGAATTTTTTATTATACAATTATTTCACTTGCTTGGTTAGAGTATTGAAGATGTTTTATATTATTTGTGGCTTTATTTTCTTTTCCGCTTGGTTTTTTGAGACAAAGTTTCTCTGTGTAGCCTGGCTGTCCGTGAATTAACTCTGTAGACCAGGCTGTTCTTGAACTCAGAGATCTACTTGCCTCTGCCTCCTGAGTGTTGGGATTAAAGGTGTGTGTCACCACTGCCCAGCTGATGCTATTGTTAAGGGTACTGTTTCCATGATTTCTATCTCAATTCAGTAATCATTTGTATATAGAAATGGTACTGATTTTTGTAACTTAAATTTTATATCTTGCTGCCTTACTGAAATATTTATCAGCTGTAGGAGTTTTTGTTGGAATTTTTAGGGTCTCATATATATATTATCATATCATCTGCAAATACAGATATTTTGACTTCTTTTCTGATGACTGTGATTTTTAAAACACAGTGATTTCACACCACCTCTACTTCCATGGTACCTGTACCAGTCTCTGGAGGCAACTTTGGTTGTCATACCCAGAAAGAGCTCTTACCACCAACATATTGTCTTCATTTTCTTTCTACTGTGATAAAGTGCAAGAATCTAAACAACTTTGGCAGGAAGGGAAGTCAGGGCAGAAAATCAAAGCAGAAACCTGGAGGCAAAAGCAGGAGAAGAGTCTATGGAGAGATGCGGCTTATTGGTTTGCTCCCATAGCTTGCTTTTCTACCTTTCTTACACAATCCAAAATCACCTGCCAATGCATGGTATTGCTCACAGTGGGCTGAGTCCTCCTACATCAAGCATGAAAAGAAAATACCCCACAGACTTGCCTACAAACTAATCCAATGGAGGTTTCCTCTTCCTAGATGACCCTAGGTTGCATCAAGTTAACAAAAATTAACCAGCATACAAACATAGCAAGATGCTGCCTATCAGCCTATAATACAGAGGACAGCACCCCACTTGTGCCCTCTAAAGTAAGCTTGCAGCACCATATGTCAATGGTGCTGAGGTTCAAAAGCCCTGGTTTCAGATTAATTCTGATTCTTGAATTTCAAATTGTTCATGGGATTCCTATTTGTAATGACTTTCACGATTAAAACAGAAGTGTCAACATCAGGTAATTGACACCTGCGGTATGTATTTCTTGCAAATTCATGAAGAATATATTCACTTCATTAAATAAATGGTCACATGTTGTTGCTATTTATTTCAGGTAATTTTCTAGAAAATCAACAACTTTATTTAAATAAAGTCATGATAGTTGTATTTTATAGTTAACTACAGCTCCTGCAAAGCAACAAAGCAAAAAAATAGTCAGCAAAATAGTCAGGATAATTTCTGAGCATCTTGGATATATGTCAGGCTTCAGTGAAATAAATGTATTTTTATGATTCTGAGAATACTAATGAAAAAAATATTGTCAGACTCAGAGAAAATTGCTTCAATTCATGTGACATTTTTGGTCAAGATAAAATAAAAATAGTGCTTTCTTGTTTACTAGTTTCTGTTTTCCACATTTTACATGATTTATTTTATTTACTATTTATAAGCATTATTCAAGCTATGGAATTGGTATCCTCACTTGGGAAGATGTGCTGCCATTGACAACAAGGCAAGAATGAATTTCAACCAACAGAGCAAACCCAAACATCATATGTGCTTTCTTCCCATCCTCAGTCCCCTTTGGATGTCTGATAAGTAATAACTAGGACATAACTAGGAGGATTTTGGAAGATTACAGCTCACATCATAAAAAGAAGTCTACTTGTGATAGTTAGCTTCAACAGTCAACTTGACACAAACATAGATTTACCTAGGAATAGAAAATCTCAAATGAAGGAAAGAACTGCCTGTATCAGATTTACCTGTAGGCATCTCTTTCGGGGCATTTTCCTTTCTTTTTAATTTTTTTTAAATTATTACAATTTTTCACTTTGTATCCAAACTGTAGCCCCCTCCCTCATCCCCTTTCAATCTCATCTTCCCTCCCTCTTCTCCTCCCATGCCCCTTCCCCAGTTCACTGAAAGGGGAAATCCTCCCCCCTTTCCATCTGACCCTAGCCTATCAGGTTTCATCAGCCTGCATTGTCTTCCTCTGTGGCCTGGTAAGGCTGCTCCCCCTAACATCCTACTCAGGGGGAAGTGAGCAAAGAGCCAGTTCATGTCAGAGACAGTCCCTGTTCCCATTACTAGGGAACCCACTTGGAGACTGGGCTGCCATGGGCAGGGATTCTAGCTTATAACCATGTATGTTCCTTGGTTGGAGTATCAGTCTCAGAAAAGATTGGGGCATTTTCTTAACTACTAATGGATATAAAAGAGGCTGTTCTCTTTCGCATCCCTAAGCAAGTAAGTTTGAGCTGTACCTGAAAGGTAACTGAGAAAACCAGAAGAATCAAGTTGGTTAACAATTTTCCTCAACCATCTTTGCTTCAATTCTTGCCTCCAGGTTTCCGCCTTGAGCTCCTGCCCTGGCTTCTTTTGATGATGGACTGCAAGCGAAAGCAGAAATGAACCCTTCCCTCACCAAGTTAGTTTTGGTCATTGTGTTTATCACAGCAACAGGTATCACTGTCTTAGAAGATTTGATTTGCATTTGGGCATCTTTGGGGGAAATTTTCTTAACTGCTACTTCATGTAAAATAAACTACCCTACTGTGTGCATACTGAAGAAGGTAGACATATTGCACCATAGGAGACAGTCTGTGTTTTCTAACACTCTCTGCCTATAGATGAGAAACCTCTCCTCCTCTGGTCGCAAACAAAAGCTGAAGTTAATGAAACTAAGTGACCATGATCTACAGTCACAGGAAGCCTGCTAGCTACAGAGGGCAATGATAGGTGTATTCCAGATGTCACCAAGTACACCAGAGAGCTAAACTCCAGAAAGGGTACCAAAGGACAAGACTGCTAAGGAAGGCCACTGAGAAATTCCCCCAACCATCATGAAAGACAAAAATAGGGACTGTAAAATTCTATGCCATTATGCTTTTGACTTTGGAGATACGAGACAATGAAACAGGATGATGAAGATACTGAACTCTGGCTCCACCTGCTCAGGGGTATATGCCAGTGACATCATTTAGCAACTTGGAAAGTTGGTCATATAATTGACTTCTTTGTATGTAGGATTGTTTTCCTTTCCTCATATTGCCTTAATCCCCTTTCATTTCCTTGATATACTGAGAATCATTTAGATCATCCTTAACAGTTTTCCAGCCTGTAATAGAGCCAGGAACCAACTCTATGGCTTTTTAACTAAATGTCTCAGCATTTATTACTTACCATAAAGGCTCCTAACAGAGACAGACTTTTCATTGGTGTTATGGAAAACACCAGGAGGGAGAGATGAATGGAATGAAGAAAAGAAAGGAAAGACTATACAATTTTAGAGGGAAAATGGGGAACAGTAATGAAATGAATGAGAACAGAAGTGGTTGGTGGTTAAAGACATGATATTTATATATCTTAGTGATGGGGGAAATGAACTTTATGAATTATAGTATTTAAATTTTATTTTTTTAATTTATTTATTTTTATCTCAATCACAGGTTAGGTACTTTGAATCCCAGGCATAGCCCCCTCCCTCATTCCCTCCTACCCTCCCACTCCCTCCCTCATCTCCCTCCTCCCTGCCCCCTCCAAGTCCACCAACAGGGGAGGACCTCCTTCCCTTCCATCCAACCCCAGCTTATCCTGTCTCCTCAGGGCTGGCTGCAAT
>CM053765.1:60989275-61002455 GCA_028658305.1 Pachyuromys duprasi
CGGGGAAGAAGGAGATGAGGGAGGGAGTGGGAGGGTGGGAGGGAATGGGGGAGGGGGCTACGCCTGGGATTCAAAGTACCCAACCTGTGATTGAGATAAAAATAAATAAATTAAAAAAAAAAAAGAAAGAAAAAAAAAAAAGAAAATTCCCCATAAGAGTACCAAGCATCTTGGGTTTTAGATGACTCCAGATGTAGTTCAGCTGACAACTAAGATTAATCATTTCATGCTACTCTCGTATTGCTTCTTGTTATGGTTATTGGCTATATTTTATCTACCATTTACTTTACTTTGTTTCATATGTGGAAGGTTCTGTATTTTCAGGCATGTCTCCTATAGGCCATGAAGTTGGACTAAAACAATTATCACTTGGGCATCAAGTCTTTAATGCATGAGTAAGGTAAATGAAAAGAAAATTGTTCATGGTCCCTGTAGCTTCCACTCACCAAGGCTGGCCTGAATTCAGCCACTTGTAGCAGGGACCAACACAAGCCTCTGAGATAACCACCTTTTCCAAGTGAACAGCCAGATAGCTGGAGACAGACTGATTTCAGAGAGTCAGTTCCATCATAGGAGGGGAACTGTTTTATTCTTTCTGGCGTAGACACTTGTTCAGAACACCAGTGTGCTTATCTGCTTATTCCATAAAAGCTATCATTTACTGGCTTACAGGATGGCTTGCCTACCACCGTGGTATTCCCACCTGGTCTTGCTTCTGATCCAAGTTCTGAGTTCACAGTGGAAGTTCAGAAATGGGCCCACGCTCATGGAATTCAGTAGCTTTTACTATGTCCTCTACCATTGTGTTGTAATTTCTTTCTTAGAACAGTCCACTGGCTTTTTGTAGACGCAGTTACAAAGCCAGCACGGTAACAATATTTGTAGGACCAGAAAACAATACATTTTCAGAATCCATGCACAATCCGTGGTATTTCCAGTTCTAGGAGTCCAGAGGTAGAGTTAGAATTCAGTTCCTGTGACCACATCACTTCTTGTGAACAGTTCGTGCTATCTTCCTTATCCTTCCACTCCCATTAATTTTAGGAATGCCCCTTCTGAACTAGGTAAAATATTGGAGCAGGAGTTAAATTAATTTCACTGTGTATCCAGTTCTTATTGAAAGAAAAATTCATTTCTATCATGGGCTTGGCTGATAATTTTCTGATAATTTTAATTACCTTATTTTGTAGTGTTTTTACAATATCAAATATCTGTTAAGAAGCTTACTAAAATAAACCACACTTGTCGTTAAGTTTTGTTATTAAATTACACCAACCAAGGACCATGTATAGATATAAACTATAACCCCTGCTCGAATGTGGCCCATGCTAGCTCAGTACCCAACTGGGTACCCTAGTAAGGGGAACAGGGACTATTTCTGTCATTAACTCAATGGCTGGCTTGTCGACCGCCCCCCCCCCCCCCAGGGAGTAGCAGCCTAACTAGATTCCAGAAGAGGACAATGCAGCCAGCCCTGAAGAGACATGATAAGCTAGGGTCATATGGAAGGGGAGGAGGTCCTCCCCTATCAGTGGACTTGGAGGAGGGCAAGGAGATGAGGGAGGGATGGGGAGAGTGGGAGGGAATGAGGGAGGGGGCTATGGCTGGGATACAAAATATATAACCTGTGATTAATATAAAAATAAATAAATTACTTAAAAAATAAATTAATTAAATTAAATTTAAAAAAAGAAAAGTGAATGGAACAGAAAAAAATTACACTGATGTCTTTTTCTCATCCTGTAATTTTTATATTAGAAACACAGAGGAAAAGATTAAAAATACTTCTGACCTGCTTTTCATTTACAGACATTAGTAATATCAGATATTTTCTTAAACAATGTTATCTGCACTGCACACACATGCTTAACCTCTTGCAGAGAGCCCTACAGTGACACAAATTCTTATTTATCACAACACTGCCTGCTAATCATTCACGCTGCTCAACTCCATCAGAGGTCTTTCCATCAAAGTGTGTCTCCATGGTAACACAAATCAGATTCGGCCATTTGGTAACTGCTTGGAACACAAAGGTCACTTGAAGGTTTGTGACATTTGGATCCTGGAGCACACTTCCAAAACTACAGATTCTGCATGGTTTTGACATTTGGACCTACTCTATCAGTAGTGCATCCATATGTGTTTACTTATTGGAAATAAAAGCAGGCAATGTAATCAACGTAAATATAACTCACTTTTTCCTTGCATTTATTTCCAGAAAATAATGATTAGTGCCTAAAAGACTTCTATGTATGAGAGTTATTGTACTGAGATTGTTAAAATGATCTTCAACAATCACAACTGGGAAATTAGATTATTGGCCTGTTACCTCACAAATAATTACATTTTAAAATATGATTAAAGTATGATAAAATAATTAAGTTAATTTGCCTTGATACATTTTTGTGTCTATTTTATGGAGGGTGGAAAGAAGAAATGTGTTTCACTGAAATATACATTTATATCAAACTGAAGATTACAAAAAACTTAAGTCTTTAAGAAAATGTTGAAAATACTAGACTTTCACATGGGAAATTTAAATAAGCGAAGTAGGCCTAGGAGTAAGTTCTCATGTTAATGTACCTCCCAAGTATCTTCTTTCCCTAGCCAAAATTCTGTAAAGAAATCTGAGAGTACCTAAAGACCACTAGCTTTCTTTTTTTATTTTTAAACTCTGTGTGTGTGTGTGTGTGTGTGTGTGTGTGTGTGTGTGTGTGTGTGTGTGTGTGTGTGAATGAATATCCTTTTTTTCTACAGGCATGTCTGGGCACCAGACAGAAACCTGGTGCACACAGAGGCTTCTGGAGATAAAACTTACAGACAGTTGTAAGCTGCCTTCAGGGTGCTGGGAACCATACCAGCTCCTGAGAGCTGTTACTGGAGTTTCCTCAGAGGACAGCAGGAAAACAGTAGGACTGAAGGAGGACTCAGAGCGAAGATGAAAATGGCTATCTCTGAGGCAAGACTTGAAGAGCAGTGTGGCTGTTATTCCAGAAAGAAAATGGGTACAGGGACAAGGGTAAGAAAACACTGGGGTCCCGTTCAGAATCTCAGACTGTCAGATTGAATGCCTCTAATGTTTGGTCTCCGGCGCAGGTTGATTTTGGGATTGAAAATCAAAAGGGAGGGAAATCCTTACAAGACCAAGACTACAGGTCTGCCTGCCTGTGCTTAAATGTTTCATTTTTAAGACAATTATTTAAGGCCTCTTAAAGGACTCTTTAAGATGACAAATCTTATAAGAAAGGCAACACATTAAGCCCCTAAGAGACTCTCCATTAGCTAGATTAGCTGTTAGTTTCCAATGGAGACGGTAAGGTCCCAAGGGATGAAATGCAGACTCTAAGATTAAAAGGTGATTTGAAGAGCAAACAGAGTTCCTGAGTAGAAAATCTCCTGCACATTGGTAACTAGGGAGAGATTTGTCTTACACTGCTGGTTTTCTCATTGCCCTCTAGCCAATATGCATGTGCTTCCAAAGCATGTCAGGCATATTTATCCATTTTACACTCCAGTCACATAGATGCATTTTATCATTTTCATTTTAGAAATAGGAAAACACTCCCTAAGATTAGCTATCTAGCCACTGACAGACCCACCTGCAAATTCATACGGCTGTTGTCAGAGCTGTTAGAATGACAGCCTAAGCTCTGGCAGCCCTAAGGAGAGAGGTTCTGCATGCTACCCTCAGTAGGGCAATTAAATTGACAAATCACCGTGGAGAGCAGAAAACAAGATTTCATCCATGGAAGAAGAATAGGAAAGTCCAGTGATTGTCCTCCTGTGCCTGCACACACACACACACACACACACACCAAGTCCATGTATCACTGACTCACTGGCCTCAGTGCCAGTGTCTCCTACAAAACGGTCTGACACATGGTCACAATGGTGTGAAATCCCTTCCTCAGAGACAAGTTCCTCCTCTGCCTGACACCAGGCTTGAAATTTCTTTTTTTTTTTTGTCTTCTCCTGGGAGAATCCTGGAGAACTTTCAATTTATTTCAGACTATTGTTTTAATACCCTGATAGCCAAAAAAAGACGATCTACACTTCTGTTAGGATGGTACATTTGTCTGATAACCTAAACATCCTTATAAAGAGGAGTTACAAAATCCAAGAACAGCTGTTGGCAATTTCATTAAGACAGGTGTTGTTAAAAATCACAAAAGAAGAAAAAAAATCACTAAAGAAAGGTGGGACAAAAATAAAATATCTTGCAGAACATATCGCTAGTTACTTTGGTTGTCATTCATTTCAAGTCGTCTGCTGGACACTGATGGAGTGAGAGGTGTGCTATCTTAAACTCTGTCAAATCGGGTATGATTATTTCTCAACAAAATTACTTGAACTCTGATTTTGGAAAGGGCCAGTCAGACTGACTTTTCCTGCATATATAAGCCATAGAGTTTGCTTTGAAGAAACTACCTTTTACATACCAGCACTATACAACTGCCTTGGTCACCCAGACTGGTGATGGGATCTTCAATGAACTTGAATGAGCAAATCCTAGCTAACTCCAATTTTTCGCTAGCTTCCTCTCTATATATTTATAAGTAGTGTCCCTGTCATTTTTCTGTCTTTGCTCAGAGATCCGTTTACCCTGCAAATCATTTGCAAAGTTATCATTCTTTGTCTAAAAGCATTACAGCATCAAGCTTTGGTTGTTTATCTAGATTTACTCTCCCATGAAGGCTCCATATACACGCAAAGCTAAAAAGCTCTCCTGAGTGTTTTATTCTTGTTAGCTCCTATATTAACCAGATTCCTAGGATGAGATCACTTAAGAACTTGGGGCTATTACAGGGCTGTCTCTCCCCATACACAAATATGACTCTGGCTTCATAAATTAATATTATTACAGGGAATAGACTGTCAATTCAAAAGAGGTTTAAAACAAAATTGCAAATAAATTGAGTTTATATTTAACTGTTCAAAGGGTTGAAAATAGAGGTCCCATGTGAGGGCTAATAGTAGAACTAGAAATTCTATTTAACTGTCATAATTACACAAATATTCTAACAGTGAGAAATGGAATTAGATGCAAATATGTATTTGTATGTATATACACATTCCCAAACACAATGTGTTAAGGACATACTTGTACTTGTATGTATGTTTTCAAATTTTTTAGTCACTACAATGTATTCACTTTGTATCCCAGCTGTGACACCCACCTTCATCCCCTCCCAATCCTGCCCTTCCTCCCTCTTCTCCTCCCATGCCCTTTCCCTAGTCCCCTGATAGGGGAGGTCCTCCTCCCCCTCCATCTGACCCCAGCCTATCAGAGCTCATCAGGACTGCCTGCATTGTCTTCCTCTGTGGCCTGGTAAAGGAGCCCCCCGCCCCACCTCAGGGGGAAGTGATCAAAGAGCCAGCCACTGAGTTCATGTCAGAGACAGTCCATGTTCCCCTTACTAGGGAACCCACTAAGAAAGTATATGTATATACAAATATGTATATGCATACAATGACAATTGATACAAAAAGAGAGGCTGGGGGTTTGAAAGAGAACAGGGAGGGCTCTATAGGAGGATTTGGAGGGAGAAAGGGGTAAGGAGAAATGGTGCAAACAAAATAAAACTCTCAAGAAGAAACAAGTAAAAACTTGACTATAACTATTGGAAGAACAGTTATACATGTGTTCTGCAGAAGACCAATTCTCCAACCAAAGACCATGCATGGAGAGTACCTAGACCCCCTGCTCAGATGTACCCCATAGGCAACTCAGTCTCCAAGTGGGTTCCTTAATAAGGAGAGCAGGGGCTGGCTCTTTGATCACCTCCCTCTCGGGGGTGCAGCCTTGCCAGGCCACAGAGGAAGAAGATGCAGCCAGTCCTGATGAGACCTTATAGGCTAGGGTCAGATAGAAAACACACTGAGCTGGTTTTAAGATAACATGAATTTAGGGTGTGTTCACATATACACCAGTAGCATCTTCCTGACACCTGAAGATTCAAGGACATGGGATAAAACCATAGCCCTGGAGAAATGCTTTCCACACAACCATATTGCAACCATTGAAGAAAGGAGCTTAAGGTGGTCCCTGCCTTAGACTTCAATGTGTGTTTCTTGGGCAGCCCTGAGACAGAAAGAGAAGGAGAGGTCATGGTTAAATGAACACAAGGGAAAGCAGTATCTGGCAACTGGCACTGTTTATGTGCCAGTTCATAAGACCACAGCTTCCCCTTCCTCCTCCTCTCCTCCTCCTCTTCCTCCTCCTTTTCCTCCTCTTCCTCTTCTTCTTTCCTCCTCCCCCTCCTCCTCCCCCTTTTTTCTTCTTCTTGAAATAAGTTCTCACTCTACAACCCTGGGTGTTCTAGAATGTTCTATATAGACAAGCTGCACTCTGGCCTCAGACTCAGAGCAATCCATTTGGCTCTATCTCCCAAATTGTAGAATCAAAGTCAACATTGCCAGCTAAGTCTGTCATTTTAAAGTAACAAGACTGAGTTAGTTTTGTGGTTGGATCTATTTTAAGCCTTCCATCACTTCTGTGAAGCACCATTGTTATCCGTATGAACACTAAGACAAATGAGGTTACATGAGGATAATTCCCTAAGTGACATCACTATGAAGGTTATTTCTAAGATTCCAATGTAGGCAGGGCTTTCACAAGGGGTACAGGTGGAGGAAGAAAGAAAGAGCAAGGCTTTGTTGTTGTTCACATCTTGAGCAAATGAAGAGAATCAACATCTTTGTTTTCTCTTGCAAAAGAAATGCTTAACTGTGTGTGGTGATACTGTTGAGGTACACACACTATCCTGCATCTCTTAAGATTCAGAAGTATTTTAAGTGCATGTCACCAGACACTGATCCTCTCCTTACGCTTGTAATAGAAAAAGAGGACTGCTCCAGTGGAGGTTCACTTTGAAGCTCTCTTTTTCAGCCGCTGCCAGAAGAGAATTGAAGATGGAAGGAACTACATCAAGACAGCGAAGCACTGGAAGATAGCTAATACTGGAAAAATTTGTCTTACCAAACTTCTACAGTGTCCTTTGAACTCTATGAGAACCTACCTAGACAGCCAACATAGCAGGAAGAACTGACCCTCCTTAGAAAATGCCTGGTGTAGCTGTGGGAACATATCCTGGCCAATACGGCCTCCGTTCTCTCTGTGGTCACAGGCCAACCAGAAACCTTTCTGTACAGCTGTTGGAAAATGTAATGAGATAATGCTATGGTGATAAGCGTACAATGTGAAATACGGCCCCAGTAAATCTCTACCTCTTAAAAAATGAGGTAATAAATACGAAAACATTTTACTATTTCAAAGTTCTATGTAAGTGTGACTAATTTTTTAAGGATGTAGACAGAAAGTAAACGTGTTGTGACACTGTGTGCGCCTGAAGCCGCATTCTTACTGAGATACTGATGGGGCCTTTCTGTCGTCCATTTCTATTCAGTTAACTTAATGTATTAGTATCTGACGCTCACTTAACATCTTCTGGGTCACAGCACCTTTGCAAAATCAAATAAAAACAGCACCTAAAAAAAGCAATATGAAACATTTAAACATCAGTGACCCAGCATTCTTATCTAGTTCTGGGACTGTCATCTTCCAACATCAATGTTTCCATTGTTGCTCTGCAGTTGGAGATAACAATACTTTCTGGACATTTGCCTGATGACTGTTTAAGAGATTAGGGGCTTTCTTCCCCATTAGTCTACCACTGTGTTGATATTAGCCCTACAGTTACCATTTGTAAGTCAGTGGAGCTTGAAATTAAGTAGGCACTGGCACCCTGACTCTGAATGGCAATAAAGATGAAGGTGAGGTGCAGCCTTGCTGCCTGCCACACAGCGACCAAAACACCAGTGACCACAGCTCTCTCAACCACCAGAAAAAAAGCAAGCAAACACACACAGTAGAGTTCAGAAGAGATACATCTCATAGATTTTATCAAAGGAAAGTAAAAACCTGTGTTTCATATTTTAAGTCTAAGGCTAATTTAAGCATATTCTTCTACCTGTGGCACTTACCTGGCTTTGCTTTGAAGTAAAAGCTGATGCACCCAAATGTCACCTAGCAACTAAGAAACAAAAGAAGTAGATAAAAAGTCATTGAATAGCATCAAATTTAAGTAATTCAGCTTTCCTTTGTGTTAGGAAGGAACAAATTTTACCTCCCCCTCCACCCCAGACACCGCCCCCACTCCTAATCCACACCCTTCTTGTTCATGTGAGCTCTAGAGAAAAATCAATTTCTATAAAGGAGAGATGTTCTATACAATCACGCCTCTGTAACCATCAAAAGTGCCAGGATTCTTAAAATGAGGGGACTGTGGTGAACTGCTGTGGATTCATAGACACCACAGCAACACAATTTGATGAAAGGTAATTTTGAATCAAACCTTTTATATAAATGATATTCCTAAGAAAACTGAGAAACTGGAATGAGGTCTAAAGATTATGGGATATTCTCTTTCATAGAAGAATATTACATTTAATTTTTTTACATGTTACATATACGTGGAGGGGTGGATAAGTCATGAAACTAGAATGAGGACTATGAGAAAAATTGAGAAGAGCATTAAGAGAAGGTGTTGTTTAATAATTTCTTCTCATTTGAGACTTCTTCTTGGAAAAGAGCAGATGCTGGTGAGACTAGGATTGTAAACAAACTGGAAATCTCATAAAAGCACTTGTCAAACAAGCCTGATGATTCTGTGGTAGAAGGAGAGAACGATCAAAAGCTGTCTTCAGACCCAATCATGTACCCCATGCCAGGCTTGTACACACACTCACACACATACTTCAAGCAATAGAAAAATAATTAAGTAAAAATAGTATATAAAATTTATTGATCCTCTATATAAATATGACCTATAGTTAGTACATTTTGATAATGAATATCTGTATGTAATGTCAAGATGGATGACTTTTTGTACTATTGAGACATAATTTGTTTCAATTTTCAGAATAACTTGATAATAAGAGGTTGAAAATACAACACTATTAATATAGGATATTGTGTAGAGGAATAAGAGGAAAGCACATGATCAGAAAGATGTCAAGATGTGAAAGCTGCTGGTAAAAGATGTGTTAGCAACTCAGCATTTTGCCCTAGAAAGAGCACCTCCCTAGGTTATGATTCAACAATCTATTTCTGTGGCTTTGTTAAAATACAGCTTTAATACTTGAATATCTCCAGTGCAGAGCTGCAGGGAGATGAAGTGAGCAGAACAGCCTAGCTACTGGGCTGCTCTTATTCCATGGTTCCACATGACCCCATTCCAGTGTCTGGTATGGTGCCAGGCAAACTTGCACTTGTCTAGGTCACACCTCTGCTGGTCCAGGGGAACCTGAATTACCCAACATGTCCAGAGAAGACTACTAGGAGAGAGTCCCCATGGCACACATCCCAGCAAATATCAAATTCTTATTCTTTTTAAATCTAATAAGCCTGTTCAATATCACAAAATGTCAGTGTAGCTAACAACCTTTTAGGTCCAAAGCTAAGTGCAAAACCCTCCTAGAAAGCATTCTACTTGTGTTGGCTATAACATTTCTGAAGTCAGCCAGGATGCTTCTGTTGATGCAAAATATTTGCAGACTTTCTTCTACTGATGCTAAACTAGACACATGACATATGGCAAGGAAGTATGAGCTGAAATTACCATATAACACTGTGAAGGAAATAAGTTTCTACTCAGAAATATTTGCAAGTGTCATACAAACAGCAAAATAAATTAACACTCCCGAAGGCTTAAACCCAGCAAGTATAAAAACTGTATCAGCTTTGAAGCTGGGCAGGTTGCTATTCCACAGACAGATAATGTGTGACTTGAACTTCTTAGTCTTTATTTTCTTTTCATGATGCGCACCTTTAATCCCAGTACTAGAGAGGCAGAGACAGGCAGATCTCTGAGTTCGGTGCTACAGAATGAGTTTCAGTACAGCAAGTGAAGGATACCTCCCTACCCCACCCCCGACCTGGATTACACATAAATCACAGTCAACACGTCTTTTCACAGAGAGATTCTTTATTAAGAGGGAAAGAAAAGTTAAAGTGGCTGCTTTTTTACTCAGGCAAAAACCAGCAGCAAATGACCTTGCAAGTGTACTTTTTAAGAAGGGAAAAGGGGGGAAGCCTGAGTTTGAATGGCGTAGGAAATGGTGGTATAGTTTGGTTGAGCATATTAATTAGGTGAGCCAAAGAAGGCTTTTGATTCCTGGACTTCAATACTTTGATAGCTGGACCTTGGTAGTTAGCTTCAGGAGGAGAAAATGACCAAATAAGGGAATAGAGCTTGCAGCTAGTTTAGGAATATAATCTTTTAGTTTTTAGCAAGACAGAGGGAGTGGTAGAGGTTAGGCCTGTCAGAGCCATGCTTTCCAAGCTTGAGCTGTCCAGAGTCCCTTCACCCACTTTTTCTGTTTCATTATTCGGTCTCTGGGTGTTGGGTAAACATGTATTTTGTTCTCTCTTGCTGCTTCCTGCTGACATTGGGGTGTCATTGTTAGGGGTCCCAAGGAAGCTAGCTCAAGGTGGGAGACAGTAAGTTGCATCAGTTGATGTCCAGATTCTGCTGGACCATCTGAGGTTAGGAAAGTATAATTTGTGAGACTGGACCAGGATGTAGATTCTGAGGAAGCAGCTGGCACTGAAGTTATTGGAGCAGTCTATAGTTGATTTGAAATCTCCTGGGACAGATAAACTGGGGGCAGAAGTAAAGTTAGGAAGGTTTTTTGTTTTGTTTTGTTTTGTTTTGTTTTGTTTTGTGTCTTAGATGTACATTTGAACCTTTTAGGTTCATGGTCCTGGTATTGGGCAAAGAAGTCCCAAGATCAGGAAAAGGGGGAGAAAGGTCACCTATAGGAATGGCAATAAACAGGAAAACCTGGGCTGTTGGTTAGCAGGAACTCTTATCTGGAGTCTGTTTGTGAGTTCTTGAGAGGAGCTAGAAAAATTCAGAAAAATTCAGAAAAATTCAGATTTGGCTGTACAAGGTTAATTGGGGGACAACTATTACCTGAAAGCAGGGTGTGGTTGTGTGGGGAGAATACAAGTTGAGAGGCTTTTGTTATATCAGAATGTCTTTCCTGGGGTGTCCAGGTCGATTTTGAAATTGGAATATTTTAGGAACACAGATGATTAGGGAGGCTCTTGGCAAATAGTGAGGGGGTGGTCTATAGCAAATTTGAAGGTTTGGTGTAGGGAGGTAGAGGGAACAAGTAGTCAATAGTGAGAGTGGGACACTGGAAACTTGGGTATGTAACAGTAACCTTTATTTGCCTGATTAATTGTCATTTCCCAAGCTTACTGCCTCTGGTTTGCTAACCTAGGCCTAGTCCTGAAAGCGTCTAGCATTCATACAATCAAATCTCGCCTAGAATGTTTTCAGCCTCTAAGAATTACCACTGAATAAGCTCACCCTTGCTAGTTCTCCCGGAACTCTGGCTGGCTGGTTCAATTCAGCTGTTCCAGCTCAAACTCCTCTCCAATCGGACTGATTCAAACTGCCTTCTCTCTGCTTCTGACTTTTTGCTATGCTTGGCCTCCTACTAACTTTGGCAATACGTTCTAATCTTCTAGCTCCTTCTCACTCTATGCCTTATTCTGTCTTCACCTGTGCTAGCTTGTTCTAGACCAGGCTAGCCTTTAGCTCAGAGATCTGCTCGCCTGTGTCTCCTGGAATGAAAGGCCTGTACCACCCCTGCCCTCACCCCCAGTGTGTCTGCGTTCCAGGTGGATCACACAGACCTAGAAGGTCTTCCCATGGGATCTCTTGCCAGAGCAGCAGTGTTCTGAATTAAAATTCCTCTACAGGGGTAACAACATTATCACCAAGAGAAGGAGCCCAGTCCCAGAAAGAACCTGGGCCCTGTCAACGAGATTTTTCTATGTGGAAATTGCAGCAGGGCAACGCCCAGATTGAAAGGAAAGCTTGCCAACCACACGGACCCGCGCAGAACGTGCTTTGTAGGGGGAAGAATGTAGGGAGCTTTAAGGGAAATTTCACCACTTAGCCATTGCTAGGTGGAGAAGGCCATTGCCTAAAGGTCCAAATCTGCAAGATTTAGGTTAAAAGGGACAGAGCAAGGTTTACACAGAGAAACCTTGTCTCAAACAACCCCATACCCCCAAAAAGCCAGGGGCAGTGGAGCATGCCTGTAATCCCAGCTCTTGGGGAGTCAGACACAGGAGGATTTCAGTGAGTTTGAGGCCAGCCTGGTCTACATAGCAAGTCGAGGACAGCCAAGACTACACAGAGAAACATTGTCTCAAAAACAAAAGAAAACAAAAACAAAACAAAAAAAGGAAAAATAAAATGGAGACAGCCTCTTGGGATTATGGTGAGGATTCATCGTGATATTCACAGGTGTCAATAGGATGTTATGAATAATGTTTAATAACAGGTTGTCATAATGATGGGCTGGACAATCTACGATTCAATGCAATTCCCATCAAAATACCAACACAATTCTTTACAGACCTTGAAAGAAAAATTCTCAACTTCATATGGAGAAACAAAAAACCCAGAATTTCCAAAACAATCCAGTACAAAAACAGATCATCTGGAGGTATCTCCATCCCTGATCTCAAGCTGTAAAACAGAGCAATAGTTATAAAAACTCCATGGTATTGGCATAGAAACAGAATAGTGGATCAATGGAACCAAATAGAAGACCCAGAAATAAACCCACACACCTATGGAAACTTGATTTTTGATAAAGAAGCCAAATCCATCCAACGGAAAAAAGACAGCATCTTCAACAAATGGTGCTGGACCAACTGGATGTCTATATGGAGAAAAAATGAAAATAGATCCATATTTATCACCCTGCACAAAACTAAAGTCCAAGTGGATCAAAGACCTCAACATTACACCAGACACATTAGATCGGTTAGAAGAAGAAGTGGGAAAGACCCTAGTACTCATTGGCACAGGAGACTACTTCCTGAACAGAACACCAACAGCACAGGCTCTAAGAACAGCAATCAATAAATGGGACCTCATGAAACTGAAAAGCTTCTGTAAAGCAAAAGACACTGTCTTCAAAACAAAATGACAGCCCACAGACTGGGAAAGGATCTTCACCAACCCTATATCTGACAGAGGGCTAATATCCAGTATATATAAAGAACTCAAGAAGTTAAAAAGCAACAAAGCAAGTAATTCAATTAAAAAATGGGGTATGGAGCTAAACAGAGAACTCTCTGTAGAGGATTATA
>CM053765.1:61002555-61015581 GCA_028658305.1 Pachyuromys duprasi
TTTTCTCAGACAATTAAGAATAGTGATTCCTCAAGATCCAGCTATACCACCCCTAGGCATGTATCCAAAAGATGTTCAAGTACACAACTATGTTTGTGGCTGATTTATTTGTAATAGCCAGAACCTGGAAACAACCCTCAGATGTCCCTCAGTTGAGGAATGGATACAGAAATTAGTACTTTTACACAATGCAATACTACTCAGCAATTTAAAAGGAAGAAATCATGAAATTTGCAGGCAAATGGTGGGACCTGGAAATGATCATCCTGAGTGAGGTATCCCAAAAGCAGAAAGATGCACATGGTATATACTCACTTATATAGACCTATAAGATAGGATAAACATACTGAAATCTATACACCTAAAGAAGATAAACAAGAAAGGGGATCTGGGGTAAGAGGATTAATCCTCACTTATAAAGTCAAATGGGACAGACATTGGATGTTAGAGAAAAGAAGTAGCAGGGCAAGAGCCTACCACAGAGGGCCTCGGAAAGACTCTACCTAGCAGGGTATCAAAGCAAATATTAAGAAACATAACCAACCCTTTGGCAGAGTGCAGGGAATCCTATGAAAGAAGGGGGAGTTAATATGACCGGGAGAGGACAGGAGCTCCGCAAGGATGAAATATATCAGGGCCCAGGGGTCTTTTATTAGACTGTCTCGCCAACCAAGGACCATGTATGGTTATAACCTAGAACCCCTGCTTGCATGTAGCAAATGGTAGCTCAATATCCAAGTGGGTACCCTAGTAAGGGGAACAGGGACTATTTTGGACATGAACTCAATGGCTGGCTCTTCGACCTCCCTGTCCCCCAAGGGAGGAGCAGCCTTGCTAGGCCACAGAAGAGGACGTTGCACCCATTCCTGAAGAGACCTGATAAGCTAGAGTTAGATGGAAGGGGAGGAGGCCCTCCCCTATCAGTGGACTTGGAAAGGGGCAGGGAGGAGATGAGGGAGGAAAGGGGGGATAAGAAGGGAATGTGAGAGAGGCTATGGCTGGGAAACAAAGTACATAACCTGTGATTAATATAAAATAAAAATGTTAAAATTTAAAAAAATGATGGGCTGGAGAGAAATCTAGTACTAGAATTCTAGCCTAGCATAGGTAAAACTCTAGTTCCAATCCCCAGTACAACAGAAATAGCAACGAAGAGTTAGTGTTTTATAATTATCTTTAGATTATTAATGTACATGTATTGCATGTAATTAACACCTACTTGGTTTGAAAGTATGAATGGACTTGCAGAGAGAGAACATGAGAGAAGAAATAGAAAATAAGTGTTTACCTCAGCCCCACCACATACAAATCTCACTACTCTCACTGTTCCCTGAATCACTAAAAGACAACCGCTTAACCTGATTAGTAGAGGCAAGTACTTAGGACCCACTGTACATAGCTCTGTTCCCACACTGCATGGCCACCCTTTTATCTGATTCCAGCCTTTATAATTCTCCCACCATCCTTCTCTGGATGCTTATAACAGCTTCCAGACTCTCCTACCTTTCACTTGGAATGCTTTCTTGTCCTTTGCACACAGGAACCATCTTCTAACAATTCCAGGGCAGCCACCCTATCTCCTCATCTGGAAGCCCTTCAGTGGCTCCTCCCTGTATTTCAAAAGACATGCAAAACTTGGTGAGTTTTTGACTCCTACTCAGGGTACCCTCTGGACACCACTACCCATCATTCCTTTCTTCACTACAATTTAGTCCTTTGGAGAAGCCATTTTCCTGCCAGGCATGAGGGTGCAAACCTGTGAGAGCACATGGCATTGTAGAGATTGATGCCATAGAGCAGGAGCCCCAGGTCCACCTGAGCTGAACAGGTAGCCTCTGTCTCCAAAACTAAGAGTTGGCCAAAGTATTTGCAAGTCAGAATTTCAAGGTCACTTCTCAGAGGATCTTTGTCAGTACTTTAGACAAAGCGGGCAACCTAATCAGCTCTGTTTACCCACCAGTACCCTGTCTTCTTAACAACAGAAAAAAAAAACTTTGTTTTTCTGTTTGCTTGTTTCTACTCACCTGCCTCTCCACCCACTTACACAAACTCAAGGCTTTTTTTTTTTTAATTTTTGCCTTTGAATTATTCAGCATTACCCATAGTTCTGGGCACAGTGAAGACACTGAAGAGAAATTTGTTGAAAATAGAGAAACTTAAATTGTTCACTTAGCAATTTTATGGTAATTTTTTCCAAGAAAAAAAAAACAACTTAATTTCACTCTTGATTGAAGCATCTAAGAGGGAAAAGAAAAGGGCAAGACAACATTTTTTAATGTGTCTTTAAGAATATCTGGCTTATCTGACAGAGGGCGAGAAGTAATGATAGATTTGGGGGAGTTTGTTGAGACTTGGGGAGAACAAGAGCTCCACAAAGACCAAACTGAGCAGGGCACAGGGGTCTTGTATGAGACGGTTTTTACAATCAAGGACTATGTGTGGATGTGGACTGGAACCCCCGCACGGATGGGGCCCATGATAACTCGGTGTAGGACTGAAAACC
The DNA here is from genome assembly GCA_028658305.1 of Pachyuromys duprasi. Taxonomy (NCBI): domain Eukaryota; kingdom Metazoa; phylum Chordata; class Mammalia; order Rodentia; family Muridae; genus Pachyuromys; species Pachyuromys duprasi. Next base: position 61,005,059 of record CM053765.1, read on the forward strand.
CTATTCAGGGAAACAGGGACTGTTTCAGTCATGATCTTGATGGCTGACTCTTTGACCCTCCCCCATACAAGCCAGGGAGTGACAGACTGGCTAGATCCCAGGGAAGGACATTGCAGCCAGCCCTGAGGAGAAAGGATAAGCTGGGGTTGGATGGAAGGGAAGGAGGTCCTCCCCTGTTGGTGGACTTGGAGGGGGCGGGGAAGAGGGTGATGAGGGAGGGAGTGGGAGGGTAGGAGGGAATGAGGGAGGGGGCTATGCCTGGGATTCAAAGTACCTAACCTGTGATTGAGATAAAAATAAATAAATTTAAAAAAAAAAGAATATCTGGCTTACATGACTAGTTTTTTCTTTTTTTAAAAGTTCATTACTGCCTAGAAAGAGGTCATGGCAAAGAAGCAAATTGCAGGGGTTTTGTTGATTGCAGTTAATGGACACTTTCAGGACCTTTGGATCGCAAGGGTCATTTCTAAAATTCTCTTCCAAACTCTATACGACATGTTCTGAAGCTAACATTGCAGTCAGGTGCTTCACAGGACTCATCCTCCTTTCATCAAGGGCAAGCAGAGGTATTGTGTTGTTTCTGTTGTTGTTTTAGAAGAATGTTTCTTAATTGATGTCTTGCTAGCTCATGACACAAACAGATTGTTTCTTTATAATTTGTTTAATATATAAAGGTGGCTACAGTGAATTCTTTAGTAGTCACATAAACCAAGCCCCTTGGGTCTGAGGACCTTGTCTCCCAGGTGCCACGCTATTGTTGAGATGCATTGTTTAAGGTTATGGTATAGACAGCCCCCCCGCAAATGATTCCTAATCTGTTGCTGGAGTTGGATAAGGGAGGTCCAGCCCCCCTTTTTAGTGGGAGGTGGGAGACAATTTCAACGGATTATTCCAACCCCTGAGTGCTGTGGGATAGCTGTAGCCTGTGAGTCTCAACCTTTGTTGAATTGATATTGGCCACATTGAGTTTAGCTTAGCTGTTCCTTCTGCCCCAATTCTTTTTCTATTTTCCACTCTTATTAATCCTAGAAAATATTTTCCTACCCTTCTCCTTTTTTATCTCAACAACAACAAAAATCTACTCTGGGATAGAGAAATGGCTCAGTGGTTAAAAGCACTGACTGCTCTTCCAGAGAACTCCAGTTCAGGTCCCAGCACCCACAGAGTAACTGACAGTCATATGTAACTCCCGTTACAGGGAATCCAATGCTCTCTCCTGCTCTCCTTGAGCACTTCTCACATGTTCTACACAGACATGCATGTAGATAAAACACCCATACACATAAAATTAAAACATAAAAACAATTCCTCTGGGAACAGGGTGGATAAAGTGTTTATGTCACAACTACTTCCCAGAAATGGATTGAAGCAGGTTAGAAATTATGCTGCCCAGTCTCTGGATAGTCCATTACCAAGTGTAAGCACCAATCACTTTCCTCCTCTATATTGGGGCCCTAACTCCCAGCTCTTCAGAACTGAGTGTGTCTGCTGACTAAGTCAAAGTGAGGTCATACTGGTACTGCTCAGTCCAACTACTGCAGTGTCCTTTAGAAGAGCAAAGCCACAGACACACATGGGGAAGACTGTGTAGAGACACACAGAGGAAACAGACATCCACTCACTGAGGAGAGAAGCCTTGAGAGAAACAGACTTCCTTTTATCTTGAACTTCTTGACTCTAGAACTGTAAGAAAATAAATTTTTGCTGCTTAAGGGCTGGGTTTCCACACTGCTGTAGTGCTTGATATATCAGTCCCAGGAGTCTTTCATAGTCCGAGGATTTTGTCTGATGCTCTGAGCCTGTCTGAAGATGTGGGCCAGGGGCAGTTCTGGGAGGGATCCAGAATGTCTCCAGCTTGCAGATTCTTCAGCCCATGACCTGGTTTTTCCAGACCATCTTTTCTTTCCATGTCTTTGTTTCTGCTCAGTGTGGGCACCTTGCGTTGATGATTTGCTTTTAGTATCTCCTCCAACCTCACCTTTTCATTCCCATAAACACCTCATTTTCTTTTTATGCTGCTCGTGGGTTGATTCTTTATGCTGTACCTGAAACCCTATGTCCAGGGAGCTATTCTAGCTAGGCTATCACTAATTTAGGCTTTCTTGAAACAGAGAATAATCTCCATACAAAAAAACACACATGGCTTAGAAAATCTGAGCACTAATGGAGCACTAATCACTTCACTTGGTTCTAAGGCAGGCATGGTTACACATCTGTAATCACTTGGGAAACAAACAAAGAAGGATCAAGTTTCTCCCCAGCTCAACATCACATTTGATATCACCCTGGGCTACAAGAGACACTATCAAAATTTTTTTTAAAAAACAATCATTTTTCCAGATTCCCTTTTAGACATTTAGAACGCACATCTTATTGAGAATCCTAGTGTTTCCTAGATGTAAGCATATCAAAACTACTTAACTAAGGAAAATAAAAATGTAACATATTTAAATTTTTAAATTAAAAATCATACACAAGCTGAGTGCAGTGGCACATACCTGTAGTCTTAATGCTCTGGGAGGCAGAGGCAGGCAGATCTCTGTGAGTTTGAGGCCAGTCTTGTCTACAAAGCAAGTCTACGACAGCCAGGGCTGCAAAGAGTAGCCCTGTCTCAAAAAAAAAAAAAAAACCAAAACAAATCAAAAACAAAAATACATAGACATACTTTCCTAGGAGAGAAATGTTTGATCTTTTCAATCAGCCTTCTCCAGTCACATTGTTTCTGAGGCATCTGGATGCTGCTTGGCACCATTACCTTTGCCATCTCATCCTTGGACCACTACGGATGCTTAGGCATCTCTGAGGAGGCTAGTTCAGCCTACAATAGAGGCAGAGTAGTCTCTTTGTGCAACCTGTTAAGGAGCATTAGATCTCAGCTTGCCCACTAGAAGACCCTGGTTGACAGCTATTTGGTTGTGTCCCTTTCAGCCTTCTCAGATGCCCTTGGATGTAGTCAAGGTTCCAGGATTTGAATGACAAGTTCTGCTCTGTACTCTGATGACTAAGCCATTGTTTCTGGGTCAAGTTTATCACGATTTCTTTTTCCCCTGGGGAAGTGTTCTCCTAGTACAATCCTCAGCAAGGCATGGAGAGGCTTCTGGGAGACTTCCTGCAGTTCTCCAAGTATGCTTCAGGGAGCTGAATTGCAGTCTCAGGAAAAGCAAGAGCGCCCTGCCTTAGCAACCCCCTCTGTATACACTCATGGGGAGTGTGCTATAGAAAGAGCATAGGAAAGATGTGATTCCTCCTCAGGGAAAAGCTGACAATGCCAGCCTAAGCCTTCCCTGAGTGTACTGTGTTCTGCCGTTGTTGTCAGGTCTGATTTAGGACACCCCATTTCTGCATGTGATTCTCACAGATGAGACTTTTGTGTGATTTTACCAGAGAGTAACCATGGGAGACCCCAGTTCTGTCTCTTAAATGCCTGGGGCCTATAGATTCCTGTCAATGGAAATTACTTTGGGAGATCCGTATGGCCCTGTTTCTATAGGTTTCAGAATTCTCTCCATGAACCATGACGTTAGGAGGATTCTGAGGGATTTTGTGTTAAGGAATGCATTTTCCTGGTCAGAGTGGTCATTAATGGTGACCACTACTGAATACATTAGTTTAAAAATCTGGTTTGATTTAACTAAGTGAAAACACATACAGAGGTTAGAGCTAAGGTAGTATGGGTTTTTTTTCTTTTAATTTTCATAACAGATTCTCCTATGTAGCCCAGGCTAGTTCTGTCTACCATGCAAATACTCATGAGAATTAGGCTGTACCTGCCTGACAAAGAAAGGGGAAAAAGGTCCCTTCCCTATATATACACCATTAAAGAACACCCCATGTACCCAAGAAATACTGTCAGCATGTCTTATTATGTGCTCAAATGGACTGATAGGTAAAAACAATATGATAAACAAGAAAATAATCCTAACTTGTTCAACTGAATTACCTACTTGTCAACTCTGATGTTGCTCCTGTAACCTCAATTTTCTTGTCCTTAATTCTCCTTTAATATGTGTACTTCTTATTGCTTGGACATTTTGAGATAAGATCCCCTTGAAGGCATATAATTCACACAGATACCTGATAAGATAAGGTATGTAAGTATATTGGATTTTCAGCAGCCCGTGTCAATTATTGATTCATTTTGATCAAATACATCCTAACCAGTGTAAGCTCCATTTCTGTTTTACATGATTGCAGGGTTCTGGGCCATCATAGCTGCTGCACTTTCAGAATTCTGTGCCATAATGCTTCGCCTGACATTCCTCCCAGCAGAACTACCACGTGTGACTTCTACTTCTTGTTTCCAAAGAGGCTGCACAGCTAGGCTCTGAGATAGATGCCTACCTAAATATGAGCTAACTCTTCTGGTTACCAGATAGAAGTCAAAGACCAAGATGCTCTCTTGACAGGCAATGAGGACAGACAGAAACATTGAAAGTGGGAATCCCCTTGACTACCAGGGAATCAAAGTCTAGTCAAGTGTACACCTTCCAAGTATGGCAGAAAACTAAAGTTATAGTAAGATGTGAAGATGAATTCAAATATCTGAGGCTGGCGAAGATGTATGGGATAAATGGTCTAATATGCATGGCATTGAGAGGTGGCTTTGGCACAATGCTTGAACAAGTTGCCAGTCAGTTTAAATCCAGGCTCAACTGTTGCAAACTGCAAAATTTTTCTAATACTGTCTCAAAATGTAGACTGCCATGGAGGAGCTTGGTTTGTATTGATCATAGAAAGCCTCAGTGAAGAGCAACATGACTTGTTAGTCTATGTTTAGATGATACCTTTTGAGATGCCTGTTCTTTTTTTAAGGGAAAAAGAGGAGGGAATTTAAACTTGTACAACAACTTTGGAAACCAATCTGGTGCTTTTTCAGACAATTAGGAATAGTGCTTCCTCAAGATCTAGCTATACCACTCCTAGGCATATATCCAAAAGAGGCTCAAGTACACAATAAGGACATTTGTTCAGCCATGTTGGTAGCAGCTTTTTTTGCAATAGCCAGGAACTGGAAACAACCCAGATGCCCCTCAACTGAGGACTGGATACAGAAATTGTAGTACATCTACACAATGGAATATTACTCAGCAATTAAAAACAAGGAAATCATGAAATTTGCAGGTAAATGGTCAGAACTTGAAAAGTTCATCCTGAGTGAGGTATCCCAGAAGCAAAAAGACACACAGGGTATATACTAACTCATAAATGGATATTAGACATATAATATAGGATACACCTACTAAAATCTGTACACCTAAAGAAACTAATCAAGAAGGAAGACTCAGCTAAGTGCTCAAACCCCATACAGAAAGGCAAAGAGGATGGACATCAGAAGAAGGAGAAAAACGGAACAGTACAGGAGCCTGCCACACAGGGCCTCTGAAAGGCTCTACCCTGCAGGGTATCAAAGCAGATGACTGGGAGGAGAGGAGAGAGCAGGGCTGAGATTGGGATGTTAAATGAGCAAATGAATTAATGAGTTTTTACAAAAAAGTAATCTTATGGGTATGGGGTTCTTTTGAGAGTTCTTTCCTTTCTCTCTGTCTCTTTCCTCTCTCTCTCTCTCTCTCTCTCTCACACACACACACACACACACTCTCTCACTTTCCCCCCTCTCAAGTTTACCATGTGATTCTTAAAAACAAACTTAGATGACAGTGTCATTTCTCAGTGCCAAAGGTGGAGCCTCTATACAAGGCAAACCCACCTAAGACAAGGGAGTAGACTTCTACTTTCCTTAGAATTCATCCAATCAGCAACATGACAAGTAGATCAGGGTATGAACAGGCACCCACCTATTTTATATCTACCCTACCTTATACAATAGCTACTGGAGAAAGCACTGATTGATAATTTCAAGAACCGTCCTCAAATGCTTTCTTCCTTGCCCTCATTACCACATAGCTAAGTTACTAGTATTATAAATAGAGTCCAGAGTCACCCTCAGATTTTCCCCTTAAAGTGGAACTAAAGAAACATCATACATCTCTGTCTCCAGTAAACTTATTTCCTTTCTCCATGGGTTTTCTAATTTTAACGTAATTAGCTGTAAGAAGGAGCCCCATTTTCAGAGCAGTTAGGCAGGTGTATATGTATCTGAGCCTTAGTTAATCTCCCACTTCATCTGGTCATTCTCTACTTGCCTTAATTTTTTTTAATTTCTTTTGTCAGTCAATATGACATTGACCAATGTACTGGATGAAAGGTAAAACCTGAAATTACAGCCTGTTCCCATTTTTCTTCCCTCCTTTGTGTTCTGACTTTGATCTAAGTCTAGGTCAGATGGCAGGAACAGACAAAAACAAAAGAAGTCCTCTTAATTCTAGACAGAGACTCCTAAATAGGGCCCCTAGGAGTCTTTGTACCATACCCAGGGCCTTCCAGTGTATTTCCTTCCCCTTTAAAGCACCCTTCACCCACCACACCCCCTCTACTTTCAGCAGCCCTGGTTAGGGAACTACTTTGCTATATTAGTAAATACAATTTGTTAAAAACCTAGAAAGAATCAAAAGTGGTAGCACAAGCCTGAATTCCTAACATTTGTGAGTATGAAAGTGGCGAATATGAGTTGGGAGCTCACATAACTAGACACCTTCTCAAACAAACAAACCACCCAGATGTAGAACTTAACTCACAAGCCAGAAGAAGATGGAAGGGGTTATTGAGAGGCAGAAAGTAGGGTAACAACAAAGAATGAGACAAGACCTAGTCATTGTGCCAACTAAGTACCAGATAAGGTGCCAAGAGGAGAGTATAAGCCTGGTAAGACTCACTTTTCTTCCTCTAAAGGCTTGCCCCTTTAACATAACTGTAACCATTTTTGCCTTGGACCCACTACTCGGCTCAATTTGTTGCTGATGTAAAAGATTCTCTATACAAGATCAAACTCTGTGACCTTGTTATTCCTGGAAATTCTCCAACCATAAACACATCTAGCTCCAGCTGCCAGGCACACGTTCAAGGTTAGCTAGAACTGCTTAGCTAGAACTGCTAGAATTGCTTAGTTCTAGTTAGCAAAAATAACTCGAGTCAGCCTCCTGTATGACCTAACTGCAGTTTTTGCCTTAATAAGCTGACTCTGAAAAACATTCATTGTTGTAGTCCACTCCCACACATACTTGAAAGCTTCATGCATCAGGAAGACCCAAACAGCCAAGCAAAGGCAACATTGTACTGATGTTAACGTCACCCCCAAAGAGAAGGCCATGTACTCTTCAGCACCACCTACAAGAGCCCAAAAATGGATCCACACAAATTACTATCAAGCCCAACCAGATCCTTATCTCAGGTGTTCAGATCTGCTGCCGAGAAAGTCTGTTGTTCCTGTGGGGCTTCTGCTGAGAGAGGGAGGCAGTGAAATAGGTAAATGGGCACTTCATGAAATTTTGAGATTTATGGAAGGAAATGTTTAAGATGTCAAACATTTTAAAACATAATTAGATAATTATAGAATTTTCTGGTTAGTTCTGTTAACTTGACACATACAAGAGTCACCTGGAAAGAAGAAATCTCCATTGAAGAATCACCTCCATCAGACTGGCATGAAAACATATCTATAAGACATTTTCTTGATTAATTATTGGTATGGGAGGATCCAGCCCACTGGGGTGCTACCACCCTGAGCAGGCATCCTGGCTTAATTAAAAATAAAAACAGCAATCCAATAAACAGGCTTTCTTCGGTGGTCCCTGCCTCTGCCCCTGCTTGAGCTCCTGCCCTGACTTCCCTCACCGATGGGCAGTGAACAGGACATAGAAGCTGAAGAAACCCTTCCCTTCCCAAGTTGCTTTTGGTCAGTCTTTTAGCACTGCAACAAAGAAGCAAACTAAACCACTGGTACATTTGTTCTTTGACCTAGAGAATAGTTTTATATAGGCTATTACAGCTTGCTTATAAAACAAAAAGCTAGGTGTGGGTTTACAGGTAAAGACTTTGGCCGATTGCACCCTTGTTTACAGAGTAAGCCTTTAGTGCTGGAAGCAAACAAGGTTTTAAAATAACAATGCTGTAATAAAAAAGCTAGAGGATTTAACATCCAGACAATTATGTTTGAACCCTATCTCCACCAAGAAGTCCCCATGCGGATCATCAGGATGGACAAGATGAGACACAGTGTAAGGGTGCACCTATCAGCAAACAATAGCTGTTTTTCTGACATGCTGTTAAATTTGACAGATAACTATTAAATACTCAAAAACAGCCATCATTTCATCCATTTTTCATTACACATAGAATCTAACATCGTGTTTAAGACATATATTTAACATTTGTAAAGAATAAATAGCTGAATGCTTGCTTATGGAGAGCAATATTAATGAGATGTTTAGATATTTTAAGAAAAATTATTCAATAAAAAATTGAAGAAGAACCAGAAAGATTGCATGGAGACAGGCCCAGGTAAATTGTTTATGGAATGCATTTGGTTTTTGATCAGACATATTTTATCTTTCTCAGATACTTTTCACTCCTACTAATGGGCCAAGCATCTTGGTATTACGTGGATGATAGCATCATTTTTTTTCTTTTTTTCTTAGAGAAAAAAATGGGCTGTGATGTCTGGATCAAAGTGTCAAGTCCCTTAAAATTATTTTCAGAAAGATTTAGTATGTGCAATGTTTAACATTCAGAGAAATGACTCATAATCTACACTTGGAAGAAATGATATGCAACCCCAGACAAATACATATTCTCTCCTGAGCAGTATCTCTCAGGTACTCCTGATGAGTGGCCCAGACCTCTAGTACACCATGTGGGCAGTTCAAATGCTCTAACAGAAACAATAATGCATTCCTCTAAGTAGTCGTTTTTGAATGTTATATTTCTCAGAGCTCTTATCTATACTTCATGCTACAGAAATGCTAGACGCATCAGTTTCTGTACTACAGGGGTGCAAATTCACAGAAAAGGACACTCATGGACCACTGACAGATGGAGAGAGTGGTTAGGAGGACACATATTGCGTGTCAGCCTCCCTCTTGCTACTCTCTTTCTGCCACCTTGAAGGCTATGATTTGGTTGAGAATAGCAGCTCCATGATCAAAGTGACTCTTTCATGGAGATAACCTAGAACCCCTGCACAGATGTAGCCCATGGCAATTCAGTGTCCAAGTGAGTTCCACAGTAAGGGGAACAGGGACTGTCTCTGACATGAACTGATTGGTTTGCTCTTCGATCATCTCCCCCTGAGTGGGGAGCAGCCTTACCAGGCCACAGAGGAAGACAATGCAACCACTCCTGATGAGACCTGATAGACTAAGATCAGAAGGAAGGGGAGAAAGACCTCCCCTATCAGTGGACTTGGGGAGGGGCATGGGTGGAAAAGGGAGAGAGAGAGTGGGATTGGGAGGGGAGAAGGGAGGGAGCTACAGGGAGGATACAAAGTGAATAAACTGTAATTAATAAAAATAAAATTTTAAAAAATGACTCCTTAGGATAAGATCTCCTGTGGAAAGGAACCAGGTAATGTTTGGGCAGGCTCTGGCCCCTTCTTAAAGAGAACTCAACACAGAGTATTTATAGCTTTGGTTGAGGGTATTTACTTGCATTAATAAAAAAAATAAATAAAAGGAAAGAATCTGATTCAGTTTTAGTTGGTTTTTATGTCTTTCATCTCCCCACACTGGATTTCTTAAATGATGTTCCACAACCCCATGTGTGTGGGGGTCACATAACTGAATGAGAAAACTCCAGAAACACAGCATTCGAATAAGACTGCTTAGAGGAACCCATTATTATTTCTACTAGAGAATCTGAACTACCTGTGCACTGCACTGAGGCTTGTGAATTGAGATTTGTGAAAAATTATTGACAGTTAGAAATTTTTCTGAACAATAACAAAATCAGAATGAAAATGATAGAATATCAATACACCAAAATATGTTTTAAAATAAATGTATCAAACTTGGGAGTAAAAATACTCAATTTGTATACCAGTGTCTTCAAAGGCATGACATCTCAAATGGGCCAAACTTAAGACACCTTCTCTGGTCTGGCATTAGATGATCTACATGTCACCAGGTTATCCTTGCTTCTACCCTTGACTATGTGCTCTCCCAGGGCCAGTTACCAGCCAAGAAGAGTTCACGAGTTAGGTCCTTCCGTTTACATTCTTGAACTGGTAAAAGGTGAGTGAGAAAAACATTTCTACCCATGATCAGGTCTATTTAATAAACTGCCTCATCTCCCTCATCTCACACACTGTCCTCCCTCATCTCACACACCGTCCTCCCTCATCTCACACACTGTCCTCCCTCCTCTGACACACACACTGTCCTCCCTCATCTCACACATTGTCCTCCCTCCTCTCATGCACACACTCCTCCCTCATCTCACCTCCACCATTTCTTTTCATCTCATCTGCACTCTTTTTCCACTTCCTTGTCACCAACCATTTCATTGGTCAGAGGTCCTTCTTTGCTCCGTGTACTATCCCTCCTTTTGTTCCTTCTCTCTCTCTCTCTCTCTCTCTCTCTCTCTCTCTCTCTCTCTCTCTCTCTCTCTCTCTCTCTCTCTCTCTCTCTCTC
>CM053765.1:61016081-61063708 GCA_028658305.1 Pachyuromys duprasi
TGGATGTGTGTGTGGGTGTGTGTGTGTGTGGGAGGGTGTGTGGGTGGGTGGGTGTGTGGGTGGGTGTGTGGGTGTGTGTGTGGGTGGGTGTGTGTGTGGGGGGTGTAATCTTTAGGAGTGTAAACCAGGTCCTCCCTCCCTTCAACTGCCTTTGTCAAGCATTCTGTCACAGTGTAGGGACAGATAACTAATACTTAGCTGTTTAAAAAATAAAATGAAAAACAAGTCTAGATGAGAATGGGGGAAATTAGTAACTCCTGTGTGTTGCTATGGGGGGAGGGGGTAAGAGGGCACCCACTAGGGCCAGTTCTACAGTGATTCCTTAAGAGCTTAACAAACACAACTGCCATCTGGGCTAATAGTTTGACTGTAGGCCCATGCCCCACAGACCTGAAAAGCAGAGTCTTGAAGAGAGATTGGTACATGCAGATTCAAGGCAGCATTTTCCGTAACATTCAAGAGGTGGAAACAACTTAAAGGTCTATGAGCGGATAAATGTGTAGGCAAAACATAGATTTCGTCTAAGGAGGAAGAGAATTATAATAGATGCCACAACAAGATCCTTGAGGAAACTGTGATAAATGAACTATAGTAGTCATAAAAGGATTTAGAATCTCCCTTGGGTGAGGTGCCTTGAGTGATCAAATTCATAGCCATTGAACACAGAGGTGTCAAGAAGCTGTCTAACAGGCACAATTTCAGTAGACAGGATGAAAATCTTTATGGACAACTGTGGTAGTGATGCAAGGCACACATCCCTAGAAACACCAAGTGTGACCTAAAATGTACTTTAGGTGGCAAATTTAATATTATGCATGTTTTCTTTTACCCTAATTTTCTGTAAAGACCATTGACCTGGCACATTAACATCTTTCATATCTTACCAGAACACTTGTCTGCAAAATGAATGTTTTGTGTTTTAGGTTAGTGACTTCACAAGGTCAGACACAAGCGCATGCACATTGTGCTCTCTAAAATACACTTTCTGTCAATTACACTCACCACCTGCCTCCACAACTTAGAACTACTAAACTTTCTTTAGCCTTAGTTTATCAAGGTATTAGATAGAAGCTGCCATCTAGTAAGGTCCTCATGATTATTAAATTAAATAATGCATGCAAATATACCAGGAGGCTTGTGGCACAGATCAGCTGATATGCTGCTTTCTTCTACAGATAAACTCATCAAAATGATAATTATTTCCACCTGCAGCACACAATCAACTAAGATCACAAGAGAGACATTGGAAACTAAGTAAAATGGCCCCCTTTCCTCAAGGATTCAGAGGCCTGGCAGCCTTCCAGCACACAGGTCCAAGAGTTGATATCTGTTATTTGGTACCACAGCAAGCAATAGTTTTAAGTATCCATCTACCCACCCATCTAACCTGGACTCTTTTTTAACCAACAGCTGGGACTTTCCCTTCACCAGAGTGCTCACATTATCTGCTCTGATTTGCTTTGCTTGGAAGGTGTTTTTGCATACATTTCTAAGCTCTACACAACAAATTCTCCAGGATCGGTAAACACTGCATTCTTCCCAGGCTCACATGAAAACAAAACAAAACAAAAAGCATCTTATTGGGCTCAGAAGAGATCATTTCTTTCCAAAGTGACTTTTGCTCTTCATTTGTTGCATTTGCTTTGATAGTTTTGCTGCGTTTCGAAGCTATCTCATACAGAATCTTCTCTTCCCCATTACACTAATTAGCAATGTAAATATTTTAACAAACTCTGTGGGATTACTTTACCTTGGCTTTTGGTAAATGTGTAATTTAACACGATCAAGACAACTTTCATGAGCCCATCATTTGATGCCACTCAGCATCCAATGAATTAATTACATGGCGAAAAAAAATTGCAAGAACTTCAAATTAGAAAAGAAATTGTTTTGTGAGAATCAAGATGTGCCTTCATCTCAGCACATATCCTCTCCAAATGAGCATGTGTTAAGAATTTTGGTGGTTATGAGTCTCAGTACCTCCTTCGATACCTTGGCAGGTAAAGTCTTTCAGAGTTCCCCTGTGAAAGGCTCCTGTCCTGTTCCTTGTCTTCTTCTGCTTCTGATGTCTATCCTGTTTGCCCTTCTGAATGAAGATTAAGCATCTTCCCTAGGGTCCTTCTTGTTAAGCTTCTTTAGGACTAAAGTTTTTAGTATTTTTATCCTGTATTATATAAACTTTGGACAGAGTGTTGGAAATATTATCAAAACGGAGGGAGATATAAAGACCTGGACGGGATAGGAACTAAACAAGGAGAACCACAGAGCCAAAATATCTTGGCCCAGGGGTCCTGAAGAGACTGATACTCCAGCTAAGGACCATGCATGGAGAGGACATAAACCCCTGTTCAGAGGAAGCCCAGAGGCTGCTCAGTTTCCAAGTGGGTTCCCTACTAGGGGATATGGGGGTTGTCTCTGACATGAACTCAGTGGCTGGCTCTTTGATCACCTCTCCTTAGGGAGTGCAGCCTTGGCAGGCCAAAGAGGAAGATGATGCAGCCAGCCTTGATGAGACCTGATAAGCTAGGGTCAGATGAAAGGGAGGGACTCCCTTCCCTGCCAGGGGACTAGAGAAAGGTCATAGGGGGAGAAGAGGGAGGGGGATGCAGCAGGGATACAAAGTGAATAAATTGAAATAAATAAATATTTTTTAAAGAATTGTGTTGGTATTTGTTTTAAGTCAAAGAAAATACATTTCTACAGATGATCATGCTTTAAACTCTTGGCCTATTAATTATTTTCTGTAATTAGAGGGAAGGCTAACTATATTGCTAATTTGGAGAAGTTCACCCTCAATAGAGTTTGCCCTAAAATCTCTATTTCATTCTCATTAAATCTTGTTTGAACAATCTCTCGTCCCTTTTCACAGTATTGAAAGAAGTTTGTTTGGAGCAGGATACAGAAAAATTATTTTCTTTTTTTTTATTTTTTTCCTTCTCTTCTTCATCCTTTTCTTTTTGCCACCAGAGTGTGGTAGTTACAAAAAAAATCTGTTTTAGCAGCATTGAACTAACTGTTTAGTAGCATTCCCCTAATAAATAAGGGGAAACATGGCAAGAAATTGATTCTTAAGAATGACTGCTTTCATTTGTTCTACTCTCCACCTGTAATTGACCAAATAATTAAGACAGCCAGGTCAGGTTTGGAATGAAGTTCCAACCTTATTTTTAGTGGTAATGAAGTCAGTCCTAGAAAATATAACACAGCCCCTCAGCCTGAGTCCTCACAGTGGAAGCACCATGGCTTGCTGTGGTAGAACTTGATTCTGAGACACTCTCCAGTACCAAGACTGGAGTCCTTGGAGTGTTGGGATAGGAGGAAAGGAGCCAGGCAGTTGTTATATGTGCCTCTCCTCCTGACACCGTTAGTCACCTACTTTAGGAAGCTGTAGGCCATAACTCATTACTCTCATTCAAGAAAACCTAGTACTTTGTATGCTAACTTAAAACCTTATTTTTTTCTTTTCTTGAAAATAGATTTGTTTTTACATACAATATATTCTGGTTATGATTTTGCTTCCTCCTTCTCCTCATAGTTACTCCACATCTCATCTTCCAACTGGATCTACCCCCTTCCTGTTTCTCATTAGAAAACAAAGAGGCATCTAAGGAATAATAATAAAATGAAGCAAAACACAATAATATAAATAAAAACAAATAAATAAGAATAGGACAAAACAATCAAACAAGGAAAAAAAAGGCAAAGAAAGGCAAAAGAAACATATATAGAGGCAGATACATTCACACACTTAGAAATCCCATAAAAACCACAAAACTGGGAGCCATAATATATACACAAAAAGCTTGCAAGGTTAAAAAAAATCCCTAACTTAACATTATGACACAGTTGATTTCATTTTGTGCAGACCATCTACAGTGGACATAGAGCCTACCCTTAAGAGTGGTTTCTTATCAGGAGTGGCTGCATTTTCTTCCTCTGTGGCCTGGTAAGGCTGCTCCCCCCTCATGGGTAGGTGATTAAAGAGCAGGCCAATCAGTCCATGTCAGAGACAGTCCCTATCCCCATTACTATGGAACTCACTTGGAGGCTGAACTGCCATGGAATACATCTGTGCACGGGCTCTAGGTTCTCATAGACTAGGATCAGAAGGAAGGAAAAGAAGACCTCCCCTATCAGTGGTCTTGGGGAGGGGCATGTGTGGAGAAGGGGAGGAAGGCAAAAGTTGGGAGGGGAGGAGGGAGGGAGCTACATGGGGGATACAAAGTGAATGAAGTGCAATTAATATGATTTTTTTTTTAAAAAGTGGTTTCTTTTCCCAGTGAGACTCCCATGGAGAAAACCTCAGGGCTCAGGGAACGCTGCAGAAGAGAAGGTGGAAAGAATGTATGAGCCAGAGGCGATGGAGGACACAAAGGAAACAGGCTTCATAAGCACAGCAGGACTGATGCACATATGAGCTCATAGCGACTGTGACAGAAAGTACAGGGCCCGCAAGGATCTGCACAACATGATTCCTAGAGCTTAAAGAACCTGAATTTTAAAGTAAAAATACAAATAAAATGATCGCTTAAGGCTATCAAGATAGCATCAAGAACATTATGTTTAAAACCATGTCAATAAAAAGCATGGAAAAGCAAACAAACAAAACCCTGAAACAGTGGTTTCTCAGAAACCACAAGCTTGTGTTTAGCCTTTTACAGAGTGCTTTATATAAAATATAATCTACTTTTTGTTATATATAACTGAAAAAGTCAGTCATCAAGACATTTTAATAGTAAGTTTCTAAAGACTATTTTAAAATGTAACAGTTTTTAAGATATTAAAATAGACAATCCATGTATTGAAAGCAAGGCAATAAAATGTTAAATGTTATCTAAGATAAAAGATCATAATTCAAATTGCCAATTATAATCTTTGCCTCTTTGTAGAAACAGCTGAACTTCTTAGTGAAATTCTCGCACCTTTTTTTGAAGACTACAAACAAAACCTCTCCCTGTTCAGTTGTCCTATCAAGATTACCTAACCTGCCACTTCAGAGACTGAGTTTCCAGGTTGTTGATGGTCCCTCCAGAGCACACATTCCACCTGGTCCCAGCTCTTCTGTACCTGTGTTTCTTCATTCCCACATTACTCCAGTCAGGCCAGCTTCCAAAACACTACAGGCCTGCATAACCCTGTCCCTCCCCCACCACCACCCCCAGCACCTCCTGCTCACTCTGGTTTAGTAGCAGCCTGATTCTTAGGAGTTAATTCCTAGCTCTTATTACACTTTCAGCTGCGCGTATACACTCCATTGCTTCAAGTGTAGGACTGTGTGTGTGTGTGTGCGCGCGCGTGTGTGTGTGCGCGTCTGTGAGATAAAGAAATAAACTTTCATCACTAGCAAAAGCTTTAAATGCAGCAGTGAGAACTCTCATGGTAGAGATCTGAGCAGTGCGTCCAGGTTCTGTGTACAGATAGTTCTGATTGGTGGAGCAAAGGAAGGCTAGCGATGGAGAGCCTGAAGCCCACATGCCATTGTCTTCCACAGCAGTATTGTCTACATGCAGTTTCTACCTCAATCATGATGGGGTCTCCAAAATTCCTGCCACCTCTCAGGATTTCTTCCCTCCAGTTTACACTGATAACAAATAGGCATTCAATTGTCTCTGTAAGACATCACATATTTTAATGTATTTCTATGTTGTGTACATTATAATCTGCTGGAAGCACTTCCAGAAGCCCAAACACAGGTACTTAATAGTATTTGAGGTGGTCTTCAGACTTCAAAGAATCTCCTGAGTATAGAAGGACCCAGTGCAGAGGAGAAAACTTGTGCTTGACCCTTACCTTTTGGGAACAGAGTTCTCCATATCCCAGCAGTCATTGTCTTAACTCCAACAAGAAGACTGTGCCGTAGTGAAATGTTTGCTTGTCTTCCTGAAGCTTCAATTCAAGTTCTAAGCTGGAAATGTTCTCACATGCATTTACAATTTGTGGGGTTGCTCTTCATAGGAGTTGAAATAATTGTTTGGGTGGTAACCAGTTTTGAGTAAAGGTGATCTAACTCCCATCACATCTGCTCAAGGAGTCACTCATTCACTGAGGACATGGCATCACTAGGGTTGGCGAAGTCTCCATTAAGAATCTATAGTATTCTTAGGGAGAAATTTCTGGAAGTCTTGACTTCAGCTGGCTCTCTTTGAAAAGACAGAGTAATAGTTTAGAATAGTTTATGAAAAGGAATAAAAGCCAAAGATAATTGTTGACATAAATTAAATTAACAACATGTTGGGGGCTTCTCTATGTTCTTGTTTAGCACATATAATACCTCAAAATTTGAGTGTTTTCATCTGCACGAAGGAATTAAGAGTATCTTGTTGTACTGGTGAGAAAAGTGTAAGCTGAAGGAATTTAAAACAAATGTACAAAATTTATGTAGCTTCTAGTACAATGAATGTCAATGACGAGCCACTTTCATGATTAAAATAATAGGTGTATGGGAAAAGGAGAAACCACTCAGTAATATGAACTCTAAATTCTTTTGTGAGGGAATGATAACTATAATAAAGACAGCACAGTAGTAATAATTACAGCTAATAGATACTAATTATGTATTGTCCTAAGTTCCTGTAAGGATAATTTTATACAATTCTTGATGTAGACAATGTTTCCATTATTTACCATTTCCTAGAAAAGCAAGTTAAGGTGCAGTTGTCAAAAAAATATTCTCTTTCACTCTAACATAGCTAGATGCTACACAGTGGAAGATCTATATCACAGTTAATGCCATTGCCCTTTCTATAGCCAGCTTAAAATACTCACGGGAAATTTTCATATGCCAACTTGACAGGGCTAATGAGGTGTTTAGACAGCTGACCAGCATAAATAGCATTATTTGAAGGCGTATACGTATGAAGCTTTCTGGAGAAGAGTCATCTCCAACTCAGAGACTAAGTACAAAAAAATCCATTCCTACCCATATAGTTAGATATCACTATGTTGGGGTCCTCCATAGAACAAAAATGTGGTCAGAGTGTAGACTGCATATTTCTTTTTTACCTAAAACATCCATTCTCTCCTGACATCAAGTTTCAAGTCTCCTGGCTCTTAAACTTGGACTTTATACCGTTGACTCCCCTTGTCACTAGACATTTGGACCTGGACTCAGACTGTAAACTCCATTCCTTCCTAGACTTCCAGTCAGCAAACAGCAGATATGTAACTTCCTAGAATATAATGGCATATCTTTTATAATTATCTACTATCTATCTGTCTGTTGTCTATCATTCATATATTTACACATCTGCCTGTCTCTCTATCAAGAATCATCTCTGTACCTGCCTATCTGCCTACCTACCAGTGTATTTATCCATCCATCCTATTGGTACTGTTTTTCTCTACAATATTGATTAATAAATATTTCATTAAAAATGAACAAAAATTCTGTGAAAGTATAGTGACACAGAAGAGCTAGACAACTAAGGCATGGTAGGTATAGTACTATAAAAAATACTTCTCATTTTTCTCTCTGAAATAGTTACTGCTGGGGAGTTTCTACACTTTTCAACATGCTGTATGTTTTCTTTCCTGATGTTGCCCATGTAGTTCAGAATTCTTTAGATATTATTTATAATAATACATTTTCAATAATATATAATAACCCAGGAACATTTTAGCCATGAAGTTCCTCATACATATGAATAACAATATAATACAGCATGAACGAGAAGGTGAGTTAGCTAACCTCAGGACATGTTTAGGCAGTCATCAGGGATGCCAAAGGATCATACTTTTTCACCACTGTTAAAGGTCAACCTGTTTGTCAACATCTGTAAACACACTAAGAGAATGCTTGGCCTTTCCCATGAGTCTGAGGTGTTGGTGTCCTTGACATGGCCATACACATCTCATAAATGGCCGTTCATACAGGGGTATACTCCCTCCCTACAATCTTCCAATCCAGTGTGATGTCATACATCATTATATGGCCACTGGAAAACTTCACCGTACCATTGTGAAAGAATGTCAGTAATCTCTCACTATGAGAGTAATTTTGACCCTGTGGCAACTCCCTAGTAACTCCCAAACCACACCGTGGTCTCATTTTCAGATGAGGTCTGACATATTTGACTGTGAAACTATAGTCAGCTCCTGCACAGTCGAATGTGAGCTGCTATAACCTTTTGCATGCACATTTTTTTAACATTTTGTATCAAGTTGATAAAAATTCACGTAGGTACAGTGTAACATAGAATATTTAAAAATATTAAACAGGGCGTGTCATGGATATATAAAATATTTGTAGTCTGTGTTGTCATTCAGTACCATGAAGTACCTAAAATTTTATTCTTAAAGTTAAAATTTATGAGAACTAGCTGATACAAACGATCAGATTTTTCATGACACCTGTTGAAATGAGAACAAGTAAAAATGCTACATTGTGTCAAAACTGCATTACATTGACTGTGGTACAGAATGCACTGGTGTACCAACATCACAGCTGCCGCTTGTGCCGCTAGTGTGAGAAGTCAAGAGCTTTACAAACGTCCTTTGAAAAGTGCTGTGGGGCTGAGTGTCCGTAGTGGCAAGGACACTAATGAGTCCCCACATTTTTCAAGAGTCCATTAAATTATGGATTTAAAATCTTACATTTTCAGTTAGGTATTGTATACCTCTCTAATAAAATATTTTATAAATATTTCCCTGATACCCCCACTTTTAAAATTTCTCCCAACATTTTTCTTCAATTTTTTTTTCATTATCATTCTGATGTGTTCCTGGTTCTCTGAGAATGAGATCAAATTTTCTATGGTATGTTTAAGTACTGTCTGTTTGCATTAAAATCACTGCTTTTTACCGAATGTAGACCCTTCAAAGTTCTTTCATAACTTGTGTTTTTTTAAACAAGGTCTCACTTTTTAAGTCAGGCTGGCCTTGAACTCATGATGCTTTCGTGTGCTATCACACCTGGCCTCATTAATTAATAATTCTTGCAGGAACATCCAACAATGACTAGAACAGTGTTAAAGTATATTCATCATAACCTTTTAAAAATGATATAACTTGAAATTTTAGAGCTGTTTATGTTAGGTTTTTGATGTGATGATCTACATAATAAAAATTCATGGTTCCATTCCTACATAAAAAGATGTCTTATGGGGAGAGTTTTGAATGTACACCTACTCAAATAACCATCTTTCCTTTCATAAATGGAGATAAGGGTTACATGAACTTTTGGAGGTCTCTTTTGTATTTCTCCTTTCGATAAGAACAGTAGGCTGGTTTAGATTAGTGACAGAAGCAAAGGACATTTTGATCATGAAGAGGAAGAAGAGATAACCCAAAATGCCTATAGAGACTGTCCAGCGTGGACCCACTTGGGGAGCTGAGTCTGTGAGGAGGCAGAGTGGGAATGCACTGTCCCAGAGGCAGGTGGAGTTGCAGGTTTGGTTATCAATAGCCTCCCTTTGCCTTTGCAGGAGTCCTGGCCTTCTGCGTCCAGCCCCAACTTCCTCACCACCGGCCAAAAAGAAGTTGCCCAGGGCTGGAGGCCTGGGAACACAAGCTTGTTTCAGAGGAGACCCTGCCCTCTCCAGCATTTCCACCTTCAGAGCCAGAACTTTGGCTGCTCTTTGAGGGTTAAGTTAGCTGCAGGGGAGGAAGGTGTCCCAAGCACCTGCCCAGCCCTCTGTTCAGGGGCGGGCACCGGAGGCTTGGCCAGGGCTCTGGAGCACCTAGCCTGGGTCGAGGCCATAGGCTCTGCTCACCCAGCTGGACTCTGACAGCCGCCCTGCTGACCTGCGTCCTCCCGGGGAGGTGCCATGGCGCCCCGCCCCGCGCCACCAGCCACGGGGCTCTAACGGAACAGGGAGCGCTGGGTCCCCGGAGGAACTAGTGTGGCCACACTGTGCGCCCTCTACCCGAGCGCGCAGACCTCAGAACACCCGGAGGCCTGCAAAGTGAGTGCGGGAGAGCGAGGCGGGGTCGGGATGTGACCTGAGCCGGGCGGGGACTGGCGGACCTGTGGCGTCTTAGCTTCCAGAGGGGAAGGCTAGTGGCCTATGGAGCGGCATGGTCTGTAGAGGGGTCTGTAGAGGAGAGGGCATCAGTGCCTTGGTTACCCCACACTAAAGAACTTTTTTGCTTTTGGACCTTGCTGAAATTTCCATTAGGGGACTAAAAGTAGTTTTGGAATTGGCCCAACTGCCTTGAAAGAACGATCGAGATCGAGCAGCGCCTCTAAAATTACATGTGCGCGCTCATGTAATTTTATATTATTTATATATTTTTATTATATAATATATATTATATATATATATTTGAAACCATAACTGATTTCATGAGTTTCTTAGTGAAATACCTGATGTTCCATTTGTTATTAATCTCGCAGTAGCTTCAGAGTTTTGTATCAGCATAAGGAATGAGGTGCTTCATGTTCCCTGTTAGCTGTGTGAAAGTGCTAACATTTCTGCTTAAATCGTTCCTAAGTTCAATTTCTGATGTCTTTTTCCAGATCTTGAATGTTTTGTCCTATAATGCTATGATTTTTTTTCTTCTTTTGCATTACTGGCCCAGAATCACAGCCGCTGTTGGGACACATATTCTATGCTTTGGTATTTGAATATTTTGCGCTGTGTTCTAGCTTTACTAAAGGTAGGTGCTAAAGTTGCTAGATTGCCAAGGCCTAAATGCCACATTTACCACTTGACAGAAGAACAAGGGTGCTTGTTACCGTTGCCATTTTGACTTTCATTATACTATAAAATATATTGTTTTAAAATGGGAAAATACAGAGACGTGTAAGCTTTCAAAGATAATGTGTTCATGGATATTATATCTACCATGAGAAAGTTTACTTTTATCTGTTTTGTCCCCGTTTTATTTACTATGGCTGGAGACAAAAATACAAAGGAAAAGATTACATTTAATTTTATTTGATTTGATGATCTTGAAGACAAGCTGTGTGTGTGTGTGTGTGTGTGTGTGTGTGTGTGTGTGTGTGTATGGACCTCACATAATGGTATAGCATCATCCTTTTTCAAATATACTTTGGCAGCCTAATACATTTTTGTGTCTGTCTCCTTTGAAATGTAACTTATATCTGTCAAATAGAAAATATTTGAAGATACATAGCATAGGTGATGCTAATTTTCATAATGAACAAACATTTGAAAACTCAAATATACTTCAGAATATAGTTCTTTTGTGTATATTGCGTATGTTTGATACAAAGTATTTTAGTTATTTCTGCAATGTTGCTTTTAAGGTTTTATAAATAAGTATCAGTTCTGTCATTAGTTTTCTTTATGAATTGATAATTTGAAAGGTTATACAATTCTTTTTCCTGGTAATAGGAAACAGTTATCCATTGGATCTAAGCAGAAGTCTACTGGCTTTCAACCAGTTAGTGGGGAACAAAATTTTCCAGTATGGAACACGGGTTTGGAACATTGTCCTTTTGAACTGAAGTGGTCTGTCACTGAACACCTAATTTCTAAGATGAACTTTGACATTGTTTGCTCCTTGACTCTATCACTTACACATTATGATTTCAGAAATACTCCATTCCCCAAACTTCTCCGAAATTACAGGTTATGAACTGCCTTTCCAAGAAGTTTCCTATGATCACAAAATTGTACAATGATGGAAATAATGTACAAGTACACTAGGTACCTGGGACATAGGAAACAAACCCAAGTGAGTTATGGCCTATACATAATGGGATGGCTTGTGTTTCCTGCCATTGCTTGATAAGGAACACAAAGCCTCATGTAGAACTCCTCATTGACAGTTTAAGAGTTGAAGTTGGACTTTTGGGTATGTTTATTTGGATCACTTAAGTCCTTGAAAATAATTTACCAATATTTTATAATTAACTGCTTTTGCATACATTTTCAAAGGCACCAGGTTTCTTCAAAAACGAGGAAGGGTTTGCCTAATTTGGATGTAGTCAACTCTCTCTCTGTTTAGGCACAATGCAACCACCACTCACTTATTTCTCTGATGCATTCTACCCCATTCATCCCTGCAGACATTTGGGTTTGTGGGTTCTGGTTCTGGAAATATCTCTCATAGGCTTAAATAGCGGTGTGGTCCAAACTGTAAACCAGCTGCCATCCTGACAGGAAGTGGGGTAGCAATCTCAAAGTACCAGGCACAAGGCATTCCTTACAAAGCTTGGTTCTGATCATTGTTCAGAAGCACATTGTTATTCCATGCTGCAATCATCCTTCACTCACACTTTTATACTAAAACTTAAAAAAATAGCTGATGAGTTATGTGGGTTTGAGGGGGTTCTTACTACCGCCAGTTTTAGAAGATAGACATGTTTTCTATGGAATGATAGCCTTTCTTTGGTTTTAGCATTCATTTATTGTATACATTTATTTATTATTTTACTTATAATACAAAGTGACGGGTTGTATTATGATTTTTTCAGTTCTAGCCCTCAGATGCCTTTCAGTTCTAACTATCTTTCCCCATATTACCTCTCTCAATCCCGTCTCCTCTCTCAACATTTATTTTAAACAAGGACTTTTTTTTGTCTGTGATGATAAAGGGAAAAAATTTATGGTGGAGTGCAGAATTCATTTAAAGAAGTATTTACATAGATTCCCCCATTTCTCTAAAGTCATATAAAGTAAATTAAATGGAATAAAGATGAGTGCTTACTTATTTGGGTACATAACTGTACAGGGCTTCCTTTAAACTGCTTTATTGTTTGTGTGGCCCAAAATCTAAAACTAAGGATGTCATTATAGAGCTGTTGATTTCTCCCCTGAGTTCAGCCAGTGTTAGTTAATAGGTTTTGTAGTTCCAATGCTTGATGTACTTATGTTTATAATTGCTATCCCCTATTGGTAAATTCTCTCTCTGTCTCTGTCTCTGTCTCTGTCTCTGTCTCTCTCTCTCTGTCTCTCTCTCTGTCTCTCTCTCTCTCTCTCTCTCTCTCTCTCTCTCTCTCTCTCTCTCTCTCTCACACACACACACACACACACACACACACACACACCTAGACATTTTGGATGTAAAGTTTATTTTATTTGACATTGTCGTAGCTAACCCACACCCTCCTTCTCATCCTCCTCCTCATCTCCTCATCTTTCTCTTCCTCCTCTTCTTATCTCACCTTCTCTCCTCCTCCTCCTTCCTTTATTATCTCATATCAAAAAGTGATTGTGTTACACCAGGTCCATTGTGCACCAGGAGGAAGGGGAGAGAAAACACCAGTGAACTCAGAAACAACAAAATCTTTTGTTATTCCCAGCACATAAGCAGAGTCACTAATAGATCAGGGCCACCAGACAAGGACTTGGAGGCCTGGTTTCTTCTGCTATCCAAGAGCAGTGGCAGAAGCAGGGTTTTTAAGCATAAAACCTGGAAAAAGTTACAACCATAATGTTCCTCAATCAGAAGTCATGAGGGACTTTTTAAAACGTTCTGTCATTGACATTGAATGTAAGTGTTTATGCCCCACCAATCAAATTCATTTGTTCTTTCTGTTGTTAGATCAGGCATTACATTTTTGGTAGCTATTGTTGCTTAGAGAGGAAGTTGGTAACAGGCATGTTTGGGGAAGTATTGTTGCTTAGTGGGGAAGTTGGTCAGCTTAGGTAAAATGTAGTCTGAAGTCAAAATAGTGACACTTAAGATGAGTTCCTTTAATCTGCTCCCAACAATAGGAAAAGACATACAATTGCTTTTGAAGAAAGTGGTTTTGGTATGTTATGACAGTCTTCTCAGTTCCTCTACTTCTGTCAAATTTTGTGTTCAGTAAAAGCATTTTGTTTGCATTTTATTCTCATTTCTTTTTCTATCTATTTTTATAGTTTTTCTGTAATTACTGTGGAAATTATTTGTCACCTTGGACTTCGTAACAACATATTTTCTTTTACTCTTTAAATTTTTTGAGTTTATAATATAATTACAAGACTTCTGTCTTCCATTTATTCCCTCCAAACCATCCCATATACCCTTCCTTGCGCTCCTTAAAATTTGCAATTATTGAAATATTGGTCTTGGAATACTGCCCCCCTGGGCCCAGGTTTTTTGGCTCTGTTGGTCTCCTTGTGGAGTTTCTGTCCCCTCCAGGTCTTTCTGTTTCCCTCTTGTTCCATGAGGTTTCCTGAAATCTGCCCAAAGTTTGGCTATGTATCTTCTGCTGGGTAGAGTCTTTTAGAGGCCCCTGTGGAAGGTTCCTGTCCTGTTCCTTCTCTTCCCCTAATTCCAATGTCTATCCAATTTGCCTTTTTGAGTGAGGTTTCAGTCTCTTCCCTGGGATACTCTTTGTTGTTTAGCTACTTTAAGACTATAGATTTTAGTATGTTTATCCTATATTATGTGTCTAATATTCACTTATAAGTGAGTAATACCATGTGTCTTTCTGCTTCCGGGATACCCCACTCAAGATAATCTTTTCTAGTTCCCGCCATTTGCCAGCAAACTTCATGATTTCCTTGTGTAAATGTAACACAATTTCTCCACCCATTCTTCAGTTGAGGGACATCTGGGTTGCTTCCAGATTCTGGCAATTATAAATAATGCTGCTATGAACATAGTTGAGCAAATGTCTTTGTTGTATGGTTTAGCATCTTTCGTATATATGCCCAGGAGTGGTATAATTGGATCTTGAGGTAACACTATTCCTAATTGTCTGAGAAAGCACCAGATTAATTTCCAAAGTGGTTGCACAAGTTTACATTCCCACCAGCAATGGAGGAGGGCACCCCTTTCTCCACATCCTCTCCAGCATGCATTATCCTTTTTGATCTTAGCCATTCTGATGGGTGTGAGTTGGATGACTAAGGACTTTGAGCATTTCTTTAAGTGTTTCTCTGCCATTTGATATTCCTCTGTTGAGAATTCTCTACTCTAACCAAGGACCATGCATGGAGAGGACCTAGACAGCCTGCTCAGTTTCTAAGTGGGTTTCCTAGTAAGGGGTACAGGGGCTGTCTCTGACATGAACTCAGTGGCTGGCTCTTTGATCACCTCCCACTGGGAGGTACAGCATTGACAGGCTACACAGGAAGATGATGCAGCCAATCCTGATGAGACTTGATAGGCTGGGGTCAAATAGAAGGGGAGGAGGTTCTCCTCTATCAGTGGACTAAGCATAGCTGGAGAAGAGGGAGGGAGGGTGGGACTGACAGGAGATGGAGGAGACTACAGGAAGGATACAAAATAAATAAATTATAATAAATAAATAAACTATGAAAAATAAAAATAAAATGCATTTTGAACATAATATCGCAATTATTTTAAAAATGCTAACTTAATTCAACGACACATAATATTCCACTGTGCTGGCTAGTCTTATATTAATTTGACGCAAACTAGAGTTATCTGAAAGGAGGGAACCTCAATTAAGGGAACACCTACCTAAGATAATACCCCAAACTGTAGGCATTTTCCTAATTAGTGATTGATGAAGAAGGGCCCAGCCCCTAGTGGGTGGTGCCAGCCCTGGGATGGTGATCCTAGGCTCTGTAAGAAAGCGGGCTGAGCAAACCAGTATGCAGCACACCTCCATGGCCTCTGCATCAGTTTCTGCCTACATATTCCTGTCCTTTTTGATTTTCATTCCTGACTTTCTTCAGCAATGAACAGAGATATGGAAGTACAAGCCATAAAAACCTTTTCCTCCCAACTTGCTTTTTGGTCAGGGTGTTTCATCAGCAATAGAAACTCTAAGTCTCAAACTTAATGTTATTGACACCACAAATTAAATCTTTATATATTCATACCTGCTATCATAAAGTTCCACCTTTTAAAATGTTTACTTTTTATTATTATTATTGATATTATTAGTTGTATTAGTAGCATTACGTGTTTGCGTGATGTGCAAACATGTCATGCTGTGGTTTCTCTTCCACACTTGCAACGGTTCTGGGAAATCAACTCAGGTCATCAAGCTTGAGCAGCAGACATTTTACCCACACAACCATCTCGCCAGCCCTGTAAATTTTTATGTACATATTTCATACCGTGCTGAAGTCTTTAAAATGGAGTTGTAAACTAACATAATGATAATATTGTTTTATAGATTTGTCCATGTAGTGTATTTACTGTAAAAACCTTACATTTTCTTGTGGCTTCAGGTACACTGTCTGGCACCTTTTCATTTTAGCCTAAAGGCTTTCTCTAGCATATCTTGTTCAAAGAGTGTTATAGTAATGTACTCCTTGTACTTTTGCATGTTTGGGAAGGTCCAATTTTTTCCACATTTCAAACATTTTAATTATGTTTTATTTGCCTATCATTTGTGCATATGCACATACTTGAACACATATGTGTGTGAGATGTTGCAGGCACATGTGTGAAGGCCAGAGAACACCGTGAAGGAGTCAGTTCTCTCTTTCTACCATGGAGAACCCAGAAATCAAACTCTGATCATCAAGCTTGTCTGTACCCTCTTTACCTTCTGAACTATCTCATCAGCTCTTCTTTCTCACCTTTGAAGATCAGTTTTGCCAGATACAAAATTCTTAGTTGATAGTTTTTATTTCAGTAGCTCCTAAGAGTTCTTCTCACGGTTTCTACAATCAAGGACCATGTGTGGATGTGGCCTGGAACCCCCGCTCAGATGGGGCCATGACAGCTCGTTGTAGGACTGAAGACCCTAGTGAGGGAAACAGGGACTGTTTCAGTCATGATCTTGATGGCTGACTCTTTGACCCTCTCCCATACAAGCTGGGGAGTGACAGACTAGCTGGATCCCAGGGGAGGACATTGCAGCCAGCCCTGAGGAGACAGGATGAGCTGGGGTTAGATGGAGGGGGAGGAGGTCCTCCCCTGTTGGTGGACTTGGAGGGGGCGGGGAGGAGGGAGATGAGGGAGGTAGTGGAGGGTGGGAGGGAATGAGGGAGGAGGCTACGCCTGGGATGCAAAGTACCTAACCTGTGATTGATATAAAAATAAATTAATTAAAAAAAAGTTCTTCTCAGTCAAGAAATTTATTTATAAACTTATGGGAAGCCCTCTGTATGTGCTAATTTTCCTTTCTCTTGCTACTTTGAAGATTACATGTTTATATTTTGACAGACTGTTCATAACATGTTTTCCTGTGAAGTTTCTCTGAGCTTGATGTCATCCTCCACTTTACTGGGCCCCTTGGAATCATAGATCTCCGTCTTCCCTAAATTTGTTTAAAAATTTAGCCTGGATTTCATTAGGAAGGCTTCTCTCTTGTTCTCTGGCTTGTGTCAGACTCTTAGAACAAATGTATTGGTTTGACTGGTGGTGTTCCTATAGTTCCTTCGGCCCTGTCCACCTTTCTTCAGTCTTTTTATTTCTAAGGTAATGATTCGAATGCCTTCCTTTCACTTTCACTGATTCATCCTTTAACCTGCTTCTGTTTGAATTGGAACTCCTTTTTTGAAACCTTCATTCCAATCATTTCTTTTTCTTCATATTCAGAATTTGTTGGTTTCTCTGCTTTAAGTAGACTTGTTAGATTTTATATAATCTATCCGATTACGGATAGTTTCAGGTGTGTCTTGTATATTTAGTTGCTGACAATTCTTGCTAAAATATTTCTTTTAAAAATATTTGATAGAATTCATTGTTGAGGTAATTTGAATTTTTTCTGTTTAATTTTTTAACATTTTCTTTCAGTACTTTTAAGTATTTTAAAAAAGTATTATTTTCATGCTAGTTATGGTTTTAACGTCTTTGGGACATTAGTAAATGAAAAATTTCAGCCTTTAAGCCAAGCGACACACTTGAATCAGAACACTTGGGAGGACTGAGAATTCAGAGTCGATCTTGTCTTACAACATGGAGTTTGACCACAGTTTGGCTTACAAGAGATGGAAAAGAAAAAAGCCTTTGGGGTGTAGGGCTTCCATTTTAGTGAAGAAGAAATACAACGATAAGATACAATAATAGAAAGTATTCTATGTGTTAGGAAATCCCAAACGGTACAGTGATGGGGATGGTGGCAGAATGGGGTCGAAGAGGAGAGCAGGCTGATTTTAAATAAGATGACTAAGAAGGACATCTGCTTATTGGGAAGATGGTGGCTGATGTAAGATCTGAAAGATAGGAGAGAGTGAGCCAGCTGCAGGGAAGGTGACGTTCAGTTATCTTATTAGGGAATAGGCAAGTGAGAGGCTACAAAAAGAAAAGAGAAGAGCTGCTGAGGTAAGGGGGCTACAACTGGGATACAAAGTAAATAAACTGTAATTAATATAAAAATAATAAATAAAAAAGTCCTCCTGTAGTTAGTAGCATATTTTCTTTTCATGGAATTGGCATCTTTTAACTTGGTAAAAAAAAAAGTGTCTGAAAGTTAAATACATAATAAATCAGATTTTAAAAGATGACTTCATTTTTAAAAGGTCACTCTGAAAGTATTATTTTAGAATGATAGTAAAAGCACATTAAAAATACAGTAACTATATATAGTGAAAATAATTCTGTGGCTCAAATATTCATATAATTAGGAGATTAATTATATGCATCTAATTTTATGTGCTAGAAATTATTTTTTAAGCCCTGAGTGCTAATTAATTAAACAACGTGTATAAACATTTGCTGTTATGTAGAATGCCATTTACTGTTGCTGCTAAGTAATCAGTTACTTACTAAAACTGACAGCTTCTTTTTTTCTTATTTTTTTAGCTTCTTAAATTACTTTCTTTTTTTAAAATTTAACACTTTTATTTTATATTAATCACAGGTTATGTACTTTGTATCCCAGCCAAAGCCCCCTTCCGCATTCCCTCCCTATCCTCCTTTCCCTCCCTCATCTCCTCCCTGCCCCTTTCCAAGTCCACTGATAGGGGAGGACCTCCTCCCCTTCCATCTAACTCTAGCTTATCAGGTCTCTTCAGGAATGGCTGCAATGTCCTCTTCTGTGGCCTAGCAAGGCTGCTCCTCCCTCGGGGGACAGGGAGGTCGAAGAGCCAGCCATTGAGTTCATGTCCAAAATAGTCCCTGTTCCCCTTACTAGGGTACCCACTTGGATATTGAGCTACCATTTGCTACATACAAGCAGGGGTTCTAGGTTATATCCATACATGGTTCTTGGTTGGAGAGACAGTCTAATAAAAGACCCCTGGGCCCTGATATATTTGGTCCTTGCAGAGCTCCTGTCCTCTCCAGGTCATACTAACTCCCCCTTCTTTCATATGATTCCCTGCACTCTGCCAAAGGGTGGTTCTGTTTCTTAATATTTGCATTGATACCCTGCTAGGTAGAGTCTTTCCGAGGCCCTCTGTGGTAGGCTCTTGTCCTGCTACTTGTTTTCTCCTAAATCCAATGTCCATCCCATTTGACTTTCTAAGTGAGGATTAATCCTCTTACCCCAGGTCCTCTTTCTTGTTTATCTTCTTTAGGTTTATAGGTTTCAGTATGTTTATCCAATCTTATAGGTCTATATAAGTGAGTATATACCATGTGTGTCTTTCTGCTTTTGGGATACCTCACTCAGGATGATCATTTCCAGGTCCCACCATTTGCCTGCAAATTTCATGATTTCCTCATTTTTAATTGCTTAGTAGTATTGCATTGTGTAAAATACTACAGTTTCTGTATCCATTCCTCAACTGAGGGACATCTGGGTTGTTCCCAGGTTCCGGCTATTACGAATAAAGCAGATACAGACATAGTTGAGCAAAATGTCCGTGTTGTGTACTTCAGCATCTTTTGGCCATATGCCTAGAGTGGTATAGCTGGATCCTGAGGAATCAGTATTCTTAATTGTCTAAGAAAGTGCCAAATTGATTTCCAGAGTGGTTGTACAAGTTTATGTTCCCACCAGCAATGGAGGAGGGTTCCTCTTTCTCCACATCCTCTCCAGCATGTGTTGTCACTTGAGTTTTTGATCTTAGCCATTCTGACAGGTATAAGGTGAACTCTCAGGGTCATTTTGATTGCATCTCTCTGATGGCTAAGGACGTTGAGCATTTCTTTAAGTGTTTTTCTGCCATTCTACAGTCCTCTACAGAGAGTTCTCTGTTTAGCTTCATACCCCATTTTTTTATTGGATTACTTGATTTGTTGCTTTTTAACTTCTTGAGTTCTTTATATACACTGGATATTAGCCCCCTGTCAGATATAAGGTTGGTGAAGATCCTTTCCCAGTCTGTAGGCTGTTGTTTTGTTTTGATGACAGTCTTTTGTCTTTTGCTTTACAGAAGCTTTTCAGTTTCATGAGGTCCCATTTCTTGATTGTTGCTCTTAGAGCCTGTGCTTTTGGTGTTCTGTTCAGGAAGTAGCCTCCTGTGCCAATGAGTTCTAGGGTCTTTCCTACTTTTTCTTCTAACCAATTTAATGTGTCTGGTGCTTTGTTGAGGTCTTTGATCCACTTGGACTTTAGTTTTGTGCAGGGTGATAAATATGGATCTATTTTCATTTTTCTGCATATAGACATCCAGTTGGTCCAGCACCATTTGTTGAAGATGCTATCTTTTTTCCATTGGAGGGTTTTGGCTTCCATAGGTGTGTGGGTTTATTTCTGGGTCTTCTATTCGGTTCCGTTGGTCCACTATTCTGTTTCTATGCCAATACCATGCAGTTTTTATAACTGTTGCTCTGTAGTACAGCTTGAGATCAGGGATGGAGATACCTCCAGATTCTTAAGGAGTAAACAACTTAACAAAGGATGAAGCAGTTAGTAAACAGATGGAATTTTTATTTTTATTGAATTTTTATTTTTCTATATTAATTATAGTTTATTCATTATGTATCCCAGCTGTAGTCCCCTCCCTCATTCCCTTCCAATCTCATTCTCTCTCCCTCATCTCCATCCATGCCCCTCTCCAAGTCCACTGACAGGGGAAGTCCTCTTCCCCTTCTATCTGATTCTAGCCTATCATGTCTCATCAGGCCTGGCTACATTGTCCTCCTCTGTGGCCTGGCAAGGCTGCTCCTCCCTCAGGGGTTGATGATCAAAGAGCCAGCCACTGAGTTCATGTCAGAGGCAGTCCCTGTTCCCCTTACTAGGGAACCCATTTGGACAATGACCTGCCATGGCCTACATCTGTGCAGGGGTTCTGGGTTATATCCATGAATGGTCCTTGGTTGAAATATCAATCTCAGAAAAAACCCCTATGTCCAGAGTTTTTGGTTCTGTTGCTCTCCTTGTGGAACTCCTGCCCTCTCCAGCTCTTATTATTTCCCTTTTCTTTCCTATGGTTCCCTGCACATTGCCCAAATTTGGTTATGAGTCTCCGCATCTGTTTTGATACAATGTTAGGTAGAGTTTTTCAGAGGCTCTCTGTGGTAGGCTCCTGTCCTGTTCCCTGTTTTCTCCTTCTTCCAATGTCCATCCCATTTGTCTTTCTGAGTGAGGGTTGATCATCTTACCCAAGATCCTCCTTCTTGCTTAGCTTCATTAGGTGTACAGATTTTAGTATGTTTATCCTATATTATATATCTAATATCACTTATAATATACTGTGTGTGTGTCTTTCTGCTGCTGAGATACCTCACTCAGGATGATCTTTTCTAGTTGCCACCATTTGCCTGCAAATTTTGTGATTTCCCTGTTTTTAAATGCTGAATATGTGTAAATATAGCACAATTTATGTAGACATTCATCCACTGAGGGGCATCTGAGTTGTATACAGGTTCAGACAATTACGAATAAAGCTGCTATGAAAATGGTTGAGCAAATGACTTTGTTGTGTACTTGAACATCTTTTGGATATATGCCTTGAAGCGGTAGAGCTGGATCTTGAGGAAGCACTATTCCTAATTGTCTGAGAAAGTGCCAGATTGATTTCCAAAGTGGGTGTGAAGTTTACATTCCCACCATCAATGGAGGAGGGCTCTCCTTTCTCCATATCCTCTCCAGAATGCATTGTCACTTGAGTTTTTGATCTTAGTCAGTTTGATGCCTGTAAGCAGTAATCACAGGATCTTTTTGATTTGCATTTCCCTGATGACTAAGGATGCTGGGCATTTCTTTAAGTGTTTCTCTGCCATTCTATATTCCTCTACTGAGAATTCTCTGTGTAGCTCTATACCCCATTTTTAATTGGATTACTTGATTTGTTGCTTTTTAACTTCTTGAGTTCTTTATATATACTGGATATTAGCCCTCTGTCAGAGATAGGGTTGGTGAAGATCTTTTCCCTGTCTGTAGGATGTCATTTTGTTCTGATGATAGTGTCCTTTGCCTTACAGAAGCTTTTTGGTTTCATGAGGTCTCATTTATTGATTGTTAATCTTAGAGCCTGTGCTGTTGCTGTTCTGTTCAGGAAGTTACCTCCTGTGCCAATGAGGTCTAGGCTCCTCCCTACTTTTTCTTCTAAGCGATTTAGTGTGTCTGATTTTATGTTGAGGTCTTTGATCCACTTGGACTTTAGTGTTGTACAGGATGATAAATAAGGATCTATTTGCATTATTCTACATGCAGATATCCAGTTAGACCAGCACTACTTGTTGAAGATGCTGTCTTTTTTCCATTGTATGGTTCTGGCTTCTTTGTCAAAAAATCAAGTATCCATAGGTATATGGACTTATTTCTGGGTCTTCAATTCAGTGATCCACCATTCTGTTTCTAGGCCAATACCACGCACTTTTTACTACCATTGCTCTGTAGTACAGCTTGAGGTCAGGGATGGAGATATCTCCCTAAGATCTGTTGTTGTACAGGATCGTTTTGGCAATTCTGGGGTTTTGTTTTTCCATATGAAGTTGATAATTGTTCTTTCAAGGTCTGTAAACAATTGTGTTGGTATCTTGATGGAAATTGCATTGAGTCTGTAGATTGCTTTTGGAAGGATGGCCATTTTCACTGTGTTAATCCTACCGATCCATGAGCACGGGAGGTCTTTCCATCTTCTGATATCTTCTTCAATTTCTTTCTTCAGAGACTTGAAGTTTTTTTTAAACAGCTCTTTTACTTGCTTGGTTAGAGTCACACAAGATACTTTATGTTATTAATGGCTATTGTGAAGGGTGTTACTTCCCAAATTTCTTTCTTGGCCTTTTTGTCTTTAGACTACAGGATGGCTTCTGGGTTTTTTGTTTGTTTGTTTGTTTTGAGTTAATTTTGTATCCAGCCACTTTGCTGAAGGTGTTTATCAGCTGAAGTGGTTCTCTGCTTGAATTTTTGGGGTCACTCATCTATACTATCATATCATCTACAAATAGTGATATTTTGACTTCTTCCTTTCTGATTTGTATCCCCTTGATCTCCTTTAGTTGTCTTATTGCTCTAGCTAGGACTTAAAGTACTATGTTGAAGAGATATGGAGAGAGTTGACAGTCTTGCCTTGTTTCTGATTTCAGTGGGATTGATGTAAGTTTCTCTCTGTTTAGTGTGATGTTGGCTATAGGCTTGCTGTACATTGTCATTAAGATGTTTAGGTATGTGCCTTGTATCCCTGATCTCTCCAAGACTTTAAACATGAATAGGTGTTGGATTTTGTCAAATAACTTTTTTGGCATCTAAGGACATGGTCATGTGGGTTTTCTCCTTCAGTTTGTTTATATGGTGGATTACATTGATGGACTTCCGTGTATTGAACCACCCCTGCATGCCTGGGATGAAGCCTACTTGGTCATGGTGGATGATTTCTTTAATGTGTTCTTGGGTTCAGTTTGCAAGTACTTTATTGAATATTTTTGCATCAAGGTTCATAAGAGAGATAGGTCTGATGTTCTCTTTTTTTGTTGGGTCTTTATGTGGTTTAGGTATCAAAATGACCATGGCTTCATAGAATAAGTTTGGTAATGGTTCTTCTGTTTCTGTTTTGTGGAATCATTTGAAGAGAATTGGGGTTAGCTCTTCTTTGAAGGTCTGGTAGAATTCTGTGCTGAAACCATCTGGCCCAGGGATTTTTTTTTTTTTTTGGAAGGAAGAGTGTTGATGACTGCTTCGACTTCCTTGGGGGATATAGGGCTATTCAATCTTTCTACCTGATCTTGATTTAATTTGGTAAATGGAATCTATCAAGAAAATTGTCCATTTCCTTTAGATTTTTCAAAATTTTTGGCATATAGCCTTTTGTAGTAAGACCTAATGATTGGATTTCCTCAGTGTCATTATTTTCCCCTTTTCATTTCTGATTTTGCTGATTTGGATAGTTTCTCTTTGCCTTTTTATTAGTTTAGCTAAAGGTTTCTCTATCTTGTTGATTTTCTCAAAGAAGCAGCTCTTGGTCTCATTGATTCTTTGAATTGTTTTCTTTGTTTCTAATTGATTGATATCAGCCCTGAGTTGGATTATTTCCAGCTGTCTACTCCTCTGGGGTGTGTCTGCTTCATTTTTTTCCCAAGGGCTTTCTTGTATGAGATGTTTCAAATTTCTTCTTGAAGGCACGTAGTTCTATGAACTTCCCTCTTAGCACTGCCTTCATTGTGTCTGATAAGACTGAGTACATGAGTACGTTGTGTCTTCATTTTCATGGAATTCTAGGAAGTCTTTAATTTCTTTCTTTATTTTTTTCCTTAACCCAGTTGTCATTGAGTAGCAAATTATTCAGTTTCTATGTGTGAGTAAGCTTTTTGCTATTTTTGTTGTTATTGAGGTCCATTTTTGGTCCATGGTGGTCATATAGAATACAGTAGATTATTTCAATCTTCTTGTATCTGTTGAGGCTTGCTTTGAGACCAACTATATGGTCTATTTTGGAGAAAGCTCCATGAGATGCTGAAAAGAAGGTATATACTTTTGAATTTGGGTGAAAAGTTCTGTTGATATCTATTAGGTACATTTGACTTAGGGCCTCTGTAAGTGCCTTTATTTCCCTATTTAGCTTCTGTCAGGATGATCTGTCCCTTGGTGAGAGTGGATTGTTAAAGTCTTCCACTATTAAGGTATTGGGATCCATGTGGGATTTAAGCTTTTATAATTACAAATATAGATGCTCTCACATTGGGGGCATAGATGTTCAGAATGATGTTGTCCTCCTTGTGGATATTTCCTTTGATGAGAATGAAGAGCCCCCCCTTCCTCTTTTTTGATTAATTTTGGTTGAAAGTCTATTTTATTAGATATTAGGATAGCTACCCCAGCTTGTTTTCTGGGTCCATTTGCTTGCAAAACATTTTTCCAGTCCTTTACTCTAAGGTAGTGTTTATCTTTGTTTCAAAGGTGTGTTTCATGGATTCAACAGAATGTTGGATCCTGTTTCTGCAACCATTCTGTGAGTCTGTGTCTTTTTATTGGAGAGTTGATTCCATTGATGTTGATAAATAATAGTAACCAATGAATATTAGTTTCTTTTATTGTGGAGTTGGTGGTATTGTGATTCATTGCTTGTTTTCTTTTAATTCTTTGTTGTGAAGTTATCTGTATCCTATGTTGTCTTGGGTGTAGATGTTTTCTTTGGATTGGAGTTTTCCTTCTAGGAGATTCTGTAGGGCTGGGTTGATGTGCAGATATTGCTTAAATTTAGTTTTGTCATGGAATACTTTGTTTTCTCCATCTCTGTTCATTGAAAGCTTTGCTAGGTATAGTAGTCTGGGTTGGCATCTGTGGTCCCTTAAAGTCTGCATGACATCTGCCCAGACCCTTCTGGCTTTCCTAGGTTCTATTGAGAAGTCTGGTGTGATTCTGATAGTCTACTTTTATATGTTACTTGGCCTTTTTCCCTTGCTGCTTTTAATATTTTTTCTTTGTTCTGTAGATTTAGTGTTTTGAATATTATGTGATGTGAGGAATTTGTTTTCTGATCTAGCCTATTTGTATGCTTCTTATATGTTTATGGACATCTCTTTCTTTAAGTTGTGATATTTTCCTCTATGATTTTCTTGACAATATTTTCCAAATCTTGGAGCCTGGAATTTTCTTTTTCGTCTATTCCTATTATTCTTGAATTTTGTCTTTTCATGGCATCCTTGATTTATTGGATGTTTTGTCTTTGGAACTTTTCTGATTTTACTTTTTCTTTGAAAGAAGTATCAATTTCTGCAAGTGTATCTTCAGCACCTGAGATTCTCTCTTCTATTTCTTGTATTCTATTGGTGATGCTTACCTTTATGGTTCCTGATCTTTCCTCTAAGTTCTCCAGCTCCAGAGTTTTCTCTGTTTGTGTTTTATTTATTGATTCTAATTCTGTTTTCATGCCTTGCACCATTTCCTTCATCTGTTTGAGTGTAGATTCCTGTCTTTCTATAATGGCTTCTTTTTTGTTTGTTTGTTTCCACTTTATATATCACTAATTGTGCCTCTACTTGTGCCTCTATTTGTTTAGCTGTATTTGCCAATATTTCTTTGAGAGCCTTGTCCATTTCCTCTTTATTTGCCTCCCTTTGTGTGGCTATGCTATTGAGAGCTTTGTTTGTTTTCTCCTTATTTGCCTCCATTTGTGTGGCTATTCCTTTGAGAGATTTGTTCGTTTCCTCTCTATGTGCCTCTAATAACTGGATAAGCATAGCTTTAAAATCATTTTCCTTAGTTTCTGATGAATTGAAATATCCATTGATTTTGGTGGTTGCTGGCGAAGCCAGGATGTCCTGTTTTTTGTTGGGTGTGTTCTTATGCTGACCTCTGGCCTCTGCTTATCTGTAACCTTCACTGTTTGTTCCTGGAGTCTGTTCTTCAGACTGGGTCTGTCTTTCTCAGGTCTGGAGTATTCTTCACGAAGATGGGAGAAGTCCACTGGTTTGAGAGTGTGTATTGATGTTTCTGCTGTACCTAAGGCAGGAAGGTCACAGGCATGATTGCACAAATGTGGGTGAGAAAGCATAGAAGTGTGCTTTGAAGGACAGGATGCCAGAGAGTGTATATACCTGGAACTTGTGCAGGCACAGAGGGTGGGTGTGCAGGCATAGGAGGGGGTGCGGGTGCTGGTGCTGTTTGCGGGTGCAATGTGCATGTGCAGATTCCCTGAATACCTCAGTGGCCTACAGGTTGTTGTACTGTCCTTCTGGTGTTCATACCTGTCTGGGCTCCAGGAGTTTTTTGCCTGGATTTCACTGGTAGACCCACAGAACAGGGGCTTCACTGTTGAAAACGCTGTCCCAAGAATCTCTATGTTGCACACAGTGGGACTGTGGGGATGTCTGGCTGCTAGAGTAGAGGGACCCTGGATCTGGGGCTCTGCACGCACTCACTTCAAGGTGTACCCACCCTCTAGCAGGTCTAATCTGATTGCACAGAGGTTCCCCTTGTTCTCTACCCTCAGATTTGAGCCTGCCAAGGTGAATGCGAGTGTTTGAGCTCCATCACCTCAGTGGTGCTGCAGCTGCAGAACTTGGAGGCTGGTATAGCAGTCCAATGGGAGTCTAGCCACAGAACGGTGAGGCTAGTATAAATGCCTTCTGGAAGGTCCTGGGGAGCCGAGGACCTGGTTGGCCTGTCCAGCCAGCAGTCCGCCACCAAAGGACTGGGAGGCCTGCCTCCCTTGTCTCTGATACCTAGTACAGAGTTCTGTGCAAGGAGCCTCTGGAACTGTGGGCTGCCTCTGCAGTGACAAGAAAGGTCTGTCAAGGGGATTGAGTATTTGTCACTCTCTGTCCCCAGAGAACTCCACGGGTGACCTGAATCCAAATGGTCTCAGCTCACAGGTTGTCCTCTCTCGCCCAGGAAGCCTCAACGTCAATGTTCTGGCTTCATCTGCCCCTCCACTCACCAATTTCTGAGTTTCAGATCCTCTGCCTCTCAGATACAGTGTGCACTGATCACTGCCATCTTGGATCCCCAGATGAACAAATGTTTTAAGTTCATATATGTGTACTATAGAAAATTTCTCTCCTTTATCTGACAAGCCCTTCTCATGACCCCCTCTCTTCCAAAATTTATGGCCTATTATTTTTAATTATTATTGTAGGATATATATGAATAAATATGTTTACCATGCTTTGTTTTCAGAGATTTTTTTCAGTTCTATGCATGTATATTGAAACAGTTAATTCATAATAGCTAATATCTCAGAAATGACAGCTCTGTTCAATAATACTACTATGTGAAGCAAGTATTCCACGTAATGCCTGTTGGTTAGAAACTCCTATTGCAGACATTCAATGAGGTGTAATTGATCTCTTTGTCTAATATTTATGTTATATGCATGGAACAAATGCTTATTGACATGGCTCAAGAGTAGAGATGTAAGACCTAGTAGATTGAGTATTTCAAGATCCATTCAGAAACCTCTTTTTCTATAGTGATATAATTATAGTGATATAATTTTTATCATAGGCATTTGTGAGAAGATGTGCTCCTTAGTATAGTTAATCAGGATATGATGCTTATTTTGATTTTGATTTCCATGTTCATTTCAGTTCTCTATAATCTATATTTCTCTCACCCACTTTCAAAAAAGGTTTTCTTAAGAACTATTATTTACTCACTTATTCAACAGCCTTGTTTTAAAATCTACCATGTGGTAAGCATGAAGTTAAGCATTATTTGATTTGGAATTGAATAAGATAGGTGAGGTCTCTGCTATCAGAATTAACAGATTAACAAAAACCTGCAGACATTAGCTAAATGAGCAGGTTACTTACCATGTACAGTACCAGTTCTGGGAAATGTGGATGCAGCAGTAAAAAGATAGAAGTAGAGAAGCTCATGTATCCTACAGGAAAGAGCAATAGAGAGCGAAGGAAGTATAACTTGGGAAGTCCTTTCTAAGGGAGTTCTGGAAGGTAAGGGGTAAGAAGGAACCAGTTGATGGCAAACAGGAGTTCCTTAGGTTAGGATTGGGTGCACTGTGTTTGATGTAGATCAGTTTGTAATTTTTTATTTTAATTTTTTCTTCACAATTTATTCATTATATATCCCAACTGAAGCTACCATCCTCAACTCCCCCTAGTTCTACCCTCCTTCCCTCTTTCTCTCATCTCCTTCCCCTAGTCCACTGAAAGGGGAGTTCTCCACTATTGCCATCTGTCCATAGCTTGTTAAGTCTCATCAGGACTGCTGGGATCTGCTTTCTCCATGGCCTGACAAGGCTGCATCATCAGGGGAGGG
The DNA here is from genome assembly GCA_028658305.1 of Pachyuromys duprasi. Classification (NCBI taxonomy): domain Eukaryota; kingdom Metazoa; phylum Chordata; class Mammalia; order Rodentia; family Muridae; genus Pachyuromys; species Pachyuromys duprasi. Next base: position 61,044,898 of record CM053765.1, read on the forward strand.
GATCAGAGAGCAGTCATTGAGTTCATGATAGCAGCAGTCCCTGCTCCCCTCACTCAGAGATTCACATGGAGACGGAGCTGCCAATAAGCCACATCTGAGTAGAGGGTCTAGGTCCTCTCCATTCATGGTCCTCCCTTGGTGCATCAGTCTCTGCAAGACCCGCTGGGCTCAGATATTTTAATTTTGTTGGTCTTCTTGTGGGAATCCTGTCCCCTCCATGTTCCACTATTTCCATCCCTTTCTTCCTCCATAAAACCCCCTGCACTGGACCCAAAGTTTGGCTGAGTCTCAGCATCTGCTTCCATCCCCTGTTGGGTGGATCCTTTCAGAGGACCCTTTGTTGTAGGTGCCCATTCAGTTTCCCCTCTTCCCACCGCTTCTAGTGTCAATCCTGCTTGGCATTCTAGGTAAGATTTAAGCATCCTCCCTAGGGTCCTCCTTGTTGCTAGCATCTTAAGTCTGTAGATGGCTATCCTATATTATATGGCCAATGTCTGCTTATAAGTGAGTGTATATCATGCCTGTCTTTCTGTTTCTGGGTTATCTCACTCAGGATGATCTCTTCTAGTTCCATCCATTTCGTGATTTCCTTGTTTTTTAATAGCTGAGTAGTATTCCATTGTGTAGATATACCACAATTTCCATATCCATTCCTCCACTGAGGGACATCTAGGTTGTTTCAAGATTCTGGCTATTACAAATAAAGCAAATGCCCTTATTGAGTGGAGGGGCATCTTTTGTAATTTTGGAATGAGAACATTATGGAATTTATTTTTTAAATTGATGATATGAAGGTGGACACATAAATTAAAGCTGTGAGGTAGTCCAGGACAGCAATTGAAACAATTTGAGAGGAGAGCTGGGAGAGGTATAGTATACAGCAGTGAGTCCTGGGAAAGGGGGCAGTGCTAACCAGGTAAGTGCAGTAGGAGAGTTGGCACAGCTGATGGCCCACATGTAGGTGTGCTGAGCTCAAGATTGTTGTGTAGGATTTTTCACTTAAATACACAGATGTAAAGATTCAAAGCTTACAAAAATTTATCAGTTTTCCCTGTAGAGTTGTGGTTTCAAAAAAGAGAAAAAAATAAGAACATTGGAAGGATTTGTACTTATATAAGTCATAGGGTCCATTCTGAGACAGAAGAAAATGAATAGAGTAGAGACAGAGGAAGGTTGACAGGGCTAAAGGGAGTAGCGGATGCATGGTTTGCTAAGTGGATGAAATTGAAAGAGATTAGTGTGGCCTATCAAGTGAATTTCATGAGCTTATCTTGGAGTATTAATACATCTGATATTCTGGTTAATTTTCATTATCAGTTTGACTGGAGTAAGATTTGCCTCGAGGATTGAAAAGTCATCACACTTATGGGTGTGGTCAATTTCCAGAGATGAGTTCTGATCTAATGAGAGACTTTCTGATATCTTTATAGACTCACAATATGATGGTAGTGAAAAGTAGGAGCTGGGTCTAGTTGAAGAAAGTAGGCTACTGGGGAAATGTCCTTGGAAGTTTACATACATACATATACTTCCTGAATTCCACCCTTCTCTATTTCCTGTTCACCATGAACATGTGTACTTTGCCATGCCTTTTATATCATTATGGATAAGCTGTGAACCAAAATAAATCTTTTCTCCTTTAAGTTGTTTTTGCCAGGTAGTTCATCACAGCAAAGAGAAAGTCAGTATATTTATCGTATGTGTTTCTATGTTTATGCATATAAACTCTAATGAAATTTTAACATTGAAAAGAATGTGCTTTTGTATACATGAATGAAAAAATGTGAAGGTGAAATGCCGAGGATGTCTTCCTATTATTGTGATGTTAATAAGTGATCATATTTGGCCTTATTACTTCAAGCCAATTAATTGAAAATCATTTTGGCACCAAGTACCAAAATTATGCAAGGTAATGATGTCAAATAGCAACACAGAGTACTGTTGCCATACGTAGTGGTTACATTTGTAAGTGTGACACCTGAAAAATAGTTCAGGGTTTAGAATTTAGAAAGAAAAACAATCTGAAGAGGCAAGAGTAAATGTACCTAGTATAGAAAGGAGAAGATGGGAGATGAGGCCAAGGAGGTGAGGGAATGGTTTTTAAAAGACCTCATAAGTTATAGTAAGAAAATTTCACTATAAGAGCAATAAGACGACCTATGCAGAGATTCAATATAAAATATGATCACTAATAAAGCATGGGAATTTTACGATCTCTTGAGTTTATTCTAAAGCTATTAACTTTGTTATAATTCCCAAGTAGGAAGAAGTTAGTTAAAATGACATCAGAACAATATGATTTTTTTCATATTTCACAATAAAAATTTTCATTTTTATCTGAAATGTATTAATGAAATGATATTAAACAAAGAAATTAAGTCCTGCTTACAAAGCAGTATTAAATTCATTAATCTTCTCATAAAGGAGAAATTAAATTTTCTCTGACTCTCAAGTATATTTGGTTGCTATTGCACAGTTTCTATTATATTGGTGAAAATATTAGATAATATACCACCAACTTATGCATGCCACCTAACACCTGCAATCAAATGTAGGTGGAACTGTTCCTTTTCTCTCTAGTGACATAAACCTTTGAGATGCTGCCATTAATTGGAAAGGCCATCATCTTTGATAACTTTCCTGATCCTTCTGATACATGGGAAATCACTGAAACCATTGGCAAAGGAACGTACGGGAAGGTTTTCAAAGTCCTGAATAAGAAAAATGGCCAGAAAGCAGCAGTCAAGATTCTGGATCCAATCCACGTGAGTCATTTTGAGTGTTTTTTTTAAAGATTGTGTTCATTCACTTGTTCATTTATGTGCATGAGTATATATGTGTGAAGGTATGTGTGGAGACAAATGTGCATGCAGGGGTGCATATATCCGTATGAAGGCCAGAAGTCTCCACAGCTGTCACTCCTCAGCCTTCATTTACCTTGTTTTGGGGGGCAGAGTTTCTCATTGTCTTGGATATCCTGCTTATAACATTAGCATTTTACCAACAGAGATATTGCCCCTAGCTTCTATTTTTTTTCAATGTCTACTTTCTTTTTCTTTGTATTAAACACTTTAAAAGTGTGAGAGTATCTTATTCTAGCTCACTCATCTTGCTGTCATCCTGAAACAGGGCGAAAGCAGAAAAATAAGCAGAGGTCTATTTATGTGTTTTGCACATGCCATAACGACTTAAACAAATACATAAGCACATAAATGCAGCTCTCAACAATGAAGCAGTGGGTGGAGAAGCAGTTTATTCTTTAAAAATAAGTCAGAGAAACAAGCTGTTAGGTCTAGAAGTTTTTCTGAAAATCTGGTTGTAGTAACCTGTATTCCGTTTTTCCTCCACTTATGTGGGATTTCTCTTAAGCCAAACTGATGAGGATTTTTTACTGTTAAGCTGCGCAAAGACAGCAGTTGATTTGCCAGTGTGGGTAAGGGAAGCTCACAGTGTTTCATCCCTGAATGAAGAGCTTCAGGCAATCATTGACTTCTGAGAGAGAGAATCAGTCTTTTCCAGGAATGACTCCTCTGGTAGATGATGATCTACCAATTCCAGGTGGTCAGCCCGAAATAGACAGGAACAGCACTAAATGCACAAATGTTCTCGAGTGTGTGTGTGTGTGTGTGTGTGTGTGTGTGTGTGTGTGTGTGTGTGTGTGTGTAACTATAAGGAGAACTTGTGAATTTCAAAGGGAATAGGAGAATACAGGACATGGAATTGGAGGAGGGAGAGGTAGATTAGATAGATAGATAGATAGAGAGAGAGAGAGAGAGAGAGAGAGAGATTATATATATTGTATATATCGATATAAGATACATAGTACTTATGTATGAAATTCCAAAAACAAATTGAAAATAAAGTTTAAAAGTAGCATTGTTAATGAAGTTTTTTGTAGAGAAAAAATATTTAATTTCTCTCAGAGAAGAGAATTTTCATATTTGCCTAAGAGTGTCCATAGCAGAAGTTATGTTGACTTATCAGGGTAACGTTCCTCATGGAGAAGTGAGTATCAGGTGCAGTCCTGCTGCTCTCTCTTGAGTCACTAGCAGCAGTTCCCTACACTTAACTGTACCTCACTCCAGGCTAGCTTTTTAAGAATAGGAGTTAGCAAGTTAGGAATATCCATGCCTCCTAGAAATATCTAAGTTTTCCATTGCACACAAGTGAGCTACATAAGGTCAGAGTCCTATACTCACCACATTCTACTAAGGGTCTCTTTTATTAAGAGATTCATGGTGGAAGTGTGACATGATAGAAATAATAAAATATCAAGGACAGTGCAGTTCTGATACCTTGACATGGCTTGTCCGCTAACAGGGGGTAATACAAAACTACTGGTTGTTTATTCATCTTAGGGGTGGTCTTTTTTGATAATTTATCTATGCTAAAACCATTATAACTGCGATATTCCATGCTATTTTTTAGCAGAGGATTGGGGGAAGGAAGCTTGACTTTAATACGAGTTCTGACACATTGGAAGGAGAAAATGGGAAATGGAGACTCTAGACTCAATTGATTTGCAACATGCTCACAGAGAAGAAACACAAGTTGTGTTCTTCCAAAGGGGCAACACTTCTTTTCCCTCCAGCTTTTTGGTTTTAGGGTGGGGATTTACAAAACAGCAACAGAAAACAAATACTTCAGACCAACCCCAACGTGGTCCCCAAATTAATTTTTCTTTCTCATTCTTTTCCTTTATGGTAAGAACAAATAGCTCATGACACACATGATCATTCCTTTTCCACAGCTTACTCATGTATGATGTTCTTATGACACTTGAAAAGTAGGACATTTAAATATTTTTGAGAAAGAGAGGGAAGGAAGATTAGATGAAAGGGCAGATGGAGGAGAGAGGGAGAGGAGATAGAGACAGACAAAAAAAGCATGTGGGCATGTGGAGGTCAGAGGACACTTCCGGTCATCTCAGGAACACTTCCTATTTCCTTTCATCACATTGGCCTGGAGCTCACCGGTGAGGCAGGATGGGCTGGCCAGCAAGCATAGGGCTCCCAGTGTCCACCTCCCCACTTCTGGATTGCAAGTGCACACAACCGGGCCCAGCATTTTTACTGAGTCCTGAGCATCAGAATCCGGTCCCCTGACTTGTGAATGAAGTACTTTACCAACCGAGCAATCCCGCCAGTCTTCTACTGTTTTTTAATGGAAGACTCACAGCTATAGAAATTAATTTGATAGTTTGCTCATTTTATTTTTGTCATAGAACATATATACTTTCCTAAAAATTATTTATTCTTCATCCATCATGTAACAAGTCAGAGGAAAACAAAGCATGGTCAAGAAATTACATCCTAAAGAAATTTAAATAAACCCACACTTTAAAAAACAAATGCTGGAATCTATTTTTAAGATGAAAAAGCCTTAGTATTTTGTATATTTGTCAAAATTCTGAGTGTTGATCCTCTGCAAGGAAAGGATGGCATGAGCAGGGCTGGAAGATGGTAGGCTGAGCATATAGACCTATATTTTCCACTGTGAGCCTAACTTCTGAGAACTTAAACATTTTCTTTGTAGCGTGGGGATTCTGTAGTGAAACAGCAGAGACATTAACTATAACTATTAGAGTAGGACCACTACGATGATCTCTTACTGTCTGCAATTTGTCCCACAGAGAGACGGTGTTCTAGAAATGGCCAAATGGTTTTCCAGCATTTTATTAAGGCATCCATTCATTCTACTTCTGGTGGATAAGCTGTTAGTTAATTTAACCTTATGTGATATCATTTGATTTAGCCCCATCTTAAGTAGGAATTTATTGCCTGTATGATGGGTATTTTTAAATAACTTCCAAATACACTGTGCTCTGAAAAAAAAAAGAAACTAACATTTCAGTCTTATTTTTTATTTTAAATTGATGTCTTTATCATTGCAATCAAATCAGTAATCTGGAGTAGTTCTCCACTTTCACACAATAATAGCCATTGTTTCTCCTTTTTAAAATGTGCTTAAGTTAATTCAGATTGAGACACATTGAATTAGTACAAAAATATTAAACTCAACAGTGTATTGAGAGATTTCAATACTGCATTACAAAATGGGGTACCAAATGACTATAACCTTGCTTTAATGAAGTTAGAATTCCCTATTTAATATCCTAATATTATTAGCATCATTTGTGTTTTCTGATAATCATCTTTTTATGACCCATTTTAACCCAGGATATTGATGAAGAGATTGAAGCAGAGTATAACATCTTAAGAACACTTTCTGACCACCCAAATGTGGTCAGATTCTATGGGATTTACTTCAAGAAGGACAAAGTAAATGGAGATAAGCTATGGCTGGTTCTTGAGGTGAGTGCTCTGCACTGCTTGTATGATGGAATTTGTGTGTATGTCACATCTACAGCTTGCAAAGCCTGTTTATAGTGTGTTGCTTGCTGCTGATGGCCTCAGTATAATGTTTGTACCAATTTGAGCATTGACATTTTAGACACATAAGGAAATTAAAAGTCTATAAAAACCTAAAAAGTCTATATAAACTGAAGATTAAAAGAAAATGAGTCCATGATAAAAGACTAAAGAAACTAAGATTATTTTTGTCATACAGAAAAGCAAGTTCAAGGGAATCTCATCGTAATGCATAGGTAAAAAGTATTTGGATGGGTGATGGTGGCACACACCTTTAATCCCAGTATTTGGGAGGCAGAGGCAGGTGGATTTGTATGCGTTGGAGGCCAGCCTGGTCCACAGAGCAAGTTCAAAGATAGTAAGTGCTACACAGAGAAGCCTGTTTCAAAATGAAAGGAAGGAAGGAAGGAAGGAAGGAAGGAAGGAAGGAAGGAAGGAAGGAAGGAAGGAAGGAAGGAAGGAAGTTAGTACGCGTTCTGGGCTGGGATTAGGATATAAGAGGGCAATAATGCTAAGTAAAAGCTCCTTAAAAATAGCTGTGTTCTTATTTTATCTTTATTGAAAGCTAATGACTTAAACTATAGAAATAACTTTCTCCAAATGGTTTTCTGAGTAAATGGCCGTGGGGGGAAGTGTGCTCTTTAGAATCTTTAGAGTGTGTTTTCTGATACTGGGCAATCTGTTCTAAGGGTTACTGAGATACCACCTCTCCCTAAGGTGAATGATTGCCAGTACTAAATTTCAATTTTTCATTAGTCAAGTAATCATTTAAACAGAAACTATATGGAATTTTTTAAAGTTGCTTTTGGGCTGGCAGGATGGCTCAGAAAGCAAAGGTCCTTCCAACAAGCCTAATGGCCTGAATTTGATAACTGGAACCCATATGGTGGAAGGAGAGAACCAATTCTTGAAAATTGTCCTCAGTCTTCATTTAACTAAGTAACAGCATAATATATTCTGTGTTAATTACAATATCAGATTTGATTGTTTCTTGTAAACATCTATTTGTTTTCCTGGGGTAGCTGGTCTTTGTGCTGCTAGAATAAAAATACCACAGACTAGTAATTTATTAAAAAGGAAAACAGTGCAACTGAAAGAAAAACCAGACACATTAATAACAACAGACAACATCAAAATCAGGCAGTCCAAAGAGCTGGTAATATAATGTCAAAATGTCGATCTACCTTACTTGGACCACCCACCCTGTCCTGTACAGTTGTGTACTGTTGATGTTTTGTGGTGCTGTACATAGAAAACTGTGGTTGAGCCTTTGTAGTCTCGATGGTACCGTTTGAACATTGGCAAGACTGTCCATTGACGCTTGGGACCCTGTGTGCTCCTGCCAAGTCTAGAGGTCTGCCTGCATCTGACCTCTGGTGTTTCTCTGCTCCTTCTCTACATGAGCTTATTCCTGGATCCTTGGGCTCCTCTTCCCAAGTTTACTTCTCTACATTACCTATCATGTAATAGTATGTACACCACTCATGTTAGCCACTCTACTGATACCCTTGATTCCTGCTGGTGTTTCTATGGGAACAGAAGACCCAGTCAGTATCTTAACCATGTGTATGAGGCACAGGGAGGCTCCTGGGTGCTGATGCTTGGTGTGTGGGATGAGAGGGTGTCCAGTTTGATGACTGGACACTTCCAGACTATCCTTTGTTTTCTGACTCTTGCCCTTCCTTCCACCTTCCTTCCCTGGTACTGTGTGGGCTACTCTCTTTTGGCAAGCACCAAGGAACTTTAGAGAACCCTTCAGTTTGTAGCTGCTTCTGCTTCTTTACATCAGTCCTGACTCACACATGTGATTCCATATTCTAAGAGTTGGAATCTGGCCCATTGCTCTCCTGCTTTCTGCTTGTTTTGTGTCTTAGACGATTTTTATTCCTTTATTGGCATTTAAATAGTTATCATGACTAAGAGGAAATTAACCTGGCTCTCACCTACAACCTTTTATTACAGAACCTTCAAAAATATATTGTATTTTAAGAAATGTTTAAGAAACATTATATGACATTTATAAAATTTACATCATTGCTCCTTAGAATTAGACAATTCACTGTTTCAAAGTTACTTTCTACTATTAGATAGGTTTCTATCTTAATTTAAATTATATACTAAACAAAGCTAAACTTTTATTCATATAAATTTAAATAACCAAGTAATAGAATGCATATTGTAAATGTAAACCATTTTTTTCTTACATCAGTAAAGAATTTTTCGAGGCTTTACTTGAGTTTTCCACTTTATATCTGAGCTATTAGGCTGTATGAGTCTTGAATGCAATTTTGCATACACATCAAATACCTTCAATAATCTGTGTTTAGCTTTACAAAGAGATTAGCAGTGAAATAGAGATCTAGATTCTTTGGCTGATAAGGATCTGTATGGTCCAGGAAATGTTCTTTCCAAAGCTCAAAAAATGCTAAATAAGATCATTTAACCTGTCAAATTTCTATTCTGATTACACTGTTACTGTCTTAATGGATTAAACTGACAAAATGGAATGCTATTCTGGCATAATGAATCAGTAGGGACTTAGAGGGTTCTTTGATCTTTGACCATATGCTTTACTATCAGACGGAAATATAAAACATTTTCCTAAGTGACTTGGATGAAAATAATAATGCTATTTAGTAAAATATCACAATGATGACACTTTATTGCCAACTTGACTGGATACGGGGTCCCCTGAAAAACATTGTTCTAGGTATCTGTGAGGGTGTTTCCGAAGAAGAGTAACTGTAGAGGGTTCTGCTCTCAATGTGAAAAGCACTAACCCTGGATGGAGCTCCCAGAAGGAGGGAGGAGGGAGGCCAGGGGAACACCAGCAGCCATCACTCTCTGCTTCCTGACTGAAGATGCCCTGTGACCAGCCGCCTCTGCCAAAGCATTCACGTACCTTGTGAGCCCAAATAAGCTCCTCCTCCCTTAAACTGCTTTTTGTTGGGTATTATAATAATGACGAGAAAAATATTACAATAATGAGAAAAGTAAGTAGTAATCTGATCTAGCTGAACTAACAAAGTTGGGGAGAGCATAAAGAAAGTAAAAAGTTAGTAAACTGGATATAATTATTGTAATTTGAATATGCAAATTATACTAATTACATTATCTACAGAAGTGGCTAGAAGTACAATTACCTGATTTAGAAATGTGAATGGTGCAGGTGCTCCTTATAGGCACATTTTACAAAATTGGCTGTGGCATCCGTACCCTGTGCTGCATAATGACTGCTAATTACGCCTCTTTTCATAATAAAGCCCAAATAAATTATTTTGCATGAATATAACCAATGACTGGACAAAGAGGGGTGATGTTACCCAAAGAATCATGCTAATAATGCTCAGCTTTTAATGCGAGTCCCTATAAATAAGGCGTGTACTGGAGGGGTTGGATCTCAGCTGTGAATGACAGCCAGCAGGATCCATCAGCCTGCCGGGTGAAGGCTTAGATAAGTGCCTGCAGCGGCTTCTCGCCATGATCACTTTTTTCACTTAAGTTTCAGTCCAGAATTGGAATTGTTGGAATAGAAATTCTCCACATCTCGCGAGGGCAGTCTATTTTTTCATTTTTTTAATTTTCTTTTCAACTTTATCACTCCTTTATTTTCATCCAGTTTATTTCTCCAGTTTGTGAAACTCCTTAGGAAACGCTTCCATTTGGCTGCTCTGTCTGTTCATTCTGAGCCTAAAAGTTCCCAGGCTAGGGAAAGCAGTCATTGTTTCACTCAGACAAAACCACTTCATAAAAGGGGGGGGGGGGAATCAGGTTAGTCTGTGGCTCCTGCTTTGTCTCTTGTCCATGAAACACCTGTGGAGGTTTCGATTCTCACACCATATTTTATTATTTATAGTGATGTGTATATAAAGGCAGAGCAGGTGATTTTGTTTTCACCATGCCTCATTATATAATATCTTACTTTTTGTCTGTCCTTTAGAGTAAAACATAAATGCCACCTTTGACCGAGAGTTTCCTTAACCCCTATTGTCTAATGGCAAGGGGCAAGTCGGGTATCCTTCTATTAAAAAGAGCTCATGCATCGCTGTGCTAATTGCTCCTCCATGGAGGCGCTGCCCAGTGTGCTCTGTGCCTCACTCAGCCAGCCCCGATCTGGCCATTTGTAATAGTGGCGCCGCTTTCTTTCATGGCCTTCCAATTACAGCAATTTCTCTCTTTGAAATTATATCCCTTTCAAGAGATCAAAGACTGGCAATTACAGGTGGTGTTTGAAAGCACGAAAAAAAATCAGTAAATAGTTACAAAGCCTCTCAAATAGACGTCGTAGGTCATTGAAGCGGTCTTCATAGATGCATTATTGTGTTTTCTGGTTTTTCTTCTGCTTACATCTAGAAAGTAATATAAGATGTGTCATAAGAGAGGGGAAAAAACAGGATGATGAAGACAACATAGTGAAGGAGGGTTTTCTATTTGTTCACTTTTAACACATTAATATTCTGTAACTAGGAGGGGTTAAAAAGCCAGGGCAGTCTTTCTTCGGTGTCAGGAAACAGGGCAGGAGTGGAGGCTGGCACCCTGCCTTCCTCTGGTAGCTGGGCATTGTCCCTTCTTCCCTGCATCAGCTCACGATTGCAGTGGAGAGGAAGACTGCAATGATTCCTTTCACGCTCCCAGGGCTGAAAAACCATTCCCAGCTCTCCTCTAAAAGGCTATTATTTCCTGTGTCTGCAACAGAATAGACAGCAATTACCTGCAGTCATTTCATTTAAGGTTTTGTTTAAAGAGCAAGATGGGAAAACAGCCTAGTGTTCTCCTTTATGTTCTTTATCCTAAAAATGCATAAATAACATATACGAGTCTCACTGTCCTTCCCGCTGTATACATCAGCACTTGCCAAAGTCACTGCTGCTTGCACAGGAGTGCCAGTTTATAGTGTTGCTTCAGGAGCTGTGTTGCGAATTAATACATTAATACTTTCTGTGCATCAAAGTATTTCATCTGATAAATTACCTTCCTTTGTTATAGGTTTTTGGTTGTCAAGTCCTAATGTGTGGTGTGTTTCCCCTGGGATTTTAAAGCATCTTAGAGTTAGAGAACTGGACTATATTTGGAGTTAGTGATTGGAGTTTCCAAAATACATCCCCCCAAAACCAGTTGTCAATTATGTTCTTAAAGTATTGGTTTCACACTAGAAGAGTCACAGGATGCATCACACAGTATGTGAGCACACATTAGGAAATGGCTTCTGGGTGGCATCTGTTTCCATAACTGTTTATCACCTTTTTGATATCTATAAATTAATATATTAATGTATTTTATTAATTTTATTGAAACATGTCACATTTTGAGCAGACCCCTTCTTTACAGTAGAAAAATCTGACCTTTTACTATGTACACATAGAATTCACATCTAGCCATTTGTTTGCTTCTTGAATTATGACCTCTGACATTGGGCTGGCCGTGATGATGGGCTCTCAGTTTTCAGTGGAGATCAAGATAAATTTACATTAGAGATCACTTGTGTAGTGGTGGGAAGATGATTTTAAAGCTAAAATTAATTATTGTATAGAGACATTAATAAAGAATAAAAGAGAAGACCCTTGACAAGAAGGAATAAAGGAGGCCTGTTGCCTCAACTTGCTGACAGAAAACAGAGTAATGGCTGCAGGACCTCTATAGTATCCTCTAGACTTCCTGATTAGAAGTGTGGGCTGCATGTACCAATGAAGCAGAACTTGTTTGAATGAAATTTGGAAGCTGTTTTATTTTGAGACAGGATAGTCTCTCTATTATGTAGCCCTGGCTATCTGTTTAGCCTGGGAGTCACTCTATTTACCAGGCTGGTCTTCTACCTTTACCTTCCAAATGCTGGGATTAAATGTGTGCGCTCCCACACCCAGCTTACAACTATTTTTAAATAAATATACAGGTGACTCTTATCTAAGGAAAGTCTAGAAAGCACACTTCTCGGTTTGCCTGTCTGCAGAGAAATAAGCAGAGATTTCTGCTTCTGGCCATGATAGCACTTGTGTCTTCATGCAATCTTCACATACACAAACAGAATGCTGGTAAAACTGGACATAAATAAAGCATCTTTCAAATAGTGGGAAAGTGTGGAACATTATAAAGCTCACCTTTATTTTTAGAGACAAGCCCTACACCATAGGCATTTCCTAGGAGGAAGCTAAGAGGTGGCCATTAAATCCCTCCATAAGCGCACTTGTTTGAACCCAGTCTCCTGTTTGCCGTGCTTTATAAGGAAGTTGTGAAACGTTTAAACAGTGGTTCCCCACCTTCCTAATGTTGCAACTCTTTAATACAGTTCCTTATGTGGTGATGAGCCTCAACTATAAAATTATATTTGTTGCTGCTTCATAACTGTAGTTTTGCCTCTATTATAAATCATAATATAAATATTTGATATGCAAGGTACCTGATATGTGAACCCCTAAAGGGATCATGACCCACAGGTTGAGAACAGCTGTTTCAATACAGGACTTATCTGGAAGATACAAGCTGCCAAGTCAGGTGTAGCCTGGGAAATGGGGTACTTCAGGATTATGGCTCCGCCCCACCTCTTCTGCAGAACATTAGCTTCTTGTGGTACCAAATGAGAAGCCATGCCACCAGCCTTGTCTTTCTTTCGAGAGTGAACACACCTCTGAGCCATGAGCCAAAATGAACCTCCTCCCTGAACCTGCTTCTGTCACATATTTTATCACAGTGATGAGAAAAGCGGCTACCTCAGATATCAAAGCAATTCTGCCTCACTGCGAAGATTAGAAGGACATCCATGGTTAGAGATCAAAGAGAAGAAGAGGCTCTGCAGAAATCTGCCTTCCAAAAGAAAAGACTGTATGTAATTAAATGTATGCAAAAAAGTTTTTGGACTACAACAGCCTTTGAAGGTGTTGGGCAAAGAACAAACCAGGGGAGTTGGTGCAAGGTTGCAGTCTGGACAGGATGAGTTTGCTGCCTAGGGGGATGCTCAAGTTCTCACTATCTGCATCTAAAGCTGTAGGCTTAGATTTTTCACCAAACCAACTTTATTTAGGGTTCTTAATCACCTTTACCTCCCTTCCAACCCCCCAAAACCTTATGTAGGAGATTAATAGAGAGCATGGCTGTAGGCCTCTTTTATCTACTTCCTGGTGATCAGGATCTATGACTCAGGGGATTACCAGACTCAGTCATTAGGATACCAGCACTCCAGTCCAAAGGCCAACACGAAGTAGCAACATGAAGTCATCGAAAGCTGCAAGACCCACTTGGATTGCCCAGAGAAACTCTCTGGAAGTTCCTCTCTAAAAGTCAAGTGTTGAAGCACTAAGATCAGCGCTGTGATGTCCATCTAAACAGTAGTGTCTCAGTCTGCCTGGGCCTCTATATATGTCCTCTTCTCAAAGTCAACCCATGGATGTTCTCAGCTGGCCTCTCAATCATGAGGGATCACAGCAAAACATCATGTGTCCTCTCACAAACTAACCTGGGCAAAACATCACATGCCCAGCTTGCAGCAAAACATCACATGACAAAATTCAGTCTTAAAGAAACCAGAAATTTCCATTTCATGAAGCATTTACTAGGGACCCCAGAAAGGTTGTACTACAGAGGGAAGGTTAAGTGAGCCTTAAAAGAATAGCTCCCTGGAAGGCTTGAATTTATCTATATGTTTATTAAATATATTCTAGAATGAAATTCAGTGTTCATTCATATAAGACAGCAAAATCCAGAAATTCAATAACATATCATTAACAATGTCCAGTTGCAGTATTGGGTTATATATGTATATATACTTATGTATGTATACATAAGTATACATATATGTATATGTGTGCATACATGAGTACATATATGTGTTATATATGTGTATGTGTCTGAAAACACAGAAAAGATGTGAATCAGTCAAAAGAAAGTATGATCAATAGAAAGAGGCACTGGAATTAGGAAGTTAAACTTTAATGCTGTAATGAATGTAAAATTTTAAAGAAAAATCAATGAAATAAATGGAAACTGTAAAAACCTAACTGGAACTTCTAGAATTGAAACAGCAATCACTATGAAACAATAAACCACAACAACTGAGCTTAACTTTAGATAAGATATGTGAGAGAAAAGATTTTGAATACTGGAACATCACAATTGCCCACATGGAAATCTAAGTAAACTAAGAAAACTACACTAAGATTCATCATAATCAAAATGTGAAAAACTGACACTGAAGAAAATTATGAGCAGAGCAGAAAGGACACATTATACATCGCAGTCTCAGATCCAGGTGACCAATGGTGTTTCCTAAGATGTCCTGGAATGACATCTGTGAAGCACTCAGAGTAAAATGATGTCATCTTTGAATTCTGGACCCAGCTAAAATAGTCACAAATTAAGGTAAAATAAAAACAGGCCTTGTGGTGGTTAAATAAAAATGTCTTCCACAGGCCCACAGGAATTAGTACTATTAGGAGGTGTGGGCTTGTTAGATAAAGTGTGTCACTAGGGGTGGGCTTTGAGGTTTCAGATACTCAAGCCAGGCCCGGTGTCATTCTCTCTTCCTACTGCCTGTGGAAATGGACGTAGAACTCTCCAACACGATGTCTGCCTGCATGTCATCATGCTTCCCGCCATGCTAATGGACTGAAACTCTGAACTCTAAGTCAGTCTCAATTAAAAGAGACCATGAATTTGAAAGAGAGCAAACAGGCAAAGGGTACATGGGAGGAAGGAGGGAGGAAAGAAGAGAAAATGATGTATTTATAATCAGTTTTATAAACTCTTTTGCTTTAATATTCTCTATTTGGCATTAGCATCAAGCCTTCCTTACTTTACTAATGGTTTCCCTTAGAATTTGAATACACTTTTTTTTAATTCATGCTTTCATGTCTTTGTCTACTAGGTACATCTGCACATACAGTTCTTGCTGCATTTTTTTTTCATGTCTGTAGAGTAGTGTTTTCTTATTGCTTCCTTTGTCTCCTAGTTTCTGATTGAAGGCTGGACATTTTTAAATAAACCTGTTGTAGGCATTCTAAATGCTTATTCTCTGGGCAGACTTACTGTTTGGACTTGTTTTTTTAATGACTGCAACTAAACTATTTTCATAAAATGAATTTCCCCTCTTATTACTCCTTAGAGGGCATTGGTTTGTCACGTTCACAGTTATCCAGCAATGACAGTGCTTTCTAAAAGGCACTTCTTTCTACCTCCTTGGGTTGAGGAGTCTGCATGTAGTGTGGGCATACATGCATCTGAGTGTGTAGATCTTCAAAAGCCAGGAACATCAAGTGTTATGTCTTAGGCTCTATCTCTTTTGTTGAGACATGGTCTCTCTTGAGTCTGGGATGCACCAGCTAGGCTCAGGTCATCAAGCCCCTGGTATCTTGCTGACTCCACTTCCCCTGTGTTGGAATTGTAAACGTGTGTTACTGCAGCCACCTATACATTGGTTCTGGGAACTAGATTGAGGTCTCTGCAAGCACTTTACCAACTGAGCCTTAACTGTATCTTTCTTTGATTTTTCTATTAAGCCAGTCTGCCTCTGTGTGACACCAAGCTATTGAGTTCCACTAACTGTCTGCTGATTCCTCTGTAGATTTCATCAATATCCTGAAGCAAAGAATTGCTTCACAGTTTGATCAGCTGAATGTAGGCACAGTTTCTTCAGTAGTCTTTGAGGACCCCAGCAGAGCTCTGAGCTGTTTCTTTGATCTTGTCTACTGAACTGCATGGTCTATAGCAAGCCTGCTGCTCTCACAGAGTTGCACAGCACCTTGCAATTACCAGAACCACCACTATTTTCAAAAGTTCCTTAAATTTGTACTTCTTACCCTCTCCCAAATAATATCAAAAACATTGCAGCCCTCTGTTCTTATGGCTGCCCTTGAGCAAAAATCTCTCGTCCACTATTTCAGAGCTGCCAGCAAGAGCAGGGATCTACATGTCTTGTAGAGATGCCTGCTTCTTGAACAAGGAAGCAACCTCTACTCTCAACTTGTCTCTTCTGGCCCTGTGCCCTATACCTAAGGAAAAAGCCTGGGTGAGAGTGGCATTAGCAGTCTGTGCACCAGAATTAGGGTCTTCCTGTGCATGGGGACAGAGCAGAGGAAGGCTGGTCTCCGAAAAGAAGGGGATGAAAACAGTGCTCTTTAACATACTTCACAGGGTTCTTGTTTCTTTTTTTAAGCTAGTGTAAAACATTCATCAATGAAGTGTTTAGTAAGCTAAACATCAGTAAAAGCCAGAGAAGCAGAGAATTACAGTAACAGGGGACACAGAACTACATGCAGATCACCTGCATTTCTCAAATACTCCCAAGTCTGTACTCCAGAAGCTATATCCCAGGTAAAGGCTTTGGGGAAAGTTAAGCTAAAAGCATAAAGGTATATACTGAAGCATATAGGTATATACTGAAGATGGGGTGCTTCCTTTGAAAGTTTTCAGTACTACTTAATGTTACCTAATTTTTCAGAGCTGAGATATTGAAAGTTTCTCCACCATATTCTTTCTTCTTGTCTATTCAGATTCTCCTTTTTTTGTGTGCAGAGAAGGAGGCTCTGGAGAGCAGAGGCAATATAATATTGTTGCCTAGAGTTTTATTTGTCATCTTCAGTGTACTTATCAATTTTGCCTAAAAGGAGGTTTGTTTCTTTTTAAATTAGTACACATTTAAAGTGATGCATATCTCTTGACACTGTTGACCTATATTAATTAAAATATCAGAAGTCAGTATAGCTTTTGAGGTCTATGTCCTAAATTGGGGAATAATTTGTAAAATCACAATTAGCCTTAAATTTAAGTAGAAGATTCTCTTCTGAAAAATTAAGATGAAAACTGTGTTCTAGTTATCAGTCCTAATGTGAGAACAGTCTATTTTCATTTGTGACATCATGAAGATAAAGAGTCCTTTAGGAGACTGCTTACAACAGGATACTAGAACAATTTTTGAAACATTTTAAGAAAGCCTTTTACAGTAAAGCTTTTAAAGATTGTCATCAGAAGAAAGTGAAAATAAGGAACAAGACAGGAGCCTACCACAGAGGGCCTCTGACAGACTCTACAAAGCAGGGTATTAAAGTAGATGCTGAGACTCATAGCCAAACTTTGGTCAGAGTGTAGGACATCTTATGAAAGAAAGGGGAGATAGAAAGACCTGGAAGGGTCTGGAGCTCCACAAGGAGAACAACAGAACCAAAAAATCTGGGCCTAGGGGTCCTTTCTGAGACTGATACTCCAATCAAGGACCATTCATAAAGATAACCTGGACCCCTGCACAGAGGTAACCCGTGGCAGCTCATTCTTCAAATGGTTCCCTAGTAAGGGGAGCAGAGACTGTCTCTGATATGAACTCAGTGGCTGGCTCTTTGATCACCTCTCCCTGAGGTGGGAGCAGCCTGACCAGGCCACAGAGGAAGACTATGAAAGACAGTGGTGATGAGACCTGATAGACAAGGGTCAGATGGAAGGACCTCCCCTATCAGTGGACTGGGGGAAGGGCATGGGAGCAGATGAGGGAGGGAGGAAGGGAGGGAAAGAGGGTGGGGCAACAGCTGGAATACAAAGTGAATAAATTGTAATAAATACAAAATTATATTAAAAAACACATTGTGTTAATTTTAACATCCATTGATGCACTCACTCATTTCCAGCTGTGCAATGGAGGATCTGTGACTGATCTTGTGAAAGGATTCCTGAAGAGGGGAGAAAGAATGAGCGAGCCTATAATTGCATATATTTTGCATGAAGCACTAATGGTAAGGCCATTTGAATTCTTTGTGCAATAATTAGGAGGAAGTTCTAACTGAATAAAAATGTGGATCCCATTTTCAGAAAGCTATTACTACTTAGTATGATGAGTGCAAGCTCATATGCAGCCTGAATATTTAGCATAGACAATTTTGATTCTTCAGGGAAGCCAACATTGTCTGTGTTGATAGGATCCTGGTTCCTTAAATTGTTCCTCAAATTTTTATAGATAATGGTAGAAATTTTTCTAGTAGTTATGTTTTTCATTTGCAACATGTTTTTATGACTTTGGAGAGCAAGCAACATGGCTCAGCTGATAATGGTGCTTACTGCCGAACATGATGACCTGAGCTGAAATCCTGGAACCTGCATAGTAGAAGAGAACTGACTCTCACAAGTTGTCCTCTGACTTCCTCATGCACATACATGCACATGTTCATGCACACATGCACACACACACACATGTGCACATAAATAGGTAAATAAATAAATGATGTAATTTAAAAACAGATTTTGGGGAAAAGCTGTGAAGTGTGTTCTTGTTTTGTGACTTTCTATATAGTACAAGTTGGAAATAGTACATTTGGATTTGACTATCTCAGTGCAAAACATTTGGTTTTGGATACTGATTTTTTTATTTTTTTTATTTTTTTTATTTTTTTTTAATTATTAATTTATTTATTTTTATATCAATCACAGGTTAGGTACTTTGCATCCCAGGCGTAGCCTTCTCCCTCACT
>CM053765.1:61064208-61103227 GCA_028658305.1 Pachyuromys duprasi
CCCTCTGCCAAAGTCTTGATCGCGATTCTTAATATCTGCTCTGATACATCGCTACATTGACCCCCCCCCCCAGAGGTCCTCCTTGGCATGCTTCTGTCCTGTTGTTTGTTTTCTCCTCCACTCAATGTCCATCCCATTTGTTCATTGGATACTGATTTTTAACATGTG
This sequence comes from Pachyuromys duprasi, assembly GCA_028658305.1. Lineage (NCBI taxonomy): Eukaryota > Metazoa > Chordata > Mammalia > Rodentia > Muridae > Pachyuromys > Pachyuromys duprasi. The sequence goes on from CM053765.1 coordinate 61,064,377, forward strand.
TTTAGTATGACTCTGTATGAATGTACCACCTTAAAAATGTTTCTTTGTTTTATACTTTTAAGAATCATTAAATGTTTTCCACCTTCCAGGGACTTCAGCACCTGCATAGCAACAAAACTATCCATCGTGATGTCAAAGGAAATAACATTCTGTTGACTACTGAAGGTGGAGTAAAGTTAGTAGATTTTGGTAAGTTTTTTTTAAAATTCTGCAAGGGATAGGCTGATTGGTGGCAGAGGGGTATTGAAAACCTGCTAGCTCAAAGAGGCAGAGAAAGCATCCAGTTGACCTTCCTTCTCAGCTCAGGTCTAGATGGAAAAAAAAAAAAAAAGCACCGAAAGGCTCACTACATCAACTGACAGCCCAGGAAAAAAAAAAGCCCAAACAAACAAAAAACAACAATAACAAAAACAAGGCCAAAGGCCCCAAAAACCAAAGAGCTAAAGCCCTTCTACTTCTCCATGCTGTCTTAAACACCCCTCAACTCAAAGTCCCTCCTACTCTTTAATCCCTGTCAGCTGGTTTCTTGCTCAGCCTCTTGACCTAGGGTTAACTTTATTAAATCCTGTGTACAGAACGCTCTTGGGTTAAAGATGTGTGCTAGAGCTGGGTGAACCACACCACAATCACCTGTTTACAATAAGCAGAAAGTTCTTGGATAGGGCTCAACCATACCAAACAATAAACAGGATTTTACAGTTCAAAACTTTAGGGTTCAAAATGAGATCAAATATGCTAGGGTGATTTTTATAGCTTTCCAACAGGCTTGCCTTTTCTGATTTGAAAGTAAGAAAACAAACCAAAACCTCATTCATATGATTTGGCAAATGAGGCTCTTGGCCCCACATAACATATGTATATGCTTATTTGTAGTTTATCTACCAAGGCAGGCAGCATCCCAGATGATCACTCTGAGCCTGTTCTGAGAATTCCCTGATTGTTTACACAGAGACACAGGTCCAAGTCCAGGATTTTGATATGAGGTGAACTCTTCAAGAATCACTGAACAATATTCTCTGCCTCCTAAGAAGGAGACATGGGGAAAAGATATCTTTGAGATCCTATGTATATTATCATAATGCCCAAAAGATCTTTGTTTACCTTCGTTCCTCCTGAAGAAGGAACAACTGAGCAAGGAAAGAATTGGAGGAGGTCCTGGATGACATGATTGGGCCAAAAAATTCAGTCACTTACTCTATTATGTAACATAGCAAATTGCCATATTTGCTAAAACCAATTTTGTGTCTGTGGTAGCCCAAGACACATAATGTGTGTGTGAACTGAACAGATGCTTTTCACGTTGAAGGTGACTCTGTACATTGCCATGTCTAAACCTGTGACGGTGGTGACAGTATTCCAGTACATGTCAGTGTTGTTTTGAGACATTCTCTTCTTTCCTCTCTATGCATTCCAGCTGGGCAAGGTGTCCCACCTGTGCGTCAAGATCCTGTCAACTCCCTTATATTTTATTTTATCACACAAAATTATGTGGTCTTTATAGGTAAGCTAAGATACTTATAAATATAAGTAGATAGGCAGTCTTTCAGAATCATGGCTGTGCCTCATTCTGTTCTGTAGGATTACTGCTTTGGCCATAGATGTTCATGAATATAAACTGGATCAACAAACTTTCTTTCATTTTGCGTTGTAGAAATTGAAGCCCAACAAAAGTAATTGACTAATTCTAGAAATTACTGTAAGATCTAAGTCATAATGCCTATGTGTTTTGAGTGAGCCCAGGCATGATTTTCAGATAGGTCTGGGTGAATAGCCCACCCAAGATGCATCGCACAGCATTGTTTATCTCACCTGAATTTTTGCAAACTGTTGAGAGGCAATGAGATTGACAGTGAATGCTTGATTCATAAACTGAGTGCAGCCAGTCTATGTTGCTGACTGAGTTCAGGGTTATATGATTGAATGATCAGGCAGTATAAGGTATAATAAGGACTTTCATTTGAAAGTCAAAACAGCAAGAACAATGAAACATTTTGCTCCATTGCCCCGTAGGCAGGACCCAGAAAATAATGCTGTCTCTATTCTATGACACCCGCAAAGGAGATTGGACTTAATAGCTCCTAATTCCCCTGCTCTAAAATGCATAATATATATTGAAAGATGTTCTAAAAGCAACTATAAGCAAACACCTCTAGATATTAAAGAAAAATCTGATAAGCCAGTGACCTTGACAATGTATGTTCAGAGATAATTTCCAAAGTCAATTTAAAAAAATTACTAGATTATGAGTAAGATGGTTACTTTGTTTTCGTTTGTTGTTTGTTTGTTTGTTGTGTAGTGGTAAACCTTGCATATCTCAGGCAAGCACTGTATCAAACTTTGTTCCCAACCCTAGCTAACCTTGTATATGACAGCTTTGTAAATTGCTATACATGGATTTAAAAAAGAATGAGAGCTTTGGCTTTAGACTATTTTGCTTCTAGACATTCATCAATCATAAGAAAATAGGGCCAGTTGTTTATTAAATGTTATCTTTTTGTCCAATACGCTAGTCTTATTATTTGCAGTAATAATATTTCTTCTCCATGGTAAGCAGATACAGGATTTGGTTCATTAAAATGGTCAGAAGGGTATTTTTTTAATGAATTGAAAGTTGGTGGTGGTAGTATGTAGCAATGCTCCTTGAGAGCAGAACGGATACGATGCAGTAAAGCACAAACTACAACATGTAACCAGATAACAATACCCTCATTTTATACGTAAATCAAAGTTTCAGAGACAGCTGCTTCCTAGAATGAAAGGATTTAGAGTACGTTTTGCTTTAATGTTGTGCACTCTGAAATGTACTCTGAGTCGTTAGAGGACACTGAAGATACTTGGTAGCTCTTACTCTAGGTCATGTAACACATCTAAATGTCCGGGGCCAGGCACTACCAGGAAAGAGAACGTGCAACGTGTATGTTTCTGGGTCTGGGCAACTTCACTCAGAATAACATGTTTACTTTCATCCATTTACCTAAAAATTTTACGTTCTCGTTTTTCTTTGCTGTTGAGTATTATTCCATAGTGTATATGTGCCGCATTTGCATTATCCATCTTTTGGAAGACATTCAGTTGCTTCCATTTCCTAGCTACTGTAAATAAAGTTGAACGCACATGGCTGAGTGAGTTTCTGGGGAGTAGGAGGTTAAGTCCTTCGGGAATATGCCAAAGAATGGAGCTGGGTCACATGGTAGATTTATTTTTAGCTTTTTGAGAATTCTCTACACTGGTGGCCAAAGTAGCTATACCAGTTTGTAGTTCCAAAAGCAGTGAATCCTCTTCTCCAACAGCATTTGGGATCAGGTTGTTTTCTGGGCCTTAGCCATTTTGACTAGGGCAAGATGAAATCTCACAGTGATTTTGTTTGTATTTCCCTAATTCCTAAAGACATTGAGCATATTTTAGACATTTTGTCCATCTTTCTTTCTTTTCTCTTATTAGAACTCTGTTCAGATCTACAGCTCAGTTTTTAACTGTGTCATCTATTTTCCTGAGTCTTTTGAGTTCTTTATATATTCTGAATTTTAACTCTCTGCCAGATAGTAACTGGCAATGATTTTCTCCCTTCTTTATACTGTATTTTCACTTTATTGATTGTTTCCTTAGCTTTACAGAAGCTTTCTAGTTCTATGAGGTGCCACTTGTCAGTTGTTGGCCTTTATTTCTGGACAAATAGAATCCTAATTCAGAAAGTCCTATGTCTTGGAGAGTGCTGCCTAGAGTTTCTTCTAGCAAGTTTAGCATATCATGTTTCACATTGAGGTCTTTGATCCATTTGGAATTGTTTGTTTGTGTGTGTGTGTGCGTGTGTGTGTGTGTGTGTGTGTGTGTGTGTGTATGTCTGACATGTGATAGTTAGATATGGGTTTCCTTTCATTCTTTTACATGTGGCAAAACTAAATAGACTGTGAATATGTGTGTGCACATGTGCATATATATGTATTTAACAACAAAAATTAAGGAAATTATGAATTTGGAAAGGGAGAGAGGAGTTGGAGCCAGGAGAGGGAGGGAGAGGGTGATGTAGCTGCAGTGCTCATGTATGAATTTTCTCAAAAACATAAGACCATTTAAAAATCAGAATATTTGCGTTTCATCTCCTCTTAAGTGATTTGATGTTAGTAAATATCTGACACATGGTTGTTAAAATATGCAAATCACTATTCCTGGATGTGTCTTTATGTTATTAATAAATAAAATGTTACTACAGCAAAGTCAGTATTATTTTAAATACTAAGAAATCTAATTACACAAAATGTAAGACTTAGCTCGATACTACTAACCATAAGCATAGTCTATCTGAAAACAATTTTTGTTGTTAAGTGAGACACACTATTGCAGAAAACCACCAGACCCTTAGAGAGCTTAGAGATTAGTGGACTGGCAAACATTTTTAATGAGCTGCATCAGCAGTCACGGGTACATGGTCAGTCAATAAATAAAATGAGCTCTCAGGAGATCAACTTCTTTAGGCAGGTCAACTAATGTTGAAAAAAGCAATCGGTATCTTGATTAGAAAATGAAAAAGAGACCCAGTTTAAAGGCAACCCACGGCTTTCCTCCCTGTGATTTTTCCCTGAGGAACTTCATTTCTAACAGGGCACTTAGCATTTCAGAGCAGGAGTATGAGATAAGCATCTTGTGATTTATTTAGACTTCATTCTTATGACAGAATAGTTTATGGCTTTAAATCTCTCATTATCCACATGCCCCATTTTTTACTAAATCTCTAATTCATAATGCAGGTCAAAGAGAAGTTGTGACTTAGTCATTAATAAGCCACTTGTTAGGGTCAAGTGAGGAAGGTGAACTTGAATTTTAAAACTGGAAGTATCCTTTCTTTCTTCTTAAGAATTCAGAGTATCCGTCTCAGAAAAGACCCCTGTGCTGATACTCCAACCAAGGACCATTCATGGATATAAGCTAGAACCCCTGCACAGTTATAGCCCATGACAGCTCAGTATACAAGTGGGTTCCCTAGTAAGGGGAACAGGTACTGACTCTGACTCAGTGGCTGGCTCTTTGATCACCTTCCCCTGAGGGGGGAGCAGCCTTGCCAGGCCACAGAGGAGGACAATGCAGCCAATCCTGATGAGCCCTGAGAAGCTAGGGTCAGATGGAAGGGGAGAAGGACCTCCTCTATCAGTGGACTGGGGGAGGGGCATAGGAAGAGATGAGGGAGGGAGGGTAGGATTGGGAGGGGACAAGGGAGGAGGCTACAGCTGGGATACACAGTGAATAAACTGTAATTAATATAAAAATAAAAATTTAATTTAAAAAAGAATTCAGAACAAGAGCCAATAGTATGTGGAACAGGCAAGTGATGAAAAGCACATGCAGTTGCATGCACATAGTTCGAATACTGACAGAGGTAGGAAGGTGTCTATACTAGGAGGGTGTTGATTATAGTGCCACGGGATTAAGTGCCGGATTCCCAAGTGGAAAAAGAAAGTCATCTGTGAGGGGTGGTAGTAGTGATGTCAAGAGAGTCTTTGGGCCTAAAATGAGATGAAGACAGCATCTACATAGTGGTGAAGGTAGAGACTAGCAACTGCAGCCTTGATATCCTCAGGAATCAACCAGAACAATAGGAGTCAAGCTTCTGCCTGGTAAAGAAAAGAATTACAAATATAAAGAGGGATAAATGTATGTATAGGTATCAAAATAAGTACAATACAAACCCCATGCTCAGGAGATGTCAGTTAACACAAACTAGACAGATTTCCTATTGTTGGTTTATCTAGAGAGAGAATGTAAAGTTGAGTGTTTAGGGAGTTGGGGGAGAAAAATGAATGTGTGAAATGTATTGTATGAAATTTTCAAAGAATAAATAAAAATATCATTTTAAAACAGTATGTGTGTTGTCACATGTGTAATAATTAATCAAATTACTAAATAACAATTAATCAAATTAATTAAATTTCAATTAGAAATAGGGTAGTCTCATAGACTTGAAATACCTGTCCACAAAATGAAAAAGAGAAACTTCATGAAGGAGAAGTCTGCAGGCAAGTGTCAAGTGGCCAGAGTGAACATGATGGGTCAAAAGAAGATTGAAAATCAGTTGACCAGAAAGTATGAGTCCTATGTCACACCTCTATTCCCACCAAGGCTCAAATCATGAGGTAACATCCACCAATTTATGGTGGGCTAAATGGTACCATTATTAAAACTTGGGGCTTGTAGATTACATGACAGAAATACATGAGTTTTAAAACTTAGCAACTTTAATGGTTATAAAGCAGGAATATCTTTGTTTTTAGTAATTTGTTTAGGGGTGTAAAAGGGATTGCTTTGGGCAGCAAAAAAATGAAATGAAATGAAAACCTTGTATCTCCTTCACCAACTTTTAACTAGCTCTGGGACTAGGGCAAAATAAAAATGTATAGTTGTGTGAAGTGGCTCACACCTTTAATCCTGGTATTTGGAGGCAGACAGAGGCAGTTAGATCTCTCTGTGTATGAGTTCCAGACAAGACTGGTCTACATAGAGAGTTCCAGGCTAACCATGTGATAGTGAGACTGTATTGAAAACCGACAACAACAAAGCAAATGAAATGAAGAGACGTTCCTTTCTGCCTGTGAACTTGCTGAGACATTTATTTCATCATGAAACTAGGCCATCCTGTAAGATCTTTACAATAAGCAGAACTCCTTTCAGCTTCCCACCAAGAAAAGGCCAGTGTACCAAAACCTTCCAGCTTTTGTCGACTTCAGAATATCTGGATTTCTCCCTTCTGTGGGAAGGAAAATTTAACAGATACAGAATTTGTGACTACGAGAGTTCTAAAAATTTCAGCTCATTACCTCTAGTTTCAAAGTTCCCACTGAGAGGTGGACTTACAATCTTGTCATAGACCCCTGTATCTGCAGTCACTGCTCTCATTCCGTTCAAAGACTCTATCTCAAGCAGTCTTGCTAGAGGTATAGCAGTGTCTTTGATCTCTTCTTACTTACAGTTTATTAACCTTCATATGTGTTCATTCGTGTCTTCCATAGATTTCAGAAACATTTGGCTGTTATTTTGAATAACTGCCCCCATTTTTTGTTGTTGTTGTTTTCTCCTTGGATTTCTAACATACATCTTTTTGTCTTCTCCATGGTGTCTCATAAATTCTTGGGCTCTGTTCCCCTTAATTGTTACTGTGTTTGCACGATTGAAATTTCAAACTCACTGATTCTTTTACCTGCTTAAATCTTTAAGTCTTTTTCTTTGTACTTTTCATACAATGTGTTTAGTTACTTTTCTTTCATGGCTATGAGGAAATATCAGACAGAAAGGGGCTGACATTTTAAGAGAGTATAACCATGGTGGTGAAGGCATAGTAGAGGAAATGATGGCAAGAACATACAAGTAGGAATCCTCATCCTGGGTAGACAAAAAGCAGAGGCCAAGGAGCAGTAGCACTCAGCTTGACTTCTCCTTATCACCTTTACATTCAGCCTGGGACGGTAGCCCTTGGTAGGTCGTTTAAGCTGGGGTTTCCCTCGCCGCTTAAACCTCTCTGGGAACACTTGTACAGACAATGCAAGGGTAGACCTCATTAATGCGCTAGGTCAGAGGTTCTCAAACTTCCTAATGCTGAGACCCTTTAATTCAGCTCCTCATGTTGTGGTGACCCCAACTATGAAATTATTTTCATTGTTACTTTATAACTGCAATCTTGCTACTGTTCTGAATTATAATGCAAATATTTGCTTTCTGATGGTCTTAGGTGACCTCTGTGAAAAGGTCGTTCAACCCCCAAATGGGCCACAACCCACAGGCTGAGAACCTCTGCTCTAGCTGTTTCTTCATTCTATAAATTTGGAATTCAAAATTAAATATCACAAAGAGTTTCTTCTTAGGTTTCTAAATTTTCATCTACAATCTCCCTTAGATCCAAGTATTTCTGTGTCTCTGTTTAGTTCTTTCAGAATGTTTGGCTAGTTCTGCTTCAAGCCCATCATCTTACTGTTCTTTCAAGCACGCTTTTTAGGAGCTTTTTTTCCCTTTTGTCATTATTCTCTTTGTATGCCTTCGGATTTGTTTTTGCTACTAAAACTAAATCTTTAAGTCTAGTGATGTAGCAATTCTTAAAAGTAGATTCTTCTCCAGGGTCAGCTGATGTGACTGTGTGCATGCGTGCTTTGCATGCATTCTCTCTGCCAAGGGTCACTCTAAAATACAAGCTTAAAATCCCCTTAGACTCTTCTAAAGCCTGTTATCTATTTCTTTTTTTCATGTGAGTTCCTGCCTTTATCATTTTACATTATCTTTTTCATGGCTAGGGATCACTTTACCTCTGAGCAACCCCATGGTTGCTTCTGAATGTTCTAGGTTTTAATTTCCTATCTCCCCAAAACCGAAGGCGTTCAAGAGGGACCCATTAGATAAAAGGTACCTTTACCTTTGGGCAACAGTGGAACTGATTTTGCAACTACAGAGAGGGCAAAAGGGTTTCAAACCCGCCGCACACTTTCTTTCCAACAATCTAGGAAGAGGTGCAGAGGGTGTAGTCTGATTTCCCTAAGAACATAACATGTGGCTCTCTTAAAGTGGCGGCTAGAAAGCCTATAACCTAACTCACTTCATAGAATTGCCTCAGAAGAGTAGAAGCCCTTGACCAGCCCCCAATTTGCAGTGTAAACTATGAAGAGCCTGTGTAAGCCTTGTAGACTAAATCTAATGGATGATTGCTTGCAGTTTCCCTTCTTTGCTAGCAAGCAGAACCTTTATTCTATAAAGACCTTCAGCTGATTGAGTGAGGCCAACCCACATTGCAGAGGTATTGTCTGCTTATAATGCATAAGGTTAAATGCTAATTTGTCCACAGAAATACCTACAGTAATGTTTGACCAAATATCTGTGCACCATAACCCTACCAATTAGACACACGACATTAACCATCACACCGTCTTATCCTCAACTGTGGAAGGACACTATGAGATGATGTGATGTCTTTACACTGAAAAGTTCTACATTTTAATTTAAAAATTCAACTCTCATCCACCTAGATTTGTCATTGTTGTTCATTGCTTTTAGAATTTTGTACTAAGGGTTGCAGCAAAACATCTGTTTAAAATTGTCGTAGAAATAATATATTAGATATTTTGGGCATCTCCCCAAAGCCGTGAAGAAACAAACTCTTGAACAGTAGTATCAATCCTGTGCAGCACTCTTCCTGGACTTGGGACTTGTATAATAGGAACAGCCAGCAATGCTTGCTGCCTGGGCCTGAAATAGCCTGAAAATTCCCCAGCAGAGCAAAAGGCTAAAGATCATTAGCATAAACCTGTGTTGGGTCCCCATCGCTGTGACTCTGAGTGGATTGTTGTTCAACGCTGATCTCTCTGTTCCTTTCCATAGTGTCTCACTAGGCTAACTTTTCTGATTGGAATTTTCCAGCCTTCAGCATCTTCTCTCTTGGGGTGCTTATGTAACTATTCACTTTGGTGACTTATTTCTTTCCTTACTCTCTGGACAAAAATGCCTTTCCTAATCCTTTTACTTCCTGGGGCTACTGAATTCATTCTTTGGATACTTGTAGCCTTTTAAAGTATTAATAAATGTATAGAGAACTGCCTCTGCTTCTACAGGCAGTTCTTAGAGCTTCCTTAGAATTTTATTCTCATTCAGGCTGTTTGATCAAAACTCTTGGAACCAAGTGTTTACCTTAGAAAATCCTTAATGCTGTATGATTATAAACTAGAAATACGATTTCCTATAAATTCAGAGTCTCAGCCTTAAAAGCTCAACATTGCCTATTGTTCTTGTGAATTTGATCTTTAAGGTCTAAATTCACTGCGGTCTTTTGTTCTAAGCAGTAGAAACTAACTCTGACCAATGTTAAATCAGAATACTACAAAGAGCACTGGCTGCTCACAGAACTGAGGGAAAAGCTGGGGTATGGTCCCCGAGGAGAGCTGGGGCCACCCTGGACCACAAGAGTGAACTTGGAGTCCTTGGAGTCCTAAGGCCTTCTTGTTGTTTTACTGAGCTCCGATATTTGTTCCCTTAATTGTCTCTATATGACTCACACTTATAAAAAAGAAATGATGACATGACAAGGTCACAGGACACACCTCTAGATTCAGTCCTTAATGTTCTTCCCATTTGTTAAGATTTAGATAAAAATGTCATGCACACAACCAATATTAAATCCAATGGGGTTTATTGGAAGGTGGGAGGAGGGGGCACCCCGACAGAGAGAGGGGAGAGAAAGCAAGAGAAAGGAAGAGCAAAAGAGCAAGAGAGCAAGAGGAGTTGGGATTGGTCACTATGTACCTGGCCCAGATGATGTCACAGGACACAGGTACTGACATAGGACAATGTCATAGGCCCCTATGGGAGGGTCAGTTGAATTGCCTGCACAATATAACACCATTAACATTTCCCTTGTCATGTAGAAGGACAATCTTTGCAAGTCATCTTTGTCCTTAAATTCCAGCACTATGTCAAGTTGTGACACTTACCAAAAAAAAAAAAAGCCAGTTCTGGTGGCCTAATATTTATACTTTGTTCTAATAGGAACAAACCTTGATTTTTATGGTTATGTTTTATATGGTTTACATATGCCCTTTTTTTCCCCTCTTCCTCTTTATGTCTCATTTAACTGTCATTTGAACTCAAGCTATCTTTATCAAATTGAGACCAAAATAATCACCAAAGGTCAAATATAACTTAGTTTTCATCAGTAATTGAATAGTCTTAGAATAAATTTTAGAAAATTTATGATTATTTTAAATTAAAATTTCTTTTAAAATTCCATTATATATTATATATTATTATACAGTCCAATCTTAAATACATTACCTTTAGTTCATAGAAGATATGAAACAAAATAAATGCTTAAAGTTGTATTTAAATTTTCTCAATTATAAAATGTATGGTAGGGAGCATATTTTGGAAAAGATGTGTCATAGGATAAAGCTTTTTATCAGATATTCTGTTGGAAAATATTAAGGGTAAAGTGTTAAGAATTCATTAGATAATTGCCCTTGAATTTGAAAAATGATATATAGTAAAGATGTTTTCCTTTAAAATAATATTTTGCAAGCACAATTTACAAAGAATAAATTAAGATCATATTTATGCCTAGCTAAAGAAGTACCTTAAGGGAAGCAACTAAGCGAGTTTAGTCCCCACCGGACTGGCCAAGAATTCCACCCATGGAAGTGCCCATTTGGGCATGCTGGCCTTTAATCCTACAGTAAAAAGCAGATGTTATCTTGAACTGAAGTCCTTCCTCTACTGGGCTACAAGAGAGAAGCCTTAAGGGGACTCCCTGGGGAGGGGACTTGAAAGCTTGTGACTTGGGTGGAGACAATCAAGTCCAGAAGCCAGGAGCACTGTGCTTTGGGAGGTAACTGAGTATGTATGGAAAATAAGGAAGAGTCCTTAGTCCATACTTTTATGAAGTTTAGTAGGAGTTATTTCTAACCAGGCAAAAGTAATAGAATTATAATTAGAGTGTTTGGTTTTAGTTTGCAATTTCTCTAAAGACAGAACTGATTCTAACTAGATGGTCACTGGAGTATAAGATGTGTGTATTGCAGGAAGCAAGAGTAAGTGGTTGTGAATGCATTCATCATAAAGAAATATTAACCATCAGAGCAGAGAGACATGTTTAAGTTGATTCAAACATTGCAGTTTATATATATATATATATATATATATATATATATATATATATGGTTCCTTATAAATAAATGTGCATAATTTTGTGGATTTTTTGATCAGTTAAAAATTAATTTAAACCTTTGAAAAGGAACAGACACTTTTGTAGAAATTGATTTAGGACACTGTAGATAGTTTAAAACTTTGAAATGGCATGTGACTTGAACAAGGTTAATGAATGTAAAGTAACTGTATACGTAGTCTCAATTCAATTGCTCTGTGTATAACAACATATAAAAACATTCTTTGCTTCACTGAATATGGTCAGGGGAAGGAAGAGGATATGAAGCATCATTCAAATAGTAAATACATGTCAAACTATATGATACAAATGGTTCAGGACGAAGACTGTCAGAAGAGACCAGTGTGATCTGGCAGAACAGAAGCCACCGTCAAGGAAGTGAGATGAGGCTTACAGTTGAATGTGGAAGTAGAAACAGGACTAATTTGCATTTTGGCTAGACCTTGATGTACTCCTTAAAGGTGATGTTTCAGTCCAGTGGAAGCTCTGACAAAGCAAACTTCTGATGTGAATGGATAAGAAAATATATAGCCATTAGAATCTCTTCGCATGAGTAGTTGATTGTAAGGAACCATCTTGTCTCTTCTCTCTAGGTGTGTCTGCACAGCTGAGCAGCACCCGGCATCGCCTGAACACCTCTGTAGGAACACCATTTTGGATGGCCCCTGAGGTCAGAGAGTTTTGAGGGAAAAAAGCCTAATGTTATTAGACCCTTTCTATCTTTTCTTTTTCTATATACTTTTTCTCCCTGAATGTGTTAGAATGTATCAAAAGAAAATATCTCCTGTATTATTGTCATGTGGGGATTTTATGTGGGCAAGAAGGAACATGGTGGGTTCTAGGTAAACCAGCTGTGAAGGCACGTGTGAATAAATGAAAGATGAATGAGCAGGTCAGATGAGGTAAAGAGACAACTTGAAGGCTTTTGTTGTTGTTGTTGTTAAGCTTGAATCTGTAGCCTGGATATTTGCATGCTGTTTTATTTTTATGGTTTATTATTGTTGTTGTATTTCCGTTGTTGTTATTTGGTGTTCTATATCCTTCCACTTCATTCTTCTGAATGCTGCAATTACATATGTAGTCACTGTTAGGTCTCAACCCCTCAAAGTGGGATTCTGAGCTCAGCTCAGGCAGCCCTCTAACCCAGGAAACACTCAGCATCTTCAGAAACCATGTAAAGTGGGCTTTTGCCAGGAAAAGCCATCACTTTCCTGTTGGATCCTACTGTCCCCACATCCGGAGAGTGTATCTAGTTCTCTGTTAACTCCAACAGATCAAACTCCATGCTACTTCCCAAGTTGTTCCAGCTCACTGGCCTGCCTCTTGCCACAGTATAACCTCTTACATACCCCTAAACACATCATTTTTGCTATCTTCTCTGTCCCCAAGAGATAGCCCTGGTAAGCCCCAGTCTGCTCTCTCTTCTCTCTGCATTTTCTCTCTGTGCACACTCCCACACACATACCAAGAGAGAGATAGCTTTGGCAGTTTGATCCCCAATTAACCTTTCTACCTACTCAGGAGTCTAGTTCAGTGCTTTCACTGTGTCCTCACTATCTGGCTACATTTTGTTTTTAAATAATAATAAACATTTTATGAGAACCCTTGACATTGTTAGGTAACATTCAGGTTCATCAACCCATGTGGTGAGTGAGTTCTTATGTTAAATCACCGGCTTGGGAAACAAGAACAACTTTAGTAGATTTTTTTCATTATTATCCACTAATAGATAAACTGCTAATATAACTGAAAGTTCAAGAATCATATCTTCTCCCAAAAACTTCCTGTTTAATGCCTTTAATCTTTTTAATTATGTTGATCAATAAAGAATGCTTATTTTTGAAAGCTCTCTGCATCCACTGGGAAAAGCTCTGATATTTATACATGATGTTCTAGGGAGCAAAGAGAGAAGTGATTCAAATGCTACATTAACATTGCAAAATCTCCTAATTAAATTTCTTTGAAAATGAAATCCTGGTATGCCATTTCTGTTTAACTATTAGTTCACTTATTACCTTTTTTAAGTTTAATGTAACATGTGGGAAAAGGATACAATTTTAATAAGCTCTTTTGAAGCTCCCGTGGCTTATAAACTTTTTAACGGGGACCACATCCGAGAAGAAAAGAAGTTGTAGTCATGTAAGCCAGAACAAAATTTATTGAGAGAATCTGAAATAAGAGCATCTTCAGAATGTGTTCTGACATAGCATCAGTATTTTTAAAATTTACAAAAGTGAGAAGTCAGTAAAAATGTAATCCTATGCTAAATATTGTAATTTATTTGCATAAATTAGAGCATAAGATGATTCCAATATTATATGAGAAATATTCAGGCTTTATGTTTTATGTTAATTTATAAGAACAAAATCACAATTATATATTTGTTTGCCTGTAGTAGAAGCACGTCTTTGTTTGGAACTCTAATCACTGTTTCGATATCATTACTTTGTGCCTATTCTCTTCTCTTTACAATATGTACTGTCTGATCTTGAACATAGTCTAAATTACCAGCATTTTAGCTGCAAGGTATCCCATATGCACTACTTCTGTGTTGTTAGTAACATTTCTGCTCTACACAGATGCTACTCTATGTAGAGCCCAGGATGTGTAAGGCCCTGAGTTTAAGCCCTGGCACTGTGGAAATCAAAGCACTCAATGACACATTTCTAAGAATTAGAAGGAAATAGGTAAACACATACAATATCCTCATCTTTAAAAAAAATCAGTGTTTTAAAATTAATCACCTAGGGAGTGAAGTTCTTGGTTAGCATTTTAAAATTTTATTGTCCTTTAAAGACAGTGTACTTTGGTTACATAAAGCCATTCTTTCCCATCTGGAATAAGTGTGACAGGATTGAAGGGTCAAGGGACCACAGCAAGTAACTATACAATTTACTATACTAATCTAGGGAATTCACAAGATATCTGTACAGACCCAAGGACAGCAGTCATGAACCAGGAATGTTCTGAGCAAACTGGAATATAAATTCACCCTAACCTAAGGGAAGTGTCCCAAATTGTGATGTCAGATGACTGTGTGTTATTCTGAAAGATGTGCATTAATGTGATGCAGAAACATTCTTAGAAAAAAATTAGTGGCATCAACTAGGTATTCTAGAAGGCCAGTAATTCTCAATACTAGGGAAAGATGACCTGAGCTATATAGGAAGACACTTAGAAAACAAAAGAAGTCTCCTTCCCCTATTGTCTGACCCTAGCCTATCAGGTCCCAGCAGGACTGCCTGAATCCTCTTCCTCTGTGGAATGGCTAGGTTGTCCCACCAGGGAGAAGTAATCAAGGAGCAGGCAACTGAGTTCATGTCAGAGACTGTCTCTTCTCCCCTTACTAGAGGACCCACATGGAGAGTGAGCTGCCTATAGGCTACATCTGAGCAGAGAGTCTAGGTCCTTATGCAAGGTCTTTGGTTGATGCAGGGAGGGTGGGACTGGAAGGAGAGAAGGGAGGGGGCCACAAACAGGATACAAAGTGAATAAATTATAAATAATAAAATAATAAAAATAATAAAGAATATAAGAGAAGAGTAGGGGAGACTCCATGTTTTGAAACCAACTGTTTATCAGACAAGAATGGAAGGAAGAATGCAAGCCATGAGTTTTATTTCTAGCACACACAAGCACAAATTACATAAAGGCCATCATGTTTGTACAACAG
The DNA here is from genome assembly GCA_028658305.1 of Pachyuromys duprasi. Lineage (NCBI taxonomy): Eukaryota > Metazoa > Chordata > Mammalia > Rodentia > Muridae > Pachyuromys > Pachyuromys duprasi. The sequence goes on from CM053765.1 coordinate 61,079,730, forward strand.
AACAGAAAGCCCATGTGAAAACTGTGTTTTCATAGATTTAGAGAAAGATAGGTAACATGCCCTACAATTCATTGACATGCACAGTTCTGTGACTGTTAGTGGATAGGGAGAATCAAACCATCTGTCCACAATCTAAGTTGAAATATTCTTCTGTTTCTAAAAGAACTTTTTACTGTGTAAGTATTTTCAGTGTTCCTTTCCCAGCCCTAGTCTAGTATTAGTCTAGTTTTAGATGTATGGATTGGTCTGTTTTGAACAGTTTTGTACCAATGGAATCTGAGCTTGTATCCCTTGTATCTGTTTTTTTCCCCTTGTTTTATTTTCAGAGTTCATCCAAGTAGCAGCATTTATCAGTATTTCTTCTGTGTCTAAGTAATATTTCACTATGTGTACATAACACATTAGGTATACCCATTCTTTAGGCAAGAGGCACTGGTTTTCTAGAATTTTGGCTGCCTGCGAACAATACTGCCCTAATATTTTCCATATAAAATTTTAAAGTAAAATTTAAAACTCTCATGCTTGCTCCTAAAACTTTAGAAAACACACTGCATGGCTGAAAAAGAGACAGAGCTATGAGACAGCAAAGGATTTGAGGCAGGAATGAGGCAGAAAACTGCTGCTGATTAGCTTTTGTTCTGGGCAAGTTCGCAAGAAGTAAACAGAAAGACATAAGCAGATCAATGTTTAAAGGCCAATAATATTCAAATGCATTATTCATGTAGGTATATATGGTAGATAGTATATCTATCATTTATCTTTCATCTGTCAATCATCTACCACTCACCTATGTATCTATCTACCCATCTATCTAGCCATCTAACTATCTCTCTGTCAGTCTGTGTGTCTGTCTATCCATCTATCTACCCATCTACCCATCTATCTGTTTGTCTGTCCATCCATCCATCCATCTGTCTGTCTATCTAACTATCCATCTACCTGTCTGTCTATCTACCTATCTATCCATCAATCTATCGATCATGTACCTATCATTTTCATCTTTCTATCATCTATCCTTCTTTCTACTGTCACCTATCTATATATCATCCATCAATATATCAATCAGTTTTTAAACACACTCATATGTTTATGTTTAGATATTTCCTGTTATGGCTTTCAGTGACAGGTCTAAGAGGATTCATTCATAATGAAGAAGTAGCCTTTCCTGAGTAGTGTATGTGAAGTTTGCCAGCTCAGTTCGTGAGTCCACATGGGTTTTCAATGTATGCTGGAGTTAGCAGATTAAATGTGCCCACAGAGACTATCATAATGCAGCTAAATGGTAGAGCTTTAAGCTGCTATCCCTCCCAGAAGTAATTTTTGTCTAATGAGTTAACATTCACAAAAGGAAAAAAATTGAATGTAAATAATTGTTTTCAAGGCCAGTAAGATGGCTCAGCAGGTAAAAGTGTTTGTTACCAGGCCTAATGACATGAGTTCGAGCCCTGGAATCTATGTGGTAGAAAGATGAAATTCCTGCAAGATATCATCTGAACTCCATATGCATATGGACACATACATGCCCATGCATTCATGCACAAATAAATTATGTTAAAAATGGACATCATTATTTTTGCTAAAGCAGCATAATCCATAACTACATTTTAAATATTTGTCCTTATCCCCATAGATAAATGTAGCTCTTGCCTCTTATAAAAAAAAATTTCTCTTTATAGTTGATGGAGAAGAGACCATTACAGAAAACCTCACCCATTCAAAGTGCATAGTTATGGAGACTAGTCCTATTGGATACATCTACAAAGCATTTCTTCACCAAAGGCTCAGGGATCATTGAGAGATGGAAAGCCTGTAAGAGACAGAGGATCAGGAAGTTTTCTGTGTGATTGTGTCTCCAGTAATTTCAGAAGCTACATCAATAGAATCTCACCAGGATGACTGCCTAAACATGAGCTGAACAAGGAAAATGTGAGATGTCCACGTGGACAGTGAGGCCACAATGAAGAACTGCACAAAGATCTACAGGCAACTAAGGAACACCAAAAGCAAGAGAGTTTGTCCTCTTCAATAAAGAGCACACCAATTTTGGTTATCAAATACCAAATGGTCAGCCATTAAGACATGCATACAAGTAACATATTACAGAGTTATCAGGTTGTATTTATAAATTTAGAAATATATGTATATACATATGTGTATGTAACAATAGTTCATGGAAAAAGAGGCCATGAATTTAAAAGAGAACAAGGAGAGTTATATGAGAGAGTTTGGATGAAGGAAAGGGAAGGGGAAAATGATGTAATTTTATTTTAATCTCAAAAATAAAAGAAATAATGATAATTAGAAGTTTTCACAATGTAAAGTTGAATTTCCTTTTTATGATCATTAATGTTAACAATGATCATTCATAGGATTCTGCATTTGTACTTACACATTAGAAATGTTATAAAGGAATTTAACACAATGATTTTTCTGTGTAATACTGTATTACAATATTGTAAAACCATTCTCCTTCCCTCATTGCTTTGACTCTGTCATATTTGGTTAGTGGCAGTTGATTGCATTTTTAAATTTTAATGTAGCTCAAATAAGCCATTGTACCTTTCCATCAGTTTTTATTTTTATCGAGTTGACTTTTTTGTTATTAATGGTTTAAGCCATTTTCTTTCTTCTCATTTTTTTCCTCGTTTATCCCACGGTGCTTTTATGTTCTAATTGCAAGTAAGGTTAAAAGCTATCTAACTAGACTGCCCTCAAGTTTATTTCCCTTGATTCTTTAATATGCTGTTGTGTGACTGCCTCCCCCCTTCTCCGTTGTCTGTTGAGAGAATATTTCACACAGCTGTGCGTTTGATCCCATTCTACTTAGGGCACCATTTCTTCTCTTTTGCAGTATAGTTTCTAAACTATTCCTTTTCATAGGCCCTTTCCTTATACATCTAGAAACCTGAAATAGCATCGTCTGCACTCAGAATAAAAATACAACAACTTATAGCAGTCCCTTTCCTTATAAATTACTGCATTTATCTTTACTTAGCTATAAACTTTACCAGGTTAAACAGCTGGGCTTTTCTGTGAACACTTTGCTGCCTGCTTGTTGAAACCTTGAAGCTTTCCCTTTCTGTTTTTGTATTCTAGGTGATTGCATGCGAACAACAATTAGATACCACTTACGATGCTAGATGTGACACATGGTCCCTGGGTATCACAGCTATTGAGCTTGGTGATGGAGATCCTCCACTAGCTGAGCTGCATCCCATGAGAGCACTCTTCAAAATACCAAGGTCAGGCAAACAGCTGGTCCAAGATCAGCCCTTTTCTGTTTTTCTTCTAGCTATTGGCTTCTCATCATGGAAATAGGCATAAGTGTTCGAGAAAGTTTAAATAATAAAGTCCCATGTAACCTGAGTCATCCTTGAAATCACTATGTACTTGAAGATGACCTTGAAGAAGAGGATCCTCCTGCTTCATCTCCTTTGTGGGCTTCCAGATGTGTAATATTATGCCTACCTTAAAGGTGTGGACTTAGCTACCCTTGAACTGGCCATCTGGCCTTAATACATTTAGTATTTACCTTGTACTACTACTGTAAGTATGTATTGCTAAGTTCTATGTGTCTCAGAAAATCAATGTGGAAAAAAAAGTTCATCTTAATTATAGGTGAGTTATTTTTAGAGACCTTAAAGATTATTCCTGATCCCTTAATTCCAAAGAACACACATACATAGCTTGTATTTACAGGGACCCAGAGAGTGTGGTACATTACACACTCTCTGTAATTACTCAGTAATTACACACTCTATTAATCAAAGGCTGTGATCTCAACATGTGCAGATATACCTGGAGTGGCGGGGGAGGGGGAGGTGTCATCTAGTGCTGTAGTTCGAAAGAAATGATGCTATAATGCTCTATTCATTCCCAAATAGATCCCTTTGTAATGCTTTATGTGTAATTAAGTTTTTCTAGGAACAAAGCATTGAAAGTTGTTTGTTACTTTGAAATATCCTATGTATTAGCTCTGAGCCACCATTTGGTTGCTGGGAATTGAACTCAGTACCTTTGGAAGAACAGCCAGTGCTCATAACCTCTGAGCCATCTCTCCAGCTCCCTTAGCTCTGAATTATAAATATTTTACTTACTATAAATATAAATAATAACTTATTATTTATTATTATAAATACATCATTCTTCATATTTCAGTGTCCAGTGTTATTGCAGGTCTTATAAATCATGTTGCTTATTTGGTGTGTGGGAAAAACCAGGTTAGCAGAAAGAGGAAATCCTCTATATACCTACCAGTTCTACAATTTTGAAAACAAAAGAAATATGTTAGTGGACTTAGAGAGGGGCAGGGAGGAGATGAAGGAGGGAGGGTGGGATTGGGAGGGAACGAAGGAGGGGGCTACAGTTGAGATACAAAGTACATAAATTGTAACTAATATTTAAAAAATAATTTTTTAAAAGAGAAATATGTTTTTCTAATTTCTATTGTCATACTCCTATTCAGCATATAATGTAAAACTAAACATGCCTAAGTCATCTTAGTCATAGTTCAAAGTGCCTCATTTAACCCCATTATCACTCTTGGTGATAAGGACACAAACAGGAAGGATGAAGACCACTGATCTACTGTGCCTTGTAACACTTGGTCCAATTCGAGATCTGGAGCGTGTATCATGTTAATTATTTCTTACTATTTCTGCTGTTAGTATGTCTTTAAAACGAAACTCTGAGGATACCGGCTGTAGAAATATGTGGAAAGGAGGATCTGAAAAAGCTAAAGTTCTGTGTATTGTAAAACTGTCAAATTTGGACATACTAAAGTAATCCAATATAGCTCATAGAAGGAAATTTTCAGTGGACAAGACACAAAATAAAATTATTGGCTGAAACAAAAGCACTTTCAAAATGTGAATATTGGCAATCTCCAAATAGTCCTCAAGACTGAAAGTGGTGCGGTCTGGTTAGATGCATTAGCTGCAATTGGCTTTAATGAGCCTGTACAGACTGCACATTCATTTTTTTATAAGCTGTTTAAGGAGCAATGCAGGACTGATGACAAAGTATTTCCATCCCCCTAATGAAAACAAAGAGCTGTTAGAATCCACATAAAGCAGCACTTCAGCAAATTTAGCCATCATGGTTGATCAATGTTGCTTGATTACACAGTCATATCAACCTCATTGTCAAGTGACGATCCTTTGTGTGTGCAGATGCTCCAAAACGGCAAAGATTTGTTCAGCTTAAAAAATGAAAGGAATTAATAACAAAGTCTTTTAAGTGACATTCAGCATGCTATAGCTAATGGCATTTTTCAGTTCTTTTCTTTTGTCACATCCAAACATGTGCTTCCTGCCGTGTTTCTAGAAACAAAAGAACACTTGCTTCAGGAGACCTCGTGCACCTTGGCTGTTCCTCAGAGACTTCGGTAGGGCTCAGAGTGGACACTCTTTTCTCCCAGTGTTCATTGTTTCTGTTCTGATAAATATTGGCATTTCCTCTTAGGGATTTCACATAAAAGCCAAGATGATTCTTAGGGAGAAGAAAATAATAATAACAGAAAAATTGGGTTATACATTAAATGCTTTCAGAGAAACTAGGAAGATGTCATTCTATATAAAAAGTGATGAATAGCTAATTACCTTTCCTGGAATTGGGAAGTAATGGCAATCTCTGAGGATACAGGCAGAACCTGGAATGCTTTGGTCTCAGCTCTGCTTCTCAGATCTCACCCAGCTGATCAAAGTACAGCTTCCATCCTTGATTCTTATTTTCCAGGAATCCACCCCCTACACTAAGGCAGCCTGAGCTATGGTCAGCAGAGTTCAATGACTTCATTAGCAAGTGAGTAAAAATAGAGTCTGAAATAAAACAAAGGCAATACCAGCCTGCTATACTTTGAATGTTGTGAATGGAGGCTTTTACAGTTATCACTGGCATCTGAATCCTTCTTTCTCATCTGTGAAGCAGCTCCAGAGGTCTCCTCCATTTCCTTAAAAAAAAAGAATTAAGAAGAAAAAGAAAGAAAAGGGAAAGGAAAGGAAAGGAAAGGAAAGGAAAGGAAAGGAAAGGAAAGGAAAGGAAAGGAAAGGAAAGGAAAGGAAAGGAAAGGAAAGGAAAGGAAAGGAAAGGAAAGGAAATCTGAATTATCTGCTAAGGGTCCAGTGAATTTACTGCTGCTTAAACAATAACCTTTGGGTTAATTCTACTCACCTGTCTGTAGCCATGCTTCCAAAGACTCTTCATCATGCTCATCTATCTGCTCAGCTGCCCTTGCAGCACTGCCCTCAGAATCTCCCACTTGCTCAAATCTATTACCTGGGCAGTTATTTAACCCTTCATTTGTCTGCATCACTGACTCTCAATTGTAGTAAGTATATCTGAAGATCATATCTATCAAAGGCTTATGCATATGAGATTCAGCGAACAATTTCATTTGACAGCCATTTAACAGAACTGACTTGCCACCCCACAATTAATTAGAAGCAGGTCAGCCATTTAGAAAATTCAGCCCTGCTGAACTTTTTCACAGATCTTACTGTCTTTACCTAAAACAGAGAGAGTGAGGGATGACTGCCGGTTGTAAATGGAAGGGAAGGACGGCGGCGATTTGATGTGCCAAGTCACTCTTCAAATGCAGACAGGGCAATTGCTGTGACTGGGGTTAGCTACCAAGGTATCTATGTATTCTTCTAAAGACAAGAGACTTAAATTTAAGAGTTTGTGGGAACTCGATAGGGGCTGATAATTTTTTTAAGTTTTTATGGTCAAGGTACCATGGGCATTCTCTGTGCACGTCACCCTATCATTCCTCAAGTCTCCGGAGAAATTACTGATGCGGCTGGGATTCTTCCCAGTGTCTGTCCGGGCTTTACAAGAACGCGGGCACTCAGTGGATCTGTCTGTCTGACTCATTTCCCATCTTCCCCTAGGCAATCAGTATTCTGTCCTGTGTGCCGTTCTTCTGTTCCTCTCCCACTCGTGACATTTCTGATTATTGAGCTTACCTTTTCTGATGTCCTTTCGTCTAGCCAGACAATAAGCAGCTCTAGAACATTGCCTCCTTCCTTGTCACTGTCACTTCCATGTCTAGCAGTGCCAAGGCAGTCATGGGCTACTTGGCAAAGGTGAGCTTGAACAAAATAATTTGTCACTTTCTTAATGCATATGCAAATGTGCTTTCGATGTAGAAATTGTTTCTGTCTGTTAAAATGAATGAAACTGAGGAGGCTCTGTTCTGGATTCTAGACAGCACCAACCTCATTCCACAGAATATTTTAACATCCTCAAGGAAAGTTTTGGTTAAGCCCAATGAGATAAATTGTCAAATTATCATCCCAGAAATGATGATGATTACTAATGGCACTGACTAAGCCAAGGACTGGGCAGCTGCTCCTCCTCCTACTCTTTCTGCATCTCTGTCTCTTTTTCTTCTTGTTTTGATGCACTGGGAATGAATTTAGGACCTCACATATCCTACGAATATGCTCCGCACTGAACTACACTCCCTGCCCATTTTGGTGTTTGTGGGTTTGTTTGAGTTTAAAGACAGTGTCTAAGTTGCCCAGTTTAGTCTTAAATTCATTCTGTAACGCAGTCTAGACGGAAGTTCTATGATTTTTAGCCTGTGTCATCAGGCCCTGCTTCTTTTTTGTTTGTTTTTTCTTGTTGATTTATTGATACCCCAAATAATAGTCCAAACTTTCATAATGGAGACACTTTATCTCCAGGTCAAAGGGGTTTTAGAACATGTGAGGCATTCAGTTGGTGCTTATAACCCTCATAAGAAGTATGCTTCCAGAGCAATACATTCCACTTGATAAGCACATGAAATCACACAAACCTGCAATCTCTTCCACCAATCAATCATGGGACCTACTAACCACCAAGGCTGGTCAAATCCTTCTTACAAATATTTGAAGAGAGCTGCCATAGTTGAATAAGCATCCTGCATTTATTCAGTTGCTTTTCAGTGATACTATCCCAGGCAAGTGTATTCACTAGCCTTACCCTTCCTACAAAATACTCCATGGTTGATCCTGTCCACAGACAAGTGTGTTATTCATTAGAATATCTGCCACGTGATCTCATGAAATACCTGCTGGCATGGAATCTAAGCTTCCTTAGCAGACTAACCTTCTAGTAGGTTATCAGAAATATATGAAAATAGGTTGATTATGTAGAAAGAAATATATTGATTAAAAAGTCTTAAAAGCATGGTTTATAGAAATGAAACTAAAGAGTTTGTGTTAATTTTATATAAGCATTAAGACTTCCAACTTAGAGTGATTTGGAAAATGAGACTTTGAAGTGAAAACAAAATTTGATTATCATTATATAGCAGTGCTTGTTGGGAGATAAACAAAAGTGGTGTTGGGTGAAATGTAGTATCCCATACAGATAAGGGCACTTTCATAAACATTTATCACATTGCTGTTTTGTATTTTTGAGATGTGCTTTGAATTGACATTTGTGAGAAGCCTCAAGTCAGAGAAGATTTTTCTAAAATTTGAATAATTTCAAAACTTTGTTATTTAATAATTACATATTTCTTCTTGCCAGTACAGATGCTTGACCAAAGATTATGAAAAGCGTCCAACAGTGTCAGATCTTTTGAAGCATAAATTCATCACTCAGACTGAGGGCAAAGATGTGATGCTACAAAAACAGTTAATGGAATTCATCGATATTCATCAATGCCTGGGAAGCACAGAGAAGGCCAGGTAATTACACAGTACCTCGGCTTTCCAAAACAGAGTATCTCAAGATTCCATGAAGTTTTACTGTGCAATAGTTGCGAAGAGAAAAGAACTTACAGGATCTCAGTGTGACATGAATTTAATGGGATATTTGCGTGGAAAAAGAATGTTACTTGTTGGGTCCCAGTCCAGTCCCCCATGTTGTTGAAAATGCCAGCAGCAATTTTAAAATGGCTTTACCAAAGCAAAATTATAATATATAACAGGTTAATGATGTTAATACATATGATGTAATATACATTATAGATGATATAATATATAATATATGATATAATATATTAGTATATATACTGATTTTCATGTGTTTACTGTTTTATGCAAAGCTAGGCATCTTAGATTGGAAAGGGAATGTTGGGAAATGGGGTGGCTACAGGAAATTTCTGTCATAAGTCAACACCTGACTTAAGAAATCACTCAGAGTTTGTCCACCTGTTTGAGGAATGAAAATGAGTGTGCACATGAACGCTTCTGAGATATTCTCCCCAAACACTGGAGAACAGTTCTCACAACAGTTAAACTTGACAGTGTTAGCATGCATACTACTAAGTCAGGAAAAAAGCTGAATTATAATATTTTAAAGTTATGCTTCTGAATAGAATGTTTAAAATACTCAATTACCTCAGCTACTGATCATAGATAAAGGGCATAAGTAACATGTGCTCTTCTAAACAATGCACATCAGCTAATATGGAAAAGCAACTTAGTGAAATATATGGGTATCTCATAAAAACTGCAATGGAGGCAAAGAGCTGGCTTAGTCATATAGTAACAGAATCAGGACCCCATCATCTTCCTCAAGAAACGCATCCCTAGCGAGGCATCCTCACCTGCTCCAATACTGCTGCATCTCAACACTCACAAACTGACTTTGAGCATGTCATCACTCCTCCATTTCTGGGAACCTCACATGACCATCTGATTCTTCATACCTTGGCCTCAGGCCTGTGTTCTAGTTAAAGTACATGGCAGAAATCACTTGGTGCACTTTATGTATCCAGGGAGAAGCACAGACCTACCCTGAGCCATTTTGAAAACTCTCATTCTCAGAAAGATATTCTGAGCAGTGGAAACAGTGGATGGACATCCATTATATTTAATATCATACATATAATGTATTATAGAAGTCTTTAGAATATTTAATTAGGTTCCTAAAATATTTTACAAACCTTGAACTTTTACCTAAGATGTTATTTACAGTGTCATTTACATTCTTTAGGGGATAAAACTCAGCATCCATTTAAATGATAACAGTTTTTAAAGTAAAATATCCTTTTGTGATATTAATAATTAGCATGTTTTCGTATTTATTTAATACTTAAAATTAATTCAGTATTTTACTTGGTAACCTCCATATTCTAGTGTGATTAATGTTGATGTGTATAAATTATTATTCTATACATAATTTCACAGAAGTGCACAGGACTGTGTACATAGTTTTAGTTATATAAACAGAGTTATTGTTTAGTCACAAAATACTACTTGTCTTTGTGGCACTATGTTATCTGTCTCTCTTGACCCATAGATGCAGTTGAAGGCAGAGAATAAGGAAACTTTGAGACAACCATCCAAAGATTAACAAATGAAAGAACTAAAAACTTGCTTGACCATTTAGTGCTGCAGTACCTGGTTCAAGCTTTCAACTATGTATTACGTGCGGGACTTTAAGCAGTATAAAGTGACACAAATAGGTTTCTAATTTTACAAAACAGAACAATGAGCTAAGAAAGCAGGGAAATCAATAGGAAGTAACAAAAGGCTTCTTTCAATGAGACATAACACGTGGCTCCATTTTACTTTCTATTTTCTAGCATGATAGTTCTTTTCCAGGGACTTTGATGGTTGTGGTGGGGACTAGTCAGTTTTTGGGATATTTGCCATCTTCCTTAGAAGATGAGACTTTGAAATGCTGTTCTGGTAGTTCTTATGAGAGCATTCTGTTCAGTTCCCTTCGGCATGTGAATGTCTCAAGGAAATTTCAAATTCAAGAGCTCCAAACTTGAACCTTTGCTTCCCCATCCTAGATTACTTCCTTGCCCCCTTTCTTCATAATGTCACCACCCCCTCATCAATTGTAACAGCCCAAATCCAGGAATTATCTTGGTAGACTCTTGTTCCCCTCTTTTACTTTCCATTTTCAATAAAAACAAGACTCAGTTTCAGGGTGGGGCTGCCGTTCATACCAATGTCAAACATATTATTTATTACCTTTGCTACTGACAAAGTCACAGGTTACTGTGGTATCCTTGTGGTCTCCACATTTACTGAAGCTGTGTGTGAAGTTCTTGTGAAAGGTTTTTCAGGAAGATCTGACAGGAGAAATCTTTTTAGAGTCTACTTGGGGGCTTACTCTCTAGTAGACAGATAGGATTGCATGTAAATAACCATTCAAAGTACCAAGCTTTAGCTCTATAAAAGAGTTCCAAATTATGTCCTGTGAAAGTCTAAAAGAAGCAGTTTTTTTTTCTAATAGAGATAGGAAAGCTTTGAATAGGTACTGCAAAAGATAAACTGGCTTGGGCTTATGAAAATGGAGTTGCCGCAAAATAAATATTACATGACTTGAGCAAAATCATGAGGGCAGGGTGTGCTCAAAGGACGTCATATACTATGCTCTTCAGTTCTGAAATAGAATTCGAGAGCTGTGGAGACCAGACAGCACTAAAATTCAGATAGGTTGGACCTGAATCCTTTGCAGCAGAAGGCACTAGCCTGTCCTCACTTATAAATCTTATGAGTCCTGCTAGGCAAAAGTCTTTGCTTAGTTCTAAAAGTGAATAGTGCCTAAAATTTCAAACAGTGCTTGTAATTTCATAGGCATCTTTCTTGTTAACCACATGGAATTTTTCTTTTTGTGGTTCTTCCTGACTTTAAGTTATTACAATTTTTGGAGGCAAGGAAACTCAGTCCCTACTATATCTGTCTAACACCGGTATTTAAAAGTCTTTGGCTAGCACTTGACTTCTGATCACCCCTGCAAATTGTGGTAGGTACAACCTCTGGGGATGTCCAGTTCTCTTTCCAGGCATGTGAGTCACAGGCCCTGGCTTCAGCCACCAGAGTGGCATCTCCATCCTCATGCAAGATTCACAAAGGTTGAACTAGAAACTCAGAGAGGCATATTTCTCTTTACCCTGTTAGTGTGTGTATTAATTCTATGGCTTTGGAAATGAGGTAAGAACTATGAGTATTTCAGATTAGCAAATATTTAAGGGGACACATGTATAAGAACAAGAGATAGCAGCATTTGCTTTTATTCAGCTTGGAATCTGTCAACTTTGTTACTATGGCTAGATGCAATAGCTAGTTTAGAACAATAATGGAAAAAAAACAGTTTACAGAAAGACAATTCTAACATTAACAGTAGCTGGTGGAAAATCCTGAATGTTGAAAGAATGATAAATTGCTTTTGACCTGGTATGTAGTTATTAAGCTGTGATGAGCAGTTAGCAGCTAGTGTTTGTATATTTGGGCATTAGAAGTCACTCAATTTATATGGTATGGTTGTAGGTTCTCTTAAGTTGTTTGGAGTTAAGCAGCTGGATAAATATTCTCTTCAGGAGTTTATGAGTATCTCTACTTCTAAGCCACACTTGATAAATGTATTTGAGTAAGCAGGTAGAAGAAACATCGATATGAGCCTAAAAATCTTTGACCACTGAAATTCAAAGAGCAAGTTATATTAATGCCTCAAAACTGAGAGAAAGGCAATCATACTATGTCCTCTATGTTGAATCACTGCTGGGGGAAACTGCGAGTGGGGTGGGCATACGCTCACACAGATGCTGCAGTGCACAGGCCGTGGATCGAGGTCCTGCGTGGCCTTAAGATCCCTGTCAGAATCCACCATACCTTGTGAATTTCCAAGCGATAGTCATACAAGCCTACATTGCTATTTCTGGAAAAAGAGCTTTTCATGTGGCTCCTTCTTTTGGAATCTAGAGAAACTGAATCCTACTCTTGCCGTAACTTAGGTATGACCCCCCCAAACTCATGCTTTTCTGTATGAGCTTCTGTATTCTTTACCATCAGCATTGGCAGAGCTTGTCAATCATGACATGATGTGCAGTACTTTTTTTGTTTTTTTTTGGTGTTTAGCTTCTTTGGCCTACTTTCTGTTGTTTATTCAGAATTAGAATTTAATCTTAACTTCAATTTGTCTTTGATACACTGTAATTAGGGTTTATGATACTTAGTAAAGTAGTCACTGATCGAATAATCTATATTCATGTATTTCCTATGACTTTTGAAAGAATTTTACTAACTACAAAGAGTGTGCTGGCAACTAAGGTTAAAAATGGGCATCATATTCACAGTGTATTTGAACCAACTAGGATGTCATCGTTTAGAAGGTTAATTTGAGTAACACTAACACGCTGACCCAGGTGTTAATTGCCATCGTGGTGATCATTTTCAATTCTGTTATGAGGTTGGGACTGTACAGAAATCGAGTCTACATGAACCTATGGTCTGTCTTCCTTCCTTCTTTTCTTTCTCCCTTCCTTCCTTCCTTCCTTTCTTTTTTCTTTCTCGCTTTCTCTCTTTCACCAAAGTTTAAATGGCTAAAATCATTTTGGTTCTACTCTAGGCAATATATATTTCTTTGGTACAAAGGATGAGCTAGCCTAGTTATGCTTCCTATCCCCATGTCTGTACCATCACACTGTACTTTGACATTGTCTCTGTTTAACATTCTTGGGTTTTTTTGTAACCATAATTTCTAGTGGCTTCATAGTCTTTTTTTATGTTTAAATCAAGTCAGTGGTTAGCACAGGTTGTTGGTTGTTTTGTTTTGGGACATACGTTTTCTGAATTTGTTACTCCTTCTCTTGAACAGCTACTTGCGTACTGTTTTGTTTGCTCCTAAAATGGCCTGAATGTTTGAACATGAAGCTCCGTTTAGCAGGTTGAAAGATGCCCAGAGCACTATTTCTCTTCCTTAAATATAACAAATGTTTCTCTGCTATCTCCATGGTGGCGTGCATTTTTCTGGAGGTGGTGTGTTTTCCCCTGGTTTTCTAACTAGTATTTTCTGTGAGAACTTCTTGAGATTTGAAGGAGCTTGATGAAGCTCCTTATGTGGATTCTTTCTCATCAGTCTTACTTGCCTTGTTGTGTGCCTTCCCCAGCTGGCTTCCTCTAGTTCATGGAACTGATTGAACATTTGTTCTTTACTGCTTCTCTCTGTAATGCCTCAGACATATTCAATGCTACAACTTGTAGTGACAATTTTGTAATTTTGGTTTCTTTTAAAAACACAGAAATGTTATGTGAATATGTTTTTGTTTTAATCCCAGGTGTGGGGATAAGAGATTGCTTTATAGCTGATGACTATGATTTACCTCATGCTCTAGCAGGGGCATGGTTGTACCAGCAGCAGATAGTTTCTGAAAGTATGTGACATTTGGAATTCTGGAAACTCTTCAGAGGCAAGGTTGGTGGCTAGTTGATGGTTGGATGCTGTTGGTTGCTGTTTGTCAAATAGCCGTGCACAAAGAAACAAGAAAATAAACATCCTGACAGTGAAGATCAAACGTGCCCCAGGGAACTCAACACTCCTACTCAGCAGGAAGTAGTCTAATGATAACATTGCCCCTTTTGCCTCTATGCTTTTCTCTCTCCTATCTATTGTTAGGGGGATAATAAGGGGAGAGAAGGGTGGAAGAAAGGAAACAGAACCCACAAAGTAGAAAAGCTGGCTACAGCATCTCAGTGCTTCTCTACCATGATTTTATTTTCTCAATTTCTTTTCAGGATGTAAGTAGCTCAGTTTCTGTCTCTTTGTGTAATTTCTTCTTAAGGCTTTACAATTTCTCCTTTAGAAGTTTTTGCTTTTACTCATTATTTTCTCATAGGTTCCATTCTGACCACAGTTCCCCTCCCTTCTCTCTTCCAATCACCCTCCACCCACTCTTCTTTTCCTCAGATCTCCTCCTCTTCCTTCTCCTTTCAGAAAAGGGCAGGCTTCCCAGCGATATCAAGCAAACATGAAATATCAGGTTACAATAAGAATTGGCACCTCCCTTCTTATAAAAGCTGGACAAAGCAACCTAGTAGAACGAGAAAGGTCCCAAAAGCAGGCAAAAGAGTCAGAAGTGCCAGGCCCAGTGATGCATGCCTGTAATCCCAGCACTCGAGGAGTCACAAGCAGGTGGATCTCTGTGAGTTTGTGGCCAGTCTGGTCTACAGAGGAAGTCCAGGACAGCCACGGCTACACAGAGAAACCCTATCCAAAACAAAACAAAGCAAAAAACAACAACAAGAAAAACCCCTTCAGAGATATCCCCCATTCCCACTGTTAGAAGTCCTACAAGAACAACAAGCTACACAACCATAACATAAACAAAGGACCTAGGTCAGACCCATACATGATCGTCAGTCAGTTCAGTTTCTGTTAACACCTATGAACCCTGGTTAGTTGATTCTGTGGGCCATTTTCTTGTAGTGTCTTTGACCCCTCTGGCTCCTAAAACCCTTCCTTCCTGTCTTCTGCAGGATTCCCTAATTAGCTCCAACTAATGTTTGACTGTGAGTCTCTGCATCTGCTCCTGTCAGTTGCCGGCTGAAGCCTCTCTGATAACTATTATGCTAGGCTCTACTGTATGATGATAACAGAGTGTCATTAGGAATTATTTTTTGACATTTCTCTCTTTTCCTGTTCTTTTTGCCAATTCTGTTTGCTTCTATCCTATTCCTGGGCTCTTCAGCCTCTGGTTCCTGATTCATAACCATGAAGATGCCAATACCAGTGTAGCTCTCTAAGCTGTCCTTACCAAGGCAGCACCAGTTTTGTTGTATTCTCTGTGGCTGAGAGCGAAAGAAACCTAAGACATTTTAGACCAAGTGTTGTATCCACTGAGCTATATCATCAGTCACAGAGAGAACTGTTTCTTAAGGATAGTAGTCAGAGTTTAAAGCAGAATATTGTTAGCAGAATTCAAAACGATGTTTTCCTCCTTCTTTACTGCCAACCATGTAAACCTTTATTCTAGCTGTTCAGCCGCCTTGATCCTGATCACATTTGCTTCCTAGTTTGTTTTCATAATCCTTGCAAAAGGGGAGAAAAGGAGAGGGGGAAAGGAGACAGAGGAGGAGAAGAAAAAGAAAAGGAGAAAAATAAATAAAAGAGGAAAATGGGGAAATAAAAAATGCTACACTCCACAAGTTTGGAAAAATTCTGATTAAATTTTGAAGTCAGAGATCTCACACCTTTATATATACATATACCTAGGTTTTATTTTCTGGGTAAAAATCTGAAGCCAAATTCATATCTTTATAAAAAAAAAAGAAAGAAAAGGAAATACATAAATATCTAACCATGGCAATTCTAGTAACAAAGACATAAAGTACTTGTAGTTTGTTCTTATTTAAATTTGACAATACCATAATCTGATAAAATCATATGATACATGTGTGTATGTATATATGTATATATAACGTGTATATGTGTGTCATGTCTGTGGTGTATGTGTATATATATATAACGTGTATATATGTCTGCATGTGTGCGTGTGTCTGTGTGTGAGCTTTCACAGGGAATTGTTTACAGGGCTCTCACAGGTGACAACATCCTTGGACATTCAAACCTTTTATGTAAATAATCTACATACAACTTCTGATATTCTTTAAATGGCCTCTAGATTATAATGTATTCCTTAAGAAATGATGACATATCTAAAAAGTTCCATGAAGATATATTTTTTTCAAATAGTTTCAATCTAATTCAAAACCTGTGTCAATAGATTACCATACGCATGTGTGTGTTAGTTACATATTCATGGTTGTATTATATATTGAGAAATTATATATGTAATGTACAAATAATATAGGCTTTATATAACACACACACACACATATATAATCACCTAGGCAACCCAAACTTTAATGTTGGTGGTCCCAGGCAATGGGTGATAGTATAACCCTTGTATGTATTCACATAAGATGGAACATAGTTATGTTGTATTCTGCAAATATCAAGGTAGAGTTAACTGAGTAGGCAGTCAGCTATAAGCTGTCTGTACTTTGAGGGAGGGAACTCATGTTGAAGTTGACTTTTGAGTCACTTTTGGTTAAGGTGTTTAATGGCATGACATCGGATGAGTGGGTGTCAACAATGAAAACTGAAGGATGAAGATGGTATTCATGGAGAAGCCCACACTTAGAGACAAACAGATGAACCGAAGCTGGAAAATGGGAGAGAAACCAAGAGGAATGTGGCCCCTCATATGTCATGTAAATGGGTGTATCCAGAGGAGAAGAGTAACCTTTGCCAAACAGTGACAAATTAACACAGAGTTCTCTAATGATTTTGGCAAGCACCACCTTAACAGAATGGAAAGAAGCGAAGGAAAATAGTGAGATGAAGAAAAAGGGATGTGAGCTCGCTTAGAGATACAGCTGTGGAGGGATGAGAAGGAAGAAAGGGATCAAAAGAGAGAGCTTTTCCAAGTCAGGGATTCTACATTACTGGATGATGGTGAAAGCGCTGGGCACTGCATGGGAGAAGATATGGTCAGAGCAGTGAACTGAGGAAACAAACTCACAGCAAGATACTTAGCTTTTGCTCAAGGTACAGTAAGTTCCTCCATTGGAACCAGAAGGGGTAAACAGTATCTTGACAAAAAAGATGAAATTATTTCTACTTGTTTGCAATTACTCAGTGAAGTATGAGCCATGGTCATTAGCTGAGTTTTCATATTCTTCTATGTAACTTTCCAAACTTACCTCCCTTCCAGCACAGCTACAAGTGTGATAAACACATACTTAACTCTTCATAACAGATGGAAATACATCTTTAAGGAAGTATTAGGTCCCTATGAATGGAGAGGACAGTCATAGCTTCAGTAGAGCCTGGGCAATTATAGCATCAATTACTGTAGTTGTCAGATTGGTCTGGGGCCTAGGCTGGTGTTGTCTTCTTTCCCACCATCAATTCACAATGGCACATTTAAGGCAAAAGAGCTAAGAGGCAGAGAAATAAATACTCGTTTTCCAGGGCACAATAGTTAGAGTTTGAATTCCCATTGGTCCTAACAGTTGTCTTTGTTACTGAAATGTAAAGATGGATAAGGAAACCAAGACAGAAGCGTTGATGAGCTTTCTGTTTGACAAAGATTGTTTCTCTACCCCAGTGGCTCTTGGACCACCTTAGGTAATAGACATTGCTATTTACACAAGTATTTTTAACCAAAGTAAGGCAAACAAAGCTGCTACTTTACAATCATTCAACTAAATTGTAAAGATGAAATTTTGACTTCAAGGTAGCAGGAGTTATTTCTTTTTTTTTTTTTCAGCGTGTAAAACTGAAATACACACAAAGCTATAATAACTACCCCTGCGGGTACTGGTGACCTTTGACAACACAAAGAAATTATTTACAGTCTGAAGCTATGTCTCTCCAGCATTACAGAGTAAATGGGAAATACGGTCTGGTTCACAAGAGAACAGAAGTCTTACAGTAGGAGTTTGGCTTTGTTTCCTTCTGAGCCTAGAGGAAAATAACCATTTAATAAAGTAACAAGAATGTCAACCATTTTTATGAAATGAAGACCAGAAAAAAGGATATTAAAACTATAAAACCATCCTGAAACATACATTTACATTCTCTTTGGGCATTCCAAATGTTTGTTTAAAAAAAAAAGTTTTACGAAATGAGTTGTCTTCAGTACTATAGTAATGAACATTTACTAAAAGTAAAATATTCACCTTTTACCCAAAAAATTATATTTTGAGTACTTGAGATTTACAAGAATTTGCTCAAAGAGAATGTGGGATTTTCAGTCAGTATATTATTATAACACAACAACTCTCTCCTGGCAGGGTTTAAATGCCTATGGGAAGACTCAGACTATATATATATATATATAAAATATATAAAAAAGTATATATATATACTTATATATATATAAAATATATATAATATATATTTTATATATATATATATTTTATATATTTATATATATAATACATGAGTAAGAGACATAGTGTATTGGATAGTTATACACACTAAATTAAACCCAAAAACAAATGACAAAAAGGATGATTGAGAGTTCTAGGCATGGGAAGTGTGATTCATTGTTAAAAGTGGTCAGCTAGACATCTTCTCCTATGGTGTTACATAATTGTGTGGCTCTGTCTGGGCAGAGAAAAGTCACAGCATAGCCACTGACACCAGAATGTTCTGGGTGTCAGAGACATCGCCAGCAGGGAGCCCCTGCTGAGAGAGCAGTGGAGCAGTGGAGCGGGGAGGCTGTGAAGACAGAAGATCAATAAGCTTGAAAGAGAGCAAGGAGCAGAGGGCTTAGGGAGAGGAAAGGAAGAAGAGAATGATTTCATTATATTATAATCTCAAAAAAAACAATAATAATAAAGTTATAGAAGGGAGGAGGGACAATGGGGAAGGTTTGGAGTCAGACCCAGCAACTTTTATTTGAGTAATACCTAAGAATACTGACCAAGGTGGCATTTTTGACTTGTGTTTCAAAATATCATCCTTAATGCTTACTGTAATTCAAGCATATTGGCAAGGAAGAGGATGTCTAACAACTCAGCCATATTCTGTTTCCCTTAAATTCCTAAGCACAGAGTAACTACCTGTTATTTCTCTTGTCATTGTCCTCAATACACTCACAAACACAACTTCTTTAAAGACTCACTGCAGTCTAATATATAAGAGATCTCAGAGGTCATCGCTTTACCTAACAAATAGCAAGAAGGTGAACAAATGAAATAATAACCAATTCTTGAGTCTATCACAGAAGATTGCAAGGTAAACTGCTGCCTGTAGACTTGAACTGATAAGCAGACAGATGAGGAGAATTTCTTCTTACTGAGTAGAAACTCAGGAGCAGATGGCTTTTCCAGGAGGAGAATGAGATAGGTGGATAGTAATGATGATTTTCTGGAAGCCACATCTGGATGAGTCGAAGAGTTAAAACAATGAAAGTCACATCCCAAGAATCTTCCACACTCTGTTTCACTTCTAGGAGACCAAATGGCCTCTCAGTGTAAATACTGAACACATCAGAGGGAAAGAAAAATTAGTCCAAGAGAATGTATTTTACCAAAGTGAAGCACAAGCTATCAAGACTTGAGTCCTTCAACCTGAACCAACCTGGAGAAAGGAAAATAACCAACCCTGTCCCCACTTACTGACCTCTCAAGAACTGGGAGGAGAGATGAGAAGTGAGACAAACATGAGCATCTGCTAAAGTCCCAGTGCAGATGCCCTGGTTCATTGGGACAATCTAACTGGATCAGCACAAAGAACTGCTTCATGCTTTGCTCATTCCCACACCCTCCCTCCATGTTAATGAAAGTCAGTTCATAGGTGTTGATTTTACCTAGTGTAGCATATCTGGTTATAAATAAAAAAATCTAGACCCAACAAAAATGAAAATATGCATACAGTAACAACAAAATTAAGTATTATAGCCCAGACTTAGAAATGGTGGACATATTGAAATCAACAGATCAAGAACTCATAACACTGACTGCCTAATATAGGAACAGAGACCCAAAGTTCAGTGATCTAGGCTTCTACTTGAGGCAACTACGAAGGTGAACTAATTTTAAAGTGATATGTGTGTGTGTGTGTGTGTGTGTGTGTGATTAAAAATTACTGCAAAAATAGTGACATTGAAAACAGGAAATAAAAACAGGAAATTCACAATGCCAAAGCTGGCAATTTGAAATTATCAATAAAATTGTTAGGCCTCACAGAGGAAGACAATGCAGCCACTCCTTATGAGACCAAATAGACTAGGATCAGAAGGAATGAAAAGAAGACCTCCCCTATCAGCGGACTTTGGGAGGGGCATGCATGTCAAAGAGGAAGGAAGGGATTAGGAGGGGAGGGAGGAGGGAGCTACAGGGGGGATACAAAGTGAATAAAGTGTAATTAATAAAAAACTTTTAAAAAACAGGATGTTTGATATCAAGAAAAAAAATTGTTAGGCCTCTGTTCAGGATAACTAAGAAACAACAACAAAAAGGACAAGATTACTATAATCAGAAATGAAAGAGAACCCTTTGCCACAGATTCCCTGGATATTCAGAGCAGAAAGAAAGAAAGAAAGAAAGAAAGAAAGAAAGAAAGAAAGAAAGAAAGAAAGAAAGAAAGAAAGAAAGAAAGAAAGAAAGAAAGAAATCTTAAGAACTTCGTTTCATCCTGGGAAGGTAAGGTTGCTTCAACATATGCAAATCAACAAATGTAATACACACATAAATACATAAAAAAGACAAATCACATGACCATCTCAACAAATGCAAAAATGGACTCTGACAAAGCTCAGTGTTATTTCATGACAAAAATCCAAACAAACACAAGAAAGTAAGAGACATACCTCAGTGTGGCAAACCTATAGCCAACACTATACTAAGTATGGGAAAGTGAGACATTTCTTCTAAATCCAAGAGCAAGACAGTTGTGCCCACATTCATTATACTCATTCAATATGATGTTCAAAGTCTTAACTAGAACAATAAGACGAAAGTAAGAAAAAAATCAGTAGCTTTTCTCCATATCAATAGTGAACTTGGCAAGATACAAATCAGAAATAAATTCTTATTCCTGATAATTCAAAATATGAAAGTAAAATACCTAGGCATAAAAAAGAAGCCCCTCCCATGCTCCTAGATTTTCTAAGGAGAACACAGAAAATCTTCCCAAGAATTAAAGAAAAAGACTACATGAAATTAAAGGTTTTTTTTATAGAAAACAAAACAAAAACTATAAACATTATCAGAGTGGAGAAACCTTTGCTAACTGCCCACAAGACAGAAGATTAATGAACAGACCCTAAAGAGTTCAAAAATTTAATACCCAAACCCAAACCATCTGCTCAATGAATGGGCAAATTAATGGAAGAGACAATTCAAAAAAAAAAAAAAAAGGACGAAACACAAATGGCAAAAAGAAAGAAACCCCTCAAAGTGTGTTCAACAAGTGCTTAGAGAGTCCCTCTCGCTCAGGCCATAATGGCTAGCGTTGAGGATGTAAAGACCCATAAATGCTGAGAGGGTGAAGTAAAGAGGGAAACTCTTCAACACCATGTCTGAATGTGTGATAAATGGAACTCACCATGGAAGTTCCTCACAAGAGCAGAGGATGTGTATAGTCCAGCTATAGCATCCCTGGGCACATGCTCAAAGGACTCCCCACATGAGTGTTCTTCAAGGATGCTTACCCATGCTTATTGTCATTCCATTCATGAGATCTAAGAACTGGAATCAGCCTATATGCCCACCCATAGATGAGTGGGTAAAGAAAAGGTGGAGTTTTATTCAGCCATAAAGAAAATAAAATCATGACAGTTGAAAAAAAACAAATGCAGCTGGAAATCATTATGTTAAACAAAACAAGATAGGCAGAGAAAGACAAATGCCAAGTGTTTTCTCTCATATATGGAATCTGGATTTCAATTATAATGAACACATACACACAAGGGACAGGGAGAGAAATTTGATAGCCTGAGCAAAAAGAACAAATTCTATGAATAACAAATCTGCCAAAGCTCAGAAAAGTAATATTTGAATCTGATCATATCTGTATCTATTAGGGAAATTGAAATAATAACTGATAACATTCCACAATTCAAAGCACCAGACCTATGTAATTCAGGCATAATTCTCTCAAGTATTTAAGGAAGAAAGCTTATCAATTTTCTATACTTTTCCAGAAGACAGAAACAGGGAGACTACTTTAAAACTAACCTCCCACATCTGCATTAGTGCCCTAAGACTGAAAAAGACACAAGATATATATACCAATCCATATATCTTATGAACATAGACACAAAATCCACAATATATTAGCAAAGAAATAGTATATAAAATAATTATTGTCCCATAAATAAACAGCTAGAAAATAGGGCTTTATTCCTTGTTTCCAAGGGAATAAGCTATTAATTCATGAAAGACACACACAAACAATACTTAAATTCACTAACTGAATGAAGCCAAACTGAAAAGGTTATATTTTATATTTCCCACTTTTTAAAAATTTTTATTTTATATTAATTACAGGTTACATACTTTGTATCCCAGCTGTAGCCCCCTCCCGCATTTCCTCCTATCCCCACCCCCATCCCTCCCTCATAGCCTCCCTGCCCCTTTCCAAGTCCACTGATAGGGGAGGACCTCCTCCCCTTCCATCTAACTCTAGCTTATCAGGTCTCTTCAGGAATGGCTGCAATGTCCTCTTCCATGGCCTAGCAAGGCTGCTCCTCTCTCAGGGGGAAAGGGGGTGGGTGTGAGGGTCGAAGAGCCAGCCATTGAGTTCATGTCCAAAATAGTCCCTGTTCCCCTTACTAGTGTACCCACTTGGATATTGAGCTACCATTTGCTACATTCAAACAGGGGTTCTAGGGTATATCCATACATGGTCCTTGGGTGGAGAAACAGTCTCATAAAAGACCCCTTTGCCCTGATATATTTGGTCTTTGTGGAGCTCCTGTCCTCTCCAGGTGATATTAACTCCCCCTTCTTTCATATGATTCCCTGCATTCTGCCAAAGGGTTGGTTATGTGTCTTAATATTTGCTTTGATACACTGCTAGGCAGAGTCTTTCTGAGACCCTCTGTGGTAGGCTCTTGTCCTGCTACTTGTTTTCTCCTAAATCCAATGTCCATCCCATTTGTCTTTCTAAGTGAGGATTAATCCTCTTACCCCAGATACTCTTTCTTGTTTATCTTCTTTAGGTGTATATTTTTCAGTATGTTTATCCTATAGGTCTATATAAGAGAGTATATACCATGTGTGTCTTTCTGCTTTTGGGATACCTCA
>CM053765.1:61103727-61135784 GCA_028658305.1 Pachyuromys duprasi
GTGGGGTTGGGAGGGAAAGAAGGAGGGGCTACAGCTGGGATTCAAAGTAAATAACCTGTGATTAATATAAAAATTTAAAAAAAGAATAGTGCGTTTATTTTGGCAGGAGTATTATCATGTTAAAGGCAATGATGAAAATTCAAGTCAGCAGTTATCTTTTACATCTTTGTATCCCAGATGGGAATGTGTATAAAACTAAGTTTTCACTCTGGTAGAATTTATGAGTCTATACCCACTTAACTTACTGCGAGTACTTATTAGTGTATTCTGCCAGGTTTTCCAGTGACTGCATGGGGTGGATATATCTAGGCTTACCTGCGAAGGATAAGTGGAGTTTTGCACACATGAAAGGGAAACAACTCTAGGCATGGAAAGCAGAGAGGATGTAGTATAGAGTCCTTAAGATACTCGGCCTGTTTGAGTTTGCTCTGCCCAGAGACAGGCAGTGATACTGAAAGTGCTACAGTATTGTGAAGGCCATGAGTTTCATATCAGGAAAATTTTTAGTTTTTCTATAGACAATGAGGCACCATCTGGAACTGTTAAGCATCACAGTAACCATATTTTATTTAAGTTTTTGACTGCCAGAACCAAAAGCATCATAGAGAATGTCTTCACAGAGAGGCAGGCTGGGTTTCAGCTAGCTAAATATCCATCAACTCCTCTGCTTTCACCAGCTGCTCATTGTCATTTTCCAGCAAAATTTTCATGCTAAATAGACTCACAACTGTAGATGAAAAATCTAGTGACTGTCCTAAGTTAAATGGATAATTGGATTCCTTTTTCAATTTTTGTAAAAAGAGTATATCAAAACAAATTAATTTCTTTAGATATCGGGGAATATAAAAGAGGATGCCTGCTTGATAGAGCCAGTGTGGATAAAAGCTATGCACAAATCCTGCTGGAAGAGTCAGTAGGTATCCTACATAATTTCTCTCCTGCTGTGTAGTCCTTACATCCAATTAAAAAGCTGTTGTTGAGCACAGAGACGTAAATGCCACTATTGTACCCTCAGGGATGTCTTGACATGCTGGCCATTGCTGTGGATTGTGGGCATTACAGGTGGGTAGGACTACTATTTGCCTCCCTTCCTTAGCAGCTTGCATAAAACCTTCTGGATCTACAAAAACACCATTGAGTTTGTTTTGAGTTGGCCACCTACTGCCAGGCAAAAGGCATACCCTCACATGTGGTTAACATATCTAATGAGACTCCATTGGAGAAAATTAATTTTTCCTTTTTCTAGCAGATGACACTTTTATATAGCTTCTTGGTTAGGGGTAGGAGATTTGAGGCTAAAGCTGAAATCAGATTTTATGTACTCATTTAATATTTAAATTTTTTGTGATATTTATTCCTGTAAAAATTTGGAAATGACCATATCCCTACTACCAGTGGCCTAACACTATGAAAGAAAGAAAGAAAGAAAGAAAGAAAGAAAGAAAGAAAGAAAGAAAGAAAGAAAGAAAGAAAGAGAGAGAGAGAGAGAGAGAGAGAGAGAGAGAGAAAGGAAGGAAGGGAGAAGGAAACAAACAAAGAAACAAAGAAAGAAGAAAAAATCAGAAACCAAGTGAATCCAGGTTATTTTTAGTTATTTAATCTCTTCACAGCCTGTTACCAGTCCCTCCCTCCTCTCCTCCCAGTCCCACCCTCACATACCCTCCCCCTTTTTCCACCTCTCCTTCTTAGAGAAGAGGAGGCTCCCAAGAGGTACCAACCCACCCTGGCACCTCAAGTCTTAGTAGAACTAAGTGTATTTTCTCCCACAAAGGGAAAAAGATTCTGAGGCAGGCAGCAGAGTCAGAGACAGCCCCTACTCCCATTGTTAGGGGACTCACATCTTGATCAAGCCTGTACATATATGCAGGAGGTCTAGGCCCAGGTCATGCTTGCTCCTTGGTTGGTAGTTCAGTCTCTGAATTTTTAACAAATTTGCTGACAATTGTTCATTTAAAATGGCTCAAGAGAGTTTGTGATAGAATGGTGATCCTTCAACCATTTATGAGGCTATAAGTTCAATATGTTGTACATTCCTAATGCAGAGGAGAAAACTAAAGATCAAACATGTGATGATATTTTCTAACAAGCTTTCACTCAGTCTATAAACAGCACAGAAGAGCTCTACCTAAAATTTCCTCCAGATAAGCAAAAGTTCATAATTCAGAGATGGATTTTCTTCACAGGCATGAACGAATTCATACCAAGAAAGGTAACTTAAATAGATCTCTCATTTCCAGTCTGAAGGATGTAGATGACCTAGCAACTCTAGATGTTTTGGATGAGGTAAGAAATTGCTTTAACTAAATTTAAACATTCTAATTTTTTTTACAAAATTTAGAATTGTTTATTGTATTTTATACATGTGAGTGCTTTGCCTACTGTATGTCTGTGAATCCAGTACCCAAGAAGGAGAGACAAGGACACCAGATCCCCAAGAACTAGAGCTACAGATGGTTCTGAGCTGCCATGTGGGTCCCGGGAATGGAACCTGGGTCTGCTGAAAGAGCAACAAGTGCTCTAAACTTCTGAGCCATCTCTCCATTCTATCATCTTTTTAAAAAAATTTAAAGAACTGATGTGTGTAATGGGTTCATTAAGTACCATCTGCAATGTTATACTTATTCTCTCTCTGTGTGGATGTGTGTGGATGCATGCATGTTTCTGTTTATATGTATTTATTTCTCTGTGTCTTTTTCAGACTTTTTTAAGGCCTGTGTAGCCCTGGATAACTTGAACTCATTATGTAGCTCAGGCTGCCCTCAAATTTGCATCAGTCCTCCTGTGCCCACTCCCCCTATGTGATGAGAGTAGAGGGACGAGCCACCATGTCTGGCTCATGTCCTACCCACTGAAAACACAAAAGAATGGCATTCAAGGAGGGTCAGATTAAGAGTCCTTTAATTGCTTGTAGCTCATGTCAAAAAGACTCTGGACCTCAGGAAAAGGCATGTAGGATTTATAAAGCCCCAGACAAAAATTATGTCATAACAGGGGTGGCCAGTGGGCTTTCAAAAGTTGCTGTGGACAAAGGTTTCAAAAGCTTCCCTTGATGAAAGCAATGGACTCTCTGAGTCTGTAGGTGCTGGCTTGGCAGGATGTGGTTAGCTGGGCTGAGTGGAGGAGGGGGTTGGGTGAAGAGCACAAAAAGGAGTCAACTACAGCAAAATAGAATTATCTTGGTCAGTTCAGTTCATACATTGTCTCTCCTTACCTCTCCTATCTTTACAATATCACACTTTTATATCTTTCTGGAGTGCTGTCATTTTTTTAATGCTTAAATATGAGGTCTCCCAAACCTGTATTAGGTCACAAATGTTTTTTCTCAATCCTGAGAATCTCAAGAGTATGATTTACCCATTAGACAGTGTCCTTCTTATACCTAACATGTGGCCTCTCTCCTTTTGCCAGCCCTCAATGGCAAGACACAGAAGCCTCTGAGATGCCAAAACCGGTATTATGTTACCCATAATACTCCTCACAAATCACAAAGCTCCAAGAACATTTCATTATGCTTATTATGCTTAAAAGTCCCCATTGCTGTTGCCTCAGAAACATTTCAAACATCCTTTGTAACCATACAGGTCCAAGCTGGTAAACCACAGGCTTAGCCTGTCTTCTCGCTTGGGGGCCCAGATAAATCTGGTCATTAAAGAAAGAAATGGCTCTGTGGCATGAAGGATGAGACCTGTGTCCTGTCTGGTCAACAACACTTTAGTTTTCAATCTTTTTGATTAATGCCTGGGCATTTTACTCAGAAATTCAACAAACCCAGACACATTCTGAACAGAAGGAATTTGCTGTCTTTGCATATGGAATGCCCCTTCAGGACCAGTGTCAAATGCTTGATCACCAGCCTGTGCCACTACCGGGCTATAGTGGAAACTGTAAGAGATAGAGCCTGGTGGGAAGTCTTAGGCCAATATGTGGCATGCCCTTGAATAGGCATGTAGCTCCCTGGCCCCAAAGCTCCTCTCTGTGTAATATGTAACACATATTCCCACTGTGACGTAAAGCTTCGTTCAGGACATAAAGCAAGGGAGCAAAGACCATCCCAAGCCTACAAAGCAATCCACTTCTCTTTGTAACTTGATTTATCTCAAGTATTTGTGGAAAGGTGACTAACCTAGTCTTTCAATAAATTCAGGGTACATAAACAACCTCCTCAAAATAAGCACTCAGGAGTATTACAGGTCTTGAAATCAAAGAGCATCTGAAAGGCAGAGATTACTCTTGCCTTTGTGAATTATTTCCTTGCCAGTACTGTGAAGACCCAGGCTTGTAAACTGTATTACAACACTGTTAAAATCAGCTCATATAGTCACATGATCAACTGCAAGGGTTACTTTCTGAAATTTTTGCTCTACATACCCATATTTCTAGGCAGAAGACACAGCACCATTAAATCATCTTGAATTGGAATAAAATCCTGGATACTTACTCTTTACTTTTTAGATTACTACTACACTTATTTATTTTCTTGAAGGCTATATAACATGGAATTTAACATAATATGTAGATATAATATACAACAAATAATGGGAAACACATAGACCTTTTGTAAAGTACACTAAAGATTAGTTATTTCCAGTGGACATGGTAGTGCACCCCTTAAATCCAGCATGAGAGGCAGAAGCTATAGGACCTCTTTGAGTCCCAGGCTGCCTTTCTGCATGGTAAGTTACAAGCTAGCCAGGGTTGCATAGTAAGACCCTATCTCAATATAGGTAGGTAGGTAGAGAGAAATGTTAAAAATTATATTCTAGGTGGGCACAATGATGTATGCCTGTAATCCCAGCATGTGGTAATGCAGAGGCAGGCAGATCTTTGTGAGTTTGAAGCCAACCTGGTCTACAAAGCGAGTCCAGGACAGCCAAGGCTACATAGAGAAACCCTGTCTCAAAAACATAACAACAACAAAAGTTATATTCCCCTTTAGCCTTCAGAACCAAGGAAACTACCTGTCAAATGGCTTACAAGCATGATGGCATTCTGTTTGCTATTGGTAATTCTTTCTAATCTTCAATCAAGATTCCAGATATTTATATTAATTTCTGTTCAGCTTTTAAAGTGTAGTTGGACACAAATTATTTTGTTTCTTCCCCTCTCCCTCTCCATGACTCTTATTTACCTTTTCAAAACTTTGCATCCTCTTGTCTCACTATCCTATGTGCTAGGCCTGCAGGCCTGTGCCACCATACTTGACCATGAATGATTTTTTAAGAGAGAGAAATTGTTTTTATTTTGCTGCAGAACACTGTGTCAGAACACCTTGAGAAGTGTTATGCCAGAGATCAGATCTATATCTATGTGGGAGATATACTCATTGCTCTTAACCCCTTTCAGAGTCTGGCTCTTTATTCCACAAAGGTATGTAGAGAGCTTCCATTCCCTTTGTACGGCTAACTCTAGTAGCTGGATTCTTAACTTAAATGGATGCCAATAAAAATATTATCTAGCACTTGAAGAGAACTGTTATAAATTTATCACTGAAACATAGAGAGTTTGGAAAAATATATGAAATCAACGAAGTTACTGGTTCTGGTCTTTTTTTTTTCTCAAAAATACATGTGAGATTGTGAATTACACACAGTTTTACTAGCAACAGCCTATTACTAAAAATGAGGATATTTAATGTCTATCTGTAAACTGAGTGTTGGAGAGTCAAACATAGCTATTCCATTTATATATAGGATACGTAATAATTATAAAATTTGTCATTGTGACATTTTAAATTCCTTTTAACATGTTAATTGGTTCATTACTATGCTTTATGAGTAAAAGTATTTAATTATCAATTACTCAGACACTAAAGCTTTAAATATAGAATTAAAGAAGACTATTTTTCAATTTTAATTAGACCTATTGTCTTTTAGCTATCTTTTCACTCTAAAACATTATTTAATACTGTGCCTAGTATTAAATGCTAATCTAAAATGTACAAGAAAACAATGTTTACCAGTGTTGGCCTGGGCTATGAGAAAAAGGTTAGTGGTAGTAAAATTCTGCTATCAATTTTTTGTACAATTTCATACAAATCAAGTAGGATGATATAGATTAAATTAAGAGATATGAAAAAGTGTCATATGTCAGGCATTGTCATATCCAAGAAGTACAAAATGATTTCTGATCCTATTATTTGTAAGGTTTTTTTCATGCAAATGAATAATCACATTTGAAGCCTTAAGCTTTATTTTGGAAGTATTTGCAATCTTTTAAATATCACTGTATCATTTCATGTTATATTCTATGTATAGGCTAATTCATATACATATATATGTAATTGTTTATGCCGTGTTCATATACACATAAGTAAACACAAACATATACATTCATAAAGAGCATTTTGTGGATAATGTTTTGCTCAGATAGACTTTATTTATCTTTGGCTTCCAAAACTAGAACTCTATATGTTAATAATCTATAAAAACAGAAACGAGGCAAGAAAGGTCTATAAAATTTACTTGCTTTAACTTCAGCTTTCTAAGTTGTATATTGGAGCAAAGAGAACTGCCAACCCACCTCACATTTTTGCAATGGCTGACTTGGGATACCAGTCCATGATCACGTATAACTCAGACCAGGTAAGTGGACCTCCCACATCCCTTCCTTGTTGAGAGCCTCTGAGTTTCCTTGGGATGCAGACCCCTCACGGCTTTCCTTTCCTCCTGTGCAGTGCATAGTTATTTCTGGAGAAAGTGGTGCCGGGAAGACACAGAGTGCTCATCTTCTGGTTCAACACCTCACTGTTCTTGGAAAGGTAGAATTATTTTTTCCTGTCCTAACTCAAGTATTTGTATATTTCAAATAACTGATTATGTTAGTATTCGCTAACTCCCATACTTGATAATATGTAGAAATAATGAAACACTACTGTTACCATTTGCATTTTAAAATATATCAAACAGGGGTAGAAAACAGCTCAGCAGTTAAGAGCATGTTCCCTGAGCCTTAGGTGTGGAAGTGTTTTGTAGATGTATCCACTGGGACTGGGCTCCACAATACTGTGGGGTTTTTGTTTTGCTTTGTTTTGTTTTTATTGCATTTATTTAATTTATTACAACTTATTCACTTTGTATCCCAGCTGTACCCCCCTCCTTCATACTGTCCCTATCCTACCTTTCCTCCCTTGTCTCCTCCCATGCCTCTTCACTGATAGGGGAGGTTCTTCTCCCTTTTCATTTGACTCTAGCCTATCAGGGCTCATCAGGACTGGCTGCATTGTCTTCCTCTGTGTCCTGGTAAGGCTGCTCCCCAATCAGGGGGAGGTGATCAAAGAGCCAGCCACTGAGTTCATGTCAGAGACTGACCCTGCCCCTGTTACTAGAGAACCCACTTGGAGACTGAGCTGCCATGGGCTACATCTGTGCAGGGGTTCTAGGTATCTCTATGCATGGTCCTTGTTGGAATATCAGTCTCAGAAAAGACCCCTGTGTCTACATTTTTGGTTCTGTTGCTTTCCTTGTGGAGCTTCTGTCCCCTCCAGGTCTTTCCATTTCCCCCACATGGTATATACTCACTTATAAGTGGATATTAAACATATAACATAGGATAATCATACTAAAATCTGTATACCTAAAGAAGCTAAGCAAGAAGGAGGACCCTGGATGAGATGCTCAATCTTCATTCAGAAAGGCAAATGCAATAGTCATTCAGAAGATAGAGAAAACAGGGAGCCAGACTAGAGCCTACCACAAAGGGCCTCTGAAAGACTCTGCCCAACAGGATATCACAGCAGATGTTGAGACTCATAGCCGAACTTTGGGCAGAGTGCAGGAAATGTTATGAAACACTGTGTTTTGATTGGTTGTGGTTTTCTGTAATGGTCTCTGTCTGGCGTAAAGAAAAGTTTCCTTGATGAAGGGTGAGTACCACACTTGTCTGTAGGTATAAGGACAAAAGTTTTTATATTGTTGTTAGTGTACTGCCCAGATTGTGAGACCCCAAAAGACCACCAGGAGTTCAGTCCATTGCAAAACACATGAGGGTTTATTTTATACAAGTTTATTTGGGTCTCTGCTGAAACAACTTTTTAAAAGAATAAGGTTGAAGTACTGCGTTCTTCATGATTTACTACAAGGTTTCAGCAATGACATATGCCTTCAAGGAAAGGTGACAGACTCATGGGACAGATTGGTGTCTACACATACTTTGTCAAAGATGGTTAGTCACTTAATATAATTAACTTTCAAAACATAGTGTTTAAGAATTTTGTGTACCCCTGCAAACAAGGGAACCTCAGTCTATACTTCACATGTTATGGAAAGTTAACTCAAAATGGATACTAAGTATAAATGGAAACCCACAAACTATAAAACAGAGGCAAGTTTATTGAGGTATTACATTGATGAAAAATGTCTTAGATGCAACACAAAATTCATAAAAGGAAGACTTTGACTCTACCACAATACAATTTTTATTCTCTAATGGTATTATTAAATATTAAAACAAATACCAAACATAAGCCTTGGCCAAGAGAAAATGTTAAAAAGTTACATAACTAATAAAAAGTTATAGAAATATGAAAATGTCTTAAACTCAATATTAAGAAGTTAAATGACAAGAAATGGATAGCAATTGAATGGTCACCTTCAAAAGCACTGTATAGATGGCAACTGTTGAAATGTTCAGTATCATTCATCACGTGGAAAATGCAAACTAGGTATCTTCTTAGTGATACCTTTAGATACCTTCAAAAGCCTATTAAAGTTTCTAAAACATGGTTTTGAGAAAATGAAGTGTTGGCGAGGACCTGGAGCAGCTGGGACTTTTATCTGTTATCAGTGATAATGCAAATTAGTAGTGATTGACAGCAGCAGTAGTAAGATAGCATAATCATTTTGAAAAATGGGTTATGTCCTTCTTAAATAGTGAAACTGTACTTGCCATGCAACTCAGTAATCCTACTGCTTCCTACCAAGGAAATCAAAACCCATATACATACAAATATTTACAGTGACTTTATTAATAAGCTCAAAAAGTAGACAGGTTGTAGGGCTATGAGGGCCCTCGATGGTAAAGTTCTTGCCTGTCATATGTTAAGTCCTATCCCCAGTAATATAAGAGAAACTAAAAAATAATTGTTGTCTGATACATAGCTAACAGCCTGTCATAGCAGACTGCATCTGCACAGTGAAAAACAGCTGCTCACCTGCGCCCAGCTTACTTTTAGAATTATGCATAGAAAGAATTCTGTGTTTCTGTTAAATTCATTGAGCTTCCTTCAGTGTATCCTGCCACATGAGTTGGTACAGAATATAAGTATGCTTTCTTCTAACCTCTACCCTCCATTCTTGAGGCCCCTCAGTGTTGTGCTGTCACAAGTCTCTCATGTCAGTCCCTTCCTGTCTCCATGCCCATTAACTTCCTGCTACAATAAAGAACATTTCTGAGGGTTTGGAAGACCTCAAAATGAAATATAAAATGTAAAGAGGAACAGTGGAACTCAGCCTAGTAAGATACAGGCATAGGAATTTGTTGACTCAGCGCTGTCTGCAAGGGCCTTGCTAGTCTGTCTTGATTTCTAAGCTGATAGAGGTTTTCAATAATGAATTAGAAATGCGTGGATGTTGCTCTGAAGAGCTGAGCAAATTGTTTAATCTAATCTTTACCTTGTTCTAGATCGTAACATGTGATACTATGAAAGGTGTGTGTGTGTGTGTGTGTGTGTGTTTACATGGGTGCATGCATGCAAGCATACACAAGTCAATGTCTGTGTCTGTGTCTATGTCTGTGCCTGTGTCTGTGTGTATGTACCAAAGTCAACTCTGCCCTTGTCTGGTCTTGTCTTGCTTTTTATTTTTTTCCTTGATAAAGATTTAACAGATGCAAAATGTGTCTGGTGGATGGAATTTTCCTCTGCTCCTCACTTAGCAGGTCAAGGTATTTACTATAGGTAGAGGAAGACACTCTGTTGACTTGTCATAGGTAGAAGCAGCTCAAAAAAAGGTTTCACAGAGCCAGTCCTTTCCCAGGATCCACTTTTCTTCTCTTGCCCCTTATTAGGTCCTTATACTTGAAAATCTCATGCAGCTTTCAGCCTCGCTGTGATAGTCCCTTTCATCAACTCCCATCCAGCATCACCCGTGGTCTGAGAAGCAGTATTCTCCCCTATCTTGGAAACATCTACCCCCTTAACTCTTGTCTCAGCAAGGTTCTAGGTTTAACACTGAAGATAATCTCCTTAAGCTAATTTTCACCAAGATGCAAGTGGCTTGTACTCCTCACCCTCTAATGCAGCAGCCTCGGCCTGTGGGTTGCTTTTGGGGGTTGCATATCATCTATGTCTTGCATATCAGATATTTACATTACAATCCATAACAGTAGCAAAATTACAGTTAGGGAGTAGCAATGAAAATAATTTTAAGGTTGGGGTCACCACAACATGCAAAACTATATTGAAGGACCGCAGCATCAGAAACGTTGAGAACCACTGCTTTAGAGGGCAGGATGTGCACCTGCTTTCCTAAGAGATGTGGTGAGATGGGCTTCCAGGCTGGCTGTGATCTAGCTAGGGATTCATGCTTTCCGTCCACTCTGCTCTGCTCTGCTCTGTTTGGGATTCATCACTTCCCCTTCTGCACTCACATGATATCTTTATTCTCTTACTTTCATGCCTAGACATTTCTATAAACACAAAGAAAGTCGATATGGCTTTGGGGAAAACTTAGATGTAGTCCCAGACAATATGTGTGCTTAAAACTTAGGGGTCCCTCTGCAGACTGCCTGTGGTTGTTAAGCCATACACAGAACCGTGTCAACAGAAAATGTCCCTTCCTTATTCCTGAGAAAGGGAGTGAACACATGCGTGGGAGGGGCACATACACCCCACTGTAGCATCTGGCCAGGTACCAAAATATGTTCTCCTATGTTTCTGTTTGCATAAAAGGTAATTGACTTCATACTGCTCTTTATATCTTGACATCTCTACCTAGGCTAATAACAGAACCCTGCAAGAGAAGATTTTACAAGTGAACAATTTGGTTGAAGCCTTTGGCAATGCCTGCACTATTATAAATGATAACTCCAGCAGATTTGGAAAATACTTAGAAATGAAATTTACCTCTTCTGGCGCTGTAGTGGGAGCACAGATTTCTGAATACCTTCTGGAAAAATCTCGTGTCATTCACCAAGCCATGTAAGTGCGTGTCAGATGTACCTCAGTTCCTGAGTAACATATGTACCAATAATGCTTCTAGACCTGAAAGCTCTTTCTAATGCCTCAGTTTATTGATAACCTACAAGTATAAGTCACTGTCGGGAGGAAAGAGAGCCCTCACCAGTGCTTTATTCTCACATATATTAGCATCTGATACAGGAACTGAAAAACGACTTAATAATTATGCTACCACCAAGGAGGTACTAACAGAGTGGAAAGAGCAAGTAGAAAAACTTTATTTCTCCAGGCAAAAATCAATGAGGAATTTAATTAAAAAGAGTAGGCTCTGCTTCTCTTTTAAATATATTAACTGTTTTCCTTTTTTCTAAATAAACATAGGTGTTTTTATTTTCTTCTTCCTGTGTTTATACTCAACAGATCTAATAAAATATTCAGGAATGCTCTGCTTTATGGCTATTTTGTATTACTAGTTGATTTTAGGTCATCAATACCACTCATGTATGATTTAATATTAGATTTAGTGACTTTCTTTCAGCAGTTTGTAACTAAATGACAAAATTACTCCATTGTTTAATGACCTTAAAATATCCTTGCTGTTCTCATGAGAGAATTATAGTTACTATTGGATTGTACCCTACTGGTTTTATTATTTTTTAAGAGGGTGTAAAGTTAGAATCTTGCATGTTGATTTCGTGTTCAATGTGCTCCTTTATGATGGTAACATGTCAGCTAATTTTATAGGATCAAAAGCTCTTGTTGGTAATTCTTTCATGGTGCTAAGGATCAGTCTCAAGGCCATGCACATGCTAAGTGAATTCTGTAGCACTGAACAACAACCAGGCCTGATGCGTGTGGGTTTTTTTTTAATTTTTTAAATATTAGTTACAGTTTATTAACTTTGTATCCCAGCTATATCCCGCTCCCTCATTCCCTCCAAATCCCACCCTCCCTCCCTCATATCCTCCCTGCCCCTTTCCAAGTCCACTGATAGGAGAGGACCTCCTCACCTTTCATCTGACCCTGGTTTATCAGGTATCTTCTGGATTGGCTGCAAAGTCCTCCTCTGTGGCCTAGCAGGGCTGCTCCTCCCTTGGGGGCGGGGGGTCAAAGAGCCAGCCATTGAGTTCATATCAGAAATAGTCCCTTGTCCCCTTACTAGGGTACCCACTTGGATACTGAGCTACCATGGGCTACATCCAAGCAGAGGTTCTAGGTGGTTTTAAATGGTGGGCTGGGGATAGGTTAGTCTGCCCCGAGTATTACATTTAAACCTGAAGAGCCTTATGGGAGCTTGACTCTGTAACTTATTCTGTGTGTGATTCAAAGCACTTTATTTAACCCTGTGGTGGAAAAACATTAATACATCCTCTCCCTTAGGATAATTTTTGTCATAGAGGATTTAGCATAGTGAACAATAAATACTAAGAATGCTGTCAGTGCAGCCAAGGACAGCTGTAGCTGCAGCCCATGCAGAATTGTAAATATACTTAAAACATTATGAAATGTTTTATAATTTTTATTCTGTAACTTGATTGTGTAACATGAGCTTTGTAGATGACACAATGTCAAAGTGCTGAGCATGCGTGAACACAAATAAACACTGTAATGACTATGGTGGTTGTGAATTGAATTCATGTAGTGAATTGACATTTAATGAAAGCAGATAGCATTATTGATGTGTGCCCAAGGCCAAGAATCAGTAGGTCCACCCTGTGTTTGCCACCTGCACATAGAGGAATCTGTGATCTTATGCATGTATAAATACAGCCACATCTTGGAACTCTTTATTCTGCGCCCATAACGTTTTAGCCTCTCCTTCAATTGGGTAAAGAACTATGCAAGAATAACCTGTTGATAGTTCAATGGAGCCATCATGTTACACAGTGTCAAGGCACATATTTTCAGCATATTGTATGGAATTATGGGCCAGAACATCACTCATACTGAATAGCATGAGACTAATACCTTTTGGAGTAACACACTGAAGCCCAGGGTTTGTACCCATAAAATAATCCCTTCATAATTATTCAAACATTATAAAATGTGGTTAAAAAACACAACATATTAGGATAATATTTAAAGCATGCTGTGTATCAAATAAGCATTTTGTATCCTAAATGATCTAAGAAATTATGTTAGTGTTACTTGATTACTTATAGGGAAAAGCACTTCAAGGCTCCAATTTGCCTGTGGGTTGAACTACAACTCAGATAAAATTAAACACCAATTACCTTGTAATTTCTATAAAACAATTTTTTCATTTTATGTATATTTTATGATCCTATTTGTAATTTTTTACTCTTATAAGAATTTGCTTACAATTTTATACATGTTTATTATTTGATCAAAGTCTCCCATTATTCTCTCCTATCCTTTTTCCCTCTCAGCAAATTCTCTCTTCTTCCCAATGCCCTTCCCATTCTCGTGTCTTATGAGTGTATGTGTGGTTAACTACTGTGTTTAGGCTTGTCTTCATAAGCATGGGTG
The DNA here is from genome assembly GCA_028658305.1 of Pachyuromys duprasi. Taxonomy (NCBI): domain Eukaryota; kingdom Metazoa; phylum Chordata; class Mammalia; order Rodentia; family Muridae; genus Pachyuromys; species Pachyuromys duprasi. Next base: position 61,117,331 of record CM053765.1, read on the forward strand.
GGAGTCATTTGCTTTCATGGGGGCAATGTACTAGTATCTACACCAAAGAGGAGTATGACTGCCCTTCTCCTGCATCCTTTAAGTGTTTATACCATTATGAGCCCCTCTCCCATCCATGATGGATTGTTGATGGGCAGGCTTGTACAGATAGCCACTGCTATTTTAAGTGTATGGATACAGCAGTCATGTCCAGAAGACAAAGATTTATAGGACCCCTTCTCAAAACCCAGTTCTTATATTTTCTGTATCTCTACTTCTATATGTTGCCTGAGCATGGAGAGCATATGTAGCTCATTTAGGCTTGAACGTTCAACAGTCACTTGTTCCAAACACATTCGTCAATTGTGAGACTATGCAATGACTAGCACTCATTGCAAATAGGAGCTTATCTGACCTAGAGCGTGAGTATTCTGTGGATATAAACAAATATTTATGGGCAGTTTGACACCATATCCACTTAGCAACATAACAGTAGTTGGTGCCTGCTTCCCCATCCCCCCCCGCCCAGTCTGTAGCCTCCTCAGCACTTTCAGACATATACAATTGAAATTTATTCATCTGTAAAAAACATTACTGAAAAGATAAATGGCAGAAATGGGAAATACACTAAGTAAGGTAACCCACACCCCAAGAGAAAAAACCATTTCTCATGTGTCAATCCTAGCTAAAACTTTTCAGGTTTCTGTATTTAAATTTAATTGCCTCTAGATACCAGGAAGTTAGACTGGGTCCATGTGGGGGGAGACTGCAGTAAAGCAGGAAAGATAGCTGACCGTAGATGTTATAAACATAGAGGAAAGGATTTCTGGAGATGAAAACGTTTCCATAGGGGTGGAGTAGGAAGACGGAGGAGGGCTAAACCCAAAAGAACTGTGTATGGAAAAGCCACATGGAGTATCAGTCTCAAAAAAGACCCCTGGGCCCAGATTTCTTGGTTCTGTTGCTCTCTTTCTGGAGCTCCTGTCCTTTCCAGGTATTTCTATCTTCCCAATCTTTCATAAGATTCCCTGCACTCTACCCAAAGTTTGGCTATGAGCCTCAGCATCTGCTTTGATACCCTGCTGGGTAGGGTCTTTCAGGGGCCCTCTGTGGTAGGCTCCTGTCCTGTTCCCTGTTTTCTCCCTCTTCCAATGTCCATCCCCTTGGCCTTTCTGTATGAGGATAGATTATCTTACTCAGGGTCTTCCTTCTTGCTTAGCTTCTTTAGTTGTACAGATTTTAGTATGTTTATCCTATGTTATATGTCTAATGTCCATTTATAAGAGAGTATATAATATGTGTGTCTTTCTGCTTCAGGATGATCTTTTCTAGATCCCACCATTTGCCTGAAATTTTCATGATTTCCTTGTTTTTAATTGCTGAGTAGTATTCCTTTGTGTAAAACCGCAATTTCTGTATCCATTCCACTCATGGAGATAACTTAGAACCCCTGCACAGATGTAGCCCATGGCAGCTGGGTATCCATGTAGGTTCCCTCGTAAGGGAAACAGGGACTGTCTCTGACATGAACTCAGTGGCTGGCTCTTTGATTACCTCCCCCTGAGGGGTGATCAGCCTTAGCTGACCACAGAAGAAGATAATGCAGTCAGTCCTGATGGGACCTGATAGGCTAGGGTCAGTTGGAAGGTGAGAAGGACCTTCATTATTAGTGGACTTGGAGAGGGGCATGGGAGGAGAAAAGGACCATGGGATTGGGAAGGAATGAGGTAGGGGGCTACAGCTGGGATACAAAGTGAATAAACTAATTAATATAAAAAATCAAAATAAAAAAATAGAAAATGCCACATGGAAACCTGACATTATATAAGTTAATTTGAAAGATAAAGGGCAAAAAAATGGAATTTGAAAGGAGATACACGCTCTTCCAAGAAGCCATGGGCTATTAAACAAAACTCTTCGTGCCAAGTGTGGCCATCCAAGTGTGGTCACAACAACTTACAAACCTCCAGAAGCCCCCAAATAAACCAGCCCTTGCTAATCAAGTTAGCTGCCTACCAAAATGAGACCCTACTGCTGCATACACTACATATTTTAGTTAAAATCAAGCTGAAAATGAGGTGTTATATTCTTCCTTAATGGCTATCTTTCATAGTGCCAAAATGTTCCATCAGGTCACTGGTGAAAAATAATTATGAACAGCTGTACCCAGCAGTCAGCCCTTCAAACTACAATACCAACTTTCCAGATGAGATGCACGAGTACTGTAATTGTTGTTGGGTGCAGGGGGAATGGCCAGTTGCTTTCTTCATAAATACCTGCAGAAACCAACTGTACCATTGGAGCCACTTGAGTGTTCTCTGACTGGATGTTAAGCCCACTGTACAGGAGTACCTCAGAGTCCCCCTCCACAAGAGGACCTCATACATGATACTCCAAAACCAGTTAAAACCTATATTTGTTTCTATTTTAGTTAATTTGAAATATATTTTATATTCTAAAGAAACGTTTTGCAATGGCAGCTTACAGCATAGAAAAAGATCTTCACCCACACCACATTTGATAGACGGCTGATTTCCCAAATATATAAAGAACTCAAGAAATTAGACATCAACAAACCAAATCGTCCAATTAAAAAATGGGGTAGAGAGCTAAACAGTTCTCAGCAGAGGAATCTCAAGTGGCTAAGAATCACATAAAGAAATGTTCAACATCCTAAGCCATGAGGGAAATGCAAACCAAAAGAACTCTATGGTTCCATCTCACACATGTAAAAATGGCTAAGATCAGAGAACACAAGTGACAGCTTATGCTGGCAAGGATGTAGACAAGGGGAATATTCCTCCATTGCTGGTAGTTTGCAAACTTGTATAACACTTTGGAAATCAATATTAGCTGTTTCTCAGAAGAGTGGAAGATGATCTACCTCAGGACCCAGCTATACCACGCCTACCATACAGTCCCTCCTACCATGAAGACACCTGCTCAGCTATGTTCACAGCAGCTTTAGCCATAGTAGTCAGAAACTGGAAACAACCTAGATGTTTCTCAATCAAAGAACTGGTTTTGTTTAATGGCATATGTTACACCATGCAGTATTACTGAGCTGTTAAAAATGATAACATCATGAAATTTGCAGGCAAATAGATGGAAGTAGGAAAAAAAATCATCCTGAGTGAGGTGACCTAGACCCAGAAAGACAAACATTATATGCACTCACTTATAAGTGGATATTAGCTATAAAATAATGGATAACCAGGCTACAATCTACAGTCCCAGAAAAGCTAAGTAACAAGGGGGGGCTCAAGGAAGACTACATGAATTTCCCTGAAAAAAAGGGAAATGGAATCAATATCTAGAGTGGGCTGGGTGGTAAGGGTAACAGGAAGGATCAGGTGGGAGGAAGGTGGAGGAAGAAAGTACTAGGAAAGATAACTGGAATTGGGGGTGCATCTTGTAGACAAACTAGAAACTGAGTGCAACTGAAACCCCCCGTAATCTACAAGGGTGACCTTAGCTAAGACTCCTAGCAGTGGAGAGTACAGAGCCTGCACCGGCCACCAAGTGTAACCAGACAAGACTTCCAGCGGAAGGATGGGAACCCCCATCCAGCCACATTACCTTCGACCTACAATTTGTCCTGCTTTCAGTATGTCCCGGGGTAAAGGTAATGCAGAAATTATGGGAGTGCCCAGACCATGACTACCGTTCCAGCCTGAGATCTATGCTATGAGAGGGAGCCCACCTTTGACACTACCTAGAGAGCCAGGACACAGAAGCTGGAGATCCCAGAGACCTGGAATAGAACCAACAGGACAGGCAAGGAAAAAGAAAAGCAATGAAATCGTTCTTAATGATATTGGGCTGTACTCGTATTTTTTTTAATGAGCTTACCCTTTCTTTTAAGAAGATCAAATCTTTCCTTCTTTTTTTTTCCTCTGCCCTGTTCTGCATACCTCAGTCTCTGATTGCATTCATCATTAGTGGACTTTTGTCATGATGGCAAACAGATAACTTGGGACTTAAGCTCTTTGTAAAGTGTTGGGAGTTTTAAGAGAAAAAATTAAAAAGAGGCTGCTTGAGATAAAATGAGCATATTGAAGAAAACACTGGATAATTCTCATAAATATAAATTATAGTTGCATTGGCTAGTTTCCTCATGTTAATGACTGTAGTTCAGCAAACATTGATTGCATTATTCTGCAGCACCAGCCCTTTACAAGGTTCCCTAAGAGTCATAAACAAATTGGCAGGCATGTTCTCTGCTGTTATGGACTAGTGGGGCATTTTTTTAAGCACATCATTGCCTTTTTGTCTCTTACTTGCTATATTGTCTTCTTCACACAGGAGGATACAGAATGAGAGAACATGCCAATTAATATCAAAAGATGAAATTTAAACCTCATTCTTTGAGTAGCTCCAAAGCTCCGTAAATGTTCATTCATTCATCTATCTAACAAATATTTATTGGATGTCTACTGTGTGGTGCACACAGGAAATATAAAAACCAACTAAGATTGGGGATTGGAGGGAGTAGTTTATAATTTCCAAAGAATTCTCTGTGCTTTGGATCACACTCACTGGTCATTCAGTCTAGTCTCTTAGGAGAGTGGGAGGTGAGCTCAGCTGCTGAAAATGAGAAGGTAAAGCACAATGGAAAGATGCAAGAGACACGCTGTCCATTGGAAAGAAGTCCTAGTTGAACAAAATCAAATTGAAAATATTGTGGAACTGTGATTATGCAAAGCTTCTCATCAGCCTTCTGGCATCTTCAGCAAAGATTCAGAAATGTCACAGATGAGTTAAGCCACAATACTGAGGATTTTCGCACAGTTTTGAAGGTATTAGGGACCTTTGCTGCTTTAACTCTCCAGTTGTTTATCCATTGAAGGTCAGTGCACTTCCCATAGTAACGCCAGGCCTTGTAAAATTACAGTCTTTGTAAATGTAAACTGATAATGGCAGAGAAATCTGCTAAGTCTGTGTCTGCATTTATGAGTCACTTCACTAATTACACATTGTATCACTGACATGCTTTAAGAGGTGACATGCAGAGCAATCAATGTGATGCCAAGAGAACAAAGCAAATAAATTATATAGTGTGCTAATCCTAGAGAAACTTTATTATTTGGTGGTGCTAAATAGATGAAAACTAAACTAAGCTTTTAGTTTTGTTCTAATTTTAAAAAATATCCTTTGTCGATTTTATATGCAGTACATAAAACATCCTTGTCATACTCTCTCTTTTCCCCACAGTCTCCACCAGCCCACCAGGTTCCCAGCCCACTTCCATGTCTGCATGGTTCCTTTTTGCCATGAACAATGTTATCTGTAATATCTTTTTTGACATCTCAATGGCACCTGCAAAGAAGGGCAGATGGTGGAATTGAGGAGAATCTGCGTGTCTTTCTAGGAAAGAGGTGTAGGCTGGGTTTATGTCAGCAGTGCAGTGCTTACCCAGCGCGTATGAGGCCCCAGATTCCATCCCTACACTGCTCAAAATTAATTCAAGTTAAGAAGTGTGAGATAAAGGATAGAATCAGCAGCCAGCATTGAAACCCTGACTTCTTTGGTTCCCCTGCCTGGATCCTCCTGATTCCTGTTCTTTCAGTGTGATACATTTTCTTCTCATAACTTTATTCATCCATCCCTACAATGTTTATTTTCACCATGATTTGTCCTTGAGTCATTTACCTTTTCTCTCTACTGTCACTTCATAAAATCTTTGACATCATGACTTCATACAATTCTGTGAAATCAGCACATAAATATGTACTTCTTACTCTCACCTGAGTTCACCTTTTCCAGTTTGGTTGCATTCCAAGTCAACTGAACTCTTCTCAAACCTGAACTTTTCCTGTAGTCTCTCCCTGTTTTAACTACCCCCTATACCTCTGGGAAATTTTTAACACCCTTAAAACCTTTATATATCCATACAGATACGTTTCAGTTAACATTTATTATAAGAAAAATTTCAATTTAATGGAACAATAAAGTATTTAAAAGACTGAGTATGGTGGTACATGCCTTAATCTCCAGCACGGCAGACGTTAAGGCAGATGTATTGTGAATTCATGGCTAGCTTGGGGGACATAGTGAGACTTCTCAAAGATGACAATAGGTAATAGTAGTAGCAGCAGCAGAAGCATCCAAGAAGTTGCCTTTATTAAGAGTATAATACATAAGAGAAAGATGTAGAAGAGTTTTAAAGTCATTTCTGATCATTTTGGTAAAATAGTTTCTTTAGAATAATACATTAAAAAGCATGCCTTTTCCATTTCCATGGACTTACTATGGAACAGCTTTTTAAAAAGTTCTTGTTTAGGTAAAAATATTGACCTGATAATGATCATTCATTTTCTAAAACTTTCAATGGCCCCTAAAGCCCACTAACCAAAGCTGTAGAGCAGTGAAGGAGACAAGCAGGGAGTAAGAGGCATGACAAGCTGCCCTGGCATTTATGTGTGGGAGCAATGACAGAAAGGGACCCTAAACCAGGTCAGGCCACAACATGGTGTCATGGAGGAGAGGGTCCATGGCAGTGATGGATACACCGAAAGCTCTGTGAGAGGTTAAGCTTTACACTAAAGTGAAGAAGAGTAGTAATAGGGAGATGTGGGTGTGGCTTGCCTGGAGTCTGTGGTATTATAATTCATTTAACCCTTGGAAGAATTCCTGCCCCTCCCTGGACTCCCACCTTGAGCCTGGTGGTAATGGAAGGTGTAATAAGAATTTAGGAACATTCTAAAATAGGAGGGATGAGTAGGAAAACAAGAACAAGAATGCCACAGAAAGGCAAATCCCAGTACTTCCTCTATAGCCACTTGAATTATTAGGGGTGAAATTAAAGCAAGACCAAAAGGAGAGACTGGAAAGACAGCAATAGGAAGCCAAGTGCTTCCTCCTCTACGTGTAGAGGAGGGAATCTGAAGGAAGAAGCAGGAGGACATGGGACCCTAAGTCCTAACCAGTGTGCTATGGAACATTCTAGGCTAGAGAGACACCCCAGCTATCTTAGTTGATTTTTTTCCAACACCTGGGGAGTGTTCTTCATACTTAGAACCAGGGAGTCATGGAACTTGAGTTATTAGGAGGTGCCTTACAAATATGGGAAAACAGAGCCTCAGAAACATAATATAATGAGATGGAGGAGATACGGTCATTGCAGTGAGATAGACCTTGTTTGGATGCAGAAAAGCCATCAGCTCTGTGACTCTGGTTGATAGGGGTTGCACTAAGCTTCATTTTCCTGAACATGTAAAGTGAGAAGACCATGCCTACCCCTTGGACTTGCAGAGGATAATTGAGATAATAGTACAGACTTTCACCCAGCATGGTATTCATCTTATATCTTCTAGCCATTGCCACTGACACATGAAGTCCTAAAAGTTAAAAATTTCTGAGTTTTTTGTGGTTTTTCTCTTTCCTGGGGAGCTGTTAGCCACCAGCCCATGAAGGCAGGAGGAGCAGAAGGTGAGGCATAGAGCTTGGAAGGCCACAAGCACGATGGAGACCAAGCGCTCTGGGAACAACTTTAGGGAACTAGTTCAACTTTAATTCAGGAGAACAAAGGCTATGTACCCCTTGGGGAGTGAGGGGGGCTCCCAGGATAGATGGGCATCATTGGTTGGAACTAGACACTTCAAGAGTGCTTGATTTGCATTAAGCAGCACGCTCCTGTCATATGAACAGAACACAGTACCTAATTATCCTATAGGCACAGGGAGGAGAGAGTGAGCACAGATTTGTGTCAAAGTTAGGGGCATTTATATCTAGATACACTCTCCAAATGAAGTCAGGCAGAGAGCAGGAGGCCCTGCTGGGGAGAGGGAGTCCTGCACCTTATCTCCAAGCTCAGAATGGCTCTCCAGACAGGAAAGACTGCAACCTTAAACAGCAGGGCCCTTCCAACATGTTTCATTCCTTTTATGTTCCTGGAGCCTAGAAAAATTCCTTAAAAGTCACTCACAAATGTCATGATACTTAGAGCTGCCACCTAATGATGCTTACAGTTGAAAGTAATGGCATTAGCAACAGAAAGTGAGAATGCAATGTTCTAGGTATCGTACCCATGTGGTAAACCACAGTTCTAAAAGCAGTATTGGTGAGTCATTTTAGCAGTTAATAAATGTTCTTATTAACCACTTTCCTGAAAAATGTCTTTTTTTCCAGTGGAGAAAAAAATTTTCATATTTTTTACTACATTTATGCTGGGTTAGCGGAAAAGAAGAAACTAGCCCTTTACAAATTGCCTGAAAATAAGCCTCCAAGGTAATCCATCCAGTTGTGCTTTGGTGATGCTTTCTCTGTGAGAGTAATTTTAGACTTTATCCTTCCTCTCATACTTTCTTCAGGTATTTACAAAATGACAACCTCAGAACAGTACAAGACATGATGAATAATTGTTTCTATAAATCCCAGTATGAATTAATTGAACAATGTTTCAAAGTCATAGGTTTCACAATGGAGGTAAGTACCAAAGACATTTGAACCACTTGTGTAAGTATCTCTGTAAAGCCCTCACTAGCTGTGAGAATTAGCTGACTCACTGACTGGTTAATATATGTGAGGAATTACGCTCGCAGCTTTATATAACAGCCACTCCCATTATGTGTGTGGGTGTTTGTATGTGTGGGTATATGCACAGATGTATGAAGGTGCATTTAGAGGCGGGGGTCAAGTCCAGATGTCATTACTTGGTGGTTCTCCACCTATGCTTTGAGATAGGATGTCTCATTGAACCAGAAAAAGCTCCTCAATTCCGCTAGCCTGGCTGGCAGAACTTCGGGGATCCTCCTACCTCCAACTCCCAGTTATGGCCTAAAGTTAGGTTGCCAGCATACACTGCCATGCCAAGTTTCTGGATATGGGTTTTTGGAATCTTACTTTAAGGCCTTCAGGCTTGCAGCAGGTGCTTTGCCAACTGAGGCTTCGCCTCAGCCCCAATACAGAGTCTTTTATCATGTTTCTGATTTGTCCTTAATAAATACCTATTCATACTTTGTGTCCTTTTTTAGTTACTTGAATTTTGCTAGGAAATCAACTCACATTTAAGTCATAGATCTGATTGCTGAATTTTCTTATACTGTCTAACTTTTTCTATATCTTGTGATTTTTTAATTTTAGTTTTTTAATATGCTTATAGGAAGCATATAAATTATTAGGCTTCGCTGTAACATTTTCATAATATATATATTAAATCATTTTATTTGCCCAGTCATTGATCTCCTTTTCCCCTACTTCCCTTTTGTCCCACCACTTCCTCCCTTGTCCTTTCTCATTTCTTTTATTCCATTATTCTCCCTGGAGTCCTCTCCTACTTTTATTTACATCTCTTCTCCTGCCTACCATAGCTCTCTTTCTATATTCACGTTTCACATAAACACACATACTTCCATGCATGATTATATAAATTTAAATCTAAACCACTTGCTTGAGAGAAACCATGTAATATTTTATCTTTCTGAGTCTAGCCTATTTTGTTTAGCATAATGACCATCCCATATTTATCAAATGACATATAGAGTGGACATAGAAGAGGGAGAAAATGGGGAACAGGACAGGAGCCTACTACAGACGGCCTCTGAAAGGCTCTACCCTGCAGAGTATCAGAGCAGATGCTGAGACTCATAGCCAAACTTTGGGCAGAGTGCCCAAAGAAAGAAGTGGAAGATAATAAGACCTGGAGAGGATAGGAACTCCACAAGGACAGCAACAGATCCAAAAAGTCTGAGCACAGGGGTCTTTTCTGAAACTGATACTCCAGCCAAGGACCACTCATGGAGATGGCCTGGAACCCCTGCACAGAGGTAGCCTATGGCAGTTCAGTATCCAAGTGGCCTCCATAGTAATGGGGACAGGGACTGTCTCTGACAGGAACTGATTGGCCTGCTCTTTGATCACCTCCCCCTGAGGATGGAGCAGCCTTACCAGGCAACAGAAGACAATGCATCCACTCCTGATGAGACCTGATAGACTAGGATCAGAGAGAAAAGGAAAAGGGCCTCCGTTATCAGTGGACTGGGAGAGGGACAAGGGTGGGGAAGAGGGAGGGTGGGATTGGGAGGGGAGAAGGGAGGGAGCTACAGGGGGGATATAAAGTGAATAAACTGTAATTAATAAAAATAATTTTAAAAAATTGCATATTCAGTTCATTAGTCCATTTATTGATTGATTTATGTTTGGAGTTGAAGTTTTATACTTCTGTACGGAGTTTAGATTTTAATCTTAGTCTAATGTATAGTTGGCATTTTCCCCCATTTTGTGAGCTGTCTTATTTTCTTTTGTGTACAGAAATTTTTAATCCTGCCTGTCAATTTATGAAGTTTTTCCTCTTCAGTTTGAATCCTTTTCAGAAAGGCTTTGCTGTACCTGTGAGTTGACATGTTTTGCCTCTGGCTGTTTCAGAATTGCAGGTCTTGCATCTTTGATTAATTGCAAACTGATTTGGGGTAGGTCTGATATACGGACATAGTTCTATTAACTTATATGTAGAAATACAGTTCTCCCAGCACCATTTTAAGAGACCATCTCTTGTCAAATGCATTTACATTTTTTAAAAACGTGTCTGCAACTGTCTAGGTTATTTCTAAGACCTTTATTCTGCTCCATTAGTCTTCATGCTAGTTCTTGTGCCATTACCATGCAAATTTTGTTACTGTGGCTCTGTACTATAATTTGAGGTTTTAAAGCCTTGGGTTTTGTGCTTTTATTGTGTTTCTTGTTCAGGGTCATTTCTGTCTTCACATGAATTTTAAAATTATTTTTTCTAATATCGTAAAGAATGCCAATCAGATTTTGGTGGGGATTTTGCAGCTTATTTTTTGCAACAGGCCATTTCACAATAAATTGATCACACCCATCATCATGGAGGTGATCTTTTAGCATCTCAGTTTCTTCAGTGTCTTAAAGTCTGCGTTGTGGAAGTCTTTAACCTCCTCGGTTACACTTATTCTGAAGTATTTTATGTTTGTTATGCCAAAATCATTATGAGTGAAATTGGCTTGCTGATTTCATTTCTTGGAAGATATAGAAAAGCTGGTGGTATTAGTTTTGTATCTTGCTACTTCACTGAATGTGCTTATTAGATCCAAACATTTTCCTGGGGGAATTGGGCTATTTAAGGATATGATCATGTTGTCAACAAATAAGCATAACTTTACTACTTCCATTCCCACATATATCTCTTTTACTTTTCTGGTCTTGTTGCTCTAGCTATGACTCTGAGCACTGCAATTGGACAATTTTGTTTCAAATCTGATTTTAGAGAAAAAATCAATTTCCCTCATTTAATATGTTTATCGTGTATATCATTTATGGTGATCAGGTATGTACCCTCCACTTGTAGTTTCTTTGACGTTTTGTTTATTCTAGGAGGGGTGTGTGTTGGATTTAGTCAAGGGCCTTTTTATGCATCTGATGAAATATCATGTAATTTCAGTTCTCAAGTTTGTTGTGCTGTATGACTTTTCTTGACATATCTATGTTGATCTATCTTTCCATCTCTAGAATAAAATGAACTTGTCCATGGTTCATGACTGCTTAGTGAATTCAGCTTGCAGGAATTTTATTGATAAAGTTCTTACCTATGAACAGCCTTCTTGGGAAATGTAGTCTATAATTTTCTTCTTGTGTTGTTCATTTCCAGTTTGGTATTAGTATAATGTGGGCTCCATGGCATGACATTACCAGTGTTCTTCCGTTTCTGTTACAGAACAGTTTGAAGAGCAATGGTGTTGACTCTTCTTTAAAGGTTTAATAAAATTTTGCAATGAATCTTTCCACTGTATTCTTAGGATTTTCTTTTAGTAGAGTTTTTAATATTGCATCAATTTTACTATTTGTTTGTTTTGTTAACATTTTGATTTAATTTTGATATTTCAGATAGAGTTCATCTATTTCTTCTAGGTTCTCCTAGTATTTTGCTATAAAAATTTCAAGGTATTATTTACTGAGTCTCTGAATTTCATTGGAATCTATTGTAATTTACCCCCTTTTGGCTCTAATTCTCTAACTTTGGAACATCTCTTTCTTATCTAGTTTACTATCTTATTTTTTTCAAAAAACCAACTTATTGATTGGTTCTATATGTTCAATATATTCTATAGGCTGTTCTTTAATCACCATTCATTAATTTCTATCATGATTATTATTATCTCAATATCTTTAGGGTTCCTGTTGTTCTTTTTCTTATAGTTCTGATAATTTTTTACTCTTGTTTTTATTTGATTCTATTTTTTTAATTTTTTCTCCGTGTTTTTTTCCGAGTGATTCTTTGGTCATTAAAGAAAATATTGTTCAAAACAGAAAGAAAATGTTGTTTGTTTTTCATGCATTTATGTAGTTTTCCCTCCTTTTTGTTCCTAGTTTTAGCTGCATTGTAATAAGATAAGGCATAAGAAATTATTTGATTATTTTGTATTTGTTAAGACTTGATTTATGACCTAGGATGTGATCTATTTTAGAGATGGAGGATTCAGTGGACTACTGAGAACCTATCTGTTAGATTAAGTATTACGAAAGAATTTATCAGTTGAAGTTTCTTTAAGGATTTTTCATTTGAATGACTTATCTAAAAATGAGAATGAGGTATTAAACTCACTGTCTCTGGAATTATCTAAATTTTCACACCATTTAATGCTTGTTTTATGAAAATAGGGATCCTGCCAATCAGAGCACATATATTTCTAAGTGTTCTATCTTCTTGGTAAACCATTCCCTTTACAAGTGTATAGTGGCCTTCTGTATCTCTTCTGGTAGTATGTACACATAGGCCTACCTTATCTCATATCAGAGTAGCTATGCTAGCTACCTTGGGGCTTCTATTCACTTGATAGTTAGACATGTCTTTCTTTCTCATTCTGCATGTATCTTTTCCATTGAAGTGTGTTTCTTAGAGAAACACAGAGAAAACAGAGTGGATGCTCTCTCTTAGTCTATCAGCTAATCTGTATCTGCATCTTGGTTAGTGGGCTGAAGCCATTTTTGTTTAAGATTATAATGGAGAATTGTATACTGTTTCTTTGTATTTTGTTGATTCTTTGTCTGTTTGGGTGGATTATTGTTTGATCTTTGAAAAACATGGCAAAGCCCAGGAAACTAAAAAGAAAGGTGAAAAATGGTAGCTCAATAAAGGTAAATATGTAATAAAACTTAGAAGAATGTGTGAATGTGTAATTAAAAATAAAAAAACCTGACATGTCTTTTCATTATGACAACCAAAAGAATAATGGAAACAAAAGAACAGAAGCACGTGGTACAAAGGAGAGGCAAGGTGGAAATAACAGCACAAAAGGGAGGAAGCAATGCGCGCTGGCACAGCTACTGTCTAGCTCCTTGGAAGTGAGAAGCTGTGAGTTACTGTGGGAGGGCGGTGTTCGTGGTCTCTTGTCCTGTGGTTATGCTGAGACTGAACCTGTTGGACAAACACCTGGTGTCCACCATAGCTTCCTCCTTTGCACTTAGGGTGCCTGTGTTAGTTACAGCAGCTTTGCAGTCTGCAAACTGAGTAGTTTCTCCCACCAGCCTGAGAGTCCACAGGCTAGACCCACTCGTATGGCTGATATTTTGGCTGAAGGCCAAATCTTCAAAGAGGATTGATAGTGTAGGACCAACCTCAGCACCAAGATCTAGACAGGTAGAGACACTTTCTGTACTTTCTGCACCCCCTAAGTATTTACTGGTCACCTAGCTGGAGGGATGTGCCGTGGATATTAGGTGCTCTGCCTTGAGCTTTAGAGATCACAGACTCTGTGGTGGATCATCAGCTGACCTCAAGCTCAGGAGTCAAACTCCAGGGGAGGGCCACCTTTCTCTGCGTAAGGCTCTGCCTGGGCCAAGCTGCTTTCTGATTTTCTGATCTGTCATCCAACCCTTCTTCTTTCCACACCTGGCTCAAAGGATTATCCTTCAACATGTGACTAGAGCAGATTAAATTCAGTCTTCCTGACTTGTGATTATCCTCTGTTCTCAGGTCCCAGGAAAGCACCTTTTTAAGCAATACACATTCCCTCTTAAGACAGTGTCCACCTCGGCCACAAGAGTCCTACAGATGACAACATGCCTTTACTGGTGATATTCTGCTAACTCAGTGGTTCTCAACCTTCCTGCTGTGACCCTTTAATACAGTTCCTCATGTTGTGGTGACCACAGCCATAGTTATTCTCATTGCTACTTCATAACTGTAATTTTGTTACAGTTATGAATCATAATGTGAACATCTGATATGCAGGATATGTTATGATATGCAACCCCCACCTTGCGAAGGGGTTGCCACCCACAGATTGAGAACCACTGTGCAGGCTGGACGGCTCACAGGTTAAGAGCACTGGCTGCTCTTCCAAAGGTCATGAGTTCAATTCCCAGCAACCACATGGTGGCTCACAACCACCTATAATAAGATCTCATGTCCTCTTCTGGTGTACAAGCATACATGAAGGAAGAATAATGTAAAAATAATAATTAATAAATCTTTTTTTAAAAAAGAGAAATAACCACTGTTCTAGAGGCATCACCTTCTCATCAAAACCTGGAATTGGATTTGAGGCTTGTGAGAGCTGTGGGTTTGCCCTGTATGTAGGACTGCCAGTCTCCATTTCACCGGGGCTGCTTAGCTTTTCCCTTATTTTTAATTAATTTTTAAATTTTAGTATACAGAGTATGCTTTATGAGGTCATTTTCATATGTGTGTAGCATTATTCTTTGTCACAATTCATTCCATCCTTGATTGCCATCCCCTCCTCCCTTCCTTGCTGGTCCCTGCTTTATCCATGTTTCCCTTAGGATGTGGCTTCTGATTCTTTGCCCCCTACCAGAGAGCTGTGAGGCTCTTCAGCTTGGCCTGCTTTTTGGTGTTTGCTGCCTGTTATTTTCTCTGTGTTTTCTTTCTTTGGATAGAGCCTTTTTTTTTTTTATTCTGACCCTTCCTCATTATATCAGTTGGAGGCACCTTCTGGTCCATAACACTATTTTCTCTCAAATTCTCCACATGTATAGGGTTTATTATTCTTTCTGTTTATCTTTAATTGTGATTGTACAAGGTTTTAAGTCTTGGTGTGTGTGTGTGTGTGTGTGTGATATTGAACCTGTATATATGTGTGCATGTGCACGTGCCACAATGCATAGGTCACAGGACAACCTTGGCTGTTGTTGGTCCTAGACCTTCAACTTGTTTGAGACAGAGTATCTCTCCTGTTGACCACTGTTGCTGAGCTAGCACTGGGGAAGCAGAGGCAGGGAGATCGTGAGTTTGAGGCCAGCTTAGGCTGCATAGTGAGACCCTGTCTCCAAAACCAAACAGGGCTGAGGAGATTGCTCGACAGATTGGAGCACTAAGTGTACAAGCACAGTGAGCCGAGTTCGCCTCTCCAGAACCCACATACAAAGCTAGGCATGGCCATGTGCACCTGTAACCTAACATCATGAGGGGCAGAGGCTGGGCCAGCCTAGCTCCAGGTCATCAGAGACCCTGACTCAAGGAAATAAGCTTGACCGTGATAGAATAGGACACTTGACATCCTCCCTGGTCTCCGTATGAACACATTTAGAAAAGCTAACATTTGGAAGCAGACGCACTCACAGCCAAACTTTGGGCAGAGCACAGGGAGTCTTATGGAAGAAGAGGGGGCTAGAAGGACAAGATAAGGGACAGGAGTTGCACAAGGAGACCAACAAAGCTAAAGGATCTGAGCCCAGGGGGTCCTGCAAAGACTGGTGCACCAACCAAGGACCATGCATGGAGAGGACCTAGACCCCCTGTTCAGATGTAGTCAGTTGGCAGCTCAGTTTCTATAGAGATGATATGCAACATAGAGAAAAGTTGGCTTCTAAGAGCACTCTCCGAATGTGGATTTCTGTTGCTTGACAGTGGCAACAAGTAGATTTTCAAGCCTGTTTGTTAAAACAGCATACATCGAGTCAAGTGGTATTCGGTTATTCCATTAAGAACTGTATTATGAGAAACTACTTGAAAATAGAATTTTGTTTTTGTGCAATGACTAAAACAATTGAAATGATACATTAACTACACTAAAGACACCAGAAATCAAAATTACTGTAGGACAGCCACTGTTAAGGTTAGAAATCAGACAGTATCTGTCACAATGAACAATTTAACAGTCTCCTTTATCATCGCCTAAGAAATGGGTGTTATGAGACATCTCAGTTTATTAGGTAGATTTTTCTTTTTTTAATTTTTATTTTTTCAAAATGTATTCATTATATATCCCAAATGAAGCCCCCTCCCTCAACTCCTCCCAGTCCCACCCTCCTTTCCTCTTTTCTTCTACCCCTGCCTTCCCTTAGTCCACTGAAAGAGGGAGCTCTCCTTCTCTGCCATCTGCCCATAGCTTATCAAATCTCATCAAGACTGCCTGGATCCTCTTCTTCTGTAGCCTGGCAAGGCCACATTGCCAGGCACAAGTGATCAAAGAGCAGGCAATCAAGTTAATGACAGAGACAGCCCCTGCTCCTCTTACTCCAGCACCAACCTGGAGACTGAGCTACCAATCAACTACATCTGAGCAGGGGGTCTAGATCTTCTCCATGCATGGTCCTTGTTCGGTGCATCAGTCTCTGCAAGACCCCCTAGGCTCAGATCCTTCAGCTTTGTTGGTCTCCTTGTGGAGCTCCTGTCCCTTCCGTGTCCTTTTATTTCCCTCCTTCTTCCAGACTTTATTACAAATAAAGCTGCTATGAACATAGTTGAGCAAATGTCCTTGTTGCATAGTGGATTTTTCTAATGAGGCTTTCTTCAGAGCCTAAAGGAATTTACCTTCGATGGAGAGATTTCAACATTATTGGACATCTATTCTTTAGACTACATGGACTATTTAGGCACAGATACTGCCAACATTGCATGAGATCTACAAGGAGTTCATTTACATCACAGCAGAAAACACGCAAAGGATGCTATGAACATAGTTGAGCAAATGTCCTTGGTATTTAATGTTTCAGGATCAAATTCTGAATACACATGCTACTTTGTGAATGTTCTAACTGATTATAAGGACAAGTGAGAGGCAACTTAAGGGGGCTGGAAATTTGTTTCAGAAATCAAGCAAGGAGAATTAACTCCTTCTGGAACCGGAGGTAATAACATTATTACAATGGCTTCTCCCAAAGGAGTTCTCTATTTTTGCAACAAGATAGTAAATTATAAAGACAAAGAAGGTTATGTCTAAATTCAGTGGCAGTCAAAGTTGAATACATCTCAGGCTTCACTCATAGCTTCCAGCTAAAGCTGAAAAACTTTTTGATTTAAGAGTAGGCACGGAGGATCCAAGATGGCTGCCACCAGAGAACACTGTGTCTGAGGAGTAGGAGAGCAGAAACAACGCAGCAACCAGGAGACTGAACTCTGGGACCTAAAACGCCAGCATTGTGAGTGCCAGGTGAGCGGAACTCCTACGGTGAGAAAAGCAAGTGGGAAAACCCTAGGGACACCCAGTTATTACCTGGAAAAATTTCCCGGTGACCAGCGGCACACAGCTCTGATCTGAACAAGCAGCCGCGCTGGGTGCCCCCACCCGCCATTATAGACTGGATCACACAGTCTCACGGACAGTCTCAGGAGGAACCGGGTGCCGTTTTCTCTGAACTGCACCCTGCGAGCTCACACTGCACCCGGGTTCTGCTTCAACCCACGGGTGTGCTGCAGGCTCAGACCGATCACCGGAACCACCCCAGACTGGGGGGATTGGGGGACCCTTTTGACCAGTCCGCACACTGCGGACGCGCACACCGAACGCTTCTGCCAGCAAAAACTCAGTCAGTGTGTGAGTCCACCCGCGGGTCTGGGACAACCCGAATTCTGTCTCAACCCACGGGTGTGCGGCAGGCACGAACCGATTGCCAGAACTGAGAGGATCCGGGGACAATCTTGACCAGACCGCACACTGAGGGTGAAAGCTGCACACATCCACCAGCAAAAACCCCAGTTCGGGTGTCTGTCCATGGGCCAGACAGAGAAGGTATCGGCACCATTTCAGACAGGCCTGAATACAGCAGATGCACACTAACCCAAACCCACTGTGTGTGCCCCAAATATCATCTCAGACCGTGGTGCACAGCCCCTGGCACAGAAGGAGGTGCCAAATCTCCATTCCAGGGGAGAGCCCTTAGCAGCAAGCCCAGGGCAGAGTGCACAACCCCCAGCTTACATCTCAAACCTGGACACTCAGACTCCAACACAGAGTGAGGAGTAAAGACTCCAGACCAGAGGGGTGACCAGCCTGCAGTGCTCACAGCTTCTAGCACAGAACACGAAGCTGGGCACACAGAGCCCACATCAGAGTTCAACTGAGACACAACACACACCAAAAACCACCGGAAATCCCTGATCTTCTTGAAGAATACTCCTGACACAAGAGATTGACAGATTCAGACTGAAGTACAGCCTTAAAGCACAAACAGCTCCCTGATTATATATAAACAAATGCCCAGAAATCGGCGAAAGAACTCACCCAACAAAAATCAGGACACCATGGCCCCACCGGAAACACCCAAAAGCAGTGGAGTT
>CM053765.1:61136284-61198129 GCA_028658305.1 Pachyuromys duprasi
ACTTGAGCATCTTTTGGATATATGCCTAAGAGTGGTATAGCTGGGTCTTGAGGAATCACTATTCCTAATTGTCTAAGAAAGCGCCAAATTGATTTCCAGAGTGGTTGTACAAGTTTGCATTCCCACCAGCAATGGAAAGTTTTTAAATCCATCAAAGTTTTCTTGATGTTGTATGTAAGCAGAAATATTTCACTTACTATCAAACCCAAATTACTTTAGGTTCTTTAAGGGCTGGGAACCCTGGAGATGGATATGTAAGGAGACAGTTTGGAGGATAGAAGAGTCTTTATGCTGTGAATAATTCCACTTCTCCTTCTGTCACAACTATACCACCTGAGGCTAGGCTTCTCTGAGACCCATCACTACAGTTGCAAGGCATGCTAAGTTGGGACCATCATTTTCTGTCTTCTGAACCTCCTGTACCATGAAGGTAGACTGAATAATACCATGACTTGCAGAGAATCCTTAACAAGTTTCCTTGGTGTGTTCACAGAGAACCACGAGTGCATGTGTGGGTATGGTGGGTTGTGTTACTGAACACTAAAAATCTATGTTAATTAGTAACACATACTATAAACTCTGAGCTGTAGTCTACAGTTTTTATACCTAGCCTTAACCATTGTGTCCTTGGATTTAGGCGCTAGGATCTTTTGATTCTTTTTAGACATTCCTCTGTCTGCACATATAACTTCACTTAGAAGACAGCCTGTAGAAAATATATATGTAATAAAAATGACACTAAGTTCTAAAGTTTCACATGCATAGATTACCTATAACCTAATGGATAGGTCTACTTCCTCTGAGGAGTGTTCTTCATTTCTTTTTTAGTGCATATTAAAATTCATAAAATATTTTAAGCATTTAAATGCTCATGCTGATCTTTAAAGTTATAGTAATGGATGAGGCTGAGCCTGCTTGGGTCTTAATTTGCCATCACAATATGCAGGGTGAGCTTCTTGTGCTGGAACCTAAGGATATTCCTCCATCTGTCCCCGGCTATAATCCCCACATTTGATGCTACTATTTCTCATGTATTTTAGCAACTTGGAAGCGTGTATAGTGTGCTTGCTGCAGTCTTGAATGTTGGAAACATTGAATTCTCCTCTGTGGCAACTGAACACCAGATGGACAAAAGCTACATCTGCAACCACACAGCTCTGGAAAACTGTGAGTTGTATTGTCTGTGATTCAAAACTGAGTCTTTCAGATCTTATATTGGGCCACATGGGGATGATATAAAACACTGATACTCATGTAGATTCCACAACGATGCTCAGATTCAGATGTGTAAAAGTAAGTTCATTCAAAATCCCAGTTCAACTCTGTTGACTGCCACTGGATCCCTTCTCTGTAGCTGGGCTGCCTTGCCAGGTTCCAGTGGGAGAGGATGCACTTAGTCCTTCTGTGATTTGAGGTACAACGATGGGTTGGTACCCTGTGGGGCCTCCCCTTCTCTGAGAAAAAGGGGAATGGGGGAATAGGGGAAGCAGGGCATGAGGGCTAAACTGGGAGGAGAAGAGGAAGGAAGGCCTGGAAATCAGGCTGTAAAAAGATTAAATAAAGAAAGAAATAAAGAAAGAATGAAAGAAAGAAAGAAAGAAAGAAAGAAAGAAAGAAAGAAAGAAAGAAAGAAAGAAAGAAAGAAAGAAAATCTGATAATAAAAAAAAATCCCAGTTCATTCAAAGTCCATGGAAAGTTTTTAGATCAGTCAAGGATTTCTTGATGGTATATGTAAAAGTCAGCTGTGGAGCTGGGTGTATTGGTACACGCCTTTAACCCAGCTCTTGGAAGGCAGAGGCAGGCAGAGCTCGGGGCTTGAGGGCAATGTGGTGAACAAAACAGGCAGGACTACACAGAGAAATCCTGTCTCAATAAAACAAACAAGAAATAGGAAACAAATCTTTACACAGGCACACTGATTATTATAGACAATATCTCAAGGGACTAAGCTTTTATGAGAAATTGGGTTAAGTATGTTAGAAATTGGGTTTTAGTATGAAAATGCAGAAAATACTGATAAGATGTAGTTGACCTATATTAAAAAAAAAGAATTTAAATTGTCTTCTAATGTTTAGAGCCTGTAAAGGTAATAAAACCTTTTTTATTCAGGCATATTTTTACTGCCTGAATTCCATTCACTCATTTATCAAGAGTTAATTAAGTTTCATTTCCCCTACAAGAGATACACATCATTATTGCTCCATATCAAATTTTCTATCAACAGTAGAGTTTGGCAAAATATTGTTAATGATTTAAGGCACCCCACTGATTTTCTCCAGTGACATAGCTGTTTCCTATGTAGAATACATCCTTTCATTTTTAATATTGACATACATTTCATTATCTGTTGCAAATTTTATTTACAGCCTAGAGAATCATGATACTAATTTTTAAGTATTTTTTTTCAATTTTACTTATTTAATTGCTCCTGATCTATCTATAAAATACCTATTTTCTGTATCCAAGGTGTTGCAAGCATTTTTGTAATAGAGCTAAGCAGATGTTTCAGGTTGACATAGTAATTGCCACATACCTGGAACCTTGATACCTGACCTGATTCTCCATGTGTAAAATAATTGGTTGGCATATAAGATACCAGATTATTAGAAGTAAAGCCATGTAACACCATGGATGAAATCAAGTTTCCCCTCCAGTCATAATTGGAGTATTATATGTAGTCAGCAAAATAAGACACAATAGTTAGGTTATGTTCCTATGCTTTGCATTGATAAGACAAAAGCCTGAGATAAATCACTTTAAAGGGAAGAAAGATTTTGTCCTCTGTGAAGCAAAATATCAAGGCAAGGAACACTTGATAGAACAAATGTGATCACCTCATAATGACAAGAAAGCTTAAAGAGTGATGAAGAGAGCAGAATCCCAACATCCCTTTCAAGAACACAACCCTGTAAGCTAATTTCTTCTACTGGGCACCATCTGCTGAAGGTTTCAATGTCTTTCAAAAGTACCACTGTCTAGAAATCATGCCTTGAGCTTATGGGCTATTGGGAGACACTTAAGACTCAGCATAATATTTGTACATCAGAATAGACTTAGAAAGAAACTAAAATAATTACGTTGGTTCTAAGGTCTATCCCATTTGCCCTTCTGACTGAGGATTGGGTATCTTCCCTAGAGTCCTCCTTATTGTTTAGTTTCTTTGGGAGTACAGATTGTAGTATATTTATCCAATATTACATATCTAATAACCACTTATGAGTGAGTATAAACAATGTGTGTCTTTCTGTTTCTGGGTTACCTCACTCAGGATGATCTTTTCTAGTTCCATCCATTTGCCTGCAAATTTTTAATAGCTGAATACTATCCCATTGTGTAAATGTACCACAATTTCTGTATCTATTCCTCTGTTGAGGGACATCCAGGTTGTTTCCAGATTCTGGCTATTACAAATAAAGCTGCTATGAACATGATTGAGCAAATGTCTTTGTTGTATAGTTGAGCATATTTTGGATATATGCCTAGGAGTGGTATAGCTGGATCTTAAGATAGCACCATTTCTAATTTTCTGAGAAAGCTCCAGGTTGATGAAGACAGGGAACAGGACAGGAGCCTACCTCAAAGGGCCTCTGAAAGACTCTACTGATCAAGATATGAAAGCAGAAGCTGAAACTCATAGCCAAACCTTGGGCAGAGTACAGGGAATTTTATGAAAGAAGGAAGAGATGGAAAGACCTGGAGGGGTCAGGAGCTCTACAAGGAGAACAACAGAGCCCCCCAAAATAGCCCCAGGGGGTCCTGCAGAGACAGATACCCCAACGAAGGACCATGCATGGAGAGGAACTAAACCCCTTGCTCAGATGTAGCCCATAGACTCAGTCTCCGAGTGGGTTCCCTAGTAAGGGGAGCAGGAACTGTCTCTGGCATGAACTCAGTGGCAGGCTGTCTGATTAACTCCACCTGGGGGGGGATAGCCTTACCAGGCCACAGAGGAAGATAATACAGCCAGTCCTGATGAGACCTGATAGGCTAGGGTCAGTTAGAAGGGGAAGAGGACCTCCCCTAATAGTGGACTGGGGGGTGGGGGGCATAGGAGGAGAAGAGGCAGGGAGGGTGGGATTGGGAGGAGATGAGGGAGGGGGCCACAGCCAGGATTCAAAGTGAATAAATTATAATAGAAAGAAAGAAAGAAAGAAAGAAAGAAAGAAAGAAAGAAAGAAAGAAAGAAAGAAAGAAAGAAAGATTTAAAAAGTTGCTTTGGTGATAGAGATAATATTAAAAATGGTTGATCATAGCCAGTTATTTCCTAATTAAAACCAGAAAAACCTTACTTTATGATGCAGCCAATGCATAAATTTGCAGGTTGCTAATATCAAGAATACAAAGTTCATTTCATGTATTACTTGTAGCTCAAGACTTCTTTAAATACCTATCATAAACTCTCTTATCTGTGCCTAATTGAGCCTTGGTCCCCAATGCAGCAGTGTCCAAAGCCTCAGAAAGTACTCAGTATTTTTTGACAGAGAATAGAAAAAAGATTGGTAGTGTGTCTGTGTTTATATATACAGACATAGACATTACAACACTGATACAGTGAAGAGCTCCGAGGCCTTCATGTAAATGAGACATATAATATACCAACAGTTGACTTGCAAAGAATATGAGAGAGAAAGAAGAAGTAAGTTGACTAATAATGTTTACAAAATGAGAAAGGGTAGTCTGACATGGGACACAGATATAACTCGGCTAGTTATAAACCACCCAATACGGTAACATAACATGAATCAATGTGAATTCATTAAGTAAAACTGTATGCACACAGGATGCAAGAATCCCTACTCTCTTGTGGTGGAATTGTAAGGCAATAACCTGGCTACTCTGATCACATCCAAAGACCTTCTAGGTCTGTATGATCCTGCTGGAATACAAACACACCCTTAGTTTACACCTTTTATCCCTAACAATGAAGTCAAGGTAGAAGGATGCATCCATGTTTGCAAATGATGTCTAATTTGGGGGCAGACAAAGTGACAAATCAGACAAAGAATAAGTCAGATATGGGATACCCCCAACTCTCAAGAAACAGGAAAAAGGCAACTGAAGAACAATAGCAGCAACTAGCTGCTATTAGCAAATAGCAGAAAGACAGACAGACAGACAGAGGGAGGAAGGAGGAGAAGAGGAAGAGGAGAGAGGGAGGGGGAATCAGAGACAGGGAAGGAGGAGCTGGAGGTGGCAGTTTTACTGGGGGATTTTTACAAAGACAGGTTGAAGACAGAACAAGCCAGAGAATGAGAAGGAGCTAGAAGAGTAAAACAGATTGCTAGAGTTAGTTTGAGGCCAAGCAGAGCAATTCAGTCAGAAGCTGAGAGAAGCCTTATTGAATCAGTCAACACTATGAGGCATTTGGAACAGAACAACTGATTTAAACTAGCCAGCAAGCTATCCCAATTTTAAACAGAATGAGATCAGAGAATAAGGTTTGGGAACATAATGTGCTTTTAGTTGAGAATTGCTTATGTTTTAAAATATATGATTGTGGAGAATTGTAATAACAGTATAACCTTGAGTAATAGTGGTAGCATGTGCTACATTAATTTCTAAAATATTGTCTTCAGCAGTGGTAAGCGAAAATTTAAAAAATCCCATATCTAGGTAGGAGAGAGAAAGAAAAGAGATGGGATCTACTTTCCTCCAAAGCCTGCAATCATTGCTCCAATTTCTAAGGACTGAGGGTAAACTCAAAAGGTGGGATGAGGGATGTTCACTGCCATGATGTAAAAGCAACAAACTGTGCTCCTGAAGCTCTGTGTCATTTGTCTTCTTCCAAGTCTATAATAATAAACTTCTATTTGTTCTCAGATGGAACAGGAACACATTCTCATAGGAGGAAAGAACACCTTGGTTCCTTCCATCTGTTGTCATTATGTGGGCCTTTCCTCTTTATGACACCATAGTATCAAATAAATAAGCATGTGGTTCTGTATTTGAAGATCAGGAAGGCATAAGCCTTTCTAATTGCGATTTTCTTTGGTCACACGTATATAATCATACTCCTGTCAACAAAGACCCAAGTGCCAATATGTAGGGAAACTATCTACTGCTGAATCAAATAAAAATCACAGGAAGAAAAAAAAAGTTGCTTTGGTCATTAAAATCTATTTTTTGCAAGAAAACCAAATAATTCACAAAGGAGTACTATTATTAATACATATATAATTAAAATTATTCAAACTGCTTCCCAGAACAGACACTTTAGAAAAAGTTGTTTATTAATTTGCATTGAAATTACTTATACTTTCATTTTAAAAGAATTATCTCCATCAAAGCAGATGCTGAGACTCATAACCAAACTTTGGGCAGAGTGCAGGGCATCTTATGAAAGAAGGGGGAGATAGGAAGACCTGGAGGGGACAGAAGCTCCACAAAGAGAAAAACAGACCCAAAAATCTGGGCCTAGGAGTCTTTTCTCCAACTGAGGACCATGCATGGAGATAACCTAGAACCCCTGCACAGATGTAGCCCATGGCAGCTCAGTCTCCAAGAGGGTCCCTAGTAATGGGAACAGGGACTGTATCTGACATGAACTCAGTGGCTGGCTCTTTGAGCACTGTCCGCAGATGAGGGAGAAGCCATACCAGGCCACAGAGGAAGTCAATGTGGCCAGTCTGATGAGACCTGATAGGCTAGGATCACATGGAATAGGAGGACCTCCCCTATCAGTAGACGTGGGGTGGGGCATGGGAGAAGATGAGGGAGGGAAAGTGGGTTGGGAGGGGAGGAGGGAGGGAGGTACGGGGGGGATACAAAGTGAATAAACTGTAATTAATAAAAATTAAAATAATTAATAAAAAAGAATAATGCCAAAAATTAATTAATTTTTTACAAAAATAATTCTCTCCAAATCAAGGCCAACTGTTTGTGTTTGTTTATTGTCACCATTCTCATTCATGACACAGTCGCCTCTTGCTTGAGGTGAGTGACCTCCCAGCATGTACTGCTCATCAGAGTGGATCTTTTCTCAGCTCATTCAGCAACCACTAAACGGGTGTATCTGTGGGCTCTCGGTCTCCTCCTGGACCTCCATCAACAGCCCTGTCCTTTCATCCTTTCCTCCTCTTTCCTCTTCTTTTTCATCTTCCTATCCCTTTCCCTCTTTTCTCCTCTTTCCTCCCCCATAAAATTTTTTGTTTGGCTCCCCTTTTCTCTGTATAAAGAGCATCAAGACTAAGAGCATTTCCAAAGCATGGTCCATAACACTATTTCTCATGTAAAATGCCTTGCATGTAGAAGACCCTCAATGAATACATGTCAGATGAATGAACAATATCTAATGATAACATTCAGAAGATAACGTTCAACCGAAATGACCTCAATGACATTACAATTCAATTGGGACAGCGTTGTAGAGACAGCCAACTGCTAACTGAGAGATAGCTGGGAACTTGAATCCTCTCCAAACATCACGATTTTTAAAGTTTTATTGCATTTGTTTATTTACTTATGCACTGCATGGCATGTGTAAAGGTAAGAGGACAATTTGGTTCTCTCCTTCTACCATGTAGGTCTCAGGGTCAAACCCAGGTCACCAGGCTTGACATTAAACACCTTTGCCCAGTGAACTTTCTGTCACCTCTAAAGAATTCTAAATGCTACAAATTTCAATTCATGAAAGTACCTAATGAAACACGCTTATATAATCCTGAAGTGAGAAAGGACTTAATATCAGAAGAACAAAGACAAATGATCTTTAAAAGGAACTTTATAATATTTAAAATTCTTTAATAGTAAGAAAAGAAACATTTTGACATAACTGAACATTTTATGAAAATGGAAATGAGAGAAAATATTTGCAACATATATATCAAAACATCACTCTAAGCATAAAGAGATCTTAAAACCTGACTAAGAAAAGATGAGTATGACTACCTAGTCTGTCGAAGAAGAACCATTAGACACAAAAATTTGGGGAAAATCTTTTTTTGGGAGGGGGGAAGAAATCTTTACAAGAAATAATTAAAACAAATAGAACTGTGATTCTCAACCTCCCTAATGCTACAACCCTTTAATATCATTTCTCATTTCTCATATTGTGGTGACTTCAACCATAAAATTATTTTCTTTACTACTTCATAACTGTAATTTTGCTACTGTTATGAATTGCAGTGTAAATATCTGATATACAGGATGGTTGATATGTGTTCCCTGTAAAAGAGTCACTTAAGGAGTCATGACCCACAGGTTGAGAACCACTGAAATAGAAGAAATTTTTTTCCCATCAAACTGGGTACTTTAAAAATGAAAAATGACTGGCATCTAAAAATTGTATTTATCTTTTTGGACTTTCATTGGCCAATAAGAAAAGAATTAAAAAGTATTTGGAGGGCAATTAAACAGCTTTGTCAAAAAGTTTAAATGTGGGTTAAATAGTTTGGAACAATTATGGAGTTTTTCTGATCTTTTATGCTCAAGATATTTATGTTAGTGCTTTCTTTACAATTATGCACATGATAAAACAACTTAAACATTCAATGATGCTTAAAATTACTAGCATATTGATATAGATGCTACAACATTGTTCTGCAATTTTAGCTATTTATAGATAATAATGAAAATGGGAAATGTTTAGAATATTGTACTGGGATACAGTGTTTGTGCAGACTAATGACCATAGCCATACCAATAAGGAAAGAGAATTGTGTTAACTTGGAACATAGAATTTCCTTATGCACTGTATGTGGCCCTTCAACGTGAAGAAATAGATCAAGACAGAGTTCAGTGATCTTGGTCACAAACCAAAACTAATTGTCAAAGTCTTAAGAGTACGCTCAAAATGTTGGAAAATTTTTAAATGGAGTAACCTATTTGAAGATGTAGCCTCTCTTCATGCTACAGGCTTAGCTAAAAATGCCTATTGTAGATGAGGCATTGGCTCAGTGGTAGAGTCCTGTCTTGGTATGCACAAAGCCCTGGGCTCAGCCCTCTGCACAAAAGGATGCTTGTTATCTTTAAAATTTTAATTTTCCTGAGTTCCAACATCATTAACTGTAAATTCCTACACTATTTGGATATCATTAAATGTTAAATATGTTTATTTCAGTATCAAGTTTTAACAAAATTTAGCACTTAAAATATGAAAGCTTACTAAGTACAGAAAAGTCAAGTCCATGCTGTCACATGTGTATCGCAAAATACCATTCACTTTGCTTGTTTGAGGACCCCTCTAAGCCCTAGGTAGCTTTCTAATTCATTTTTACATTCTAGAAATAAGCACATAACAGTTATATTAAAATTATACCAAACATATCCATTGGACTTTTAAAATATTTAGCATAATTTGGTGAAATTAGTGTTAACAGCATCTGCACACCTGTCAGCTGTTTCCCTCTTTCACACAGTCTGGGTTGTTGTGTTGTAGAATGCAACAGCCACAGTTTGGCCAGTGAAGGCATGAAGAGAAGAACCAAGAGGCAGGGAGACTAGTGTTGAACAGTAGTTTCTTTGGATACTACAAAATGGTCACATAGTTATGTAATGTGAGGTGCCGTAGTTGAATTTAGACATTTCTGGTTTCTGAAACTAGAATCATTTTCCCTGTCTTCTAACAATAATCTATTGATTTTACAGCTGCCTCTTTGCTTTGCATTCAAGCGGATGAGCTACAGGAAGCTCTTACTTCACACTGTGTGGTCACTAGAGGAGAAACAATTATACGACCCAACACAGTAGAGAAAGCTAGTGATGTCCGAGATGCCATGGCTAAAACTTTATATGGACGTCTCTTTAGCTGGATAGTCAACTGTATTAACAGTTTGCTGAAGCACAACACATCACCAAGGTGAATGTCCTATACAAATGTTTTTTTTGCAAATGTTACACAGTGTGTCCGTTTTGGATTTGTATGAGTCCCTTTGAATATGTTTCTGATTTGGTTTAATTTCATTATCAAAGTTGTAATCCCATAGATATGCTTCATCTCCTAGTAGCACATCACATTATTATTCCATGTAACTGAATTATCTTGATTGCTATAATGAAAACTGTAGCAATTCTAGTAATCACAGTAGAAAGTGATTTTAAGTGTGGCATCATATTATCAGTTCAAATGTTCTTTTAATTAGACCATGTACCATGAAGTTTGTACCATTTTACACTTGTATAAAATGTCAGCCCAGCAGTTCTTTGTTTTTGTTTCATGGGCTTAAATTAAACCATGACTACAAACCAAAACTATCTTTTTATCTTTAACTCTCACTGCACGCTACAGGAATAGGTGCTGTGACTTCTAATGAAATTTGATTCTAAAGTGGACAAGAACATGGTAGGTACCGGTCATCATAGTCTGGGTATGCGCACTGACACCAGACTTTCATCTGTGCTCCTCATGGACCATTATTTTAGAAAGAAAGGAAATCATAGCCACCAGTGATTGGATTTTCAGAGAAGAAAGCCTTCACATTCTATCTGCAGCTTTTTCTGCCATAGGCCATAGGAATTTTAGAAATGTTACAGGTGGAAAAGCAAGATGGATGTGTACATTAAGATAGCCTTGTCTTCATTTGCACCTGCTTACTAAGTACAAAAAAATCATCTTACACACACTTCACATATGCAATTCTTCATTTCTCTCTACTAAAGTGCATCCTATGTTTTATTACACAGCTAAGCTATCTAGATTCTCCATCGTTGCCCTGTGGTCCAAACTTCTTGGATGTCACAATGTCCCTGAACTTCCCCAGAGCCCTACTAAACTGAGTCTCAGATCATAATGCCCAGAACGACTTAATAGCAAAATGACTTTTTGCTCACTAGTGGCCATCTCTATGACATTAAGAATATTGTAAAAAATGGAGACATCCAGAAACATTTCAACATCTGTATATTTCACATAATGAAAACAAGATGTTTAGAGCTATTTGCCTACTCTGTTAACTCTTTTCTGTAGGTTCAGCACTAGATGGTACCCAGAAAGGGCAATGCTAAAAATCCCATTGCTGCATATCTGCTGAATAAGAATTGCCCTTATGTTAACCAGAACTAGCCAAGACTTAGTTTCTTTTAATTGCAGTTAATTAAAGATAGATAGATAGATAGATAGATAGATAGATAGATAGATAGATAGATAGATAGATAGATAGATAGATAGATCTGAACCAAGCCCTGCTGTGTCACTTTGGTTTAGTTTAGTTCAGTCAGGTCAGACACTAGGATTTCTTGTTGTTAATGTTGTTTTTGTTGTAGAGGTAGTCTGGTTGTGCATTCCAGGCTGACCTAGAACTCCCTCGGCCTCTTGTTTTGGGATTGTAGATGTGTGACATCATACTCAGTGGGGCTAACATTTTGGAAATCTTGTTTTCACTCTGAGCTCAGACTCAGTCACTTTCCCCAAACATGGGAGCACCTGAGGATTTCAGCCAGTCCCACATCTTCAGCACATAATAATAAGCATGGCCTACACTACCTAAAGAGCGGACACAAAGGGAAGCTTTTGAAGTTTTTTTAAGTACATGTTAAAATTACTTTCATTCTATCATTTATTGAGAGAATCAAAAATTTTAATTAGTTACCTAATTTTCAGTGAACAGCACTAAAAATATGGGATAGCAGAAAGAAATGTGCATTTGAGATAAAGCAATATTTAATTGTTTTAAAGTTTGTCTGTTTGATTGATTCGCCCATCCCCATGTAAGTTTTGTTTGTTTGTTTGTCTGTTTGTTTTGAAGCAGGATCTCACCATGCAGCCCAGACCTGCACTGTTAAATCTCCTGCCTCTGTCTCCTGAGTGCTGAGAATACACGTGTGAACCACCAGAGCTAGCTTAAAGTATTTAACTATAAGATAAATCCCTACATATTTGCATCTTTCTCTATGTCATCATTTGATCTGTATTTAAATATGAATTAGCAACTAAATAAAAAACAAATAACAGTCCTTTGAGAATGATTAAGACACTTGTAAAAAGACATTTCAAAGTTTAAGAGAATGTTTGCCTCTGTGGTACACTTTCCATTGTCTGAATGTTTGCAATGCTCTGAGTATTGGCTAGGTTGTTTTATGATGCTTGACTCAAACAGGCCTGTGACTTTCTGCTTCCAGCCCATGGTAGGAAGATCCTTACTTCCGTTTAGGTGTATAAGAGGATGGGAGTGGGTTCTATAGTAAGGAGAATACTGTTCTATGTGTATATTCAAACTAGTTCTACCTCCATCATTTTTGTTTTCCTTGGAGAGAGACTTGTTTAGTTAACCCAATCATCAATGGGAATTCTAAGATGCTCTGCTATGCAATAACTCAAGGAACACTTCTTTAAATCTTCCAGCGAGAGTGAAGAGCTAAGCATCGGCATTCTTGATATATTCGGCTTTGAAAATTTCAAAAAAAATTCCTTTGAGCAGCTGTGCATTAACATTGCAAATGAACAGATCCAGTATTATTTCAATCAGCACGTGTTTGCATGGGAGCAGGTATGTAGAAGTAAGGACTAAAGATGCATGTGTGTGCTAGTGTGTAGTTATATAAAATAAACGATATGTAGCTATACCTTTCATGCCTTAACATTCAAAGACAAAGAAAACATTTACTTTTCTCTGTGTCTGTAGGAAAAAGACAAACAGAAAATACAGTGTGAGCTTAGTGTGAGTAGACATGTGATGTTCTGAATTCTTCACTCCAAATGACTACACTTCTCTTTAAAACTTAAGGACTTTGAGCCTCTACAAACAAAGGCATTTTCTTTGTGTCTACCAGTATCTATTTTTTAAAGAATGCATTGCTGAAATTGTTTGAAATTTCAAATTCATCTACAGTGTATTAAACTTTCTCAAATCCTAGTATCCAAGCAACAGAATGCAAGATAATGGGTTAGATGCACATGCCATGAAGCAGTAATTTTGTCAGGTACAATGTGTACTTTATGGCTCAGCTCAACAATATTTCTCTTTAGAGAAGGCAGAGACTTGAATTGCATTTGGCACACTGTCATATTAAGACTATTTAAATTGTTTTATTAAATCTAAAAGCACCATACTTAATATCAGTCCACATGTCATTTATCACCTTCAAATTATGTTACTTTGTTTGGTGATTACAGATTAGAACTGATGTTTTAATTTAAATTATGTAAATTGGAGGTGCTTGAGTTTTTTCATTTAGACGGTTCAGACATCATTTCAAACCTGCAGTTTGAAAACACTTGCTTAGTTCTCCCTCCCTTCCCCCTACCAAGTTCTAGTGGATATTCACTGTTTTGCTCTTCCTAACCCTCTTCTTGTCCTCTCTCCACCTCTCTCTATTGGTATCCTCCCAATGCCCACTGAGTCATCAAATCATCTTAAAAATAAGAGCAAGCATAAGCCCTAAAGCCCTTCTTTACTCAGCTTGTCCAAGAAAGTATGGTTAATATGCCTTTCACTGCGCTGACTTCTTCCTCCACCTCAATATATTTAATGCACAGCATCCGTTTCAACCTCCCCTACGACACTGAAATGACCTCAGCCTTACTATTGGTATGGCCTTTTTCACCAGCCCTTAAACTCCAGTGTCCAAGATCAAGATCATCTCATAATTATTTTAGTGCTTTCAGAGGCTGACATATCACAAGTGTTTAATACATATTAATTAAATCAATGTCATTTTGCTCAATATAGAACCCATTCAAATCAAAGATTAAAATAAGTAAACTTGTTTGCTATGGACTTTGCTGTAAAAGAGCAGTGCCTTCTTATGTATCACCCGTGTGATAAGTTCATGGCTTTGTGCTATCAAACCATGGTCATTGCTCTCTTATAGAGTTGAAACCTGCTTTCACTGTAACTGGCCTTAGACCCAGGTGCAGATGTATCAAGCAGTTACTGATGTTTACATCATATAGAATGTTGACGTTCATAGAGTGCTTGATTAGTAAACTTGCATTTCACCTATAATCCTAATTCTTTCCTTTTGTCTTTGGGTTTGCTAAATAATAATAATAATAATACAAAAACTATCTTATAGCAACTTTTAAATATCTTTGAAAAATTTCAAAGAAACACCTCCAAATGAACAACTGTCCCCCCAACAAATGCCTTAGACAGCAACTTCACAAGTAAAGTACTTTTCTTACTTAAACAACAAAAATGGATTATTCTATGACTGAATTCTAAACAATGATTTACTATGAAATTATTTTTCAGTTAACTCAATTTTAATTTTATTACAGTGTCATCAGATACTGTAGGAAAGTTGGTTACAAATGTATTTTAAGTATCACCCCCTGGTTTTGCTCCTACTATTTTGTTTTAGGAGTAAAACCTCTTCTTATTATAAACCAGAATAAATAGACTACATTGTATTTGTTATATTTTCACCACTGTCGCCAAAATATCTAAGACAGCAACTTAAATTGTTTAAGAAATCTAAAGAGATAGTAAGACCTGGAGGGGACAGGAACTCCACAAGGAGAGCAATAGAACCAAAAAATCTGGGCATAAGGGTCTTTTCTGAGACTGATACTCCAACAAGGACCATTCACGTATATAACCTAGAACTCCTGCTCAGATGTAGCCCATGGCAGCTCCGTGTCCAAGTGGGTTCCCTAGTAAGAGGAACAGGGACTGTCTCTAACACGAACTCAGTGGCTGGCTCTTTGATCACCTCCTCCTGAGGGCGGGGGGGGGGGGGCAGCCTTGCCAGGCCACAGAGGAAGACAATGCAGCCAGTCCTGATGAGACCTGATAGACTAGGGTCAGATGGAAGGGGAGAAGGACCTCCCCTATCAGTGGACTTGGAGAGGGTCATGGGAGGAGATGAGGAAGGGAGGGTGGGATTGGGAGGGAATGAGGTAAGGGTTATAGCTGGGATACAAAGTGAATAAACTGTAATTAATATAAAAATAAAAATTAAAAAATATTAAAATTAAAAAAAATCTGAAGGTTCTATCTGTGGCTGCTTCCCTGTGTGTGTGGGCAGGACTTTGGGACAACTGATGGAATATCTTACCTTGTGGCTGACAGAAAGCCGGAACGAACTAGAGGCTTGCTATAACCTTCAAAGAAACGCCCACTATCTTCAGACAGGGCCAACCTCCCATAAGTTCCCAAACAGCACTTTCCATTGGAGGCCAAGCTTCAACACATGAGCTTTTAGAGACATTCACAAAGCATAGAGTGTAATAAAGCATGTTTAATGACCATTTTACAATGGTATCCAAATTGATAGCTTGTCAAGTAGACAGTGTTACATTTCTTGGAAAGTTGATGTCCCAATAATGAACCACTTGTCTTACTTACAAAACATGTACCCAGGCTCTGACAACTGTGCCTCTTTTCTCTTTGTAACCTGCTTTCTATGGATATTGATTAAATAATCTCAGAATCTCTTAACAATCTAGAGAATCCATAACTCATACCCTTTCTTTTCTTATCATCTAGATATTCTATGGTAACACTGCTTTTCTAACTTGTCCTGGACAATTCTTAGCATATATTTCATAATATTGACTTGAAGAACATTTAAACCAATGTTATTGTTTCAACTATTGAAAACAATGAGAGACAGTTCAGTAGTTACCTAGAGTCCCTCTAGGAGGACATCGGCCAAAGAGTATAGTTGTAGAATCTTTTTAAAATGTACTGCTGAAATCTTCTGAATAAACTACAGCTGAAAGTGCATGGCCTTCTCAGTTTTATTAGCTGAACAGATGTGACACTCATGCTTACATTCCCTGTTATTGGTGTAATAGACACACTGTTGACTTTCATATTTTCCAAAGGCTCTGGGTTCATAGACCTAGG
The DNA here is from genome assembly GCA_028658305.1 of Pachyuromys duprasi. NCBI lineage: Eukaryota > Metazoa > Chordata > Mammalia > Rodentia > Muridae > Pachyuromys > Pachyuromys duprasi. The sequence continues at coordinate 61,152,014 of CM053765.1, forward strand.
GCAGCAAAGACATCATCTGATTTCCAATGAGAATGAGCTGTCCCACAAGAACCCTCAATCTGAAGTTCCATCGGGAAAAGGTAGCTAAGTAGTTGGTTTTGTTTGAGGTGTGTTCCTGCTCAAGCAGGTGCAAGCGCACTCATTCATGTGTGTGTGTGTGTGTGTGTGTGTGTGTGTGTGTGTGTGTGTGTTAGAGAAAGAGATGTGTGTGTTCTTGCTTTCGTTCATGTGAGAGAGAACCCAACAGGAATCAAACTGTGTCAGTAAGTTTGAGTTGCGTCTAGTCACATTTGCCATGTTAGAAATGTCTGTCGATGGTCAAAGGTTCTTCATGCTGGATCTGTAGTGGTTTTTTCCTCTTATTTAATTGTATAATGTGGTGTGATCACTGTGGTATAGAACATACAGCCTCCCTACTCATTTACGTTTCAAACTAAGGGAAAACACATCAACCATAGTTTGAAATGGAGCAAGTACCACTGTTCCTAAAATCCACCATTCAGTACTGTATGGTGCTAGCCAGGCATGGCAGGCAGAATACTGAAAACCCACTCTGAACCATATATAACTCTTAATACTTTGGATTAGCTTTCTCTGTGCAGCAAAGCAACACATCTGACTAGCCATAAACTGGACTAAAGTTCGTTTTTAAGGTAATGTGTTTATATTTGTTTCTACACGGAGAAAGGCCTTTACATTCATCATTCTATAAGCCCCTGAGGGTAAAAGCTGAAAGTTGAGGTGTTTCATAAGCAAGAAACTAAAATACATACTGAAACAATAAATGGAAGATTACTGCTATGGCTACTCCTGCAGAAAGAGATGTAGATAACTTTGTCCCCAGCTGTTCATGGCCTGAAGTGTTACACATGTCTAATGTAGGCTTACACACAAAATTTGTGGCACTTACAGAAAATGAAAATGTACTCAATATGTAATGCCTACATTTCAAACTTTTTAATATTATAAAGTAAAGGAAATCAGTAGTCGTGTGATGTAAAAACTGTGTAGGTGATCCAAAACAAACCTTTTCTAAATGACTCCAGGTTGTTTTGCAAAAGAATGACTTTTTTCAGTTTGTGTTATTTATTTTCTTAATTTATCTTATTTATTCACTTTACATCCCAAACATAGCCGCCTCACTCCTCTCTTCTTGGTCCCTCCTTCCTTCCCTCTACCCACTATCCCCCTTACCCTATCCTTCAGAAAAGGGGACCCCCCCAAACCCACCCTAGGTTATCAAGCCACATTAGAACTGAGTACATCCTCTTCCACAGTAGTTTGGCAATGCAGCCCTGCCAGGGAGAAGTGATAGAAAATCAGAAAACAGAGTCCATGTTAGAGAGAGCCCCCATTCCCTTTAGTAGGGAACCCACATGAAGACCAAATTGCCCATCGGGTACATATGTGTAGGGGGCCTAGGTCCAGTCCAGGCCTGGTCCTCCGTTGCTGTTTCAGTCTCAACAAGTTCCCCGGACCCTGGTTAGTTGGCTTTGTTGCTTCTTGTGGAGCTCCTTTCACCTCTGGGCCTTTGACTCTTCCACAAGGCTCCCCATGCTCCACCTAATGTTTGGCTATGAGTTTCAGCATCTGTTTCCATACAGCCTCTCAGAGGACAGCTATGCTAGGCTCCTCCCACCCCCACAGTCTGCAAGCATAACAGAGTGTCATTAATAGTCTCAGGGGTTGGCTCTCTCCCATGGGGTGGGTCTCAGGTTGAGCCAGGCATTGGTTGGACCTTTCCTCAATCTCAGCTCTATCTTTATCTTTGTACGTCTTGTAGGCAGGGTAAATTTTGTGCCAAAATTTTTGTGGGTGGGTTGGTGTTCCCTAAAAGTCCTGTCTGGATAGAAAGTGGCCTCTTTAGTCTCTATGTCCCCCACTACTAGAGGTCTCAGCTAGAGTCACCCCCATATCCTTCCAGGAGCCTACCCTGTTGCAGGTCTCCAGCTTGTCTCAGAAATGCCCCTGCCCACGATATCTCTTCTCTCTGCAAGCCCTCTTTCCTCCTTCCCCTTTCTCCACACAGCCAATCCCCATCCTCATTTCCCTGCACAGTCCCTCTCCTATCCTGTTCCTACTCTTCAACCACTTCTGCTGTCTATTATTCTGTTTCCCCTTCTGAGAAAGAGTCAAGCATCCTCCCCTGGGTCCTCCTTGTTACTTCGATTCTTTGGGTCTGTAAATTATACTGTCCTTATCCTATACTGTATTGCTAATATCCACTTATAAGTGAGTACATACTATGTGTTTCTGGGTCTGGGTTACCTCACACAGGATGATAGTTTCTAATTCCCACCATTTGCCTGTAAATTTCATGATTTCCTTGTTTCTGAGTATTGTTCCATTGTGTAAGGGTACCACATTTTCTTTATTCATTCTTAAGTTGTGTGGAGGGGGACCTTTTGAGTATACACCCAGGAGTGGTGTAGCTGGGTTTTGAGGTAGAACCATTCCCGATCTGTAGGCTGACATTTTGTTCTATTGATAGTGTCCTTTTTCTTACAGGAGTTTTTCATTGTCATGATATCCCAACACCCTCGGTATGATATGAGGATTTTTAGTACTTATTTTGGTCATTTGATCTCACTTTGTTTATAAAGTTTTTAATAAAGATAATTACAATGAAATGTACAGTTAGCATAGATCCATAGAATTGCTGTCATTTTGTTTGTGTTTAACTGACATACAAAGCAATGAGTTTTATTGCAGCTTTTTCATGCAAACATTGTTTTGTTAGAGACCTACCCTTATTTCTCTCTCCCATTCTCTGCCCCTCTTATCTGGTACCTTACACTCCAAGTAGTCCCCTGCCCACTTTCATTTCAAATGTAATTAGTTCATCCTCCTGTCTTCTTTAAAACACTTTTTTCTTTTCTTATGATTCCCTTTCCAGTTAACTATAATGTATATATAAAAAATTAAACATTAAAACTCATATGTGGGAGAAACACCATTTGTCTGAGTGCAGCTTATTTTACTTAACATTTCCAAATCTATCCGATTCCCTTCGAATTTAATGGCTTCATTTTCTTTATGGCTACATAAAATTCTATGGTGTGCATTACCGTAATTTTGTCCATCATCTCTGATGGGCACCTAGGCTGGTTTCATTCCCTTGCTATTGGAAATAGCACAACAAACATGGATGTACAAGCATCTGTGTGCTCTGCTACAGAGTGTATAACTAGGTCCACAATGGCTTTTCTTTTCTTATTTTGAGAAACCTTTATACTCATTTCCAATTTTGACTGAACAGTTTAATACTCCCACCAACAGTAACTATGGGTTTCTCTTTCACCCCCATCCTCACTAGCATTTGTTGTCTTTTGTTTTTCTGGCCAGTGGAATCTCAACGTAGTTTTAATTTCCATTTCTTTAATGGCTATGGTCGCTTAAAAAATTATTTTAAAAATATTGATTGGTCATTTGTATTTCCTGTTTTGAAAGCACACTGGTTTGTGAGCCAATTTATTGATTGGCAGTTGGAGCTTTGAAATTTAACTTTTTTCTGTAATCTAGATATTAACTTCATGTCTGAACTAATGATGACAAAGTTACTGTTGGCTGTCTAGTCACGCTGCTGATAGCTCACTATGGAGAAGCTTCTTAATTTTATGTGATCGCATTTATCAGTTCTTGAGATTATTTCCTTAGCTACTGGAGTCCTTTTCAGGAAATTTAGCCACATCCTGCATGTTGAAGTATTTTTCCTATGATTTCCTCTAACAATTTCAACATTCTGGGTTTTAAACTAAAGCCTTTGATTCATTTTGAATTGACTTTTGTACAAGATGAGAGATATGGATCTAATTTCATTCATATGTAGCTATCTACTCTTCAACAGCACCAGGTATTGAGTACTCCATCTTATTTCTTGTGAGTAATTTGAAACCTTTCTCAAGACATATGTGTACAGAGATATATATGCTTCTTTTTTGGTCCACTATTATTTTCTGTTGACATATATGTCTCTTTTGTGTCTGTGCTGTGCTGTCTCCATCGCAATAGCTTTGCAATATAATTTTTAATTTAAATTTATTTTTTAGAATTTATTCACTTTATATCCCCATTGTAGTCCCTTCCCTCATCTCCTCCTGGTTCCACCTTCCTTCCCTCTGCCCCCTATTCCCTTCCCCTAGTCCTCAAAAAGGGGGAGGCCTCCTCCCCTACCATCTGACCCCAGCCTATCAAGTCTCATTAGACTGCATCCTCTTCCTCTGTAGCCTGGCAAAGTATCCCTACCAAGAAGAAGTGATCAAAGAGCAAAGAGCAGGCAATACAGTCTATGTCAGATACAGCCCCTGCTCCTCTTACTAGGGAATCCACATGGAGCTGCCTATTGGCTACATTTGAGCAGGAAGTCTAGGTCTTCTTCATGCATGGTCCTTGGTTAGTGCATCAGTATCTGCAGTCCCTCATGAGCCCAGATTTGTTGACTCTGTTAGTCTCCTTATGGAGCTCCTATCCACTCTGGGTCCTTCTATTCTCCCACTCTTTCCTAAGACTCCCTGTGCTCTGCCCAAAGTTTGGCTATGAATCTTAACATCTGCTCCAATCCCCCGCTGGGTGGAGTCTTTCCGAGGACATCTGTGGTAGGTTCCCATCCTGTTCTCTCTCTTCAACCACTTCCAACGTCTATTCTATTTGCCCTTCTGAATGAGAATTAAGCATCCCCCCCTAGGATCCTTCTTGCTATTATAATTTCAGCTCGGGTATTGTTGGTCCTCCTCCCAAAGGTCCAGCCCATGGGTGAGGACAGGGAGTCCCGGCCAAAGGGGTGAGAGTCATCACATAGACACCTTGGAGTTGGGTGAATGCAAACTGAGGTTGAGTGGCTGCAGACTCATTTATTCCAGAAGAGAGGGTGAGTTATATAGCTTTGGGCAACTAATCAGGTTCCTCCACACCCATCTCCAAGCCTGCCATTGGTTGTTCACCTCTGGACAGATTCTCCAATGTAAGGTCACCAAGCCACGTACTTTCTGCTGGCCTGACTAATTCCGTAGTCACATCAGCAGAAAGGACGTTGTCCCAAGCCGTGATCCCTAAAGGCCCTTTGCCAGGAATGTCCACAAGATAGATAGAGGGGGGGGGGATGGATGGATGGATGGATGGATGGATGGATGGATAGATAGATAGATAGATAGATAGATAGATAGATAGATAGATAGATACATATAGATAGATAGATAGATAGATAGATAGATAGATAGATAGATAGATAGATAGATAGATAGATAGATAGATAGATAATTTTTTTAAAGAGGTGTTTTGGTTTGGTTTGGTTTGGCTTGGTTGTTTGTTTTGTTGTGTTGTGTTGTTGTGTGAGTGTTTTATTCTTGCTTGGGATTACTTTAACTAACTTTTGTGTTTCCATGTGATTTTTTAAAATACTTTTTCTGCTCTATGAAGAATGTCACTGGGATTTTGATGAGTATATCATTGATTCTCAAAATTGCTTTTGGCAATGCACCCATTTGCATGTTACTGAGTTTGCCCAGCCCATAAACACTGGAAGTTTTGCTTTCTTTAGTGTCTTCTTCTGCTTTTTTTTCCAGTGTTTTAGAGATTTCATTGCAGAAGTCTTTTGCTTCCTTATTTAGGTTCATTCTTAGGTATTTTAACTTCTTTGAAACTCTTGCCAGTGGGAATTGCTTTCTTCGCAAGTTTGTTGGTGCTATATTAAAAAGCTACTGATTTTTGTAAATTGATTTTGTAAATTTCAGCTTTGTTTAAAAGTTCATCAGATCTGCAGGTTTTCTAGTAGGGAAGGGGAATTCTGTAGAATGTTTCTCTTCCACGCATCATAATCTGGGTTCAATCCTCACCACTGCACCACTTTCCCTACAAGCCTCACCCAGCTCCATTTGCTGTCAGAATTCCAGACCTTCTCTTTTCAGCTCTTGAGAATGCTGCTATGAGCAGTTCACTGGAAGAATACTAGTCAAGGCATTGTTGTAGCAGGCCCACTGGGCCTACTTGCTGGGTTTTCTGCCTAGAAAATTACAGCATAGAATTGACAAATTAAACTATGTTTTTTTTTCTTTTACAAAGTTTTAAGTACAAAAAAAAGAGAAAAGAAATCCTTGAAGGTAAAATATTTTAGAATATGAAAAACCAAATTTCTCCTGTATCATCTTTTTATCACAAATAAAGGCCTTACTATTGTATGCTTATACCTGCCAATAGAATATAAATTTGTAGAATACATTTTGAATTTTAAAGCGTTTTCAAGATTAGGAACATCACACAGAAAGCAAGTAGCTTGAGAAGTTGCAATATACTTTTTTTTCTTACTGAGTAAGCTTGTCTAAGGGACACCACTCTATAGTGCCTCCCTTCAAACTTCAACAAAATGCAGGTCAAATAAAATCATGGATATTTTGTTGTCCAAAATGCATTCATAATGGCCAGAGTCATCTAAAGTCCATGGTGTGCAGCATTCTCTCTGACTTGGCATCAGCATCAACAGAAGAGTGAGCCTAGGTTGTTTGGAGATTCACATTGGGCCTCTTTGGACAACAGTTCAATAGATGTTATCCAAACTCTGTAATGGAAGCTTCATTTGGTGAGAAGAGATGGCCAGTTGGGTCTCTCTTTCCCATTATTTGGTGATTTTATTTAGATCACTTTCATATATGTATATATTTTGGGAGCTTTCTCCTGTATTAGATTTCCATACTACCCCTCAAATGACCTTTAATTTTAACTGTCTCCACACAATCCCTCCCATTTCCCTCTCTCTCCACTTGATCCTCCCATTCTTATGCCCCCAGATCCATAAATATCTGTTCTATTTCCCTTTCCTAATAATGTCTGTTTTCTCCAGTCCCTTTTCCTATAACTACCATCTGTGCTTCTATGGATTGTAGCTTGATTATCATTCATTGGCTTAAAAGTTAATATCCACATATACATGAATACAATATTCATCTTTCTGGGGTGGGATACCTCATTCAATATGATTTTTTTTCTGGTTCCATCCATTTGCCTGCATATTTCATGATGACATTTTTTTAACGGCTGAGTAATATTCCATTGTGTAAACATAGCATATTTTTCATACATTCCTCTGTTGAGGGACATCTAGAGTGTTTCCAATTTCTGGCTATTGTGAATAGCACATCAATGAACATAAGTGAACAACTGTATCTGTGATAGGGTAAAGTGTCATTTGGGTATATGCCCAAGAATTATAGCTGGGTCTTGAGGCTGATTGACTCCCAACTTCCCAAGTAACCGCCACACTGATGTCCATAATGGCTCTACAAGCTTGTAGTCCTACCAGCAATGTATAAGTACTACTGTACTCCAGCATGACCTGTCACTTGTGGAAAACTGATTTTTCAAAACAATTCTTTGGGTTTCTGTTTGCTTGTTTTTTGTTTTTTAAGTAGGGTTTCTCTGCATAGCCTTCGCTGGCCTGGACTCCCTCTGTAGACCAGGCTGACCTCGAACTCACAGAGATCCTCCTGTCTCTGCCTCACCAAGTGCTGGGATTACAGGCATGTGCCACTGCACCCAGATCAAAACACTGCATTGTACTAATCTTTGCTGAGGCTGTTATGGTAAAACACCATGAATCTTAAAAAACTTTGTTCAACATAAGGTAATTCTTTCATTGTTCTAGAGCTTAAAGGTCTGTCATGAAAATGTTAGTGGGGTTGGTTTCTCCCAAAGCATCTCTACAGAGTCACGATGTCCATCTGTCCACACAGTGTTCCTTTCTGTGTATGGGAATCAAGATGACTCTTACTTTGCTTAGAAGTACAACAGTCATAGTAGACTAGGGATCCACCCCACCAAGGTGCCTCCTTGAAGTCCTTTCACCAACTATAATAACATTGGATGCTAGGGCTGAACACATGAATGGAGCTAGTTTTGGAGTGCACATATATATGACGTTCAACAAGGCAGGTTCTTTCTAGGTGAAGAGAAAGTTTCTGTGGAAAACAAGAATTGCAAACACTATAATACTATTTAAAAAATTAAAGTATGGTAGGGTGCACAAAGGGTGACCAGTTGGGGAATGAAATTTGTCAGGTTGGTTTGGTAGATCCAGGGATGGTCTCTGAAGAGGTGAGACCAAAATAAAAACCTTTACTGAGGAAGGTAAGCTTAAATGTGTACTAGCCTTAGCAGCCATGTAGAAGTCCCTGCCATATCAGAATAACAAACCGTGTGCTACATGTGAATCTGAGGGCTCAGTGGAAGGATACTGGATCCTCCCTGGGGAGGAGATGATGATTTAAGCATTGAGTATTTAGCTCCTTTAGGCCTTGGCCTCCAAGACGGGTTTTCTTGCCCACTCACACTCAAAATGCAGTGAGAACAGTACTTGAAGAACGTTCAAGCCTTCTGATTTCCTCTGCCTCTAAATATGTACCTAAATGACTTTCCACCTCCATCTTTTCTTTTTTTAAACTTTTTTATTATTTCTTGGCGAATGTCCTACTATGTGTTTTGTTCTTGTTTTCCACCCCTCATACTTCCCCTTAACACCTCCACCCCACCTCCTGCCAACTTTGTGTTGTGTGTGAGAGACCAATAGACTCCAATATGTGCTGCACATACACGTCTAGATATAGAGTATGTAGCTTAGTTGCTCTGCAAGGAGCCATACCCTTAAAGAAAATTGACTTGCCCTCTCTCAGAAGCAACCAACTATCCATAAACCTTCAGTTGGGGGTTGGGGCTCATGAGCTTTTCCATGTTCTATGCCAAATGTTAACTGGCTTGATCTTGTGCAAACAAACCCAACTGCTTTGAGTTCCTGAGAGCAGTGGTCCTGTTATGTCCAGAAGATACTGCCTTCCTTCCCTCCTCCCTGACCTCTGGCTCTTACAGTCTTTCCTCTCCCTTTTCCATGATGGTCCCTGAGCCTTACGGAGCACCTCCCAGCTTTCTAAAGGGAATTTAGACAATGAAAGCAGAGCATATTCTCACCACTTCAGCTGAATGCAGTTCACAAATCTTTTCACTACCTCCTTTAAATGTGTTTTTGATGTGCTAGGCAGAACTAAGAACTGATTCAGCCTGATAAGCTTTCTATGTCCTCATATGCTTAAAAATAGTTGAGCATTTTGCCATAATCTTCCTAAAGAATACAGTGTGTTGTTTTGTGTGTGTGTGTGTGTGTTTTCACTACAAGTGTTTTATAAGCCCTGATTAAGATAATAATATTTTTTCTCTATGGCTTATCTGAAGTCCATAATAACAAAGGTATCTGAAGGAAACCATTGTCTTCCAACTTACTCTTCTCCTTGCTGTGCAACCTGCCACAAAAGCATGCAATAGATTTTGACATGAATAAATAGAAATGACAATTGCATCAGTTGAGAACTTAACCTCATGCACTTGCTATATAAAACGTATGAAATTCTTTTGAACTTTGTAGCTATGATTTCAGCTATTATAGGCTGTCAGCATAACGTGGCCAACAGTCAAATAATTCTAGATTTACAGACTTCCCCCAAGGTTACCTTCAAAAATAAAGGCTGTGAAACTTCAAGAAATTGTTTTCCTTTTTAGTTCTGGATAAACTAGTTTTTGAGGGTTTTTACCTCTTTAGTACATAAATTTTGTCTTAGAAAAAGACATAACCTATTACAGAATGAATACCTAAATGAGGATGTGAATGCTAGCATTATGTATATGTTGGATGAAAAATCTTCAACCCACACATCATGCTTCTGCACTCATTGTCAGTGGCTCCTGATTATGTGTGGTTATTTCACAAATCTTACTATACACTCACAAATTATTATCAGTATGCCATATAATTTTATCTTATGAGTTGGTTTAATGGATGAGAAGAGACATGCTTAGAAAGCCAGAAAAAAATTAAATGGATTATGTAGCTGAGCCCAGATCAGGACTTATATGTCCTTGATGCTGAACCTATAGATTATTCTCATTGCCTACTGTTCTCCCACCCCGAGACCCCACTAGCAACATCAGTATCTGAAATCACTGAACACTATGTGAGCATTCTTGAGAGAAACAATGGGGAAAGTATAGCCCTAAGGTCAGTTCTTCAAATTCTGGGAGACAGCCATCCTGCTTTCCACAACCATAGTTCTCTGTAATTCTGAGAGACTGGCAATACTTTTACTAGTCTCCGGATTATAATCGGTACTGACTCTAATAAGCTAGGAGTGCTGCAAAGGGAGAAACAAACTGATACACTCTTTCTAAGGCAATGCCACAGATAGTAATTCATTATATGTAAAATAGGGATCTTGGAAATTACTATCCACCTATACATTATTCACAGTTTTAAGTGTTTTTTTTTCTGTTTGAATCATAACCTCTTACAGAATGAATACCTAAATGAGGATGTGGATGCGAGGGTTATTGAATATGAAGACAACCGGCCTCTCTTAGACATGTTTCTGCAAAAGCCAATGGGCTTATTGTCCCTGCTTGATGAGGAAAGCAGATTTCCTAAGGCCACTGATCAGACCCTCATAGGTGAGTTCCAAGCCCAGTGCGACAGTATGGCTTTATGAAGGCACAAGGAAAGTTACGATGATTTTTAATTGTTTTAATGATCTGGGAGAAAACAGCAGTCAAAAAAGCCTGCACTATCTGGTTTTCAAGAAGTGATTTTGGACTTAATGCCTAGACTTGTAAGTGTTTATAATAGGGTAAAATTCTTAGTGATAGATTAAACAAAATTGGACATTGAATGTCTGATTCCCTTATGGAAGAAACTCAGGTGTTGAGTCTTGGATTATAAAGCACCATAAAAATTACCCAACTCCAAGTTAAAAATGGGTGGGGAGAATAGAAAGAAAGCTCTAGAATGTGAAAGGAAATAACAAGCAAAGATGTAAAAATAAGTAATGTGAATGAAAATTGTTTTTGCATGTGTGTGCATCTGCACGGGTGCACAAGAGGAGGGGGAAGGAGTGTTGCTTACCTGTGCTTGCACGTATTGAAGCCAGAGATTGGCCTCAGATGTCTTGTTCTACTCTCCATCTTATTTTTTGAGGGAGGGTCTCTTACTGAGCCTGAAGCTCACTGTTTCAGCTAGACTGGCTGACCAGAAAGCACCCGGCTCCACTTATGTACCCAGTGCTGGGATTACAAGCAGGAACCCTAGCAGCTTTTATGGGTGCTCTAGGACAGATCTCATGTCCTCAGTACCTCACCCACTGAGCCAGCTTCCCGGTCTTCACAATAAAGAAAACTGTTTATCAATATATCTAATTTATGCAGATTTGTAATGTTAGTGGTAAGTAAGACTTTATCACAATCAGAGCAAAGTTGTCTGAGTCTGGGGACAGACGTAACCCAGCTGGTAAAAAGTGCACTTGCTTAATGCACAGCAGAGTTCTCTAGAGGAATAGACTCTACAGGGTGAACATGCCTAACAAAAGGGAATATATTAGATCATCTGGCATGATGCAGTCTGAGTAGTCCAACAGTGGCTGTCTACATGCTAGAGAGGATGAGGACCTGGTACCTAGCTTACAGCCCACAAGGCTGGATGCCTCAGAAGCTGTAATCTCGAACTGAAGCCTCTGGAGGATCTCCTGAGCATCACTGGCCTCCTCCACATGTTGAAAGGCCAAAGAAGCTATGCTGACGTCCCAGAAAACAGCAACAACAGCAAAGGGAAAGATCGGGGCTCAACATGGTAGCTCAGTACCCAAGTGAGATTCCCTAGTAAGGGGAACAGGGGCTGTTTCTGACATGAACTCAATGGCGGCTCTTTGACCTCCCTCCCTCTGCCCCACCGAGGGAGGAGCAGCCCTAGTAGGCCACAGAGAAGGACTTTGCAGCTAGTCCTGAAGAGACCTGATAAACCAGGGTCGGATGAAAAGGAATGAGGTCCTCCCCTATCAGTAGACTTGGAAAGGGGCAGGGAGGAGATGAGGGAGGGAGGGTGGGATTGGGAAGAAATGAGGGAGCAGAGTGGGATACATCTGGGATACAAAGTTAATAAACTGTAACTAATATTAAAAAATTAAAAAATAAAGATCAGGGCTCAAGAACAAGAAGTGAAGGGAGCCAACAGACAGCCTGCTCCTCCTTCAGACAATTCTATGTCTGGGCCACAGCTAGAAGGCCCTGCCCACTCAGGGGGAGGGTTTCCTCCTCTAAATGTATCCTTCCAGAAAATAATCTCATAAACCCACCCACAGGCCTGTCTCATGGTAGATTCCAGATCTAATCAAGTTGGCAGTAAGAGTAACGTCACTCCAGCATGCACAGAACCCTGGGCTTGGCGTCTCCTGTTTTGCAACCTGGGTTTGGTGGTACATGCTTCTGATTCGAGCAGTCAGGAGGTGGAGGCTAAAGGGTCAGATGTTCAAGGTTATCCTGGGCTACACAGAAAGGGCTAATGAGAGCCTGTCTCAAGAAGAAAGAAGTTAAAATGTAAGTATCCAACTTAAAATAGAAAAGGGGGGGCATTTTAATGTGGAACACCTTATTCCCCGATGGTGGCGATATTCCTGACATACATGCGAGCACTTAAAAAGAGTCACTTTTTTTTCCTCATTTACTTTTGGTAAGTGTGGCATTACTTTGTCCCGACATGAAGGTTGTTTGTCCCTTGGACACCAGACAGGAAAAAAAATCATGGGGGAAATAATTTCAGAGTAGGTTCTTGATGTGCTAAAAGTCTCATAGAAATATGACTGCCTTAATGAACCCATTGTAATCAAATAAAAAAGGCAAACCACAGGGCTTCACAATACAGCGTTCACACCGGCAGCATCAGCAGTACCTGGAGCTAGGGAATTCTTGGCTCGCTCCTGAGACCACCAAGTGTTGTGTCACCAAGGCCCAGTCACCTGCAGCTCCACAGATGCTCCAGGTGACTTTAACCCTCTCTGACATTGGAGACCTGCTCCAAACCATGATGTAGGGGGAAACATTTGATTGACAGTGTTGCTTTGCCATCAATGTTCCAAATCTTGGTGAATTCACTATCTTAAACTGTCTCTGTTAATCATGCATTGTGTGGGAAGAAAACTAACTTCTGATCATCAGTTTTACTTGAGGATCTCTTGTCCACTTAATATTAGAGTTCAATGTTCTTCTGCAGAAAAGTTTGAAGACAACCTGAAATCACAATACTTCTGGAGACCCAAGAGAATGGAGCTGAGTTTTGGCATTCACCACTATGCAGGAAAAGTAAGAACTCATGGGAACTGTGACTGTTTCTCCATCATTTTGTCAATGAAGTATTGGGACCCCAGACTATTGGGAGATAGTTATAGTGAGTGTTGCCTGTTGGGGTCCAGATATGCCCCTCTCTGAACTCCTGTTGTCTTTTCAAGCATCTCCATTGGGTGGTGGTTCTGTCTTGAGGTGCTCTGCCCTTAAGAGTGGTAGATTCCTATTCATGGGTTAGTGGCATAATGTGCCATCTCAGGAATGACCACATAACAAACACAAGCTCTCGCTAGCTCAGCTGCTCTGTCTTACCACTCAGCAGTGGAAGAAGCCTCTCAGCAGATGCACGTTCAAGCCTCCCAAACTGGGAGCCACATGAACCCTCCTTTGTTAAAAGTTTCTCAGAGCCTGGAATTCAGTCACAGCAACTAAAACCGGAATATAAGTCTGGCTTCACCCATGTGGCATTACTTTCCATAAGGAGGTGCTGAGTCTTCAGGTTTCCTTTCAAGTACACTGTCCAATGTCACTGGATGGCTACTGTCAGAAAGGATGGAGGAAAGCAGGAGAAGGCTGCTTAATGTTGGTTTGGGCTGCTCAGGTTTATTCACAGCTCTGAACTCAAGCATAAATGTCCTCTTTTGACTCATTGGTCACATCTACAGAACACCTATGAGACAGAGCATCTGTGAACTAAGAGTCTGGTTTAATTTTGGAGGTAAGCATACAGCCTCACTCTTCAGAACTTTAACCTGGTGTAATTCATTCAGTCTTTAAATCAGGCAATGTATCCAAGCAAATGCCTTTCTCTTGACCTCCATCACCAATCATAATGATCCAGGCATCTCCACTTTGACTTCTTCCATAACACTCCCCAGTGCCTTGGAAACCTGTTTTCCACAAATATCTCTGAGGTCTGGAAGTATCCAAATTATGTTGGACATTTCAATACAAGGATATGCTAAAACTGTTATTAGCATAATAATATTGGTAGATTCCTCCAAAAATATATTTTGTTGACTCTGTCACAAGCTACTTTTCAAAAGAACACATATTCAACCATGATGCTCAGCAAAGTTTAAAAATAGCAATTTTATACTAAAAAATCAATTATAATTTCCTAACAAAGCTGACTTTGAAAATTTGCCTTAAAATTTTAGTCCATAAATAAAAGTAAATCCCAAGTTAAAAAGCAACTATATTTGCTTCAATATTAAAAGTACATCACCAAACTGCTGATGCTAATAGATTTCTGACAGAAGCCAAAGAAGCACTTCTGTTTAATTGTAATTTAGGTAGAGGGTAGTGCCTGACCCTCACAGGGACAGGCACAACAAATGTGCCTGGTAAGCAAATAGGTGCTGGAGAGATGGAAGAGAAAGAAGCCAAACATTTTTTACACCTCAAAGAGAGGTGGAAGTGCTGACTCAAAAGCAGTAGCCCCTTGGGAGGTGAGGCTGATTCTTTGAGAAAATTAACGAGATAGACAAACCTTAAAGAAATTAACTAAAAGTCAAAGAGACACTATCCAAATCAACAAAATCAGAAACAAAAAGGGGGACATAACAACAGACACTGAGGAAATCCCAAACAATCATTAGATCTTACTTCAAAAGCCTGTATGCCACAAAATTTGGAAATCTGAATGAAATGGACAATTTTCTTGATCAGTTCCACTTATGAAAGCTGAACCAAGATTGGGTAAATAAATTAAATAGTCTTAATCCACTAAGGAAATATAAACACTCATTGAAAGTCTCCCAGGGCCCAGAAGCCAGATGGTTTCAGCGCAGATTTCTACCAGACCTTCAAAGAAGAGCTAACACCAATACTCTTTGAACTATTGCACAAAAGAACAGAAGGAACATTATCAAACTCTTCAATGAACCTTCAGTCACCTTGATATTGAAACATCACAACAAAGAAAGAGAATTTTAGACCAATTTCTCTATGAACCAATGTAAAAATACTCAATAAAATACTCGCAAACCAAATCCAAGAACACATGAAAGATATCATTCACTATGGCCAAGTAGGTTTCATCCCAGGTATGCAGGGGTGGTTCAATATGTGGAAATCCATCAACATAATTCACCATATAAACAAACTGAAGGAGTGGGGGAAAAAACATGATGATCTCATTAGATGGTGAAACAGCATTTGATAAAATCCAACACCCATTCATGTTTAAAGTCTTAGAAAGATCAGGTATACAAGGAATTTACCTAAACATAGTATATTACATACAACAAGCCGATAGCCAACATCAAACTAAATGGAGAAACACTTAAATCAATCCCACTGAAATCAGGGACAAAAAAGATTCCCACTCTCTCCATATCTCTTCAACATAGTACTTTAAGTCCTTGATAGAACAATAAGACAACTAAAGGAGATCAGGGGGATTCAAATAGAAAATGAAGAAGTCAAAGTATCACTATTTGCAGATGATATGATAGTATACCTTAGTGATCCCAAAATGTCTACCAGAGAACTCCTACAGCTGATAAACACCTTTAGCAAAGTGGCTGGATACAAAATTAACTCAGGAAAATCAATAACCCTCCTGTATACAGAAGAGAAATGGGCTGAGAAAGAAATTAGGGAAACAATACCCTGCACAACAGCCACAAAAAAAAGTATCTTGGTGTAACTCTAACTGAAGACTTGTATGAAAAAAACTTGAAGTCTCTGAAGAAAAAAATAGAAGAAGACATCAGAAGATGGAAAGATCTCCCATGCTCATGGCTTAGTAGGATTAACATAGTAAAAATGACCATATTACCAAAAGCAATCTACAGATTCAATGCAATTCTCATCAAAATGCCAACACAATTCTTTATAGACTTTGAAAGAAAAATTCTCAACTTCATATGGAATACCAAAAAAGCCCAAAGTGCCTAAAACAATCTTCCAGATCTTCTGAAGGTATCTCCATCCCTGAACTCAAGCTGTCCTATAGAGGAACAGTAGTAAAAACTGCATGATAGTGGCATAGAAACAGAATGGTGCATCAATAGAAAAGAATGGAAGACCAAGAAATAAACCCACACACCTACAGCCACCCAATTATTGACAAAGATGCCAAAAACATACAATAGGGGAAGATAGCATCTGCAACAAATTGTACTGGTCTAACTGATGTCCACATGTAGAAAAATTCAAATAGACCCATATCTATAAACTGTACAAAATTAAAGTCCAAGTGGATCAAAGACCTCAACATAAAAGCAGACACATTAAATCTGTTGGAAGAAAAAGTGAGGAAGAGCCTTGAACTCATTGGCACAGAAGACAATTTCCTGAATAGAACACCAACAGCATAGGCTCCAATATTAACAATTAGTAAATGGGATCTCTTGAAACTGAAAAGCTTCTGTAAGGCAAAGGACACTGTCAACAGAATAAAACAACAGCCTACAGACTGGGAAAAGATCTTCACTGACCCTACATCTGATAGAGGGCTAATATCCAGAACACATAAAGAACTCAAGAAATTAGACACCAACAAACGAAATAATCCAATTTTTATTTTTTATTTTTAATTACAGTTTATTCACTTTGTATCCCCCTGTAGCTCCCTCCCTCCTCCCCTCCCAATCCCACCATACCTCCTTCTCTACCCATGCCCCTCCCCCAGTCCACTTTTAGGGGAGGTCTTCTTCCCCTCCCTTCTGATCTTAGTCTATCAGGTCTCATCAGCAGTGGCTGCATTGTCTTCCTCTGTGGCCTGGTAAGGCTGCTCAAATAATCCAATTTTAAAAATGGGGTACAGAGTTAAACAGAGAATTCTCAATAATAGAACATTGAATGGCTGAGAAACACTTAAAGAAATGTTCAACATCCTTAGTCATCAGGGAAATGCAAATCAAAATGATTCTGATTCCATCTTACATATCAGAATAGCTATGAACAAAACCTCAAGTGACAACACATGCTGGAGAGGATGTGGAGAAAGGGGAATCCTCCTCCATTGTTGGTGGGAGTGCAAACCTGTACAATCACTTTGGACATAATCTGGTGCTTTCTCAGGAAATTAGGAATAGTGCTACCTCAAGATCCAGCTATTCTACTTCTGGGCATAAATCTGAAAGATGCTTAGCCATACAAGAAGGACATTTGCTCAACCTTGTTCACAGCAGCTTTATTTGTAATAGCCAGAATGTGGAAACAACCTAGATCTCCCTCAGCCAAAGAATGAATAAAGAAATCATGGTACATTTACACAATGGAATACTACTCAGCTATTAAAAACAAGGATCATGAAATTTGCAGGCAAATGGATGGAACTAGAAAAGACCATCCTGAGTGAGGTATCCCAGAAGCAGAAAGATAGGCATGGTATATGCTCACTTATAAGCAGATATTTGTTGTGTAATATAGGATAGCCTTACCAAAAACTACAGACCTAAAGAAGTTAAACAAGAAGGGAGGATGCTTAAATCTCATTCAGAATGGCAAACAGGATAGACACTAGATGGAGTAGAATAAAGGAAATAGGATCGAGCCTACTATAGAGGGTCCTCTGAAAGGATCCACCCTACAAGAGATTGAAGTAGATTCTAAGACTCACAGCCAAACTTTGGGCAGAGCACAGGGAGTCTTATGAAAGAAACGAGGGACAGAAGGACATGGAGGAAACAGGAGCCCCACAAGGAGACCAACAAAGCTAAAAAGCCTGAGCCCAGGGCATCCTGCAGAGACTGATGCACCAACCAAGGATTATGCATGGAGAGGACCTAGACCTTCTGCTCAGATGTAGCCTATTGGCAGCTCAGTTTCCATGTGGGTGCCCAAGTAAGGGAAGCAGGGGCTGTCTCTGTAATGAACTCTAATGCTGCTCTTTGATCACTTGTTCCTGGTGATGCAGCCTTGCTAGACCACAGAAAAGGATCCAGGCAGTCCTGATGAGACTTGATAAGCCATGGCTGGAGAGGAAGACTCCCTCTTTCAGTGGACTAAGGGAAGGGGATTGGGGGAAGAAGAAAGGAGGACAGGACTGGAAGGAGTTGAGGGAGGGGCCTTCAATCGGGATATATAATGGATAAAGTATTTTTTAAAAACCTCAAATTAAAGAAAGTAAGTGTTATTTGGTTAAACAAGAGTACTGGTTGAATGCCCATACAGGAGAAATTTATTGTTATTGTTCTAAAGCTGAAAGTGTGAGACCACAGTGCCCTGAGTGGGTTGTTGATGAACCCTCTTCTTTCCAGCCACCCAGCTGTCACACTGCCTGTTCTCTATGTGAATACAGACATCTTTAACACAAGTTCTGGGGGGACATGATTCAGTCCATAACAACACATTTTGATTATACATGAGAAATCTTTGGAATGTGTTCACATTTTTAATGTCGTAAAATTATTTAAAAGTAGGCCTAGAGAAGTAGTTAAGAGCTCTGGTTGCTATTCCAGAGGACCCTGCTTCGATTCCCAGCACCCACACAGCAGCTCACAACTGTCTGTAACTCCAATTCCAAGGGATCTGATGCCCTCTTTTGTATTCTGCAGGCACTGTAAGCACATGCTGTGCAGACATATTTGCAGGCAAAACACCCACACACATAAAGTAAACACATTTTTAAAAAAATATTTAGAAGTGCCAGAAACATACCCCTGTTGTGAACAGTCTCCAAGTAAGGTAAGAGCTGTCACACTGAAGTCAGTAGAGCTGACAAATCCTCAGAGAGAAACAGAGATGGCTCTTCTGTGCTTCCCATCCCTCCAAATAATGAAAAGGAGCTTTTCTGACCAAATGGCAAGTAATTGCGTGCAAGATCTTCTGTGTCTGTTGTTCAGTAAGGACTGAGCTTTCATGAAGGATTGAGGGTGACAGTAATGGCAGGGGTTGTAATAATCTCCGTCACACCATGTATCAACAGGTCCTCTATAGTGCTAGTGGGTTCTTGGCTAAAAACAGAGACACTCTCCCAACTGATATCGTGTTGCTTTTGAGGTCGTCAGAAAACACTGTAATTCGGCAACTTGTCAACCACCCTCTGACCAAAACAGGTAAGGCAGATGACTTTCGGAAAAGTTCCTCTAAGCCCCATCCATCAAGGAGTCCACAATTTTTCATGTTTGTTTATCTTTTCAACTTACTAAATATTCATTTAATCTGAGGGAGTCATAACAATCAATATAAAGAAGCAATGCTTTTGTAAAGAAAAGTATTTTGAGAGCCTCATCAGAAAACATGTAACAGTTCACTCTCCTCAAAAGCAAACCTGCTGTTTTTAGAAATGGGAAGCTGTAGATGGTCCCTGGTGCTCATGAGCTCTTTATTTGTAAGCTCATATTATCCCACCCCTTTCTCCTCTCTTCCTTGCCCACCCTCACTTTCATTTATTTGGGGAAAATACATGATTTGAGTTCTTTATATTGTAGCGTAAAATTGTTCCATAAACTTTTTAGTAGTTTTATTGATGTATATAATGTAAATATTTAACTGACAAAATTTGTTTTCACAAATACAGAGACCCCACATATGCACTCTCATGACCAAAAGTGAGCATACTAATCACACACATGGTGTTCCTCATGACCACTGTAGTTTCCTTCTTTCCCCAAAAGCCCTTCCCTTCTCTGATTGTTCAAACACAATGTGTTGAAAACGTTATTCTCCCTCCCTTGAATTGCTTTGACATCCTTCAACATACATGTAAAAGTCTGGTTCTGGACTCTGCTAGTCATGCATATGATTACATTTCATTTAAATGCTTTAAAACAAACCTTATTTATTTATGTATTCAGACTACAGAATATGTCTCAATAGCAGCTCAACTAAGAACAATAGCTGTGATTCAAGGCCAAGTCTTTCTGGCTTTTACAACATTAACTTTCACTGCCTTGAATTGTACAAAGCGTACACCTGAATGTTAAGACTGAGAGGTCATATTGACTTCACTCACACTTGACTTGCTAAAAGCAACTCATGTGATTGTGGGGCCCACCTTGAGTTAAGAAAATCTCAGAAATTACTTAAGACACAGAAATGCAAAGTGAGTAGCTCCTTCGTCATACTCTGCCTACGCCTCCTCATAACTGAGAGCTCTGTCAGTCATGTCTACCTTTCCCATTTTGTCAAACTAGGAGGCTGATTTTCTTTTTGTATGTAATTTGGAGTTTGTGGTAGCTGGGCATGGCAGTACATGTCTGTGTTCCCGGAAGTCAAGAGGCTGAAGCAGGAGTGTTGTTGTGAATGTGGGGTCATCTTGGACCATAGAGCAAGATCCTCTCAAAGATCCTGAGGAATAAAAGGAAGAGGAACAGGAAAAGGAGGAAGGAGAAAAGAGGAAGAGACAAAAACAAAAGCAGAAAAAAAGATTTATTATAGCTGGGTGGCGGGTGGTGTGCATGTCTTTAATCCCAGCACTCAGAAAGTAGAGGCAGCTCTGTCTCTGAGTTTGAGGCCAGCCTGGTCTACAGAGTGAGTTCCGGGACAGCCAGAGCTACTCAAAGAAACCCTGTCTTAAAAAACAAACAAGTAAAAGTTTATTATAAATTTTCACATAGTATTCCTTATCCTTGTTTGAATAAATAGGTAACCAGGGCTTAATACCAAGTCTTACACTCAGACTACTTTTAAAAATGGGGAAATAATCTAGCCACTAAGTATTCTAAACAATAAATTAATTTTATCTACATTCCCATAGGTAATCTGCCATTTTCTAAAACTAAAAATTTAATAAACTATCAAATGAAGAATACAGAAAAATCCACAAACCTGACCAAGGTAAGAATATGCATATTATTGTTGCTTAACTGACAGCGGCTAAGACATCATGCCTTTTTGTACATTCATAACTCTTTTTAATCTTTAAATTTTATACTATTGCCAAATAAAAAAGCGCATATGGCCGGTGTCAGAAACATTCATGTCTGCACAAGAGCAGCCAACGTGCCAATGCGACGGGCACAACAACCCCTAAATTACGAGTATCAATCGAGTATGTGCAGCATCTGTGGTATTGTGCATTCAGACACCTACACTAAAATAAACTAATGGAGAACACCATGTACTCTTTGTAGATCACAGTGTGCAGAACGTGGCAAGGACTTACTGTCTTCTTTGGTCTCCTTTAGGGTGAAACTAGAGAAGTCACACGCCATGCCTGTGAAACCACCAACATGAAAACGCAAACAGTCGCATCATATTTTAGAGTAAGATGTTAAACTACAAATATGTTGTATTTAGGGATACTGTTCATTCTAAATAATTTAGATATAACAAAGCAGTAACTGACAAAAGAAAGTGTTTATCGAACCCATTCACTGCACTGGACACAGGGTATGTTAGCACATAGTTTCATTTGTAGATTTGTTTATTTTAACACTTCACCTGTGAAATAGTGTACCCCATGAAAATTGCAATAAAATTCAATAACTTCATTAAATTTTTTTCACATAAATTGGACATGGAGGCACTTACCATTTATCCCATCACTCGATGGGCAGAGGCTAGCATCTCTGTTGAATCCAAAACCACCCTAGCCTACATAGCAAGTGCCGTGACAGCCATGACCCCTAGTAAGACCCTGTCTCAAAAAATCAGAGAGAGAGAGAAAAAACGAAATGGGAAGAGTGGTGCATGCCTTTAATCCCAGCAATCAGAGGGCAGAGCTCTATGAGTTTGCGGCCAGCCTGGTCTACAGAGAGAGTTCCAGAACAGCCAATTACATAGCGAGACCTTGTCTTGAAAAAAAAGCTAAATACATACACACACATACATATACATACATACATACATACATACATACATACATACATACATACATACATAAATGTGTCTGTACTGCCAAGTGTACTCCCACTAGAAATTTTTAAAAAAAAGGATTTTTAATACCCCTGAATGGTTTTAGGATAGATGGATGGGGGAGGTTGAGCATGGATCTCCAGCCCATATTTCCTTGCACATACGCAAGCTGATACCTTCATCGACAAGAAGACTGGGGCAAGGCAGAGATCATCAGACACAGTAGCACTCCAGGTCTTAGGAGCAAAGTGGCCTTTTTCTGGACAATATGGGAGGAAGTAAAGGAAGAACGTACTTCACCCAGCATGTTGAAGAATCTGAGATAACCACTCTTATGATAGTTCCTGAGTTCACTTTCTCTTCTGAACCAGCCATTCAGGATGATAGAGAAAATACCACTTAAACTTGGAAATCACTAATAATATCAGTTAATATGGAAGACGTACATGCAATCAGATTACACTTATGATTGGTGTCCAGTACATTTATGCACTTCTCTAGTGTAATCCTGAAGCACTTTTTTAAACTGTCTGAATACTTGTGTATACGAGAATATGTATATCCTCACAGGCCTAACTTCAAGGTAGACACTGTATGCAATCTTATTTGAGTATTGCCTGGTATACTTACGTGCTTATGGCCTATGTCCCCTTCTGATAAGTCCCTTTCTGTAATCAAGGCAGCACATATGAATCACTAAGCATACTTACAGCCAGATTAGTTTATTTTTTAAGCGATTTGTTCACACCATTATCATATCACTGTTGTTAGCATCAAACACTGAGTATGTGTTAAACCAGATCATTTTAACCTTCAAGCTCAAGTGAAAATTGACAGGGAATAATTCCATGCAGTGTGCAATATGTTCTCAAGTTATTTTTAATTCTGCTGACAAGAATGAAGGAGGGTAAATATGCCTTAGTCCTAAGAAGATCCAAGTGCCTAAATTGCTCAGAGAGCTAGCAGGCATTGTCACCTTTGGATCCCAGGCCTGGCAGATGTTTGCATGACTAAAGGAATGATGACTCACAGATAATGTAATGAAAGGGTTCCAGAGTGGCAGATGCAGCTGTTTGGGAAGATGACATCTGAGCTGGTCTCCAAGAGGAAAGCAGCGAAATACAGCAGATTTATCAGTTGCCTAAATCCAGTACTTGATTGCACAAGCCCTGAGACTCTAGATGTCTGCATTTCTGACAGAAAGACTCAGTCCTCCAGGCTGTGTCTGTTCACTGCCTTGCCAGGAAGTTCTGATTTCACTCTTGGAAATAACTATCCTGCTGAGGTTTCACTTTTTTTTAATTTTAAGTTATTATTTATTTTACTTATTTAGCTGGCTGATGTTTTATATTATAGCTCTTGTTAACACACACACCTACTAATAAATGAAAATGTCATTAAGATTAGCAGTAATCATCATGAAGGAAAGATTTATGACAAAGGCTGAGGAATAGAACTCGAAGTAGACACGAATACTTCTTTGGAACTTATTGGGGACTGTGGAAAAATAGAAATGTTTTGTCACGTTCCTAGTATTAAAAAAAAAGAAAGAAAAAAACCCTAAATAGAAAGACACCAAACAAGGGACTTATCTTCCGTGGATGGGTTTGGCTTCCATTAGATGTTCACTAAATCAGTCTCTAAAATAAATCCCTTATTCTTTAGCAAAGCTTTCTGTCTATTAGGGACAAACAAACCACTATTCAATAAAAATATAGATCACATTGTCATCAAATTATGAACCCATGCAGCACATTTCCTTATTTTAGAACATTTCCTTCTCATGACATAATTTATGTCCTTCCCCTTGTGATAGCTTTTTCTCCATCTCTGATATATTCATACAACAGATTTATGAGTATCATATCTTCACTACTTTTCTAACAGCCTTTGAGCAGAATGCAGGGAATCTTATGAAAGAAGTGGGAAATAGTAAGACCTGGAGAGGACAGGAGCTCCATAAGGAGAACAACAGAACTAAAAAATCTGAGCACAGGGGTCTTTCCTGAGACTGATACTCCAACCAAGGACCATGCATGGAGATAACTGAGAACCTCTGCACAGATGTAGCCCATGGCAGCTCAGCCTCCAAGTGGGTTCCATAGTAATAGCAACAAGGACTGTCTCTGACATGAACTGATGGGCCTGCTCTTTGATCACCTCCCCCTGAATGGGGAGCAGCCTTACCAGGCCACAGAAGACAATGCAGCCACTCCTGATGAGACCTAATAGACTAGGATCAGAAGAAAGGAAAAGAGGACCTCCCCTATCAGTGGACTTGGGGAGGGGCATGTATGGAGAACAGGAAAAAAGGGAGGGATTGGGAAGGGAGGAGGGAGGAAGGTACGGGGTGGGGGATACAAAGTGAATAAAGTGTAATTAATAAAATTTTGAAAAAGAATTTAAATTAGGTTTCAACAAGAAATAAAAGCTATGCCAATCAACTATGTGGGAAGCACTTTATGTTGTTAGAAAAGTAGTGAGGTTCCACTTTTAATGCACTCTTTTAATCCTAATATGTTATTCTTAATTGACTGATAATCAACTGCTATTTTAATAAATCATTGGTAGGGAATACAATTTTATCTATATCAGTAAAAATAGTCTCCTCAAACCAATGAAATGGTAAACTATAGCAGAGTAAAATAGTTAAGTGGATATCATTTTGATTATTTTTGTATGTGCCCTTTATATGAAACTAACTTCTCTGCCCTAATTTTAAACTAGATGATTCCACTGAGATTACAGTGTTTGCTTCTTATAACTGCCTACAAAGACAGAGTAGGACAAGGAAATTAGGATAGACAGTAAATTAACCAAATTATGTGTCTCAATATTATAATTTGATGCTTGCTTGAGAGTAAATATGTATATATATATATATCACGAGAAAGAGAAATTATGTAAAAAATAAATTTATCACTTAATTAACTTTGCCTTAAAAGTGTTTAGGAAAACTTCTTTTCATAGGAAACCTCGTAGATATTGCCTCTACATTTTAATCGCTGAATCTGCCATTTTTAGTAATGTTTAACTTAATTGTTTTTCCATTATATCAGGTCTCTTTCCACTTACTGTGATTAGCCATTTGTAACATTAATTTTTTTCTTTTTATTAAATTCTTTATTAATTACACTTTATTCACCTTATATACCCCTGTACTTCCCTCCCTCCTCCCATCCCAATCCCTCCCTTCCTCCCCCTCCTGCACCTGTGTCCCTCCCCAAGTCCACTGATAGGGGAGGTGTTCTTTTCCTTCTTTCTGATCCTAGTCTATTAGGTCTCATCAGGAATGGCTGCATTGTCTTCCTCTGTAGCCTGGCAAGGCTGCTCCCCCCTCAGGGGGAGGTGATTAAAGAGCAGGCCAATCAGTTCATGTCAGAGACAGTCTCTGTTCCCATTATTATGGAACCCACTTAGACACTGAACTGCCATGGGCCACATCTGTGCAGGGGTCCTAGGCCATCTCCATGCATGGTACTTGGTTGAACCATCAGTCTCAGGAAAGACTCCCTGTGCTCAGATTGTTTGATTCTTTTGCTCTCCTTGTGGAGTTCCTGTCCTCTCCAGATCTTACTATTTCCCACTTCTTTCATAAGATTCCCTGCACTTTGCCCAAGTGTTGGCCATAAGACTCAGCATCTGCTTTGATAGTCTGCAGGGCAGAGCCTTTCCGGGGCCCTCTGTAGCAGGTTCCTGACTTGTTCCCTGTTTTCTCTTTCTTCTAATGTCCATCCTCTTTGCCTTTCTGGATAGGGGTTGAGCATTTTAGCAAGAGTCCTCCCTGTTGATTAGTTTCTTTAGGTGTACAGATTTTAGTAACATTAATTTTTAAAACTGGAACCTTGTAATAAAAATGAAGCCCTGCACACTCATACTATTTAATGACATACCATGAAATTGATTCTTGTTGTATGTTATAGTATTCCTTGATGGATTTGTTATCTAAAATGGTGGTGGGACAACCTCATTTTGTCCGTTGTATCAAGCCAAATAATGAGAGACAGGCAAGAAAATACGACAAAGAGAAAGTGCTGCTACAGCTGCGTTGCACAGGGATTTTGGAAACAGCAAGAATTCGAAGACTTGGTTACTCACATCGGATACTGTTTGCTAACTTTATAAAGAGGTACGTGGATTCCTTAAGTTTCTGGTGTGCAGTTTCTACTTTTAAAAAAATCTTCAGGAGAACTATAGAACATGAAGCAGCCTAGGAGGTCTCTAAAGGAATCGTTTTATTCATGTAGTGAAAAGAGAATGTAGCCTTTTTTTTTTTTTGGTGTTTGATTTTTTTATTACATGCATGGGGTTACAAGTTCAGTCACAATTAGAAAGTACAGATAGAACAGATTTTGTTCTGATTATCAGCCCTATAACTCCAATTCAAAGAACCTAAAGAATGTCTCCACCAAAGCAAACACATTTATTATATGACAGCCTGCTTTTAGGCTGGCAGTATTTTCAGGGTTTTTTTTCTTTTTTTTATTAATTACACTTTATTCTCTTTGTATCCCCCCATAAGTCCCTCCCTCTTCCCCTCCCAGTCCTACCTTCCCTCCCCCTTTCTCCACACATGCTCCTACCCAAGTCCACTGATAGGGAAGGTCTTCCTTTCCTTCCTTCTGATCCTAGTCTCTCAGGTCTCATCAGGAGTGGCTGCATTGTCTTCCTCTGTGGCCTGGTAAGGCTGCTCCCCCCTCAGCGGGAGGTGATAAAAGAGCAGGCCAATCAGTGTCTGCCAGAGACAGTCCCTGTCCCCATTACTATGGAACCCACTTGGACACTGAACGGTCATGGGCTACATCTGTGCAGGGGTTCTAGGTTTTCTCCATGCATGATCCTTGGTTGGAGTATCACTCTCAGGGAAGATCCCTGTGCTCAGATTTTTGGTTCTGTTGCTCTCACAAGGAGAGCTCCACAAGGAGAATGTAGCCATTATTAATTGAGTCTAGGAAACTGCTGGCTCTGGGAGGTCTCTGTTTCATTTTTGTTGTCTTTTTTAATACTTATTTGCTTTATTTTTATTTCTTACAATTTATTCACTTTGAATCTCTCTCTCCCTCATCCCCTCCCAATCCCACCTTCCCTCTCCTCCTTCCATGCCCCTCCCCAAGTCCACTGATAGGGGAGGTCCTCCTCCCCTTCAATCTGACCCTAGCCTATCAGGTCTTATCAGGACTGGCTGCATACTCAGTTGTGTGCGTGAAAGTACGTAATCTAAAAATATTAGATATTAGATATAAAGAAGTTTCCAGGTTAAAATTAAAATTTGGTTTACTATCATGCTTTCATGTTTTATAAGGAGAGTAGACCTTTCATCAATGTTAATATAAATACCACTGCAGGAATCTCTCTGGAGTAAACACTCTGAAGCCAATGAGAGTGGAAGAGACCAGACATGTTCACCAGGGGACCAAACCCAGGACCTTGAAAGGCTTTACTCTGAATCCAGTTTGCATTTTATATTATAAAACCATAAAGTGTGTCAAGCAACCAAGTGGGACTTTTTCCAGAAGTGAAGCTTATACGGCAGTTAGTTTGGGGACCCTTTGTTGTTTAAAGGCATATGACAGATACAAGCTTTTGTGGCTAGGTTACTAAGGGTAAGAACTGTTGTTTCAGCTCTTCCTCTGAGTCCTTCTGAGTTCTTCTGGAGTCATGCTTGGCAATAACAGTACAGACAGTACTTTATGTAAATCACTAAATAAATCAATAAATCAGTATCTAATAATTGGTCTTTTTACCTTATTCTACTTAAATATTACCAATAAGGTATATATATGCTAACCACTGTGCCAGGAGCTGTGGAGACACAGTTTTAAAACTGGCTTATTCTCAATAATAATTAGTAATATTTTAGGCAGCTGTGCCACACTGCCTGTGGGTAATGGCTGAAGTCCCCCTCATGCCACCTTAGTAATGACCTTTTAAAAATTATAAAACAATATCAGCAACACCCTTAAAAAAAAATCTAAGTCCATGCAAAGGGAAGCTGCTTTTACATAAACTTCTAGCAAAGTATTTGTACAGGACTAGGCTCTCATGGGCAGACCCCACAGTGTAAATGAGGTGAGCCTCTGCTGGGTCCCTGTAGGAACTCTGCAGTAGCAGGTTTGTGGTGACCTTGGAGGGAGCTTCTGCCAGCAGGGAAGACCCTGCTCCTGTGTGAGGAGTTTCTCTCCAGAAAGGCTCCTAAGGCTGGCAGTGAGAGGACCTCCCTGCAGCTGTGGTAGACCGACCGCTCATCACAGGCAAAGCAAAAGCCAGAATATCCTTTTGAAATTTCAAGCTTCTCCACCACTAAGCTCTGCTAGGATGTGCCACGGAGCCCCCACTCCTCAGCGCAGCAGGCCACCACTGCCTCCCTTGGCATGGTTTACCGTTGGCGGGATCAGCCTTGGTAACCTCTGCTTCTTTCTCGGAGCAGCTGCCGGTGCAGCCGAGGAACAGGATGGCCTTTCTCCTCCCTCTGGACTCAAAGCCTTTCCAGAGTCAAGCTCTACTTGAAGCTGACCCAATAATATCCCTTCAACGTGTTTTATATTATTTGATTGCCTTTTTGTAGAAATAAAATTTGATCTTAGAATTTATCATAAAAACAAAAAAAAGATTGATTTGGGCTTCCAGTCCATTGGTTGGCTCTGTGACTTTGGGCCTATGATGGCATATCACGCTAAAATGTTGGAATAAAGCCAGTTGCCTCATGGAAGCCAGGAAGTAAAGACAAAAGAAAAAGGAGGGGGATGGGGTCACAATAACCTCTATAAGGGCACATCCCAGTGAGCTGAAGACCTCCCACAATGACACCTCTTAGGAGTCCTACAGTCTTCCAAAAGCAGTTCCACAGAACAGGCCTTTAACACATGGATCATCAGAGACACGCAAGCTCAAAACTATAGCGCAGGGGTTTTCCCTGTTTTCTTTTCTTTTCAAATAAACCCTGTCCTAAGATCCAGAACATCAGCTCCATCTCATAGTGAAATCTTTGCACAGTCATTTGGCTCACAATCCCCTAAGCAGAATTCGCTGACGACAGAATAATATAATCGGTTCTAGTTTGCTTTCTGTCACTGTGATGAAACACCGAAAAAAACCAGCTTCAGGAAGAAAGCGTTTATTTCAGCCTACAGGTTATAGTCCATCATTGAGGAAGGCTCAGGCAGGAACCCAAGGCAAGTGCTTGAAGGAAGAACCAACAGACGACCAGTGTTTAATGACTTGTTCCTAGGTGCTTTCTTGTACATCTCAGGACCCCCTGCCTGGGATGGCATCACTCATAGTGGCTTTCTTAAATTGATTAGCAATCCAGAAAATGCCCCACAGACATGCCCATATGCAAACGTGATCCAGGCAGCCATTCAGCTGAAGTTTCTCTCTTCTCAGGTGTTTCAAGTCGACAATGCAGTTTAGCCGTCACCAAGAGGACTCGTGCTTTAAACCACACTCAGCGTTGAACCCACTTCTGTCACTTACTAAAGATTCGTCCTTCGAGGGCGAATATTTAACTTCTGCAGGCTTTCAACTTTATTTTCTAGTAATCTGTGCACACAGACCATAAACATTCTGTTTTCATGTGCTCATGAGTAACAAAAGATTTCCTGTACATGAAGTTTATGACTAGAACCGGGAGGAGTGAAACCACAGAGGGCTTTCGATGTCTGTCTGGAGCAGCTTCACCCTGTTGTCGTTCGGGGGGTTATCTAAGAGAGCCAAGCATTAAATCTGATAGTCTCATCCCTTCAACGTGACAAAGCTAGCACGTGGCTACCACGGCTGAGCTGTTGGACTGCTGTATAAACCAACCAGCCATTTTTATCATTTTCAGGTATTATGTTCTCTGCTACAAGTCGAGTGAAGAGCCCCCAGTGAGCCCAGATACCTGCGCTACCATTTTGGAAAAGGCTGGTCTTGACAACTGGGCTCTTGGAAAAACAAAAGTACTGTTTTCATGTCATTTTGGTGGGGAAATGACTAGCTTTGTAGGATTAGTAACAGTTTACTATGGTTAAAACTATTATGAAATTTTTAGAGAATATATAAAATTGGGGGTGACACTTTTAATTCATAAGGCCTTCCCTAAAGAAGATAAAACACCTTTGATCCTTACAAAGCCCAGGCCCACCTGCCTGGGAACGATACTGCTCGAGGTGAGCTAGGCCTTCTTATATCAGTTAGAAATCAAGAAGATGCTTTACAGACACGCCCACAGGCAAACCTGACACACACAATATGTGAAAATTTTATTTCAAAGATTTATTATTCAAAAGAAAAAAGCCAGTGACCCTGACAGTAAGTATACTTAACTTCAAATGGTGTTTGAAAACAAACTGGCGTATTTTTCTGTGAGAGAGACTGGGGACTTACTGTGACTCCCTCACTGGCCTGAAACTCACTTCATAGTCCAGGCTGCCCTTGAGCTCATGGAGACTCACCTACTTCTGTCTCCACTGTTGAGATTAAAGGCCTGCACTGCCATGCCTAGCCATCATTTTATGTATTTTATCACTTCCAAACAGTCATAAAGCTAGTGTAAAGATCAGAATGAAATTCCTGCTTCTCTTCTTTTTATCTAAATTTTTACTTGATTTCTATTATAAATTTGAAATTTATCCAAAGGAAAATATTTAGCATCATCATGAGTACTGGTGCATATATTATTAACTTTGGGAGCCTGCAAGGGCTTAACTGCTTTTCTTTAAAAAAGAAAAACATCATCTTGAATATGGAAGTCAAATAGGTAGCTGTTTGGAAAAAAATGATACATTGGACCTGGCACGTGTCATTATAGGATCTTAAGGTGGGTTAAGTCCCACTGCATTGTAAATATGTCTTGGAAGTTTATCAGATATTCCCCAAGACAGGATAGAAGAAAGGATAAAGCTAAAGTAAAGAAATATTCACAGACTGACCATTTAAGAATAACTATTCTCAGCCACCCTATCAGGACCAAAACAAACACCCTCATTTGCAAAAATATCTGAATATTGTGTCCTGGGAATAGGAAGAGAAGAGAGAATTTCATGATGGTCAGAAGATGCAGTATCCATGTAACAATGTGAGGGATTTTCTGATCGCTGTCTTACACTCATTAAAATTTGATATTTGAAGAATTCAAAGTGCTCAGAGGATATATTTTTTATTCAAACCATTTTCTATTAAATGCTCACAAAGATGAACTCTGTCAGGCTAAAACATAATCATCTATGATCAGAAATGCATGTGTAACTTCAAATGGAGTTTTAACCTGTAAAAAGGCCCTTTGCCTGCCAGTTATACATGATATTTAAGTAGCATTTTAATGCTATTTGTATTTTTCCACTTCACCTTTACAAATCATTAACAGGGATAAAAGTGTTTAATATAAGAACATTTCTAATGCTATGCAAAAATGATGACCTTTTTAAACACATTGAATTTTAAATGAATTGTCAACAACAGAATGAACTAAATATATTAACATCTAGAATCCTGTAGAAATTGAAATTGAATTCAATCAAAATCCATAATGCCCAACTGTTTGCTTGAGGTTCCAGGCTCCTACATTCAATGGCATGCTGAGAGAATTCTGTAGTCAAGATTACTGTATCTTATGACTCAGCTATAATATTTGATTTTAAGTAATTTTCTTAAAGGGTACAATGACCTCCTTGAGGTGACCTCTGTTGATCAATTTATATTAAAAGAAAGGTATTACCTTAAGGGTGAAGCTAAAAATCTTACATGTGCAAAATGCCTTTGGTCTTGAGGCTCCTGCCTTGCCCAAGTCCAAGTTAACTTTTGAAGGATCTGAAGTCAGCCCATGTTTAGTCTGCCGAGAAAGTTGCTGGTTCTGCTGGGACCCTCTGCCTAATTTTTCCCACTGACAATGCTTTGAGAGTCCCTTGTTATATTCATCTTTGTATAGTCATCAGATAAAGAAATGCAATAAGTTTTTAAGAATAATTTGATGAATGAATATTTAGTGAATAAACTGCCCTTTAATTTACAGATAGATGTGTATGATTTCTAAACTTGGGAAAGAGCATTGTCTCTAAAATGTTTTAGCTCTAAAATGTGCTTAACCCATAATATATGATGCTAAATATTTGCTAAAAAGAGCTCAGAATCCTCCATTCTTATTATCAGATTGAAAATACCCCAGAGTAGCTAGGACTATTTTTTGCTTCTTCTTCAAAGACAAGTTTTCTTTAAGCATCAAAATCTAAATGACAACCAAGCTCAGAAAGCAAATAGGTCCTTCACAACGTGAACAGGTTCAACACGCAATCTGTTCTTCACATGTAATACATGACCACTGCATAGCTGTGTGCCACAATCTCACTGTACTTTGTTTTCATTCTCTTAAGGTGTTTCTTAAGTATTACCACGTGGAACAGTTGAATCTAATGCGAAAGGAAGCTATTGACAAGCTTGTTTTGATTCAAGCCTGTGTCAGAGCATTCTTGGGTTCAAGAAGATACCAAAAACTACAGCAGAAGAGGAAAGACAGTGCTTTAATAATACAGTTAGGTAATCACCAAGAAGATCTTGCAATATAAAAACCTTCATTTCATATTTATATGTGATCATAAATCAAATCTTATAGTACTTTCTATGTACAGACCTCCAATCTTCTCATGTCTTTTGTGTGTATTCCCTTCTACTCTAAATTAGATTGTCACAGTGATTGACACTTTTAATATTTGAATAAGTGTTTTGATTTAAATTAAATAATTTAGGGTTTTGAGTTTCCTGTGAAAGATTAATGAAACACAATTGACCAATCCTGCTTCGTGTGGCAAATGATTGGATTAATTACAGGCTCAAGAATCATATTACAATACAATAGCTCATTACACAATAAGATTTCTCCTACTCTATTGCAAAGGTTACAATTGTCATAATTTTTGACAATTTAATTAAATTTTATTTTGTTAAAAGGCATCCATGTCTCTGTATTAACTCATGAAAGTGATACATAGGACCAAACCTAACAAATTTTTATTAAAATATATCTCAATAGACTTTGGATTTTGCTATTTTTGCCTTTAAAATCATATATAAATTTAAATCGTGTCTAGGATGATTTGCCACAGTATTTTTCAAAAAAAATGACCAAATTGCCATAATGAAAAATGTACTTTACTTTCATTTTGACATTTCACTTCTGATATATTGTCTCATTTTAAGTACTAGCCTAAGCCCACTAAATTGATTTTTAGCTCACTGACATACACAGCCACATTCTGAAGAACATTCACATGGTGAACATGATAGATAACTGTTGAACAACTCATGTTTTGTTCCCAGTTCCATGAGTCAATAATGGACCATCATTTTTTCTTTTTTTTTTTTTTAGAATTTCAAACTGTTAATTTGTCCCCAAGACATTAAAGTACTTTGGGATCTCATCCTCAGTTCTGAATTGCATAAAGCTCTGATTAAAACCTGATTTTCATAACTCATTTGTCAGTTAAACATCTCCTGACAAGAAGTGAGATTTGTTCATTCCAAGTTGTTGGACTAGTCCACTGTTTGAAGAAATGGGCCTGAGTTTTTCTTTGAGAAGCTCTCCTGACAGGGCACTATTACTGGATATATAACTACTCCATGTTACTTTTCTAAAATAAAGTGAAACTTTGAAAATGGTATTCTAAAATATTTATGACTCCAGGATGAGTGTTGAATATGTCTATATTATACATGTGGATAAGTGAGGATTTTCCTATGAAGACCTGAGCACAGCAAAAAGGAGATAATTTCCAGCAAAGGAGCATGCTGCCCTCCATGTTCTCAATATCTGCCACTGTAGTTCCATAACAATTCCATTACTGCAGTTTATATCTAAAATTGTCTTCTTAATGAGTCCCCATTTTTTTGTAAACTGATCTATTTGTCATCTTTATTTTCATTTTTCTCTGTGACAATGGAGGTCAGAATTACCAGTTTGCATTCACTTAATGTTCTTTCCTTTCTTGTGACAACCACTTCTCTTTTCCTTATATGTTTCAGCTGCAAGAAGACACCTCATGAAAAAACAAGGAAAAGAAACTGCTAATGTGAAAAATGCAGCAGTCACGAACATTCAGACTAATGAGCAGGAATTTGACTACAAGAAAAAATTTGAAACTAAACGGTACAATGATGCTCTTTCTAAAACTATTTTGTCAACAAGGTGTTTCAAGTTCTTGGAATAATGTTCCCAGTCTTTGTTGTTCCTGTCTGGATTCCTGATACTGACATATCAAGTACCAGCAAAACATACAGCCCCTTTTTCTGCTTGGGAGTTCATGGGCATCTTATACACATGATCACACTTTTTGATTCCCAGAAGGCTCCCAACCCCTCGGCTTCTAAGGAACAGCTCTCTGGCAATTCTACCTTAAGGTCTGGGTGTCCCTTGATAATAAGCCTTTTGACGCCCACAATAACATCTCCATCTAAATGCTCCTGAGCGCTCTCATTTATTCGTATGGCATAGCACCCAATACACCATCAACCCTAAGTCATAATCACCTGCTACCTTTTCTTCCTCCCCTGAGCCTTTCTATGCATGTTTCAAGGCGCCTGTTAGCAGGTCCATAAAAATTTACTTATGATAGGTAGTGGAGATAAAGAGATGAAAGAAATAAAAGTCCTTATCCTCAAATGACTCACAGCATCATCAAAAAGAATATGACCAACAAATTGCTAGAAAGATTGGCTGGCTCTGATATATATATATGGAATGTCATGGTGAAGCGCTTACCTTGTGCAACTAAAGCCCTGAGTTCAATCCTCAGTAGTATACAAAGAGGAAAAATGTCATTTAGCTATGTAAAGAGCATGGAGGAGCAAAGTGTAGAGAATTCTATCTTGATTGCTGCAGATAAATGAAGGTAAAACAGCTTTGGTCCATGTAGTGAACTGAAGTGATGAAAATATGAGTAAATTCCTCCAGAGCCATTAAGATCACTTCACACCTAGCCTCACACCCTTTGTCTTTGAGGTCAGAGTTAGCCATGGAAAAGGCAAGCAAATAAGATGGAAGAACAGATGGTGCTCCTTTCTTCTCTACTCAACATGTGTTACTCCCACACCCAGCACTCAGGCCAACAGTGAGCTTATGGGCACTTGTTACCTCCCCTCCCTTCACGTGCACTCTCTCTGTACCATACAGGCCAACCTCATGTCCTTACTTAACAAACAGCGATGTTGATTTGAAATGTAAAGGCATCTTATATTTTCAGCTTTTGTGTGCTTGGAGACTTATGTATGTGCCCATTGATGTTGCCTGTAATGGTCCAAATGATGCGTTAACTGGACTAAAACTCCCAAGAGACCCCACATCTGCCTCAGAAGCAGGACCTATATGATAGGAGAGAGAAAATATAAATTGGTGGCATATAAGAGAAAGATGGATTAATTTTACTACTTTTAGAAATAATTATTGCTTGTAGGTATTCCATGACTCAAGGAAATCCTCAGTTCAATAATATACCAATTTGCTTCCACCTTTCTTCTGAAGATACCAAGGATTTGTTTTCAGTTTACAGACACTGATAATTTTTATTTATTCTTCTCTCATATATTACATCCCAAACAGTTTCTCTTTCTTCCTCCCCCTTAGCCCCCCCCAACCTCTTTCCTTCATCCACTCCTCCATTTCTCTTCAGAAAAGGGCAGGCCTCCCCTTGGTTATCAACGAAAAAGGGTTTATCAAGTTGCCCTAAGACTAGGAACCTCTTCTTGTATTAAGGCTGGATGAGGCAAACTCATATGGAAAAAAAGGTTCCAAAGGAAGGCAAAAGAGTCAGAGACACCCCTTGCTCCTACTGTTAGGAGTCCCACAGTAGCACTAAGGTACACAACCATAATGTACAGGCAGAAGGCCTAAGTCAGTTCCAGGCAGACTGTCTGAGCGTTGGTTCAGCTTCTGTGAGCCCCTATGAGACTAGGTTAGTTAATCCGGTGGGTTTTCATTGGTGTCCTTGACCGGTCTGGTTCCTACATTCTCCTCTCCCACCTTAAGTATGCCAAGAGCCCTGCCTAATGTTTGGCTGTGGATCTCTGTATCTGTTTCCATCAGTTGCTGAATGAAACCTTTCTGATGATAATTATGGCCTCCTCGGTAGTGTCTTGGCACGTATCTCAAGCTGGACCAGTTATTGGTTGGTCACCCCACAATTTCTGTGCCACCTTTACCCCAGTATATCTTGTAGGCAGGACAAGTCATGGGTCAAAGGTTCTGTGGCTGGGTTGGTGTCCCAGACCCTCCATTGGAAGTCTTGCCTGGTTAGAGGGGATGGCCAGTTCAGGCTCCATAACTCCAATGCCAGCAGTCTTAGCTATGGTCTCAGAGATTCCTGAGAGTTAATATTGCTCTAGGCTTCTAGCTCATCCTGAGGTGCTTCCCAGTTCCAACTGTCTTAACTGTTCCATCCTCACTCAACTTGATCTCTCCTGTTTTTATCACCACCCAACCCCAGGTCCCCTGAAATATCTATTCTTTTCCTCTTCCGAGGGAGATCTGTGCATCACCCTAGACACACACACCCTTGTTACTTAGTTTCTCTGGGTCTGTGTATTGTAGTATGGTTATCCTCTATAGCTAATATCCACTTATAAATAAGTACAGATCATGTTTGTCTTTCCGGATATGGGATACCTCACTCAGGATGATTGTTTTTTCTAGTTCCATCCACTTGTCTGGAAATTTCATAATGTTATTTTTAACAGCTGAGTAATACTGCATTGTATCAAAAATGTGCCACATTTTCAATCAGGTTATAAAGTGAATAAATTATAAGCACACACACACAAGACCTTGAGAACTAAAAGTCTTGTAGAAGTTTGGGGGAAATAAATCCATATTGAAATGAAAAAAAAATGTACCACATCCAGGTTGTTTCCAATTTCTGGCTATTATGAATAAAACTTCTATCATCAGAAATTTACTGTCTACAAGTTTCCCTATGGGGTACACAAGTGTTAATAAGAAACTGTCACCACATAATCCATGATGAAATAGTTGACACTGGACAGATTAATCACACAAGCAGACATTAAAAACTTACAAGAATATTGATAATTTTCACCCATCAAAAACTGATATGTTTGAGGAGATGAGTAGGATTAATCTGATTGGATTTATGTCAATGTATAAAAACCACATAGTACTCCATTAATATGTAGTTATATGTTTTTATAAATCATATAAAGATTTAGATAGATTAGAGAGATGATAGATAGATAGATAGATAGATAGATAGATAGATAGATAGATAGATAGATAGATAGATAGACAGAAAAATGCAGAAGTAAAATGCTTGCCATTAAGGCATAAAAACCTGAGTTCAAATCTCTATCATGCACCCAAAAAGCCAGCTATATAATCTCAGCACTAAGAAATGGAGCCAATTGACTGACAAGTCAGCTTGCTGAATCAGTAAGCTCCAAGTTCAGTGATTTGCCTTGCCTCAAAAAATAATAATAATAATAATAAGATGGAGAGCAATTGAGAAAGGCACCCACCATCAACCTCAGGCTGTCAGATTCATGCACACACGCTTGCACACATGCTCACACCAACACAAACATGAGCAAATGCTTGTACACACGCATGCTACATACACACAACTTTTGCTGTTTTTAGAAATTGCCACTTACAGAGTCAAAGAGAACTTAAATAGGAAAGAGAGAGGATGATCAGGGAAGAAGACTGGCACATACCACTTCCCAAGACTTGCACTGTGGAAACCTTAGCCCTCTCCAGCCTCTGCCTTTCTTCCCCAGTCACACACCCCACACCCCACCTCTCTATCTTCAATTCTTGTTTTACATCTCCCTTTACCAAACACTCCTGATCTGTGGCCTAGGAAACCCCACTTTTAGAAAGGTCAAGACCTCCAAGTTTGTCCAACAGGTGTCCAAAGGGTTCAACTGTTCTTTCCAGGTTGGAGGTCTGAGATGTTCTCCTGGGAATCATCCCTGTATGGATCTGGGGTCACTTAAATGTTGTACTAGATCAGGTACAGAGTGAATCCATTATGTGTCACTGTGGGGAGGCAAATATTGGAAACTTAGTCATGTATACAGACAGCAAGCAGTCTCACCGATAAGATAAAAGTTTCAAAACTAAGTTACAATAAATCTTGCCACATAGTCATTTAAAGACTATATGTTTATCTTATCTTGGTTATATTTTTAGTAACTATAAATATTCTTGGTGGGGTGCTATGAAATCGTTCAAAAATACTAGTGTAACTACTAAATGAAATTAAGAGGACTCGTGATTCTCTCCCACATTTTCTGATCAATCCTCCTACTGCCCTGATTCAAGCCTGAAAAATAGCACCAAATGCCTAAGAGGACATCAGTAAAGGTAGGAAAACAGGCAGGAAGTGGCCTGTAATTCCTGGAGTTAGGATACTGGGGTGGGAAGATTCTGAGGTCAAGGCCAGCCAAGCTTCACAGCAAGACCCTGCCTCAAACAATACACTAGAAAAGAAGCAGGAAACTGGAATCTTGGTGGTTTTTTTTTTTAATCTGACTTTTAAAAGCGACCTTTCTCACAAATAGATTCCAAAAAACCAAAAGTCTCACACAGGCTACAGGGCCAAGTAGAAATTGTGAGTAACCACCCCCTACAAAGATCCACCCACCACCTCACCAATCTAGGAGAGGGTAGTAGGATGTCCGATCATGAGGTTTGGTTTGGTTTATTATTTTACAATTTATTCACTTTATATCCTGATTGTATCCCTCTCCCTCACCTCCTTTCTTGCCACCCTCCCTCCCTATCCCCCCATTCCACTCCCCTAGCCCTCTTCCCCTACTATCTGACCCTAGCATATCAAGTCTCATCAGAACTGCCTGGATACTCTTCCTCTGAGGCCTGGCAAGGTCACCCACCAGGGGAAAGTGTTCAAAGAACAGGCAACCAAGTTCATCCCCTCTCCCCTAGTCTTCAGAATAGGGGAGCCTCCTACCCAGACACCCCAGCTCATCTATTCACAGGAAGACTGAGTTCATCTTCCTCCCCTGTAACCTGGTAGGGTAGTCCCAGCAGGAGGAAGTGATCAAAAAGCAGGCAACATAGTCCGTGTCAGAGATATCTCCCAACTCCCGTAACTACTGGGCTGACATAAAGCCTAAGATGCCCATCCAGCTTCATAGATGTATACAATGTACTTTTACCACGTTTCTCTCCATTTCCTCCCAAACCACCTTACCTCCTGCTGCATCCCTCCACAACTTCATGTCCTCTTTGCATAGCCCACTGACTCCAAATGCTGTCCTGACATACGTAGATGTAGGGGAATCCACTGGAGCATGGCCACCCTAACAGGGAATATTTCCCTGCAGGAAAGGGGCTTTCTTCACCCCTGCAGCCTTCAACTGCCAAAGCCCCTCAGCTGGGAATAGGGCTTCATGAGCCTCTCCTCTCCTATGCTGAATTTTTTACCGTCTTGTGTGTACCTCATTGAATATAAATATAGTCCTCCCTATGCTAGCCTGTTTCTCATTCCAAGTTAAAACTGGTTTGCTTATTCTTTTTGATACCTCATCAAATAGAAATATAGTTATTCCCATGCTAACCTGTTTCTCATTCCTAGCTGAAACTGATTTTCTTATTCAAATAGCCAACCCAGTTATCAGTACAGAGAATGTTTTGTAAAGTACTTTGTTGAAGATATTAAGACTCTCGGTTAAGCCCTTGGCAGAGGGCTGGAAGTAATAATAAATATAGGGGAAGTTAATAAGACTTGGGGAGAACAAGAGCTCCACAAAGATCAAACTGAGCAGGGCACAAGGGTCTTATATGGGACAGTTTCTCGAACCAGGGACCATGTATGGATATGGCCTAGAACCCCTGCTCAGATGTTGCCCATGATAACTCATTGGTGAACTGTAAGGGAAACGGACTGTTTCAGTCTTGAGCTTGATGGCTGACTCTTCGACCCTCCCCCATACATGCCAGGGAGTAACAGCCTGGCTAGATCCCGGGGGAGGACATTGCAGCCAGCCCGGAGGAGACAAGATGATCTGGGGTCAGATGGAAGGGGAGTAGGTCCTCCCCTGTTGGTGGACTTGCAGGGGGCGGGGAGGAGATGAGGGAGGGTTTGGGAGGGTGGGAGGGAGTGAGGGAGGGGGCTACGCATGGGATGCAAAAAACCTAACCTGTGATTGACATAAAAATAAATAAATTTATTTTTAAAAAAAAGTACACCTACAGAAAAAAAAGTACTTTGTTGATGAAACTTGGCTTGTTTTTATTTTCAGTTTTATTTGCTTCTTTTGCCTTTTTTTTTTTTTTTTGCAATACAGCATTGTCTGGTTTAGCATTATATTACATCCAGAACCATGTTTTGCACAGGGAATCTTTTGTGACGAAACAGGCAGAAAACGCAGTGTCTACTAATGAATCCAACATTTCAACTCCAAACAACAAAGAGAGCCCATCTTCTGGAAAAACAGCTTCCTTCAGAGCTGAGGGTAAAGCCACCAATGTTGAGAGTAGCAAGAGGAGATACCAGACTCAGAAGAGAATAACCAATATGTTTGGGGAAGAGAGGAATCAAGAGCTATACATTGTGGGGGACCCTTGGGCAGAAGTAAGCCCCAGGCAGAAGTATGTGCCAGACCTGGAAGAAAGCAGAAGGATAAAGAAAGAGGAGAGAGGAGAGAAAGGGGACTCCGTGATCGAGACTTACTGTCAGTGGTACACAGAGGGGAGGAACTTTCAAGAATCCAAAGCAACATGTCTGGAAGGGAGGGAGACGTGGGAAAAGCCAAGCTGCCCGGGACTGTGGCTAACTGAGGAGATTTACCTGAGAAAAACTCTGGATCCTAGACTTAGCCAAAAGAAGTCACTCTATCAAAATGCAGACAGCAAAGAAAAGAAGACATCTGTGGTTACCCAGAATACACCACAGTGCAACTTGGAGAGAGACTATCACCTGCCTGGATTCCTTAGGGAAAAGGACACTAGACCAGTGGATCAGGCCCAGGAGGAAGACAAGGCTGCTTCATTCATTCAGAGCAAATACCGAAGTTCCAGGCAAAAGCAGCAGCTGGGAAATGACAGGCTGTCATCTTCCTTTAAAAATCAAAAGATCCTTTCGTTGCCCAGAGAAGTAGCAAGAAACACTCACATTGTTTATTCCTGTCCTACAAAGCAAGAGGAGACACATCATAACAAGGTGTTAGATGACAGAGACTCAAAAATGGCTTCAAAAAAAGAAGCAAGTGATTTGGCAATGTTTTCAAGACAGGTATGTAAATAAATTTATTTTAAAAAATCTCTGAGACCTACTCAATAACTGACTCAACAAATAATAAAATAACTGGGGAATTGTTTTATCTGTGTTTATGAAACATTTTTAATAAGACATATTGATGACTGCGCTATTTAAATAGTCATGCACTTTTATACCCATACACTGTGACAAGAATAAAGAATAGAATTATGATAGACGCCCTGTGTAGTAAGATACCAGATGTCGGTTTGTGTCTCTGAGGTGGAGCCAGTGGGCAGTAGAAAATTCCATGTATCTGTGAGATCTTTGTTATCACTAAAAACATGGGCTGTTTTTTTTAAGATTTTTTAAACTGAAAGCATGGGTTTTCTCCCTTCCTCAAATTTTAGTTTGTGTGGCTCATTAGCTGTTAAAATCTAATAGGTGGTTTAGCAAGGCTTGTATTGATGGACATGAAAGTCTCATGGCAATAAATAATTCTGGACCTGTGACAGAACGTTCCAGGTAGAGATCAAGGGAGCAGCAAAAGCCTATTCCTTCTCTCTTTTTCTAGGTATCTGATCTTAAGAAAATGTCAAGGACCATGCATGGAGATAACCTACACCCCTTGCTCAAATGTAACCCATGGCAGCACAGTGTCCAAGTGGGTTCCCTAGTAAGGTGAATAGGGCTCTCTCTGACATGAACTCAGTGGCTGGCTCTTTGATTACCTCCCTCTAAGGGGGGGGAGCAGCCTTACCAGGTCACAGAGGAAGACAATGCAGCTACTCCTGATGAGACCTGATAGACTAGGGTCAGATGGAAAGAGAGGAGGACCTCCCCTATCAGTATGGGGGGGAGGGGTATGGGAGGAGATGAGGGAAGGATATGGGAGGAGATGAGGGAGGAAGGGTGGGATTAGGAGGGGCTGAGGGAGCAGGCTACAGCTGGGATACAAAGTAAGTAAGTTGTAATAATAATAATAATAATAAAAAGATGTAATGTTAGCCCCTACCCCTTGCTTCTTATGCCTGGTTACCTGGTTATGGTTTTTCCTATTATAAAACCTGTCTGAGAAACAGACCAGAATCAGTCTGTCTCCCAAATCCAGATTATGGCCATGACCGGTCAGTTTTTGTTCAGCATTCAAAACACTTCCATCAATCTGAAAAAAGAAAAAGAAAATAAAATGTCTTTCTATGTCAGCACTTTTACTTCATCCTATGTCCAGTGACAGATGTTAACTAAATGACCTCTGAAATGCATAAATTACCAGAGTAGTCAATGGTCTGTGAAATTAAAAAAAAAAATTCTAGAGTTGACTGGTTCAAAGGAGGATATCTAATAGCCCTGGCCCCTAAACTAAGTTTTGTTCTCTGTGAGAGCTGCATCCTGAGAGAGCGTAATACCTGCCCTGGTCTCTACCTTGAGGTTCGACTCAAGCATCTCTGCCCTTTAGCTCCCGGTGGAGATCTGCTGTTCACTAATTTCCTTGGCCCCTTCCTCTTCTGGTTTTAAGCAACTGGAAAAAGTGAGTCTTACATGGGTCCAATTGTTGCACACATTTTCTCACTAAAAATCAAATCAAGTATCAGAAACTCAGAGCTGCTACTGCTGGGATCCAAAATGAATAAACTGTAATTAATATATTAAAAAAATAAAAATTTAATTAAAAAAAAGAAACTCAGAGCTGATACGCAACTGAGACATATAAAGAGAGGTAGAGATACTGGCTAGCACAAACCCGGAGACAGAAAGTCATGAAGCCTACAGTCCCCCTAGCAAGACAGCCAGGTTCTAAGGAATGGAAAGCACAATAGCTGTATGGTGGAGTGCGGAAATGAGGGGATGAGGCAAGAGAAGAAAGCCAAGCCTTGCAGCCAGCCAAGGAGGAAGGCTGAACGCAGTGAAAGGCCAGCAGAGACCTTAGAAGTAGACTGCCACAGCAATAAGGTGTAAGTGCAGAAGCCAGATCTCAGGAACCCTGGGGAGACCAACACAGAGATGTTGCATGTAGCATTCCAGTTTGCAACTTTTGATGAAAATTAAAAATGTCGTGGACAAGTAAAACCAAGCGCTGCTTGTTGTGTAAGGTGAGGACTTTATCAGATGTGCGATACAAAGGACCACGTAGCTCCTAGAGAGAAGCTTGAATCCCAAGGAGTCTGGTGAGGACTGTGTACTTTGTGGGCCTGGAGAGCCCTGGAACTCTCATCTTTGACTTACTCTGATATATGACCTTCCTTTTAGATATCAAAGTTATCTGAAGAATATTTCATTCTGCAGAAAAACTTGAATGACATGATTTTGTCCCAGCAACTGAAGCCATTTTATCTGGGTATCTATCACCACAAACCAATTAACAGACGTGTTTCGACTCATCTACACATCTCAGGTAAGTATTAGGGACAGCAGAACCACCTACAGGGAAGGAAATTCCGAGACCTTTGTGCCTTAGTTTCTCACCTGTGTTTGGGGCAGACTTGAGGCAATGCTCTGCCTCATAGAAGAACTGACCTTTCTTTTCATTCTATTTCTTATAGACAGACACACAATTTTCCAGAATGTTCTACCTACCTCCTTCTGTCTCTGACACCACTCTGATACCTGGGGTTTTTTTTCTCATTGTTTGCTCCCTTTTATATAACTTAACCTTAACTTGGCCTATGACATCAGCAAAGAACAGGAGGAAGCTATGATGCCAGGCTAATATGAGAAAACAAACATGGAAAATAACCCTATTTCAAGATTGCATCTGCAAGAGTGTGGAGCCTGCAAACCTCTGTTCAGAGACAAACAAGTATAATGGTTAGAATTTCTTTTTGTTTTCATTGTGTGTATTGGTTGTTCATGGTACTGTGCAGCTTAAGAATATATTCATAGGGCTGGAAAAATGGCTCGGAGGTTAAGAGCACTGGCTGCTCTTCCAGGGGTCCTGAGTTCAATTCCCAGCAACCACATGGTGGCTCACAACCATCTATGATGACATCTGGTGCCCTCTTCTGGCTTGCAGGCACACATACAGACAGAACATTGTATACATAATAAATAAATATTTTTTTAGAAAATAGAAGAATATATTCACACAAGTATATGTTGC
This sequence comes from Pachyuromys duprasi, assembly GCA_028658305.1. NCBI lineage: Eukaryota > Metazoa > Chordata > Mammalia > Rodentia > Muridae > Pachyuromys > Pachyuromys duprasi. Next base: position 61,196,201 of record CM053765.1, read on the forward strand.
ATGCTGTGATTATTACCTTCATAACTCTACCTCTTTTTCTCATTCCTCCCCCTTCCTGTTAGTCTTTGTTTCATTGCTACTTTCATGTCATATATACATACATGATTTCATTTATCTGAATAAAATCTAGGTACCACAAATAAGAGAAAATAAGGCATTTAAGCATGCCTTTCTGGGACAGACTTAATGCACTTAACATGGTAATTTCCACCCAAGTCCATTTTCCTGTAACTGCTACAACTTCATTTACTTTAATGGCTGAAAGTGATTCCACTGTGCACGTATGTTATATTGTCTGTGTCAACCTCTTTACTGTTGGGCACCACAGCTGTTTCCATAACTTAGCTGTTAGGCATAGCACTGCAACAAACAATGATACGATGTATCTCTGTGATGTAGTGACAGGGTCCTTTGGGTAAACCCCCAGTAGTGGTCTAGCTGGATCGTATGGTAGATCAATTTTTAGATTTCTGAAAAACCTCCACAGTGATTTCCACTTATACACTAGTAGTGTATAAGGGTTCTCTCAGGTTGCCATGCTTTTAGCAATAGCATCCCCTGGGCCGTCTCTGGAATTATCTGATCCAGTTCTCTAAGGATGTGCAAAGGCCTTAGGGGCTTCTGTGTCTCTGAAGGATCAAATAGAGTCTCCACTCATTTGTCCAGGAGTTACTTACTATCAGGACACCCGTGACCCTTGCTGGCCTCTATAGTCTCCATAGTAGGAGCAGCCTGTCCTGAAAGCAGGATCAGGAAACCAGTGGTCTTAAATCTCACCTCGTTCACCCATGTTCCAGGAAGCCTCTTCTCTGGGGTGGGTCAGGGGTGGAATGGACTGGGTAGGGGTGGGAGGCTGCTACTAAATCCTCAGTAGCCTCCCCACCCCTCCAGGCCTCGCTGACTCTCCAGTATTCTTCTGAGAAAATCATTTCTTTCCCTTCACTTCCAAGCCCTTTGCTCTCTCCACTTCTGTAATATGTAGCTCTTAGCAAAGATAAGAAGAGTTACCTGACCGCCTGTAGCTTCTTTTGTTTTCCTTGCCAAAATCTCTGCAGGATAAAGAAAAATACTAAGATGACAGTAGTTGTTTGGCTGACCTGGGAGAGAGGGACAGTGTTTTCAAGTCTGCCAGTTACCATGCCACCCTGTTTGCGGTGATGACTAACAAACACAGCTGTGCACATAGTGGCCTTGGATGCTGCTACTCTCGGGCTCCCTGGCTTTGGCCAGAATACCTTACAGTCAAAAGAATAAAATCCAACAATAGCCCTTTTAGGTTGGCTTCAGCCCGTGTCCTGTGCCAGAGGCACTAGACGGGGAGGGTTGGGCAGGAGTAACTGCAGATTGTTCTAGTTTCGTTTGCAGCTGAGATGCCGGCGGTGTGTGGACTCAGAAATGCCAGGCCGTCCACTGCACAAAAGAAGTGGAGGTGGGAGGCAGAGTCCCGGGGAGGAATCTAGGCTGTCGATGTGATGCTCGGCTTTCTGCTGTGTTCTTCTTGGGGCTGTTGGGCCTGAGAGCAGAAACCGCAGGTGTTCGCTTTATTCTTCAGCCTGCTATTGTCTCCTCACGAGCTGTCATGTATTAGGTAGACTGTACGACAGAAGCCCTTCTCGAAGCTTCCTGAGGGTTTTGTCCCTCATGTGCAGAGAACATGTGTTCTACTCTACCTCTCAAGTCCTGCACCCTCAATAGTAACTAAAAAAGTGCCTGGAGAAAGAGAGAAGCCGATAGAGATCCAAGATGGCTGCCACGAGAGAACACTGTGTCTGAGGAGTAGGAGAGCAGAAACAACGCAGCGACCAGGAGACTGAACTCTGGGACCTAAAACGCCAGCATTGTGAGTGCCAGGTGAGCGGAACTCCTACGGTGAGAAAATCAAGTGGGAAAACCCTAGGGACACCCAGTTATTACCTGGAGAAATTTCCC
>CM053765.1:61198629-61233494 GCA_028658305.1 Pachyuromys duprasi
AAAGAAAGAAAGAAAGAAAGAAAGAAAGAAAGAAAGAAAGAAAGAAAGAAAGAAAGAAAGAAAGAAAGAAAGAAAGAAAGAAAGAAAGAAAGAAAGAAAGAAAGAAAGAAAGAAAGAAAGGAAAGAAAGAAAGAAAGAAAGAAAGAAAGAAAGAAAAGAAAAGAAAAGAAAAGAAAAGAAAAGAAAAGAAAAGAAAAGAAACAGAAACAGAAACAGAAAAAAAAGACCCTGAGATTTCCCTTTACACCCATCAGAATGGCAAAGATGAAAAACTCAAGTGACAACACATGCTGGAGAGGATGTAGAAAGGGACACCTGCTTCCATTGCTGGTGGGAATGTAAACTTGTACAACCACTTTGGAAATCAATCTGGTGCTTTCTCAGACATTTAGGAATAGTGCTACCTCAAGATCCAGCAATACCACTCCTGGGCATATACCTGAAAGATGCTCAACCATACAACAAGGACATTTGCTCAGCTATGTTCATAGCAGCTTTATTTGCAATAGTCAGAATCTGAAAACAACCTAGATGTCCCTCAACCAAGGAATGAATAAAGAAATTGTGGTACATTTATACAATGGAATATTACTCAGCAATTAAAAACAAGGAAATCATGAAATTTGCAGGCAAATAGATGGAACTTGAAAAGATTATCCTGAGTGAGGTAACCCAGAAGCAGAAAGACATGCATGGTATATATTCACTTATAAATGGATATCAGCCATATAATATATGATATACATACTAAAATCTATAGTCCTAAAGAAGCTAAACAACAAGGAAGACCCTAGAGAAGATGCTTAATCCTCATTCAAAAGGGCAAGCAGGATAGACATTGGAAGCATGAGAAGACAGGAAACAGGAAAGAAGCCTACCACAGAGGGCCTCTGAAAGAATCTACCCAGCAGGAGATCGAAACAGATGCTGAGATACATAGCCAAACTTTGGGCAGAATGCAGGGAATCTTATGGAAGAAAGAAGAGATAGAAAGACCTGGAAAGGACAGGAGCTCCACAAGGAGACCAACAGAGCTAAAAATATCTGGGTCCAGGAGGGCCTGCAGAGACTAATGAATCAACCAAGAACCATGCATGGAGAGGACTTAGACCCATGGCTCAGCTGTAACCCATGAGCAGCTCAGTCTTCATGGGAGATCTCTAGTAATGGGAGCAGGGGCAGTCTCTGGAAGGAACTAGATTCCTGGTAGGGTGACCTTATTAGACCATAGAGAAAGAGGATCCAGACAGTCCTGATGAGACCTAACAGGCTAGAGTCAGATAGTAGGAAAGGAGGACCTCCCATATCAGTGAACTAAGGGAGGGACATGGCAGGGTAGGGAAATAGGGTGGGACCAGGAAGAGATGAGAGAGGGGGCTACTGTTGGAATACAAAGTGAATAAATTACAATAAATAATAATAATTATTATTATTATAATTAAAGAAAGTATAGTGTCCAGGAGAAAAGGCCTTTGCAAGTTTACATTGTTTGTTTTTCAAAACAAACAATTCACATTCACTCCTTAAATCCTTGCTGATTTTCTTAGATTGCTTGCTTCTAAGTTCCTTTGGTCAAAGAAGGCCTGATACACATCTGCAGAACAGCAGAACAGCTATTCACATTACAGTTCATCTAAGGAAAATGTTTTCGTGTTAAGCTATGGAGATAGGATTCAGGCAGATGGCTGATGTCCTGTGAACCCCTATGATCACAGACCCAACAGGCCACTCCACCATGCACTTCCTCACACACCACTTAGTAAACCAAATAAGGCTCACTTCAAATAATCCCACCCTTAAGATTGTCCATGATCCAGACTTGATGTATTATCATTTCATGCCTCAGAAGTCTGCAGGTATCTTTGTTAATTGATATATCCAATTTCCTTTTTAAGAACATACTAAACCTCTGCTAGGTCTAGGTCGTGCAAAAACTGGAATGTTTCTCAGTCATGCCCAGCAAAAGCCCTAAAAAATGTGCAAAACATAGAAGGAGTCATACTTTCCAAACTAACTTTAACTAATTATGCCCTTAAGGGGAACTTCCTATATTTCTATGATACATCTAGCTTATACCAAAATATCAGGTAAAACAATGTTCAAATGAAGGCTAACAGACTAATTATAAAGTTTAAAAACAATAGTGTCTATTCATTATATGTGTTTGGAATTGTTTTAAATGAGCTTGATAAGAGCCAACTGTATAAGAGCTTCACGGAGAGGAACTCTGCTGGACAGTTTTATGTCACCTGGACACATGCTAAGTCACAGAGAGGAGGGAACCTCCATAAAGAAAGTACTTCCATAAGATGGGGCTGTAGGCAAGCCAGTAGGGGATTTTCTTAAGTAGAGATTGATCAGGAAGAGCCCAGCCTGTTGTAGTCCCGGGTTGTAGTCCAGGGATAAATCAGCCATTAGGAACAAGCCAGTAAGCAGCACCTTTCCAAGGCTCTGAACAGCTCTGGCCTCCAGGTTCCTGCCCTGTTTGAGTGCCTGTCCTGACTTCCTTTGATGAATACAATACATAGGATATGTGAGCTAGAAGTTGGCTATCTATTCACAGATCCTAATAAATACTCTGGCACTCAGAAATATCTAGTCATGTCACCTGCGCTGCACGATTTCTCCTGCCAAGGTTTTTATGTAGCAGGATGTTTTTCTTTTTAATTGTGTTGCACCTGGCAATTTGTATTAAGCATTGTAAAGAGGGGAAACAAGGCTGATTGTGGGTCAAACAATCCTGGACCCACAGAAGTGAGCTCCAATTTCTTCTCTTGCAGAGAAGCTCTGACTCATTCACTGGGCTGCAAGTTTAGATGGTACACAGTCAACAGATAAGGATGCTATTGTATGTCTTCGACATGGTGGTGTCAGTGCATTCCATGCCAAGTCACAGGGTCTCTTTTCTGCACCGGCACACAGCTGATCAAAGGAAAAGGCTTTAATACTGTCTTCAAAGTAAATGCCAGGGTTATAGCAACTTTTTAATTATTTTGAAATTTCTGTGTCATTTATAAAATAGCTTTGCTGTGTTGGTTAATTTTCATGTCCTCTGACAAAATGCCTGAGGGAACAACTTAAGGGAGAGAGAACTGGCTCAGGGCTTCAGTGGACTAAGTCTGTCATGGACACCTCTATTTGAGTGCACTCCAGCAGGAGAATTTGGCTTCACTTGTATTCACTTCACTTGTTTCTTCAATTTATTTTTTCTTTATGTTATTTTATTTTTTACAATTTATTCATTGTACATCCATATTGTAGTTCCCTCCCTCAGCTCCTCCCAGTCCCATCCTCTCTTCCTCTTCCCCCCATCCCTTCCCAATCCCCCCCCCACCCTCCCGTAGTTCACTGAAAGGGAAAGTTCTCCTTCTCTGCCATCTGACCCTAGCTTGTCAAGTTTCATCAGGACTGCCTGGATCCTCTTCCTCTGTGACCTGGCAAGGCTGCATCACCAGGGGGGAGTCATAAGAGAGCAGGCAACCGAATTCATGACAGAGGCAGCCCCTGTTCCCCTTACTCAGGTACCCACATGGAGACTGAGTGCCTATCGGCTACATCTGAGCAGGGGGTCTAGGTCCTCTCCATGCATGGGCCATGGTTGTTGCATCAGTCTCTGCAGGACCCCCTGGGCTCAGATCCTTTAGCTTTGTTGGTCTCCTTGTGGGGCTCCTGTCCCCTCCATGTCCTTCTATTCCTTCCCCCTTCTTCAATAAGACTCCATGTGCTCTGCCCAAAGTTTGGCTGTGTGTCTCTGCATCTGCTTCCATCCCCTGTTGGACAGGGCCTTTCAGAGGACCCTCTGTAGTAGGCTCCCTTCCTGTTTCCTCTCTTCCACCGTTGCTGGTGTCTATCCTGTTCTGCATGAGATTTAAGCATCCTCCCTAAGATCCTCTTTGTGGTTTAGCTTATTTAGATCTGTAGATTTTAGTATGTTTATCCTATATTATATGGCTAATACCTGCTTATAAGTGACCAATACTCTTCAAACTATTCCACAAAATAGAGAGAGAAAGAACATTACCAAACTTATTTGTGAACCCACAGTCACCTTGATACCTAGACCTGATAAAGACCCAACAAAAAAAAAGACTTTCATACCAATTTCCCTATAAACACTGATGCAAAAATACTCAATAAAATACTTGCAAACCAAATCCAAGAACACATCAAAGATATCATCCTCTATAACCAAGTAGGCTTCATTCCAGGCATGCAGGGGTGGTTCAATATATGGAAATCCATCAATGTAATTCACTATATAAACAAACTGAAGAAGAAAAAACACTTGATCATATCTTTAGGTGTGGAAAAAGCTTTGATAAAATTTAACACCTATTCATGTTTAAAGTCTTAGAGAGATCAGGGATACAAGGCACATACCTAAACATAGTAAAGGCAATATACAGCAAGCCTATAGCCAACATCAAACTCAATGGAGAGAAACTTAAAACAGTCCCACTGAAATCAGGGCTGCCCACTCTCTCCATATCTCTTCAACATGGTACTTAAAGTCCTAGCTAGAGCAATAAGGCAACTAAAGGAGATCAAGGTGATTCAAATTCGAAATGATGAAGTCAAAGTATCACTATTTGCTGATGATATGATAGTATATATGAATGACCCCAAATATTCTACCAGGGAACTCCTACAGCTGATAAACACCTTCAGCAAAGTGGCTGGATACGAAATTAACTCAAAAAGAAAATCAGCAGCCCTCCTGTATACAAAAAACAAATAGTCTGAGAAAGAAATTAGGGAAACAACACCCTTCACAATAGACACACACACAAAACATAAAGTACCTTCGTTGGTGTAACTCTAACCAAGCAAGTGAAAGACTTATATGAAAAAAACTTCAAGTCTCTGAAGAAAGAAATTAAAGAATATATCAGAAGATGGAAAGATCTCCCATGCTAGTAAAAATGACCATCTTACCAAAAGCAATCCACAGATTAAATACCATTCTCATCAAAATACCAACACAATTCTTTACAGACCTTGAAGAAAATTCTCAACTTCATATTGGGAAAAAAACAGAAGAGCTAAAACAATCCTGTACAATAAAAGATCTTCTGGAGGTATCTCTATCCCTGATCTCAAGCTGTACTATAAAACAACAGTAATAAAAACTGCATGGTACTGGCATAGAAACAGACAGGTGGGTCGATGGTTTCTTCACTTTAGAATGCCATGACTACAGTAAAAAGTATCCTGGCAAAATTATTCTTTTGAGGATTTTTGGAATTAGCCTGCTAAGACTAGTTATAAGACTAGTTTTTAACGACTCCCTGTACTATGCCCAAAGTTTGGCTGTGAGTCTCAGCATCTGCTTTGAACCCCTGCTGGGTGGAGTCTTTCAGAGGAGATCTATGGTAGGCTCCTGTCCTGTTCCCTCTCTTCAGCCTCTTTCAGTGTCATTCTATGTGCCCTTCTAAATGAGAACTAAGAATCCTCTCTAGGATCTGCCTTGTTATTTAGCTTCTTTAGGTCTGTGGATTATAGTGTGGTTATCCTGTATTATATAGCTGGTATGTGCTTATGAGAGAGTATATACCATGCATGTCTTTCTGGTTTTGGTTACCTCACTCAGGAAAAGTGGGGGAATAGAAGGACCCAGAGTGGGCAGGATCTCCCTAAGACCAACAGAGGCAACAAATCTGGGCCCATGGGGGCCTGAAGAGACTGATGCAGCAACCGAAGTCCATGCATGAAGAGGAGCTAAACCCCCTGCTCAGATGTAGCCAATAGGCAACTCAGTCTCCATATGGGTTTCTGAGTAAGGAACAGGGGCTGTCTCTGACATGGACTCTGTTGCCTGCCAGCTCTTTGATCACTGCCCCCTGGTGGAAGTCATTACCAGGCCATAGAAGAAGAAATTGCAGGCAGTCCTAATGAGACTTGATAGGGTCGCATGGTAGGGAAGGAGGGCTCCTTTTTCTGAGAAATAGGGTAGGGGAAGAGGGAGAAAGAGGTAGGAAGGGTGAGAGCAGGAAGAGATGATGGAGGGGGCTACAATTGCCGAGTAAAGTGAATAAATTTTTTAAAAATAAATTTAATTTTAAAAACATTAGATAGATACACACATACATGTATACACATATACATACATACGTACATACATACATACATAGACTGATCTGTTGAGATGTGGTTTCTCTATGTAGCATTGACTGCTCTGAAACTCACTCTGTAGACCAGGCTGGTTGTAAACTCAGAGATCTATCTACCTCTGCCCCCTGTGTTTTGGTAGCAAAAGTGTGCACCACCATGGCCTAGCTCCATGATAGATTTTTTAAGGCCTTTTATTCTTAGTAGTATGAAATAATAAATACATTGTATGTGAATTACCTTACTTATAATATTATTATATTAAGTACAGTTATGTAATTTCTGTGGAATTGATCTTTATAGATGAGTAGTACAGTGTCCAAACATGCCAAGGAACTGCTCAGCTTTGATGTAGGCATCACTGGCCTTGGTGTACATCTGTATCAAAAACCTTTTGGGCCGTTAAAAGCATGTTATTAATTGCTTTTCTGCTTCCATGTTAATTCTACATCCTCTGTAGTCTTATCTCCTCTGTAGAAGATAAATATCTATGTGATATGGGAAATTAATTTTTGGCTGCAAAAAATTAATTATTTTAGTCTCAAGCTTTTAGTTTTAAAGTGTTTTGTTAGAATGAATTTGGTTAACATGGCAGAAAACCATTCTTTGTGAAAGTAAGACAAACAACTTTAAAACAAATTTGATACATTACTTTTTTATTTTCATAAATATATTTGAAATATCTTTTAATAATTACCATTCAATATAATTTTAGGTGATTCTTGATTATAAACTTGTCAATAAAGCCCAAATTCAAAATAATCAAGTGCCACAGTTGATCTTGATTGCCAAGTCAACTAGATTTAGTGAAGCACACCTCTGTACATGTCTGCAAAGGCATTCGCCAAGACCATTAAATAGTAAAGACTCTCACTCAATGAATAGATTCAGCCCTTGTAGAGTCTGAACATGATAATATTATGTTCAGATATCCAGAAATATAACAGAACTGAACTGAGCAGAAATAACTGCTATATAAATGAGGCTAAGGTAATAGTACTAAAAACCAAAAACATAAAGTCCTGATTATTTTTACACCACAAGTAAATAGAAATAAGAATAAGATTGTACCAACTATACTATGAGAATACTAAAATATCTGCCTTCTGTAATATGCTTTCCCAAGAAAAACATAACTTGTAATTCAATCAAAGAATCACTTCCAAAAAAGTTTCAAAGAACTTAACATATTTAGGCAGATGCCTTCACATGTTCAGAGGATAGTGACTATCCACAGTGTGTGTTATGTGTGAGAGAAAAATATGAAAAATGAGAGGCATTTATTTTAGAACAAAAGCCCTCAAATCCGTGTTTATTAAAATCTGAATCCATTGACCTTAGTTACAGACTTAGAGGTAAAATTCATGAAAACAGTACTTACTGGTAGAATACAACAGTATATAGGAAAGACTGCATAATACATATAGATAAAACACTATATCAAAAGGTCAGAAGTAAAGGCCGTCTTGATAAATACCAAAGCCATTTTTAGTAAAATCCAGCACCCATGTTGATAAAATATACAACCCAGTAAATTAAATTCCTTGGCAGTGTGTACATTTCCTAAACTAATACCAGCATCATAATTAACTATACAGTAATTGTTCCTTTAAAGAGGAGGATTAAAATTAAAGCAACAGTGTAAGCTGATACAGTTGGAAAGTGGAGAAGTTTCTGAGGGGCATAATCTTCAAAGAAGAAAGGAAAGATGGTGGAAGAATTACAAGATAATGTGAGTCTGGCCTTAACAAAGAATGGGTTTAAGCAATAATTTTCATCAGCAACAAACTTAAGTAAGATATATGGAGGCAAATGATAGAGGATATATAGACAAACAGGCAGGTGGACAGATGATAGATTAATAGATGGATAGATACATACATACATACATACATACATACATACATACGTACATAGATACATTGATACATAGATACAGATACGTAGATATACATAGATAGAACATACATAGATGATATGTAGATTGATAGATGTCATAAATATTCTTTCTCATAAATTATTTCAATGGAAAAACTCATTGGAAATAATACTAGAAATTAGTATCTTGAAATGAAGTTTACAAGGAAACCAAAAAGAGACAATAAGAAATGCATGATAGAATGATGTGTTGTGCTTCAGGATTGCAAGGTGAGATTTTATGAAATTACAAGAATTTAAAACATTGCATTCAAAATATCTTCCCCTTGAGCTTTAATGTCCCTAAATATCATTTATAAATTTCAGACAGAAAAAGCATGTGATCAGCAAAATGAATAAAATAATGTGATCACTGAACACATATGCCTCTATTATAAAAAGTCAATTACACAATAATGAGCAGAGTAGACCTAAAATTAACTTGATGTTTATTAAAAAGGTATAATGTTAACCAGCAAGATGCAGGTAGATAATGCTTAAAACTGTTTCTGATTTGAGGGAGAAGAAAGTCAGCAGATTCTTATTCTTCACTGACTATCCAAACCTTTTCCAGATTTGTGTTATTTTTTTCTTAAGGTTGAAGAATACAGAAATCAGTGTCTGTGGCCTGAGTACTTCTCTGTCTCTGCGCAGAAAAAGACAAACCAGGAAATAAAAAGAGCAAGAGGAAAAATGTTGAAAGATTTAGGCTACAGAGCCCTTCTAGGGACTCAAAAATCATTAAAAGATTGAAGAGCTGAAGACAAACTAGTAAAAGTAATATGCAGAAGGTTAGGTTCTCTTTCTCTGAGGCAAAGAAAGTCCTTCTACAGGTTAGGAAAGCCAGGAATGCTCAAAATGAAAAGTGGACTCAAGACATTGATTCATTTTCATAGCAGTTCCATGGTTGACAAATGAGCACATATGTGACATAGAGGAATAAAGAGAGTAAATTAAAGAAAGTGAATGTTTTTACTTATCAAAATGGAAAATGTAAAAAAGTTTAACAGTAATGAGAATGTACTAACTTGTTATTGCCAAATATAAGAATGAGAGTATACTCAATATTTTGAAAAATGGCATGGCAAGATAGGAGGAGGAGAAAAAAACATACAAAGGCAGGCAGGCAAGCAGGAAGGAAGGAAAGCAGGCAGGCAGAAAGGAAGGAAGGAAAGTGTAGAGATTGTTTATATAACTGACCCAGTAAAACCACTTATAAAGTAGTAATCAAAGAAATAGAGCTTATAAAGAGAAAACTGTATGTACATGGTAAGAAACAAGGTTGGACAAAAAGAAAGGGTTTAATAAGTAATGACACTTCATCCGTGGAATAGTAACACCTCTTAAATGCATTTATCCAAGAACAACCATAGCAGTCTGCTAGCTAATCCAACTACAGGATGGAACATTGCTGTGGAGTGGGAATTGTAAATCTGTAAATAAAACAGCTCACTCTTCCCCACAATGAGAGGCAGTTCATTGACAAGAGTTCTAGAAAGGCTCAGTGGCTGATTGAATGAGAACAAAGTTCTCATTGGAGCTGAGTGGACACATTCTATCTTTGCTGGCTTTAGTTCTGGTTAAAATGAAGAACCTTTATAACACCATTACAACCAGAAACAGAGTTTCTGCTCTTTGCCTGATAGTGTCTCATCTCCAAATATGCCAAAGTTAGCTTGATATCTCTTCCAGATACCATATGATTGGACATGTTATAATAAGGAATAATAGCTTTTTAAAAATACTTTAAAATTAAAAAAAAAACCTTGTTGAGAAGAATCTCAAGCCCTCAACAGAGGAAATATGAACCATACATACACATACACAGAACCAGAAAACTCATAGTCTTCCTCTCTCTCTCTCTCTCTTTCTCTCTCTTTCTCCCCCCTCCCTCTTGTGTATGTGTGTTTACTAATTGGTCCTTGGGGGAAAATAATACAAGGTTTTGCCATTTTACCTCAGACTAAATATGCAAATATTTTTCAGATAAACTAAAGTCAACATTAGTTTGAAAAGAGCCGAGACATTATTAGAGACCTTAACTCCCACTACTGAGTTTTCCTTGTATTCTAGGCACACAGTCATAGATATTTATTGATGAACTATGTCTAGAGTCTGTGGATTGCATACACTTCTGGACTCAGTCCATGGTGAAGGCTCACTGTCTAGAATAGCGATGCTCTCTCAATCAGCTCAGATGTAGGAGGATCAGTAGCTATATTGTTGAGAATGTCAGGAGGCTGAAACAGATCCACTCAAACAGGACAACATGCCCCGACCCATGCTGCTAGGGACGCTCAGCCAAGACAAGCCCCTCACCTTAACCTTGGTCCTCTGATTAGCTCAAGAGAACATGAGTACCCAGGGGAAAAGCAAAAGATCAAACCAGGTCCAGTAAGAACTAAGCACATCTCCCTGAGGGAAAGGAAGGAGGCCAGACACAGGAGCACTTTAGATCTGGATCGAATCTAGGTTTCCTAGCCTGGCTGAAGGGTGGATGAGCTGAATGGAGATTGCAAGCCACCACCAGTCTGCTTTTAAGGTGCCTGAGGGAAAGTCCGAGGAATTCTGTAGGTCATTATAGTCCGTGAAGATCACAGCATGCCAGGAGGAAATGGAAACTTACAAAAACTGAAAAACTGTTTTTTTTTTTTTAGAAGCTCTTCCTGGGGAACTAGCCAGTTCTTATGGACTCCGTGCAGTGGGCCACAGAGTCAGGCACTTTGACCAGCAGTATAAATTGGGAATTTGCTGGAAATCCAAGCTCTGGGCCCTGCTGCAGGCCAGGATCAGAACTTTTTTTTTAAAATAATTTATTTAATTTTATTTTATGTGCATTAGTGTGAAGGTGTCAGATCCCTTGGAACTGGAGTTACAGACAGTTGTGAGCTGCCATGTGAGTGCTGGGAATTGAACACGGGTCCTTTGGAAGAGCAGACAATGCTCTTAACCACTGAGCCATCTCTCCATCCCCCGAAAAACTGGTTTCTTAAGAAAAGAGTTAGGGTAGCTTAATGTCCAGCTACCGACACCTGATTTAGGCACCTGACACGTCTGCAAATTATACTCTCTGTGAACACTTAAGCGAAATAGTGTGATTATCACTAAAATTAGAAAAATACTGAAGTTTAGTTTCCTAAAGAAAATGCTGGCAATGGGTCTTTAATTTGTCTCCTTTCTTCTGAATGTAAAATATTGAAATACGCTTCAATTTATTATCCAAAAAGTACATTTCTGATCAGCTGAAACACTTAAGGAAATGCCTACCAGCACTGCAATGTGAACAATGCTGTACCTCCTGGTTCTGACCTTCGCAAGCTAACATTTGTCATTCAAATCACATGAAACACCACAAATCTAATTCTGCTAGTGTCCACATTGATACACTGTGGAAGTTTGTGATCATAAATGTGTGTCGTTTTTGTAATCATGGGGACAGGGTGATTAGTTCACAAGGCTTGTGTTTCCCGAAAGGAACAAAATGAAGAAGGACATTGTGGCACAGAATAAACTTGTGCCTCTTTTGTGAGCTGATAAACTCACAGGAAAAAAAAAAAAAACTTGTAGAAACCAGAAAACAAAACAGTCCAGGGAGATTTGGCAGAGAGGTCAGACCCAACATTCATTTTCATTCCCTGGTTGTCCATTAAGGGGTGGCAATGTCTGAGGAAGCCAACCCTTAGTAATACTCAGCCACCTGTCTTAGATTGTCCTGGTGAAGAAAACAAGCTGAAAACTAAACTAATACGAGTTCTATAAAACACAGAATTATGTAGAAATACTGGTTTCAAGTCAATGTATTTGCACTTTGTTGTTCTGTGACACACTCATACCCACTTATGTATTTATAAATACTTTTATAAATATGCTCTTAGAATATTTTTTCTTTTTTATCCTGCTTCCAACACACTTTAATCCCTCTTTAGGAGCCTTATTATAGAACACATATTCTTTCCTCTGCTTTGTAAATATGCATATGTCTTCTTACTTGCTATGTCTCAGTTTTTACCACTATGAAAAGTGTCGGAGTAAACATCTTCAATATTGTAATTGTTTGGGAGAGACTTCAGGGGTAGTAGATTACTAAGAGGAAAGGTGTTTTGTTTGCTTTATTTTCTTTTTTCTTTTTAATTGTGAGTCTACTTTCCTCAAAGGCTGTAACAACTGGCATTGGTATCTGCCTTCTGTGAACACATACTTGTTATGACACCCTGTCCATAAGGGTTATGTTTCTTTGTAATCTTTGCTCATATGTCTGGGGTAAAATGATTATTGCTGAAGCATGCTCCCTGTCCAAACACAGTCAGTACTGATTTCATTTATCAATTTGCTCACCTTGATCTTCTCATCTGTATCTTTTGTCCATTTTCCTGTTGGTTTGTACATTTGTAGGCTTTGGTCAGCACTCTGTATTTAAAACAAGAGCCTATTATTTGTCAGTGGGGTTGTAAAATACAGCTTCACAAGTTTGTATGGTGCCTTTTGACTATTACTACACAAAGGCTTTTGTCTTTCATTTATGACTCTCGGGGTTGAACCAAACATGCTAGGCCAGTGTTGTACTCCTGACCTACTCACATCCTCAGTTCCTTAGATATTTATGGTGAGCAAATATGGATGCTTTCTGACTCCTGAATTTTAATTAAGGAATCTATGGTGCTTCATGAGTTCGTCTGACTTTCTCCCCAGAGTTTTATTGTCTTATTTACAGTTCTCTTTGGAACACTGTATATTTGTTTTTATATGTGATGGCAAGTCAGTGACCCAGTTAATAAAAGTATACTGAGCATCTACTGTCCACTCAGCTCCGTTCCTATCAGCTAACATGGATGCAGAGCTCCAGACAACTACAAAAACCTCTTCCCATCTGCCCACCCAGGAAGACCAGGAGTCCACCACGAGGATTTCAAAACTAATTAAACATTCCCACCACCTACATCTCTCTATACCCACTATATGCAATCATCATACACAATGGTCCTAAACAGTGAGGATTAGGAGACAGCTCAAGAGATAAAGTGCTTCCCCTGCAAACACAGAGACAAGAATTCGGATCCCAGAGTCCACATAAAGGCCAGACAAGCATGCTGACCATGAGAAGAGCACTAGGGAGGCAGGGACAGGAATCCCAGGGGCAGGCTGACTATCTGGACTAACAATAATTGTCAAGCTGTGGGTTCATCAAGAAACCCTGGATCAATAAATAAAGTGGAGAACAATCCAGGAACGTATCCACTGTTGACCTTAGGGCTATGGCAGAGGGGAGATAAGAAATATGTATATTGAGAGAGAGAGAGAGAGCGCGCAGTAGAAGCAAATACAGAGCAGTAGTAGTAGGCTTGTTTCTATATTCATTTTCTAGGGCTGCCACAACAAACCACAGAGCAAGAGGCTTTAGCAGCACATCTGTTGCCTTCCATTCCAGAAGCTCAAAATCTGAGATCACAGTATTGTCAGTAGGCCTCCTTTGAAGCCTGGTTTGTCAATGCAGTTTCCCCTATGTCCCTGTGTGTGAGAGAGAGAAAGAAAGAGACATGTATGTGCAAGTGCCAGTGGAGACAAGACAGGGTGGTCAGTTTTCCATAGAGCAGGAGTTATGGGAGGCTGTGATGTGCCTGATATGGGTCTGGAAACCAAACCCTGGTCCCCTGGAAAAGCACCAAGCACCCTTAATAACTGCTGAGCTATTATCCCAATCTCAATCAGAAAACATTCATTAAATATCTAAATATTTATTATATGTTTCCTGGGGTTCTGAGAAATATAGTCTTTAGGTTGGAAAGTATGAAATGATGGGCTATGCTCAAGGATGCAGAAATGATGGACAACAGGACATAAAAGGGCCTACAGTCTGTCTATGAAGAGCACCCTTGACCTTCTAGAAGGTATTTTCTTTTTGAAAATGGTGTTTTATTTATGGAGCTGGAGAAATGGCTCAGTGGTTAAGAGCACTATCTGCTCTTGCAGAAGACCTGGGTTTGATTCTGACCATCCACTTGATGTCTCACAACCTTTATAACCCTAGTTCTAGGGGAGCCAGCATCCTCTTCTGGCCTCCACTGGCACTAGGCAGTCATGTGGTACACAGACAAAACACTCATATGCAAAAATCAAATAAACAAAGTTTAAGCAAAAAATATTTTCTTATATTTTAGCCCACCCTTCCATTCTCTCACTCTAATTCTCCCTCTACTCCCCATCACTTTTTCCTTCCAAACAACTCCATGTGCCCTCTGTTTGTTAAAATACCCACTTAACTTTTTAATGAATGGGACAAGGTACTAGAGCATGGAGAGCGTCTCAGAGGCCTCACCCTTGGAGAAAATCTCCTTAGCCAACAGCCACTAACAGCTTCATAGGCAAGAGCTGGGACTTAACAAGCCCCTCTCCAGTCATGCTAGGGTTACACTGACTTGATCATAAGCAAGAACTAGACTTCTCTGTGGCATTTTTTCAAACAAAATTTGTTTAGTTGTTTCTCTTTCTGCTCCCCCTCTCTTCTGTTTCCTTCCTCCTTTGTGCCTGCCCAGTCCCAAGGAGTCACCCATGTTTAATGAAATTTGTAATAGCACTTAGATTGAATAGAGATAATTTGATAGAATTATTCTATCTTCTTGGCAGGGCCAAGAAGTCCTTTATTCTTCAAATCTTTTTGTTCTTCATTCTCATGGCAATTATTCGGATTCTTCGCCATCGTCAATATATTTTTGTTACAACAGTATTGCTCTAATATGTCAACTCAGATTTTATATGATATTACAGTAAAGTTAAAATTTAGTCACAGGCAACTTTAAAGTGTTTCTAAAAACATTAAGAATATATATGCATATATATATATATACCATTCAGGTAAAAATAAGATAAGTAGATTTTACCTATATATTCTAAGAATGGTCCTGGACTCATCCCTCCTATGAACCTGTGTCCCTATTCCATATCACCAAACTCTTCCTGCTCTTTTCTCCTCTCTTTTTTTCTCTCAAAGTCCTAGACCACCAGACAGCTGAAGGAAAACACACTGTCATAAACATAATATGGGTGAATGAGATAACAAACACAGTTTGCATGCATAGAAGCTCTTATTTATCCAAAGGAAAGCATTGTATAGTTTCTGGGATTCAAAACTTATTTATGATCACCTTTCTTACAGGTGTCTCTAAAGGAGAAGAGCCAAAAATATTGAGACCTCCAAGACGACCCCGGAAACCCAAAACATTAAATAACCCTGAAGACTCTACATACTACTATCTACTCCATGTAAGTGGCTCATTCTTACAATCAAACCAAAAACTAGTAGAAACTATGGCAGTATTAGGCTGCCTCAGAAGAAGGCCTTGCAACATGGAGACCCTCCCTGGATTCCACTTCACAGTTAGCCCACCGAATGGTCCCTTTTTCCTCCAGTCCTTTTCCTCTGGGCTCTCTTGTAATCTTGGAACTATAGTGTGTTCTCCCATAAACTTTTTCTGGTAGTCACTTGTCTCAGAGTTTCATTGTTGTGAAGAGACACCATGAACATGGCAACTCTTATAAAGAAAAACATAATTTTAATTGGGGCTGGCTTACAGTTTCAGAGGTTTATTCCATTATCATCATGACAGGAAGTATGTGGACAGACATGGTTTTGGAGAAGGAGCTGAGAGTTCTATATCTTGATTCACAGATAACAGGAAAGAAACTGTATCAATATTAGGCATAGCCTGCGTATAGGAGACCTCAAAGCCCACCCTAACAGTGACATGCTTCCTCCAACAAGGCTATACCTATGCCAACAAGGCCGCTCTTACTAATAGTGCCACTCTCTTATGGCCCAAGCATTCAAACACATGAGTCTATGGGGGCCATACCAATTCAAACCACCACATCACTTATCAGAATTTACACACAATTATCAACCTAGAAAGGGAAGTCCATCATAGGAAAGCCCTTCAGATAAAGACCTTCATTTTAATGAATATGTAGTTATGCAAGTTGTAAAAGAGAAGTGAACCTTTGTTGAGTTTCTACGGATTCCAGGCCAATGGTGAGATGTATCCCTTTCCATTGTGATAGCTGATCCTAGAACTAGCCCTTAGTATTATGCCATGTCTCAGGTCAGAATCATGAGACAAAGGTGAACATCTTAGCTTTCCCATCAGGGCTATTAACTTGATTGAGATCTCCGGGATCTTCTCAGTTGGCAGCATGAGAAGTCATTGGGATGGTCTCTACTAGGCTTCCTTTCCCATCCTTACTGTCCTCCACGCATGCCCCAGTGATCGCCTTGGTTTCCAAAACCAAGAACTTGGCAGTTATCTAAGGTCTTACCCTTCCTTTTCTACCTGACACCTACGCCAGTTGTTCTACCTTATGGTTTCTAGCTACTAATTAGTTCATCATCCTCCTCTAGCCACATAGAACCTCCTCAGTTCTGACCATCACCATTTCTCAAACTTCCCAACTTACACCAGAAAATTTCTCAAAACCATGAATTTGATTATGTTCCTCCTTTAATTAGGTCAGCAGAAAGTTCAGGTCCCAGTGCCTTCTTCACTAGACATAGCTTCTGTCCCCATGTCAACTCATCATAGGAAATTGCTTAAACTCCTACAGTGAGAGGCATCCCCTCGGCATCCAAGTCATTCCTTCTGACCCCAGTGGTCCCTCCATTTCTAATAACTGTTCAGTCTCCCTCTGTACAGAGAAAAGCAAAACTTCTTCATGCCCTTGAAAACCTAGAGAATCTTAGAGTTCATTGGAAACAAGAGTCACATGGCACAGGCAGAAAGTGAAGCTCACACTTGATTTCTCAGTTAGCTGGGCCAATTTCTAGTCATCCCCTTCCCTCTGGTTTTTCACCATGTTTCTGGATGATGCTTGTCTCCCTCATGGTGTTGCCCAGGATCCTAAGGTATGACCTCTTCACTTCTCAGTTCTTTAGAATAAAGAACTGGTCACTGCCCAGTTTAGAACCTTTGTCTCTGGCTTAGATCTCTCTCCTAGCTCCATACACAAATAGCAAACAACCTAATATTTATTACATAATCTACATGGATGTGCACATAAAGAGGTCCAGACACAGATAGTGCCATCATTCATATGGCTGTGTTGGGGTGTGTCACAAGTCATACAGACCACCCCGATACAATACAACAAAGTGGCTTTTAGTACAATCATCCACCACAGTCAATTCTACAGCATTTTTATCAGTCCAAAATGAAACTCTAGCCATTACCAGTCACTACCAAACTCCATTCCTAACCCACGTAATCAGTAATTCGTTGTCATCTATGGACTTACCTCTTCTAGAACCCATATAAACAGAATCACATAGTATCTGCTCTATGAAGTAATTTTATAAGCTAGTAATCACTTGTCCTGATTCTCCCTCTTTTTCAACTATCATTGAGATAATCAATATTATACATTATTATTTCATGTTAGTATATATTTTATATTTTCAATTCTTCTATTTCATTTAGAAGTCAATCCAAGAAGAAAAACGAAGACCAAGAAAAGATAGGTAATTATCTTTTCTAAATTACAACATTTTTTGTTCAAATAAAATTATAAATCTTTATGTTCAAATTTTATTACAAATCTCATATATTTGAAAAGCATCATAGTACCAACTTGTGAATATCCTGAATGTGAGGACTAAATTTATATTTAACCATAAATTAAATATACTGAGCCAGAACTATACAAATCATTCACCAAGAATTCAAATATGATTTGACTGTATTACATCATTGGGATAGGCTTTGCTTTTCTCTGCCCATTTAACAATGATAATTACGCAATGAGAATGCTTCAATAGTCACAGATGTTCTTTTCCCTTTTTGTTTTATGGTCCTTTGATACATCTTGAATTTCACATTCTATACTTTTTATGTATTGTTAGGATGGCAAGAGCTATGGATTTTGTAGGTATGGCACATTTATCTTCACATCATTCTTCTTTCCCTATAATATTTCAGTCTTTTAACACTTCAATATTTTGACATTTTAATCTTATTATCATGTCAAATAACTTTCAGACAAGGCTAGGAATGGAAGAGGGATGTTTGTATTGAGCATAAACAGAGCTCCCTATGTATCACCTGATGGTACCCATAATGGAAGTTAGTTAAAGTTATGGATGACAATGTCATCAAGGCCAGTTCTCATGACAGTTATTCATGAACTTGGTGTGAACGTGAATTACTGGCCAAACTAGGAATCACTGTCACTGGCAGTTCTAGAAACCATCAATTCATGTTAAATTAAACCTATTAAAAGCAAGAGAAGCCTGTCAATCAGTGAATGCTTCATTCAAAGTAAGAGATGGGAGATGCTTTGAATTAACAGGATATACTGTTTTGTTTTGTTTTTACATTTCAAGATTTCTCTCATACATGGGGGCATGTATGGAATGCTCTTAAGTTACAGTAAATACTTCAAAAGAAGAAAATGTAGCATGTAAAGTGAGTAGAAATTAGCCTGATTGTGTAACATATATGTGTGTTCATTTGCAGTCAAGGAAAATTACTAGGTTTGGAAGATTTCTATTATAAGGAATTTTTGCCCACTCATTCTGGACCAAAGGAACATAGCTCTAATGTAAGAGAAGAGAGAGGAAAGAAGGAGCTCCAGAATCGATGCTCTGACGGTAATGAAAGGTAACAACCTACAGTCTATATAACATTCAAAGATAAACTTAAGTGGAAATTCAAAAATTTTATTTTAAACAATTTTGTTTTATATTTATAATACTGGCATAAATCCCAAATAGTTCATCTTATTAGTGGCATATTGCTTAAAGTCAAGCCATAAATATAATGGTAGTAAAATGATGCATCCTATTTTTCCTAGAAAAGGTCCCTTTCCACACCCTTTTGCTTGGTATAGTTATTATTAATATCCTCTTAAAATGTGCCAATTTCTTCAATTAACTTTATGGTCATCCTAGCTTTAAGCAATACAACACACTTTTATTTAAGTTAATGTCTAAATAATCTAATTTTAATCACTTACAGGATATTTTTTGAGACAGGGTCTCATAATTTAACTTTACTAGCCTGGAACTCTATGTAGACCAGGCTAATCTATAAGTCACATATATCTACCTACTTCTGTCTCCCAAGTACTGGGACAGAAGGTATGTGCCACCATAACTGGCCTCACTTATTGGATTTTTAATTATGTTTCTAATTTTCAGAATCAAAATGATGTCTTGAATGTATTTTTTTCATCTTAACACTAATTTTGTGGCATTAAATAATTTCTTTTGCACCTTAATTACAACTTTGGGAATAATTTCCCTCTTTCCTCCAAAATCTATTGTGAAATTTTGAGACTGGGGGTACGTAATAGAATACAAACATGGTGCATGGTAAATAGGAACATTAGTGGGCAGCTGGGGCTGATCTGAAAACCTTAGCCATCATCCTGTTGGCCTTGGATGCACAGCCCCACTCACCCTTCCTTTCACAGTGTGAAATGATGGTTACAGGGAAGGGTTTTTCAAGTTTAAATGTCTTAGATTTGGACCCTAACTGAGCCACTGGAGAAGCTTTGTGTTTTCTGGGCTCTTTGAGCCAATGTTTTCACACCTCCTGAGAAATTATCAAATTAAATGAAATGATAAACTGATTAGCATATGTCCATAGAAGAGGCTTTCTATAAATATGATAGCTGTTATTATCTATCTGCCTTTGCTTTTTCAAAATCTACCTGCATTATAATTTCTAAACTTTTGTCTCAAGGAAAAAAAATAAAGATGCATTCTTCCATCTTGGAAACAAAAACTGTAACCTGTTCAAGCTTAGTGGGTTCTATGCAGGAGAATAGAATGGCAGAGAGAGCAGGTGGTTTGTCTAAGGTCACAAAATGAGCAAGGATTCTCTAAGCCAGGGTTTTCACACTCTACTCGGTTGCTTTCCACTTCCTATTGTAGCTGCTCACTCTAGTTCCTCTCCAGCATATTCCTTCTTTTCTACTAGCACACAGATCCACGCCTACTGTGAGGATGTAACATCCTGGAAACCCTGCCTACCTCCCAGCAGCATCCATGGATGTGTGTTTAGTATCCGCTAGAAGAAGGGTGCCAGAGCTGGCACTGGTTGAGTGCTTGCCTTGTTCCAGGCATGTTGATGCTATCTCATGGGACTAGTGAGACAGTTACTATGACTGCCTTCTTTTACGAACATGAGAGCTAAGTCTCCAGAGTTTTTTTAATTAATTTTCATTTTATTTTTATTAATTACAGTTTATTCACATCATATCCCAGTTGTAGCCCCCTCCCCATCTCTTCCCAATTGCACCTTCCCTCTTCTTCTGCTATGCCCTTCCCCCAGTCCAATGATAAGGGAAGTCCTCCTCCCCTTCCATCTGACCCTAGTCTATCAGCTCTCATCAGGAGTGGCTTCATTGTCTTCTTCTGTGGCCTGGTAAGGCAGCTACCCTCTCCGATGGAGGTGATCAAAGAGCCAGCCCATGAGTTCATGTCAGAGGCAGTTACTGTTCCTATTACTGGGGAACCCACTTGGAGACTGAGCTGCCATGGGCTACATCTGTGTAGGGTTTCTAGGTTATCTCCATGCATGGTCTTTGTTCAATCTTCATTTAGAAAGGCAAACGGATGGACATCAGAAGAGGGAGAAAACAGCGAACAGGATATCACAGAGGGCCTCTGAAAGACTCTACCCAGCAGGATATCAAAACATATCCTGAGACAGGCCTGGGTAAGGGTGTACCAAAAAAACATAATGCTCCATGGATTTTGTTAAATTGATAAAACAAATATCCTATGGTGTATAACAACCATATGTTTACTTATTCTTTCATTGATGGACATGTGGCTTGGTTGCATGTTTTAGGTATTGTAACACTGAAATGAGCATTAGACTACAGGTATCTCTCAGAATATTAACTTGGTTTCCTTTGGCTATGTATCTGGAGGTGAGATTTGGGATCTCATTCATAGTAGTTGTTAAATAATAGACGCTTTATGTTTTTAAGGAATGTACTCACTGTCCTCTCTGATGGTTGTGTCAGTTTACATTCTCATCAACATTGTACAAGAGTTCCCTTTTCTCCATATCCTCACCTACGCTCATCGGCACTTATGTTTTGATAATAGGCACCTTGCATAGTGTGAGATCATGTCTCATTGTGATTGTAAACTATATTTTCTTGATAATTAATAATGTTGGCCATATTTTTAATTTTAAGATAAAATTTATATAACAGAATTCACTTGACCATTTTCAAATGTCCAATGCAGTGAATTCGATACATTCACTTTATCACATTATTACACCACTAACTTCCTGATATGTCTGTGATGCCCCGAGGAACCCCTGCACCTACCAACATCACGATCCTGCCACTCCTGTTGCCTGGCAACCACTAATCAATCTGCTTTCTGTAATTGCTTATGTAGAACATTTTACATAAATGGAAATACGCATGTACCCTGCTTATTCTGACTGCTTCCCTTAGCATATGATTTATTTTTAATTTTGTGGCATGTGTCGTATGTATATGGGTGCTAGTACATATGTGAAACAGCATTCATAGGGCAGTCACAAGAAAAATATTTGGAAGTTGGTTTTTGCCTTTTGACCTTTGTTTGTAGGCAAGGCCTCTTATTACAGTCCATTCTGCTACCCTACATACTCAAGGCTTCTGAGCAATTCTCCTAACTCCACCTCCATCTCACTGTAGGAGTGCCAGGCTGCACATATCCACCACCACACTTGGCTTTTACAGATTTCAGAGATCTGAACTCAGGCCATCAGGCTTGCAAACTGCAAGTGATTTTGCCCACTGAGCCATCTCTCCAGCCTAACATCGTGATTTCAAATCCTCCCTTTTTTAAAACTTAGCAGTTTATGTAGGGTGTTGAAAATGGAGATTTCCTAACCCCGCTTGATGACTATATCACTTTATAGTGTGATAAACTTTACATAGCCAGTCTTTGTCAGACAGTTGGGAACTTCATCTTTTTTTTTTCTCACCACTAGTCTTAGTGGTACTATATTGGTACTGGCATCCTTTGTTTCCAGAATGTGGCAATCACTTAGTCTTTCATTGAACATTTTTCACTTGTGAATTTTGTTTATTTGTATGCCTTTTTTGAGGTCCTTTGCCAATTTTTTAACCAGTTTGCTTGTTTTTATTGAATTGGTTTTTTAGTTCCTTGTAGATTTTGGTTATTACCCCCTTTATTTAATTGGATTGTTTGCAAATATTTTTTATCCATTATTAGGTTTCTCTTCACTGTTTTGATCTTTTTCTTTGCTGTATAGAAGTTTTTAATCCTGTTTGCCTGGTTTCTTTATAATCTGATCTGAGTTTACTCTTGTTACCTGTAGTGGTGAAATCCAAAAAGAGTTTGTCCAAACCCGTATTGTAGATATTGTCCAGTGTGGTAGGTGTTTTCATCCAGGACATTTGCTGCCTTAGGTGGCCGTTTAAGTCTTTTTGAGTGGAATTTTATATATTCTGTGAAGTAAGTCTCTGATATCACTATATTGTGTTTTATCCAGTTTTCCCAAAACCATTTGTCAGAGACATTGTTCTTTCCCTGGTGTAAGCTCTTGGCATCTTAGTCAAACCCAATGGGCTATAAAAGAATGAATTTATTTGTGAGCTCTCTGTTTCCTCCATCTATGTGTCCATTTTTATGCCGGTTTTTACGCTGTTTTGTTTGCTATCACTTTTTTGTAGCTTTTTAAACCAAATAATGTTATATCTCCAGCTTTGTTCTTTTTGTTCAAGATTGATTTTGCTATTTAGAGTCTTTTGTAATAGCAAATGTATTATTTGGATTTGTTTTTCCTATTCTTTAAAAAAAAGTTGAAATTTTGATGCAGACTGCATTGAACTTGTAGATTGCTTTGTGTGATGTGAACATTTTAATATTTTTAATTCTTACAATCAATAAACATTGAATACATTCCCATTTATTTGTATTTCCATTTTTCATCAGTGCTTTATAGCTTCATAAAGCTTTATGGCTTTGCTTTGCTTAAATTTATTTTAAAGTATTTCATATTTTCACAAATCATCATTGAAATTGTTCTCTTTATTTAATTTTTGAGTGGTATGTTGCTTTCATGGATGCTGAATAAATAAAAACTAGTGATAGGAATCAGTGGTTAGGGATCAGCAGTGACAGGCAGGAGAAGGCTTTGTTCTCAATGACTCCCAAGACTGAATTTTAGGAAGGTGCTGCTGGACAGTCATGAACCTGTAGAGTGTTTAGGGTGTATATGGGCTTTATTTATGCCAAGGAGATTTAGGGGAAATGCAGCCAGAAATAAAACAGAGGGTGACATCAGAGTACATCAGTTAAGAATAGGCGAATCATGAAATAGCATCATCAACAAAGAGGCAAGGGGACAGAGCATGGGAAGCATGACATGTGGGCTTCTTACTAACTGCATCAACCAGTGTTATAAATAACTATCTAAGCCTTACAGTAGTGTCTGTAAATGTAAACTGCTCTTATTCAAGTCCATAACTCAAAAGACAATGCTCTGTTGGTGCCCATTAAAGTGCTGTATAAAACTTTGCTATAAAGCATCCGCTGAAATCAAGATGCCCTAAAGAAACTTGACAATGTTTCTTTTGAGTACCCTCTTCAAAATAGACCAGAATAAATAAATAAAAATTATTAAATCCAAATAAATATTCAGTGACTCTGCCCTCTTCTCTCTAAATTATATTCAACTGCAAGACCTAGCGTTCAGTCTGTATCTCTGCTTTATAGCTGAACCTGGCTGAAGGCTCAGTCTAATGACACATGAGAAAATACAGCCCCAAACAGGAACTTGTAGTTGTTTGCCAGTGCCACTCTCCCTAAAAGTCCATTACCCTCTTTTAAAGGCTATTCATTTTAGACTTCCTTCTCTCCTCAAAACGTCTAATTGCCCTGGTTCCCCTCTAAGAATCATATTTCCTATTTTACTAAAAAGAGAGGAGTAGCACAATATAGACACATCATTCCGCTGCCAACTCTACACTGTGGCCTCTCCTACTCCCCTGGGGATTCTGCAGACAGCCTGTGTGACCTCCCAGATGAAGGCTAGCCTTTCAGTTGTGCTCTCAGTCTTCACGGCCATGCTTTCTCTGCTCTTGCTCTCTCTCTGTCACCACTCTGCATCTTCACTGTCTATTCTCTTTACTAAAAAGACCACTCTTGGTAATCTTTGAACCAGCTGCTGGCCGCAGTCCTCAGATAGCACAGTCTTAGTCTACCTTCAATAGCACACATTTTCTGCTCTCCATCACAGCAAGGAATAGTGTGTGAAGGAAATGCCTACTTTCCGATTCTCTTTTCAGCCACTTTACTTAATTTTCCCTCCCACCATTTCACTAAATCGCTTGCCAAAGTTGCCAATGACTGCAGTTTGCCCATGATCTATTCTCTGTCTCAGTCTCTCCATGTTGACAGTATTTAACACCTGTGATTTTTTTCTTTCAAAATTACTTTTGTTGTTCTTACAAAAACTTTTTAAAAGGTTTTTGCTTTTGTGGGAAGGGCTTTACTCTGTACTTTCAGCACATGGCTGGCTTTTAAAATATCTTTATTGTTGGCCTCTAAGCTGCACTCTTCTTGCCTCTTCCTTTCCATTCTTCCTCACTGCTCCCTCTTCTTCTCTCTGGCTTCTCTGCCCACATGTTAAATAATCGTTTGTGTCCTTAAAGTAAAGCCTCCAGTCTCCAAGCATCTCTTCCACACTTTCCCTTCTTCTTCTGGCTCTCACTCAGATCTTGCTTTCTCCTCACTTATTCTGTTAGGTCTACCATAACCTGAATTGTTCCCAAAACAATGTGTCTGCTGCAGTTTTGGGACCCTTCTCCTGGTTGATCTGTTATTCTCAATAGATCTCTACCCAGAAGAGAATCATGGCTTGCTGGGTCTTCCTTCAAGCATCTTCTCAAATTTTACCTACCAGAAGCCTATCTTGACCATCATTACTTGTATACACACCATCATTGTCCTGTTATCCTGCTTAATTTTTCTCTAAGGTTTCTCTCATACCTGATGTTTTAAGTTTCTGTTTGGTCTTCTCCCACATCCAATGTAAAACTCCATAAAAGCAAGGACTTGTTCTCCTATTACCTGTCCACATTGGTACTTTGTATGTGCTAAATTACTATGAGAACCTCAGAGCTGTGTTTTAGAGAGCATCTCCATTTCCTCAGGCAAGCTGCAGAAATAGGTAAACATGGACTGGAGTTACTACAATGGGTCCAGGAAAGCAGTTTCATTAAAAACATTGAAGCCTTGAAAAGCCAACAGAGCAAGCAGTACCTGTGTCACACTACTGGAGTGAATGGTCAGATCCTGTCAGTGTTTAAAGGAAACATTTGAGCAGTTTAAAAATCCATAGTATGTCATCTATTTGTGCTCCTTGGATCTTCCTGTTTGATGAAAGTCATTTAAAAACTAAATAAGGCACTAAAATAAGTAGTTCTCTATTAGACGTGAATTACTCTTGTTTGGAGCAAAGCCAGCCTTTGTGGTCTCTACCTGCTGAGGCTTTGCTCTCATCTGAACACAAAAGCCACTGGTTTCACTTTGCAAAACTGCAGAGCGTTATTAGAGCTACCTTGGGTCATTTAGCCTGTCATTTTGATTGTACCTTTCTTAAATGCGTGTGGTTGGTGGATGGCTCAAGGAAGAGAACCGCCTAGCTCTGGGAGGGTGGGTGGAAATACACCGCAAACAGCTGCTGCTGACTTTGAGAACGGGCTTGACTTGCAGGTGCTGGACCGATGCTGAGAGTAGGCAGGAAGACAGCGGGATCTCAGCCAACCCCTACGACTACAGGAGGCTCCTGCGCAAAACCTCCCAGCGCCAGCGCCTGGTGCAGCAGTTGTAGCACACCTACCGAGCTTCACAAAGTATGGGACCCTGAGAAACTACAAGAACCAAAGCAGCAGGGCATACTTGGAACCCATGGGCACTGAAGCCTCCGATGGCCTGCCAGATCTTGAGGTCCAGATCTAAGGAAATTTTAACCCCTTTGGATAGTTCCAAATACTGGTCCTTAGACTTCCCCCACCTGCCTGTCACACCACCCCCACTCACCTAATGTATCCCCTTATTCGGCTGCTTGTGATTTGGGCACCCATTGTGCCAGAGCTGTCACCATGCCCTTACTCGTTTTAAGATGTAAGAGATTTCTTCTTTCCCAAAATGGCTTTCCCAGGACCAAACGTCAGTCTCCCTCTGTTGGGTATGCCAGAACACAGGCAAGGTAGGAGTGGAATGAACTTCAAAGGTGAGCTCACCTCGAACTCGAGTTTTCTCCTCTCTCAATTATTAATAATACTGAATAAAGTAAGCATCCTGGAAAGCCTGGGTTTACACGGGTTTGTCTGCCTTGCGCCTTGGGGGCCTCTGTCTCTGATATACAGCTGGGCTGGCGGCAGGAGCTGAGATGACTTCTGTCTGTGTTCATCAACAAATCTTCATACACACACACACACACACACACACACACGCACGCATGCATGTACACACTCACTTCTGGCCCCAGTCACTTTAAGCACAGTCTAGCTTAAACTTTACCTAGAAACGTGGACTGTGGACAAATTTTCAAACCTCCTCACTCAGCCTTCCCATTCCCATGCTGGCAGTGGCCCTCAGACTGTGAGGACTGTCCGATTTTAAGGTCTTTTATTCTGCAGATTTGAAGTAATCCTCCCCTCATTGGAAGTTGGCCACATAAAAATGAACAGAAGGGCAGTGGGTGAGAGGCAGGAGGTGTTTGTGGTTTTGTTTTTGTTTTTGTTTCTGTTTTACCACTTTGGGCTGTAACCAATCGAAAGAAAGAAAGGAAAAGGAAAGAAGGAAGGAAAAAAGGAAGGGAAGAAAAAACAGAAAACCTCCAGGTTAACCCTTCCATGACAGATACTTTCTAGGTCGACACCTAAATCAGGTGCAGGAAGGAAAACTGAATGGCCAAACAAGTTTTGGTCCCATCAGGCTTTAGCTCCTGATGCCAAAAATACCAAAGCAGAGGGTGCTGACAACTTTTGTGTCCCGGCCTCTGAAGCAAAGAGGGGCTTGTGCGGCCGGCGCATTTACAAGTAAGATCTAGCTAAGGAGAGGCCTCCTGTTGTGACAGGACCAAACCTCAAATCCAAGCGCTCTCCTCTCCCCGCTCCTTCCCTAGATAGCTCCGCTCCAGTTTCGGGCCAGACAGACGGCACAGAAGAGTCACCCTCACTGTGCTAACGAGTGGCAGGACCTGCACCTGGCACAAGAAACCGGAACAGCAGGGCTCACAGACCGATAGGAGGGAGGGAGGAGTCCTGGCGCCAGCGCCTAGCTAAGGCTTCCTGCTCCCCAGCACCCCACCTGGAGCAGGAGCCCTGCCCTGCTGCTTGGCAGACCTATGCTTTAATCCTGGGTTGCAGTGGACCCTGCACAGCAGAGTTCTCCCAAGAGTATCTGCAAAGGTACATTCAGTTGCTGAGGAGAGAGGCAACAGAGATCTACCTCCGCCCCTATCCCCCGGGTCAGTAAGGCTGGAGTGGGAACTAGCCAGCCCTCACTGGAAGGTTGCAATGTTGTTTTCATTCCCCTTTTTTTCTACCTATTCTTTCGCAGTCCCTCAACATTTAAGCACCAAAACAACATGGGAGAAAACCTGTGCCAAACATCCTTCTTTGACTCCACCTACCACTAGGATTTCTGGGTGCACGGTGGACAAGAAATAGGTCGTCCCACGAAACCTTCCTGTGGGCTATGCTGGAGATTTTGGTGTGGGTCTCCTACGTTAGAGGAAAAGCCTTCCCCAGCAGCAGCCTTCGCTTCCCAGTCTGTGCCGCCTCCTTTGTGAACTAATGACAGTAATTATTACCTCCCTGTGCTCTTTTGTTATCACCAACCAGGAGCAAAGGGAGGGGGACTCTATGGGGAAATGAAAAAATTTACAAAGCAAATTGCTGTCTAGGAAGGGATTGATTTTTAAAAGACAAACCCAATTCCAATCTGTATCTGAAGTGGCAAAAAAAAAAAAATTAATGTAAACCCCATTAGATTTAAAGATACTCAGAGCTGTGGAATTCAATTATTATTTTGTGGAATTCAAGCACCATTTCAAGTCACTGTTTTTGAGGAAGTTAAATTCACATATTGAGAAACTATCCTCCTCTTGTTTTCATCCATTTCTTCCTTGGAAGGTGTGTGTGTGTGTGTGTGTGTGTGTGTGTGTGTGTGTGTGTGTGTGTGTGTGTATGAGCCTTTTTATTTCCGATCACTCATCCATAGTAAAAAGCTTCAACCCCAGCCAGCTGGCTTGAAGAGAATTATTTGCAGGATTTGATATGGATTTAAACAAAGAACCGTCTCTCGTGGAATCATGTCTGCAAGGCTGGATGCAGTGAGCACCCAGCAGACAGGAGCCAAGTTTCCTGCATTCCAGGAGCTGTTGCCTCTACCAGCTGAAGCGACCAGGCCCGGAGTGCCCTAAAGGCTGACCATACTGAGGCCTAAGGTCAAGAAAACTGCCTTCCCTCAGTGTACTCCTGCTTCTCTCCAGAACAAGCTTAGAGACACGCATGCCTTGGGCAGCACCTCAACAGTGCCGATTGCATCCCCGGATCCCCCGGCCTCAGTAGGCATCTCTGGGCCCCTGGATTTGGGCACACGGGAAGAAAATAAAGCTTCGTGGAGAGAATGCACTTGGAGACCCAAGCCTTGGGCGTCTTCACAGCCACCTGAGGTCTCAGAATCCCTAACAAAACAGGTAACCCTGATCACAGAGTCGGAAGATTCGAGGGTCCCTGAGCTGGCAGCAACTTTGGTACCTCGTTTTAAAGCTCAAAGAAGGAAGAAAGAGCTGTGGAGATGGTGAAAACTGCAGATGCTCGCTCAGGGAGTACAGGGAAGAATTCGTTAACGGCTGAAAGCAGCACTTTCCTGCCAGTCTGTTGTTTTGTTTTTGTTTGTTTTTTGGGGGGGAGGGGGGGCTTTCTGTAAGCCGGTAGCCATGGGTATAGTTTAGGCAAGAGGAGACAAAGCGAACTTCAAGGGCCCCAAACCCTCAAGGTGCCGTCCCTGTGTTTAATTTAAGAGCCTTTAAGGAAAGGAAAACAGAAAGGATTATTTCATTTCCTTTATTAGAGAAAACGGAACTACTTCACTCTGGGCCTAGAAGGTGCCAGTCTTATGTTCCTAGGCACCCACTCACGGTAAGCACTCCTTTTGGAAAGGGAAGAGGTTTGAGTACCCCTGGAAAGACGCCTTTTCTTCTGATATTTGGAAAGTCTAGTTTGCTTACTTCGAAACCGCCCTTCCCTCCCCACCCCCCGCCAGGACCCCTTCTATGCATACGCTTCCTCAAGACACTCGTAAGCAAGCAGCAGGCTCTATAAGCCAAGGTCACCAAGTAACCGGACCCTTCCCCCACCAAAGAGAAATTCTGTAGGCTGTGTCAGCCCTCTCCCGCTCCCTTTCATGAAGTTTCTGTTCGTCTTATTTATTTAATTTTTCCCAGCCTGAGGTCTTCGGTGATAGACTCCAGCGTGGATTTTAATTGCTTCAATCAGCAGTCTTTTCCTCAGCCGTCAGTCAAAACGTGGGCAGTGGGTCTGGGGACCCAGCACGCGGCTGCCCAGGAATCGTGCGCCCCCAGGCTGACTCAACTCAGCGGGCAGAGTTAGGCTCTGCTAAGAAGACGACATGAGCCCGTTGGCATGTAGGCGGCCCACCTTCCTACCCGCCCTGGGTACCTTCCCCACGCTCAGGAAGCGTGCGTGAATGTGGCCAGGTGGCCTGAGCTCTTGAGGTCACAGTGTCCTCGGCACAGGCTTGGAGGAAGGCGGGCGCGGCAACCGCTTTCGCTTGGCCTCAGCCAGAGGCAGCCCTCAAACAAAGAGCAGGTCGACGCAAAAGTAAAGCTCGCCTCGGCCACCCTTCAATCCTGTCAAGGTCTCGCTGGCGCCGGGGTTTACGAGGCCCGCGGGCTGCGGTAGCACCCTGGACAGCGCGTCGGGGCTGGCAGCGCCAGCGGCTGGGTCCGTCGCGCCCGCACACCTCCCTCCCCCGGTTCTGACTCAGGACCTAGCCCCCACCATTTCCCTCCC
Source organism: Pachyuromys duprasi (assembly GCA_028658305.1). Taxonomy (NCBI): domain Eukaryota; kingdom Metazoa; phylum Chordata; class Mammalia; order Rodentia; family Muridae; genus Pachyuromys; species Pachyuromys duprasi. Next base: position 61,228,729 of record CM053765.1, read on the forward strand.
GTCACTCCCTCACCTCCCCATCAAGGTCCCTCTCCCTAGAAAAGAATCTCTTGGACACTTTCCAATCTCCAGACCGCTAGGCTCGCGGAAGCTTCCCTATTTAACGTGGGCCGAGAGCGCAGAGGCGCGTCCCTGACTCCAGCACTCGCACGAGCACTGGCGCACGCCGACAGCACGTCCACTGTCCCTGCGTGACACCCATCCTCGTCGCCCTTCCCCGCGCGGTGCCCTCCTTTCGCCACACACACACGCACACACACACGCACACACACACTCACACGAGCACGCACGCGCGTGCGGGGCCGAGCCGAAGGCAGCTCGCCCCAGCCACTCGGAGGCGGCTGGCGCCAGATCGCAGAGCCCATGGCGTCTCCCGGCTCCGGCTTCTGGTCCTTCGGCTCTGAAGATGGCTCCGGAGACCCCGAGAACCCCAGCACAGGTAGGGAACAGCGGGACCTGCAGCAGGAGAGCTTCGCGGGTGGCTCGGGGCTTGCAGCAGGGAAGTTATTCCTGCGCTCCGCCCGGCTCTCTAGGCGAGAATCTCCCCTCCACCGCGAAGCCGTTTGTCCCCCGGGAGAGGTCCCGGGGGCTTCGGCCCCTTCCCCCAAGCGTAGGCTCCCGAAGGACCGCAGCGCCTGAGGGAGTCGGAAACCGAGGAGCCGGGCTCTGCTTGGGGACGTCTGGACCCTGGACGGGGAAGGTGCAGGGCAGAGAAGGACACGGTGGGAAAGGGACAGTGTGGGGCCTGAGAGGCCAGCGCGGGTCGCGGGAAGCCCGCCCGCCGCGGGGGGGGGGGGCGGTCTGGAGCCCCGAGCCCCGGCTAACGAGCCTCCGCGCGGCTGCTCCCCGGGACGACACGGGGCGAGGGCTGCGTGGGGTCCCTCGGGGGACGCGCGGCCGCTCGCGGGGTCCGCAGACCCCGGGGACGCGATTTCTCATCCTCGTCTGCTCTCTTCTCGCTTCGCTCTCCCCTGCCTGGCGGTTGCAGCGAGGGCCTGGTGCCAGGTGGCTCAAAAGTTCACGGGCGGCCTCGGCAACAAGCTGTGCGGTGAGCGGCGGGGCCCGGGAGGAGGGCGGGCGAGGGCGGGCGAGGTCGGGGTCCCGGGCGCGGGTGCGGGAGCCCGCCGGGGAGCCGGCGCCGAGCCCGAGCCCCGCGCTCTGTCTGGTCCAGCTCTGCTCTACGGAGAGTCCGAGAAGCCCGCGGAGAGCGGCGGAAGCCTGGCCCCTCGGGCCGCCGCCCGGAAGGTCGCCTGCACCTGCGACCAAAAGCCCTGCAGCTGCCCCAGAGCGGAAATCAACTACGCGTTTCTGCACGCAACAGGTAAGGGCGCCCGCGGGCCAGGACCGACCCCGCCCGCCCGCGCCGGACCCCGCCGCGCCGGGTGGAAGACGGGGCGCGCCCTCCGAGAATCTTCACCGAGTTAGGGGCACTTGGGGGTCTGAGGGCTGGAGCGCCCCGAGCACCTGGGCTCGGCCCTCCCCAACCGGAGTTGGTGGCCACAGCGCGCTGCGCCACAGCAGCCTGGAGAGCTGGGGGTGGCCAGGGCAGCGCGTGAGCTAGGGTCCGCTTCTCCGTGCTGCCCCAGCCTGTGGTTGGACAGATTTCCAGATGTCCTGCCAAGCATTCGCAGGGATTTTTAGGTGTTCGACTGGATCCAGAGTAATTTCTAACCGTTATTTTACTGAGGAACGATTCTGTTTACGTGAGCTGTAGGCGCTAAATTTTACATGCGCAGGCATGACTCCGGGTCTCCCACACAGAGAGGGAGCGAGCACACACACCCCAACTTGGGGAATATCTGTCCCTCAAAAGCCAGAGATAATAATTTGTCATGATCCATTTTTCCTGGTTTGCCCGAAGGCGGTTCTCAAATATTTCCGACGTGGAGTATTGGCAAACAATTAAGACGATGTCCTCAATCAAATAGAACATTAGGAGAAACGCCTGTGAAACAGACAAGCTGAGCCATTCTTTCTGGAAAGGAGCAAACCAAGCAACACAATATGTTACAGATAAAATACAAAAATTCATTCTGGGAGAAGATGTTATTCGCTTTTGTTTCCAGATGCCGTGGTTTTGTTTAAGACAGGGTCTACTCCCCCTCAAACCCAATCAGGCCTCCAACTCCCAGCGACCACCGCCCACCCTTGCATCAGCCTCTTTAGCACTGTGATTACGGGGCTGATAAGATTAGTTCCAAGGGAAATTGGCCGATCTGTAATTGCGGTAATCTAAAGTGTCCTTTCCATTTCGTTCTTCAGACCTGCTGCCTGCGTGTGAGGGAGAAAGGCCCACTCTGTCATTTCTTCAGGATGTTATAAACATTTTACTTCAATATGTGGTGAAAAGTTTCGATAGATCAACTAAAGTGATTGATTTCCATTACCCCAATGAGCTTCTTCAGGAGTATAATTGGGAACTGGCAGACCAACCACAAAATTTGGAGGAAATTTTGACGCATTGCCAAACAACTCTAAAATATGCAATTAAAACAGGTATTGTGCAAGCAGCAATAATAAAGCTTTTTTCTTTTGCAATTTTCATTTTTTTCTATAAAATCATTTATGTTACATTGGGTCGTGTCGTTTTCAAAATTGCAAAGTTATATTCGTTTAAGAATAGCCATTATTAGAGTGATGCACCTCATCAATAACAGAGCTGTCATTAGGGCATCAACTGTCAGATTTGCACGGAGATTAATCAAATTAATCAGAGGTTGTAGAAGCAACCATTTGTCAGCAGGGGCCAGTAGAAACAACCCAAAATGGAGAAAGAAAGGAAATGTGGAAAAGAGAGCTAAAGAGGCGACCCAGAAAGCCTCAACTCAGTGTGCCGCTGGCAATTCTCTTGGTACAATACTAATCAAGAACCCCAGCAAACAGACCTATACAGTCTTCAGGCGGGAGGGAGAATGTTGCTGCGGCATTGTTTCAAATGACTAACTTTAGATCTGAATTTCAGTTTTTCTCCTGTTTTAAAAGAAGTGTGGAAACACACCCACACACACAACATAGACCAGCTTAGCAGTCCAGCCCTATTACACAAGGATTTGTCTTTTTCACAACTGTGTGTATGTGGATAAGAATATCCGGCATATGGAGGGGCCTATTTTAAACATGTTGTTATGCTCTGTTGCATTCTCATATCATCATTTAAGACAGGATAAGATGATCTTGTAGCTTCAGGTGCAACAGTGGTTTGAGCGCCTTGAAAGCTTTCTTCCACTGGGGTTCTTAATGTCCTGCTTTTCCCCTACGTTGTTTCTAATCGTCTTGATACAGTGAAACAGATTAACGTGATAAATCTGAAGGGCTTTCTGAGGCAAAGGAAGGACAGCTTAGGGATCTACAATGATTTGTAGAATTAACAAGATTTCCTGCCAACTAATAAATGTGAACTACTAAGTAAACATTAGTTACCATGCATGCATCATATTTTGCTGCCATTTTGTGGGTAATTCGTTAGTATAACAAACAACAAACATTTTAAGAATTTTGCTACAAAAACAGTTTAGCCTTTTCTCCCCCACGAATTCTTTATATAATCAGAGAAAAAAGCTTTTCATAGAAGCCTTGGGAAACTGATTTGTTGTCTAATTATTATCCATTTCGTAAGACTGTAGACTTGGAAATAGACATGAGGGGAAATGAGTTTAAGTTGTTGGTTTCCACAGGTTATAATTTTTGGATGTTTATTAGATAACATCAGTTAGTTCTCCTGAAAAACGACATATGCGGCAGGCATGAAGTGATACTCGGCTTACCTTCTTTTCACGTACCCATCCATGCAAACTTGAGCAATGCTTTTAGTTCTTTTCCGCTTGGCCCATCCCCCACACCTTACATTCAAACACGCTAATGGCAAATTACTACCTATTGTTTATGCTGCTCACAAATAAAAAAAAAAGAATGTATGCTTTCTAAAAAACATCTTTGTTCTTAAAAGCTGCTAGTCTTTGAAATGCAATTTAGAGTTAAGCTAATAGGAATCGCCAGTCAATGAAAGTAACAGTTCTGTGTATCAATGTTCTATTTACCGACAGGGGGAATAAATGGACCGATTAAATTCTTAGATTTTTTTTGCTACAAATTTTTAATGTTGCTGTGGTGCATTTTATTTAAAGTAAGGATAAAAATCTGACGGATTAAGATGAATATCTCAATATTATTCATGCCGTGTTTTGTCTTCTGCCCATATATCTCCAAAAAGCACTTTTAAAAAATCAGTAGGCAGTTTTTGTCTTCAAATGGAAAGCTTATAGCTTGTTAAGCTGTTAGTGTCGTGTTTATCAACTGGCACTACCCCAGTTAGTCAGAGCAGTTACCCCCACACACACACCTCACCCAGTCACCATCCAGAATTCTTAGGATCCTCTGAAGATCATTTTATAAAATGTCACCTGGTCTCTCTTAACCTAATTTCCATTTGGCCTTGAACTTTAGAAAGGATTGAAGGGCAGTGGAGATTTTTATTTTATTTATTTTTTTTTTTGTTTTTTGTTTTTAACTTTTTTAATTTATTTTTTTTGTTATCAATCACAGGTTAGGTACTTTGCATCCCAAGTGTAGCCCCCTCCCTCATTCCCTCCCCCCCTCCCCAACCCTCCCTCATCTCCTCCCCGCCCCCTCCAAGTCCACCAACGGGGGAGGACCCCCTCCCCTTCCATCCAACCCCAGCTCATCCTGTCTCAGTGGAAATTTTTATATGAGGATCTGTGTGTTGTTAAAATCCTTTGTAAAGAAGTGTTGGAACTAGAAACTTCTAT